>JAQPPZ010003147.1:3000000-4200000 GCA_028583015.1 Wollemia nobilis
TAATTAAATAGAGGAAGAGGATTTGGCTATATTACCAACAAGTTTGATAGAATTATAATTAAATCCTCATGGTTACATGAGAATTTGAATATGAAATACATTTTTTGAATGTAGCTACCTTTGATCATGCCCTTATACTATTGTGTTAGAAATTGAACCCTATTCTCATAGGATCTAGCAATATAATAATTTAATCATATTCTCATAGGATCTAGCAATATAATAATTCAATCTTATTCTCACAGGATCTAGAAATATAAAATATTCACACAATAACCTTTCAATAATAAAATTACTGAATAATGTTATTGATGAATATTTCAACAAATGCAATGCAAATAAGATTTATTACAAAGCTAATGAATCCACAAGCGTATCAATGTTGGGAAGAGGAAAATCATCCTTGGGACATGCTTTGTTTAAGTCATGAAAATCAGTGTAAATGTGTATCCCCCTTTGGGCTTGCCAACAAGCACCATGTTTGAAATACATTATGGATAATCAACTGGTTGGATAAAGCCCATGACTAATATCTTTTGCAATTCTTCTTTAACCATGAGAGGAATTATAGGATGAAGTTTCCTCAGCTTTTGTTTGATTGGTTTGGCATTGGGATTTAATGTGAGATTATGGATAATGAGATTTGGATCAAGGTTAGGCATATCTTTGTAGGACCATGCAAAAATCTATTGGTATTCAATCAAGAGTTTGACAAAATATTGTTGCTATTTGGATGAGAGACTTTTCTCAAGTTTAAGGATTTTGGGATTGTCAAGTTCAGTGCTAATGTTGATATTGATGATTTCCTCAATGAGCATGTGAGATCCTTCCTCAAGTTGATGAGAGGTGAGAATGAGATGAATGTTGTTTGTGAAATTATTATAAAGGGTTGATGTAGTGTCATTGACTTGGACATGATAAATGAAAGAAGGTGAGGAAGGGGGAGAAGGAGAAAAGTAAACATTTAAGTCTCTAAGTAATTGATTTAAAGGAAGGAAATCAGATATAGACGAAGGGGATGAGATCCATCTAAAGTTAATGAGACTAGTGTTGATGGGATGGGGTGCCCAAGGTCATTTGGATTACATAGGGATGTGCATAAGTCAACAAAGATAATGTTGACTTGAGGGAATGAAGGAGATTATGGATTAAAGGTCAGGTTCCCTTGTACATGCTCACAAGGAAGAAGTTGATTTAGAATGGGTGGGTGAGGATTAGGTGGAGGTGGCCATGGTGGAGGTGATGGATGCATGGGTGTGTTGAGGCTCTCCAATGGGAGGATCATAGGAAAGATGTGAAGCAAAATAGGAAATAGACGTAGGTAAAAATTATCCATGTCTGTGATGGGGATAATGGGATATGATTCATCTTAAAAGCTATTAGAGACAATCAAAAGTGCCTCAAATGGTTCATCAGACTCATATTTCAAGGTGTCATATGGAATTGAATGAATGGTAGAATCTTGGAAAATATTATCTAACAATAGGTGAATAAACTAAGGATCAATGTATTCATCATCATTGTCCTCCTCGAGACCAAGGGTAATGCATCGAAGGTCATCTTCGAGGAGGTCAATCTGAGAATGTTGATCATATCCTAGGCTATATTTGTCTTAAGGGGCTGAGAATGAGGCTCTAAAATAATGCACATTCCTTGCTCATAGCGGCAAAGACAACATCCTCACCAATTAAAGCATTACAAGTACCTCATGGGAAAGGATGGGTTATCCAAAAAAATGATGTTGCCAAAAAATAATACTTCGGGCTCTTTATTAGGAGGTTTTTCTATCAATGAATTAATTCTCTAATACATTAAATTCTTGTTATTAGAGAAATATTCCATGGGGACAATAGCACCAAAAGTTAAGCGGGTATGGCTAGGGCGACCAAAATTTGTAACTGAATCTATAACTAGAGGTATGAATGTGATACTATGTACAAGATATTCTCCTATGCTAGGAGTAGTCATATGTACAATGACACCAATAGTTGGAGATGGGGGTAGTGGAGAGGCATATGAGGATGAAGGCTCAGTGTTTTCCATAGAAGGGGATAAGGATGTGAATGATGGTGGTAAAAAAAACATGTGTGTCACTTGAACCGTGTCAAGGATGGATGGGTTCTCCTTAGATAGATTTGGAGGTGGGGGTGGGTTAGGCATCATGGAAGGAGATATGGTTTGGAAAGATTGTGTGGGTGTGAGTATGAGGGAGGTAAGAGTGGCGATAGTAGTAGGAGTTATGGTGGTAGTAACTTGGCCAATGATGAGAGTTATGGGAGTGAATATAGGGCCATAGGTCGATGGTTATGGTTACTAGAAGGAGTAGAAAAATGTATTATGGATGGAGTTGGTGGGGGGTAATGGACAAAAGGACTTGGAAGGGGAGGATGAAGTGGTGTGGATGAGATGTGAGTATTTGATGATGGATGTCTAGTAACTATGGATGAAGAAGGGGTATGAGAAGAATATGGAGAATGGAGAGGTTGGGAATGGGAGTGAGTGACTTGAGTGCTAGAAGAAGGGTGAAATGGTTGAGCATCAAGATAAGGGTGGAAGAAAGGTGGATAGTGTTGAGAGGAGAGATGTGAAGAATATGGAAGAGGTGTATGAGTTTGATTTGAGGTGATATGAGGAGCATGGTTAGTTCCCAAGGATTAAGAAGGAAAAATCTAATTGGGTGGAATTGAATGGGTAGGTTGAAAATTAGGTACAGGCAGTGCAGGTGAGAGAGGGTGAGATGAGTTTGAATGGTAAGATGAGTTAAGTGGGAGATGAGTGAGGGATAGATGTGTGGAAGGTAAGGGAGACTCATGTGGGTGGGTGACCATGTGATAATATTTGAAAGGTTCATCGTCCATTGGAATACAAAGAATGTGATCTTCGTGGGTATATTTGAGGTAATGATGTAACGTTGAGGGTACACACCACATATCTTGTATCCACGGTTTGCCAAGGAGCACATTATACTGTATTTCTCTATCTAATACATGACACAATGTGTGAATGGTTCAGACCCCTACTTGAATAAGGAGGATAACTATTCCAAGTGTTGAGCACAAGGTATTATTAAAGGCCTGTAGAATGAAAGTGGAATTGACTATATGAGTGGGTGGTAGGTTGAGATATTTTAGGATAGATGATGTGATGATGTTTATAGTAGAGCTTGTGTCAATCAAAACACCTTTGAAAACTTTGTTATTGATAGGATCCATGATGTGCAAGGGTGGATCTAGTCCTTCAATCAAAATAGTTTTGATTTTATTGTCATAAAAGGTAATGGCCGACACGACGCAAATTTGAACATTATCCACAAAATTAGCAAAATTATTAGGGTCATGGGTTTGCAACTCTATGGACTTGATTAGCTCAATGGCCGACGCGATGCAAATTTGAACATTATCCTCTCAGTGTGGATATGATTACTAGATTAGCTCATAAATCAAGAGCTTGTTCGATGCCATTTTGAGACTGAGTGAGCTTGCTTTTAAGATAGAGGGCTAGTAGAGGTTGAGATATCATGGCTTGCACTAGTGGAGGTGGTAAAGTTGATGAGGATGGCACATTTGAAGGGTCAATTGGTGGTGTTGGTTGATCAGGGTATAATCAATTTCTAGTGACATGAATCATGCCAACAAAACCTTGGTAATTTGGGATATTATTGATGTGATTGACTTTTCTTTGAGGGGCAATTGTTGGGTCCTTGTTGTTGGTTTGTATTGCCCCATGTTGTGGTAATGGAGTTTGATAAATACCAAGGTTTTGGTTGGGTGAGGCAAGAGGGTTTTCAACTTTGGTATATCCCTTTTCGACCAAATCATGCACTATGTGTTTGATTTGAATGCAACCATTTATATTGTGGCTCTTCTATCGATGAATATATAGCAATGATCTTCTCTATACCCTCTTCCTTTGGGTTTGTTTGGATTTTCAAACCTTAATTTGAGTAAAGAGATCAACTATGCATCCATGAGTTTTTAAAATATGGTTGACAAGGGCTCTGAAAGAGGTGTGAAGTTATGTGGGGGCCATTGAGGGCACCTGGATTGATAAGTGGGTTGGTTGGGATTTTGAAGTTGAGCGGGAGGTGGCACAATATTGTATGTCAGCTATTGCAATGGATATAAAGGTTGTTATGGTGGATCTTGAGGTTGTGTGGGTTGTTTGATTGGGCTACTCAACACTACCTGGTTGAACGGGGCAGGCTTGGATTAATTGTTCTTGTTGTTGCCCTTAGAATTTTGGTTTGACCATTATTTCTTTGCAAGATTGATCTCTCCCTTTTGAATTTTGATGTCTTCAATTATTTTGGCTTGGGTCAAGGCTTCCTAAAGAGTTCAATATTGTTGGAGTTGTAGCAGGAGGGATATCGATTTTGAACAACTTTGAATGAACATTTGAGTCATCTCAGTTATGGGAATAGAAAATGGTAATTTGGTTAATACAACTCTCTATCAGTTACCATAATAAAGGATAGGTTCATAACCAAATTAGTGAATATTGGTGAGATCCATAAATGTGGCTTTCTTTTTTTATATTTAGAGCAAAGTGCTCCAGGAAGAGATTGGCCAATTTTTCAAAATTGTATAGGTTATGTCTAGGCAAGTGGTTATATCAATCCAAAGCTCCTCCTATAAGGGATAATGAAAAATTGCACAACACGAGAGGGTTTATCTTATTGATGAGATAATAGGCATTGATGAAAGTACTCACATGATCTTGGGGATCTTCTTTTCCTTTGAATTTTTCAAATTTTGGTATTTCAAACAAGGGAGGATATGGCAATGTTGGCACCAAAGGGTGGATGGGGTAATTTTGAATTTGACTTAATATGGGCTTTTGATACCCAATACCAATAACTTGTGATTCTAAACTATTGAACTTGCTAGCCAACAATTGAAATGCATCCAAAGTGGCCTAGGGAACTTAATAGGGTCCACCATGACAAGTCAAATGGGATGGCTCAATAGGGGGATATGATTGTTGTGAATTGGTAATGATGTTGGTTGGTATAAGAAGATGGGGCTTGGGAACCTAGGAACCCAAGGGCAGATATTGGTGTGGTTGATGACATTGGTCATAGGTATGTGGAGGATTCAATGGTGATTGATGAGTTGGATGTTGATGATGTGTAGGGGGTGGTTGGGGTTGAGTATATGATGGCTGATATGAATGGGGGGTTGTATGGAGGTCAACTGATGTGGGTGTTGGGTTGGATATGATTGGTATGGTTGTGAGGTAGATGGATGTTGGTTTGGAGGTGGTTGGTATGGTTGTGAGGTAAATGTATGTTGGTTTGGAGGTGGTTGTTTTTAAAGTTGATGAGAATGGTGTTGGTATTTATCGGAGGTGGATTGATATTGGTTATGTGGTGGTTGATGTTGACATTAATTTTGTGACTCTGTCATTGGCCACTGATGATAATCATGAGGGTTAGAATATATCGTGGATATGGTGGGCAAATGGGAGGCCCATGATGGATATTGGGGAAATAAGGGGCCTTGGATAGACAAATAAGATGGAGGATTGAGAATATAAAGTGGTTGTTGAGGAATATGAATAGTGTGTGAAGAGTGGATGTGACATGGACAAGTGCTAGGGGGAACTTGTTGTGAAGACAAATGATGAGAAGAAACAAGAGGATCGTAATATTGAGAAGGGTAAGAAAAATAAGAGGTAGAAGGATGCACAACATGTATACTAGTGATATGGATGGTGGAGAATGAAGGGTAATTTGTGGGAGTGACATTTAGAGTTGTGGATTGTCGAGGTAGATTAGAAAGCTAAAAATAAGAAGAAGGGTTGGATGCATGCAAATGGGAAGTAGCACAAACTTGGGCCTAATGATATTGGTGAGAATTGTGCATGATAGATGAGGGTGATGTAAAAATGTGTTGACATTATGATGAATGAATGTGATAAGAAGAATATGGATAGTTTAGGTCAATGGCCATCAATATTTGGACTACTATGTGCTATGGGGGATGAGATTAGTTCCCTCAAGTGAGAATAACTCTGATGGCATTCCAAAAATTAGCACACTCGAGGTGGTGTGAAAATTGATAGAAGATATGAGAGGTGATGGGGGATGATGGGGCTTGTAAGATTGCACCTAAGAGAATGGGGGGCAGTGTAAACAAATGGGGGTAGGGATGGTCGTAGTGAGCTAGGTGGTGGAAGACACATTGAAGAGGGATCCTAGTTAGTAGGAGGTAATTGGGGATGATAGATCGGATTGGTATAGAGATGACATGTGATATCAATATCAATAGGTGTGATATTGGGATTGGGTGGAGAGAGGGAATTCTTGGGTCTAGGTGATTTACGAGGAATATTATGGGTGGTATGTCGAATCATTCCTAAATCATATCTAGTGTGATGTCTTATGCATATGAGATATGTGATAATGGGCTTCATTGGATAGGATACTTTTGTGGATTTGTGACACGTCCCTGTTGACAATTTTTCACATTGCACAATGGGGTAGAAAAATCAAATTTTTTGTAAAGTATTTCTTTCAATTTCATGAATTTGTTCCCTTGCTTTTAGAAACAACATTTTCAAGTGTTGCAGCAATTTTGGCTTTCCCTGCCATTCCCCCTTGTACATAAAATGAAGATGAAAGAGCTTCACTGACGAACAAGCTAAGGAAGATAGCCTCAAGGGAAGAAATGAAAGATGAAAACTACTTCGGGCCCGAAGTCCCTCAAACAGCTACTTCGGGCAAAAATCTTGCGAAGCGGCGTTGCCGAAGAAGGAATTCAAAGAAGGCGTAAAAAGAGCCCACCAACAGACAAGAGGGCGTAAAAAGAGCTTCACACCCGAAGCAATTCCAGCAGCTACTTCGAGCGAAAGTTTTGCGAAGCGGCATTCAAGCGGCATTTCAAAAGAACAGCTTCATCGAAGAAAATCATGGTCCAAATTTGCTAAGGCAGAGAAAACTACTTCGGGCCCGAAGCACTTCAAACAACTACTTCGGGCGAGAATTTTGCGAAGCGGTGTTGCCGAAGAAAAATACAAGGGAAGAAGAATGAAAACTACTTCGCACCCGAAGCATTTCAAAAGGCTACTTCGGGCAAGAAACTTGCGAAGCGGGATTTGAAGGAGCGCAACGTTGAAAATACTTCGCCGAAAAACCGTCGAAGCACCCACTTCGGGCCTCCCCACCAGTGAACCATTTCTACTTCGTCGAAAGTCGTTGCGAAGCATCTGCTTTGGCAAACCTTCGTGCGAAGTACTTTCACCCGAAGTGGAAGCAGTCAAAGCATTTTTGAAGGCAAGAATGCGCTTCGGCCAAAATCCTCCCGAACCACAATTTTGAAGGAAGATCGCGATGAAGCATTTTAGCAGTTCATCAGTGAAGTAGTTTTGGCACGTCTCTCCAGCGAAGCAGCGAGAAGTGAAGAGCCCATCTTGCGAAGGAAATATGCTTCGGCACCCACCATCCCCGAAGTAGTTTTGCGAAGCTCCACCATGCGAAGTACAAATCAAGAAGGAGGATCTGCTTCGACACAAGTCCATTGCGAAGCGGAGTTGCGGACAAAATTCTAGCGAAGCGCTTCAAGGGCACGCGCTCCAAGCCGGGTATTTTCTCGAGGTGATCAAGTGCCTCATAAATGCATTTTTACGTGCCCGGTAAGCTCGCTGCTCATTTTTAGCAATTGGAAATGAAGTATCAGTCCCATAAGAAGAGCCCGACGAGCATGGCGGCCACTCGAGCACTGTACCCAAAAGCCAAGGATGCTCAGACGGCTCATTAATGCTTGTTTCCACGGCTGACCCGGTCGTAGTTGCCAGTTTTGGTAATAGATTTGAGAGCTCAGTCACGAGGGCTGCGAAGAGCCGACTTCTCAGGTTTCGAGGGTGTACTCCTCCATTTTGTGCATTTATGGCTCAGAGGGTCGGGTCCTCTATAAAAACCCAGGCATTGTAATGTAAAAGGGGGGGGAACTTTCTGCTAGAAAGCTGCTGTAACTTGAATCCCTGCATTTAATACTAAAGTTCTTTGGGCTTGATTTCTCTCTTGTATGCTGCCTTCTGCGTTTATTTCTTTCATCTTTCTTCATTTGCATACTGTAATTCTGAATCCTGGATTTAGGTATGTGATTGGGGGCTGAACCCTAAAATTTTCTCGAAGGATACATAGGGGAGGAAAACACCATATTAGTTTTCTTGTATGCCGCCTGTGGGTAGTGTTTCTGTTATATTCACTTTTTCCTAATCGTCGTTACTCTGAACTCTGAATTTCGACGAAAGGGGAGGGAGAATCCTGGAACTCGTCCAGAGGATACATAGGAGGATTAATATCGCGTTCATTTCGTTATTCTTGGTGTTTTTGCTGCTCTTTCAAGCTATTGGCTAGTGATCGTGCTTCCAATTCTTTCCCACCATTAAACTACTAAGATTTCTTCCCTACTCTTTTATTTCTTTCCTGCATCCTTACTCTGTTTATCTCTTTCCTGCACCCTTATCTTAAACATCAAAGTAGTTTAGTATAGGAGCCGGCCTTTCTCCGAAGATTGGCACGAGGGGCATCTCTTCCCTTCGGCCTTTCAATGTTGGTCCAGGTCTAGGGCGCATACACTTACCCAAATCCTTTCCTGGGCAGATTTGATGACCAACAGTTTTTGGCACGCCCGATGGGACCCGGTCAGTCTCACCTTGTGAGTAGTAGTGAGAACCGATGCTCTCATTACCAAAAGACTCTTAGCATCTGGCGACTCTGTCTTACCCGAGAATATTTAAGTCGTAAAGACCGGTACCAAAGTCTGTGTCTTCATGCAAACAAGATGGAGAGTTAGGAATAGAGGAGAGGAAACTGAGTTCTTTGAGCTAGATATTGATGCCTTTGGGGAACGATCTAGGTTGGTCACCCCCGAGTCTCTGTTACGTGGAACATCCTCGCAAGAGGCCGCTGTTGACGAACAAGGCCTAACTTCTGATAGCACAATGGCTAGCTTTCCTCCTAATCCTCCCAACTCACCGAAGCATCCTAGTGCCTCCATTCCTATTGGTCATCCTGTTAGCAATCAAGGAGGAGCTTCGAGAATTCTTGTTTCTCAAAATCCAAGAGTAAATATGGCACAGCAACAACAACAACAACAACAAATGCAGCAGCAACCGCCGCCCAGATTATTCCTAGCATGGAATTCTTTAGGACCGCTAAATCTAGCGGGACAAGGGCAAGTGCCGCCTGCTGCTATAAAGAAGATCCCAACGTTCGATGGAACTGGGAAGACTGCCCTGGAGCACATCCAGGATATAGTTTCTCTGGCGGCGATCCATGACATCACAGAAGAGCGGGTTATGGTAAAGCTTCTGGTTCTATCTCTTAGAGGAAAACTCCTCTACTGGTATAGATCTTTACCACCCGATACCATTACGGGATGGGACCAGTTAGCCGGATAGTTGATGCGAAGCTTCAATGAGTCCACCGATCCGACCTCTCTCCTGCATCAGTTCACAATGATCCAGAGACATCCACAAGAAGAGATCATCGACTTCAATGTTAGGTTCGCTCGAACCTGGCAAAGAATACCAGTTGGACTTCGGCCAACTGACGAAGCTGCAACGTACTATTTCCTTCGGGCTTTCAATCCTGATATCAACGTCATGGTGAGGTATTCGAATATCAATACCTTCCCGAAGTTATATGAGTTAGCCCAGAAAGCGGAGATGGATCTAATAGCTATGGGTAAGCTTCCCCAAAGGATGTCGATGCCCATACTTCCCGATTTCCATCAATCCTAGTATGCGAGCGCAGCCGCTTCGCAGATCTCTGCAACCCCTGCATACCCGATCTCATCTTGGAACCCGAATCCCATTGTGTCCCAAATCACCGCTCCACAAATTCATTTTCCCACTTTTTTGACTCCGTAGCCCATGGTCACTTCGGCATTCCCTATACCGCCAAGCACCACTTCAACACCCCGCCCTACCTCCAATACCAACAATGGCTCCATTGCCACCTATTCCTAAAACCGATGACATGCAAGCCAAAATACTGCAAGAAGTTTAGTCCCCGAACTCCACAAGTGCAGACCTCGTCTAATGACATGACCATTATGAAGAAGAAGCAGGCGCAACAAGAGTTTCTGCCGAGAAGATCTTATCCTACACTTGCGCTTACTAAAGATCAAGCGGTCTAGCAAGGAAGAGCTTCGACAAGAAATGCTGCAATAGACGAAGCCTCGAGCACTTTCGATTATATACATTGGTGCTCCACGTGTAATGACCCTCACGAAGAGAATACCTGCATGCTGCACCAACACTATGTACAAACGCTGGCGAGCAAGTAGTCATGGCGGTCAAGTCAACGTCATCAGGCAATTGGATCAGAACCTGGTAATTGGTGAAGAAGAGCCAGTTGTAGTCCTTACCAGAGGAGGAAAGAGGTCGATAGAGGTAGATGCTACTCAAATGGCTCCCTTAAAGGTGCATGCTCATCATGAGAAAGGACAACAACCTCCTCCGGCCCCGAACGAAGCTCGACAACCTGCACCAGTCAAAGAGAAGGCCCAACAGGCCCCTGCAAATCCATCGTAGGTGGAAACTAAGGAACAAGCTAGAGAGAAGCTCAAGCTTCCTTCGCTGACTAAGCGACAAAGGGTCAAAGCTACGGAATAGTATCGCACCAGATATGAACCAAGAAAGGAACCTGAGGTGCCCAATTCCCTAGCGTACAACATTGTAGATGAGCTGAAGAGGATTCCAGCCAAAATCAGTCTGTACGATGCACTGCAACTACCCGGTCAGGTGGACCTGTTGCAAGAATCATTAAAGATAACCAAAGCAAGAAAGGCAGCACCGCTTGCCCTAGTGCAGACCCTGTCCACATCCATTACGGGGAAGAATAGGCCACCACCATTCTACATGTCTCTACAGATGGAAGGGTATGTTGTACATAACTGTATGATTGACTCTGGAGCCGCGACAACAGTCATGCCCAAGGAAGTGTGCAAAGAGATAGGGATGGAATATACATGAAGCAGTCATGGCGTGCTACAGTTGGATGGTACTCCTATGAAGACTATAGGAGTGATTAAAGATATTCCTATCCGACTACACAAAATGCCTCAGATCACAGTTATACAAGAGGTGGTAGTCGTTGACCTTGAGCCCTACTTCAGTATGTGCTTGTCGAGAGAATTTACGATGAAGCTGGGAGGGTATCTATCTATGGATTACTCACACTTGGAGATTCCATTCAAAGGGAAGAAGATAAAAATCTACAATGAGAAGCCTTCTACCTTCCTCGTAGAAAAGATGTCCGAAGGGGAGAGCAACGATCCTATGCACGCGATAGTGGAAGGGATAGAGCAAGTGGACCTGGTCGAGGAGTCCCTCGCACAGTTAAGTTGTGAAGATGAGTTTTCATTAGCAGACTTTAATGCCATGATAGAAACCGAGATGGGATGTTATGCCATCGCCAAGCCTGAGAAACACATCAAGTCAGAAGATAAGGTCTTCGCCCAAGGATTATGGAAATTATTCTTCGATGGCGCCCGATGCAAAAATGGCGTCGGGGCGGGGATTCTGTTAGTATCACCTTCTGGAGAGCAGAAGGAATATTGTTACCGGTTGGTGTGGAGTTGCACCAACAATGCAGTAGAATATGAAGCATTATGCCTAGGACTCAAGAAAGCAGAAAAGTTGGGCATAAAGCATCTCCAAATCTTTGGAGATTCCGAATTGGTATGCAATCAAGTCACAAACAAGTGCACCTCAAAGAAGCACTATCTCAAGTCATACCGAAATAGGGTATGGGACTTGTTTGACCAGTTCGAATCTCTCAATCTACAGTCTATTCCAAGAGAAAAGAATCGACACGCCGATGTTTTAGCATCCATCGCAGCCAAGTATTCTCCAATAGAAGACATGGTGCATAAGCCCAAAGCTATGAGGATGATTTACAGGCCCTCTGTCCCAGTACAGAGATCTGCATTGGCAAGTTTTTGATAATGATGAGCAGATTGTGAATTTCATGATTCAAGAAGTAGCCACAGTTGAGAGCAGAAGCCCTGATGAAGAAGAATATGAAGGGCTAGTTCAATTAAAGAATAATCATGTTCCCAAGGGATTAATTACTCTTGAAAGCCTCTTTGATCAGAATGATCGAGCAGTTTCTCACAGGATCAAAGTTAATGCAAAGCAGTATCAAGATTTAGAACTTGAACCTGGGAAAGCAA
The DNA here is from genome assembly GCA_028583015.1 of Wollemia nobilis. Lineage (NCBI taxonomy): Eukaryota > Viridiplantae > Streptophyta > Pinopsida > Araucariales > Araucariaceae > Wollemia > Wollemia nobilis. Next base: position 3,012,186 of record JAQPPZ010003147.1, read on the forward strand.
TAAAAGTTGGAACAGATTGCACTTCGGAAGAGCTAGAGCAGATCCGATCTCTATGCAGAAAGTATCCCGACACAGTGGCTTGGTCTTATCAAGATCTAAAGGGATATGATCGGCAACTGATCCAGCATACAATTGAGTTGCAGGAAGGGATCAAACCTTTTCGATAGAAGCAAAGGCCTGTCAATCCAAAGATCGAAGTCTTGATGAAGGCCGAACTCCTAAAAATGCTCGAGGCAAAGATAATTTATCCCATCAAGCATTCTTCTTGGGTAGCGAATCTAGTCCCAGTTAGAAAGAAGAATGGAGATATACGATTGTGCGTGGACTTTCGCAACCTGAACCAGGCTTCTCTCAGAGATCACTACCCTCTCCCGTAGATCGATCAGATCTTGCATTCGGTGGTTGGGGCTCAACGCTTCTCCCTACTCGATGGTTTCTCTGGATACAATCAAATCTGGGTCAGGGACGAAGACCAACATAAAACCGCATTCACTACCAAGTGGGGAACATTTGCTTACCAACGAATGCCATTCGGCCTTTCGAATGCGGGGCCACTTTTCAGAGGGCAATGGATCTAGCTTTTGGCGAACTCTTGAATAAGGTTATTGTTATCTATCTAGATGACATGACCATCTTCTCCCGAAGAAGGGAGGATCACCCATTACACTTACAACAAATTTTTGAAAAATGCCGAGAATTTGGCATTTCAATCAATCCGAAGAAGTCCATATTCGTAGTCAGCGAAGGGAAGTTGTTGGGACATGCGATATCAGAAAAGGGTCTCACTGTAGATCCTGACAGAGCCGAGGCTCTAATGAAGCTCCCACTCCCAGTGGACAAGAAAGGACTTCAATATTTCTTCGGCCAGATCAACTTCGTGAGGAAGTTTGTCCCAGATTTTGCCCAAGTCATCAAGCCGATGTCCAAACTTTTGAAGAAAGGTGCAGAATTCATCCGGACGAAGGAGAGAAAAGAAGCATTCAAAGAAATAAAAGCCCAAATTGCTCAAGCACCGGTCCTGACCAACCCCGACTACAATCGGGACTTCATCCTATATGCCATAGGAGAACCTGAGAGCTATGCTGCGGTCCTGACACAAAAGGGGGAAGATGGCGAAGAGCGCCCCATCGCGTTTCTAAGCCAAGTGATAAACCCCCATGAAGAAAAATACAATTTCATAGAAAGGCAAGTGCATGCAGTAATGAAGTCTCTTAGGAAATTCAAGCAGTTCATCTCCCAAAGTCGGGTTACAGTATTTGTCATTCACCCTGATGTGCGTAATTTCATCATCCAAGGAGAATTGGGTAGTAAAAGAGCCGGTTGGGTCAGCAAGATACAAGAATTCGACATCGAGATCAAACCCACAAAACTGGTTCACGGTCGTGCATTGTGTCAAGAACTGGCGAAGAGCGTAGCGGCCGAAGCTACAGAATCTCAATGGGATGACTCGCCAATAGAAGAATGCTTCGCAAACCAGGAAGAGGATGAGAAAGACTGGGTCAGTGAAATAGTCGAATACTTCAACACTGGCAGATGTCCTTCACATCTAAATGCTTCACAACGAAGGCATTTTAGGATGCGGTCCTCCCGATATACCTTGCGCCCCAAAGGCCTATTTTTTAGAAACATTGATGGCGTCCTTCTCAGGTGTATAAAAGATGATGATAAAAGGAGAGTCCTGGGAGAATTTCATTCAGGATTATCTGGAGGTCACTTCGCAGGGAGAACAACGACATTAAAGATCATCAAGGCGGGTTATTACTGGCCTACACTCTTCGCTGATGCCTTCGTAGTTTGTCGCAAATGCGAGCAGTGTCAGAAGTTCGTCGATCGAAGCAGAAATGCTTCAATGCCTCTCCAACCGATACAAGTAGAGAAGCCCTTTCAACAATGGGGGCTGGATTTCATAGGGGTCATATCGCCGAACTCCTCCGCTGGGCATAAGTTCATCCTGACCGCAACTGATTACTTTACCAGATGGGCCGAAGCAGTTCCCATGAAGAATGCAGATCAAGAGACCGTCATCGCTTTCCTAGAGGGATTGATCACCCGGTTCGGCATTCTAGAAGCGATCATCACGGACAATGGTCCTGGCTTCGTAGGCGCCAAAATCAATGAATTCCTTTACAAATATGGGATATATCATAAAGTATCCTCCAACTACTATCCACAGGGCAACGGATTGGTAGAATCCACCAACAAGACCTTGTTAAGGGTGCTAAGAAAGCTCATAGAGATGAACAAAAGGACTTGGCATCTCCTTCTAGATCGTGCCTTGTGGGCCGATCGAATTTCTATCAAGAAGTCAATCAAGACTTCACCTTATGCCCTGGTCTACGGCAAGGAGGCCATCTTACCTACCCACGTAGAGATCCCTGCATTACAGCTGTTAGAAGGAGAAGGAGTCAATCCTATGGAAAATAGACTGGCTCAGCTGTTACAGCTAGAGGAAGATCACGAGAAAGCCTATCAGAGCTTCGCTAAGCATGCTCAGGTCACCCGAGATTGGTTCAAGAAGAAATCATCCGATCGCACATTCAAAGTGGGAGATCTCGTATGGAAGTGGGACTCTTGGAAGGCCAAGCCTGGGAATCACGACAAGTTGGATGCTTTCTGGGATGGGCCGTTCGAAATCGTAAAGGTGAACTCGGCCAACTCTTTCATCCTCAAGGATGCAGATGGCTAGGTATTACCAATTTCTGTCAATGGTCTTCATCTGAAGACTTTTCATCGCTGAGATAAAAAAAAAAAAAAAATGTTTCAAGTTTTACTTTTGTATGTAAAATTGTATCTTTGTATATACTCTGTTCCAAGATTACAGGGAGGTTAAGTATCACACCATCGTAGTGACAAATTCTAGCTTCGCTGGACCTAGCAAGGATCTCCTTCGAGGATTTTGTGTGTGAAGTAACTGATGTGATATGCTTCATAGCAAAGCACTTTGGCTTGGAAGGAGTCCTCGAAAGAAACAAGGCTAAGAAATGCTTCGCAAAAGGAGTATGAGCGAAGTAGTTTTCAAAGAAAATCCAATGAACCATTTTCCAAGAGGAACAAACTTTGGAAAATTTTAGTGTGAAGCAACTGACGCGAGATGCTTCACAGTGAAGCACTTTGGCTTCCAAAAGGTCTTCGAAAGACCGAAGGCATTATCAAAAGGGAAAAGTAGGAACGAAAAGAGCTTCGCACCCGAAGCATTTCAAGCAGCTACTTCGGGCAGGAGTCTTGCGAAGCAGATTTCAAAAGAAGCCTAGCGAAGCATTTTCCAAAGAAGACAAGCTTCGGGGGAGGCTAGCCTTTCGTGAAGCAAAGTAGTGATGCAGCGAGGGAGAATTACTTCGGGCCCGAAGCATAGAAGATCGATCCATGCCGGAGGTTCACTGTGAAGTAGTTTTAGCACCGACATCATTTCGCCCACCCAATGGACAAGGAGCATTTAAAACGTGTCTTGGGGGACACGTCGACGACAACCTAGGGGATTGTTCGGGGCAAGCAATTTTAATGCAAAGGTGGCGGAACACATCCCGAGAGGATTCGGTTAGGAGAAAAGCCCGCTCCGAGGTACGAGGTGGCAGCAGGTCGCGTTCCCAATGCGAAACATAATCATAAAAGCGCATGGACCCGCGTACTACGCCATCGCGAAACCAATCAGAGGGCACGACAACCTTCCTCATCCGAGTTGAAAATTTAATTAGGGCAGGTGCCATAAATTTAGGTAGTTGCCTTTTAGGGCTATAAAATGCAAGACCCTAGCAATGAGAAGGTTATTCATTCATCAGTTCATGCAAGACTAAGAGCCTTCGCTGTTAATCTGCAAGTCTTACGCCCTTTGCGTTGAAATTCTTGGTGCCAAAGTCCTCTGCACTGTAAGCCCTGCTTCTACCGTAAGACATCCAACATGGGGAAGAAAAACTCCAAAGAGAAAGGAAAGGAACCAGAAGTAGTCGGCCCCAAAAAAACAAAGAAGGGCAAGGAGGAGAAAAAGTAGAAACCGAAGAAGGTTAACCTGAACCTTCGCCCAGAAAAGCAAGTCGTAGAAGAGAGAGAAGATTCTGAGGACGAACAACTTGAAGAACCACCAATTGATGGGTGGGAGAAAATTAGAGACACAGAGCTTTCAAAGGGTGTGGCTGACCTCCGACGCACTATTGAATTTATGACAAGCAGACTCACCCCAGAGAACAAGAGAGCTATTGCATATTACTCTCAAATTTACTGGTATTTGACCCCGCCCGCTCACCACTGTCCCGAATTAATCTGTGCTATCACGCAGAACTACCAACCCGCCTCCAGGCAAGTGTTGGATGCTACGGGCCATAAGTTGTTTTCAATTCTGAAGGAAGATGTGCAAGCAGCCTTCGCGCCACAGCAAGGGCCACCCAAGGGCTATTCGGTTCGCAACGTCATTCTGAGCGAACAGATGGAGAGGTTCACCTCCAACAACTACATATTGAAATTCTTGCATGAAAACCTCAAAAGCGGGCTCCCTTCAGGCAAGCTGCCCCAAATGCCCTTACCCTTGGCGGCCTTCAAGAACATCGATATTTTCTCTATCATTGCATGGGTGGCGGGCCTGTCGACAGATGCTTCGGTGCAACCCTGGCAGGTGTCTTTGGCCGAATGTATTTTGAGAGGGGAATTCTATGCCCCTGATGCTTCAAGACCAAACACCAACCCAGTTTTCTTCGATTGGGCAGAATGGGTGGCCCGAACCTTGCACACGCGGCTTACCAACATGAAGAATTCGACGACGGGCCAGTACTTCGCACCCTGTTCTTTCCTTGTTTGGTTGTTTTTCTACCATGTACATAAGCAATTCCCCCACATTGCCATTTCTCTGAGCGGCAAGGATGGAAATCCTCTGCTTGTGTACCAGTGGACTCCCCTCCTATTGAGGACAGAGTCTTATTATTCTTTTAATCAATAGTTCTTGGGACCTCGCTATGCATTTGTTGAAGGGTTCTTGCCCTCGGGTGCCCCTCAGTTTGAGAGATAGAGTGGTAATGGAGAAGAAGGGAGACGTCTTTCAATTGACACAAGGGACTGGTGATTCGCCTGTTCGGCTTCATAGGGAAACCCTTCCTACTGCCTGTTTTCCCCTTCGAGTACCAATTCGCATTGGAGGTCGCTCGACAGAGCGATGTAACAAACGTCGTCTATGGCCATGGTCGAAAATGGGCACATACCTGTGACTTCCCCTTCAAGATGGGGGTAATTGAAGTATTTGCCTTGAAGCAGAACATATTCCTGGAGGAAAAGCTTGCCAATTTTGGCCTACTCCAGATTCCTCAACAATGGCTCTATGATCCCTTGGGAGTGATGAGGGATCACTTAAAATTCAAGAACTTTCATATCTGCCCCCACCCTAAAATTGTGGAGCAAAGAAATAATCCCAATGGGAAGGATCTGGAGTGGCATTTAGAGAGGATGAGGACATTGCCTCCCTGGCATGAATTTTACCCTATGGAGGTCGAGTTTGACCCTGACCAACATCCCTTCCCAACTCTAGACTCCACGTTTTGGAGAAAGGCGAAAGATGATTTGAAGGAGGAATTGAAGAATTGGGGCGAGGAACAACTAAGGGAGTGGTGGATAATGAGAGTCCATCACCAAAAGATGAATTCCTATGGACTCTTGACAACGGATAAGGACTTCGCAATTGTTTATGAAGCCAATGTTGGGACTTGGAAGCCCATATCCTTCATCGACTTTGTTCCTCCAGCTACCCCAAGATCGGGCGAAAGCCCAAGAAGAGCTGACGATGCCTCGGAGCAGGAAGAAGAGGAAGAAGCCGAAGCTACACCAGAGGCACTACCACAGGGACCATCGGAAAGCCATGACACAAGTGCCGAAGAGTCGGAGCAACCATTGGAGAGGAAGAAAAGAAAGAGGCAAGAGCAAATTCAAGTGCCTCCGAGCCACCCAAAGCGACCCCGCACGAAGCTCCCAAGTGCTCCTCGGTGGACAACCTGCATCAGGCCCGACCGAAGCAAATGTTGAAGATGCGGTGCCACCAAGTGCCGAGACAGTCCCAGGTATAGACATCATTGATGTGGAGGAACTCCTCCAACAAGAGGGAGACCCCGAAGTAGAAGTCATGGAAGTCGGGAGTGCCGAAGTCCAAAAAGAGCAGGAGCCTATTACACAAGAAGTCACCACGGCCGCTCTGCCAGAAGGGCACGTAGGTACGCACTCTCCACCCTTTGCCTTGGTCTCTCACATGTCCACTGTGGTCCCGGCCAAATATTCTCATCAGTCTCTCCCTCCCTCACAAAGTCAATCACCTCTTCGCGCGTTGCCCCTTGCCACCTCGAATCTGCCCCATGATCCCGTTAGCCCCACTCCACTCGAGTCATCAGGCTGGGACAAGTCTGTTGACACTACTTCGCCCACCTATGCCACCATTCCCTCAGTTCCCAGGTAGGGCGAAGGTAGTACCCCAACGCCGAGCCCCATTCCTTGCTCCCCTATCACACACAACATAGTTCCTCTCGCCGAAGCTCCTGCTACACCCGTCGCCGAACCTACTGGTGAGGCATCCCCTGTTCATTCTTTATACTTGTTCACCCCTTTGGCTGGAGATCCAACCTCATTTGAATCAGAGATGTCCTTAATTAAGGAATGCCCTCTAGCCGAGAAGCTACTCCTAGCTCGGCAAAACACAAAAAAAATACTGAAGGAGGCGAGGAAGAAGAGAGGGCGCTCTCTGGCTCAAGTTGAAAAATGCGTTGTCTTCGATTTGAAGGCCGGGAAGTTGCATAAGGTAAAAAAGATCCCCAAGGTCTAGAAGCCCCTGGATGAAATGACTCCAATGGACTACGACTACCAAGATAAATCCAAGGACCTGGAGCATCTAAATGTAGATAATGAATCCGCATCTATGCACGTCAGAATCGAAACTTTTCGAGCACATGCAAACATCGCCAATCAGCATAGATTTGAAGCAGAAAATGCCAACATCAAGTTGGAAGAAGAGCTAGCTAGAATCCGCTCCAAGCTGGAGGATTCAGAGGAGCAGTGTAAGCTGATGAAAAAGGAAGCACACGCCCTGAAATAGCAAATACTACAACTGCAGAGCACAGCTGAGCACCAAGCACAGAGACAGGCCAAAAATGATCTTAAGGCCAAGGAAGTTGAAAGCAAGATCTTGCAGTTGCAGCAGTAGTTGCATGAAAAAGAAAGCCTAGAACTATTTGACAGAGGCAGAATCAAAGAAATCCGCTCGCACTTGCTCAAGAATTTTAGGTCTCGGGCCTCAAGTGCCCTATCAATTTTAACCTATATCACCGAAGCACAGCGTGCCGCTATCGAAGGAGGACCAATCATAGATGAGGTCACTCAGAAAGCTAGAGGCCGACTCAAATTAGCCTTTGATGTCCAAAGCACTAAATATCAAGACTTGCAGGTTGCTGCAATGAGTCGGACGACTAGGGATTGGTCCACGGCCCAAGCCATAGTTCGTGCCTTCTTTTCCAAGGTGAGGAAGGCACAAAAGGTGAAGGACCTCCTGGACGTGTTTGAGAATGAGCAGCGCGCATCGCTAGGCTATTTCTAGGATCTCTCTTCCTTAGGTTTCCCGAGCTTCACGGATGATGATGGGAACCTTCTGACCAAGGAAGAGCTTAAGCCGGCATGGCTTCATTTTGAAGGCGACGTCTCGGAGATAGACGAATGGGTGGAGCCGATAACAGAAGGGCAGGTCACAGATTTCATTCTGAGACACTGCAAGATTGTAGCCTGCCTAAACGATCTGTACATTAGAGCCAAACATGTTGATATCCAAGCAGATTGATCGGTTCCACATTTTGGTTAAGGCATTGCAAGATCAAGAGCCTTTCTCGAAGGGTGCCTGGGCTCATGTTCGTCGAACCATGAAGCGCATCCACGATCGCCTTGCCCCATCGCCACAACAGGAAGCCACGCCAGAGGAAGCAGAAGAAGAAGAGAAAGAAGAAGAAGAGCAAGCCGTGGAAGCACCCCCGAAGATAGAAAAGGGAGAAGGGTCTGGAGGTAACTCTGGCCCAACGGATCAAGGCTGAGGGTTCTCCCACCGAGACGAGCTCGTTGCCCCGTGAGCCGCCAAGAATGTTGACAATTTTGTCACATTGCACAATGGGGTAGAAAAATCAAATTTTTTGTAAAGTATTTCTTTCAATTTCATGAATTTGTTCCCTTGCTTTTAGAAACAACATTTTCAAGTGTTGCAAGCAATTTTGGCTTTCCCTGCCATTCCCCCTTGTACATAAAATGAAGATGAAAGAGCTTCGCTGATGAACAAGCTAAGGAAGATAGCCTCAAGGGAAGAAATGAAAGATGAAAACTACTTTGGGCCCGAAGTCCCTCAAATAGCTACTTCGGGAAAAATCTTGCGAAGTGTCGAAGAAGGAATTCAAAGAAGGCGTAAAAAAGAGCTTCGCACCCGAAGCAATTCCAATAGCTACTTCGGGCGAAAGTTTTGTCAAGCGGCATTTCAAAAGAACAGCTTCACCGAAGAAAATCGCGGTCCAAATTTGCTAAGGCAGAGAAAACTACTTTGGGCCCGAAGCACTTCAAACAACTACTTCGGGCGAGAATTTTGCGAAGCGGTGTTGCCGAAGAAAAATACAAGGGAAGAAGAATGAAAACTACTTCGCACCCGAAGCATTTCAAAAGGCTACTTCGGGCAAGAAACTTGCGAAGCGGGATTTGAAGGAGCGCAACGTTGAAAATACTTCGTCGAAAAACCGTCGAAGCACCCACTTCGGGCCTCCCCGCCAGCGAACCATTTCTACTTCGCCGAAAGTCGTTGCGAAGCATCTGCTTCGGCAAACCTTCGTGCGAAGTACTTTCACCCGAAGTGGAAGCAGTCAAAGCATTTTTGAAGGCAAGAATGCGCTTCGGCCAAAATCCTCCCGAACCACAATTTTGAAGGAAGATCGCGATGAAGCATTTTTAGCAGTTCATCAGTGAAGCATTTTGGGCACGTCTCTCCAACGAAGCAATGAGAAGTGAAGAGCCCATCTTGCGAAGGAAATATGCTTCGGCACCCACCATCCCCGAAGCAGTTTTGCGAAGCTCCACCATGCGAAGTACAAATCAAGAAGGAGGATCTGCTTCGGCACAAGTCCATTGCGAAGCGGAGTTGCGGACAAAAATTCAGCGAAGCGCTTCAAGGGCACGCGCTCCAAGCCGGGTATTTTCCCGAGGCGATCAAGTGCCTCATAAATGCATTTTTACGTGCCCGATAAGCTCGTTGCTCATTTTTAGCAATTGGAAATGAAGTATCAATCCTAGAAGAAGAGCCCGACGAGCATGGCGGCCACTCGAGCACTATACCCAGAAGCCAAGGATGCTCATACGGCTCATTAATGCTTGTTTCCATGGTTGACCCGATCGTAGTTGCCAATTTTGGTAACATATTTGAGAGCTCAGTCACGAGGGCTGCGAAGAGCCGACTTCTCAGGTTTTGAGGGTGTACTCCTCCATTTTGTGCATTTATGGCTCAGAGGGTCGGGTCCTCTATAAAAACCCAAGCATTGTAATGTAAAAGGGGGGGAAACTTTCTGCTAGAAAGCTATTGTAACTTGAATCCTTGTATTTAATACTAAAGTTCTTTGGGCTTGATTTCTCTCTTGTATGCTGCCTTCTGCGTTTATTTCTTTCATCTTTCTTCATTTGCATACTGTAATTCTGAATCCTGGATTTAGGTATGTGATTGGGGGCTGAACCCTAAAATTTTCTCGAAGGATACATAGGGGAGGAAAACACCATATTAGTTTTCTTGTATGCCGCCTGTGGGTAGTGTTTCTGTTATATTCACTTTTTCCTAATCGTCGTTACTCTGAACTCTGAATTTCGATGAAAGGGGAGGGAGAATCCTGGAACTCATCCAGAGGATACATAGGAGGATTAATATCGCGTTCATTTCGTTATTCTTGGTGTTTTTTGCTGCTCTTTCAAGCTATTGGCTAGTGATCGTGCTTCCAGTTCTTTCCCACCATTAAACTACTGAGATTTCTTCCCTACTCTTTTATTTCTTTCCTGCATCCTTACTCTGTTTATCTCTTTCCTGCACCCTTATCTTAAACATCAAAGTAGTTTAGTATAGGAGCCGACCTTTCTTCGAAGATTGGCACGAGGGGCATCTCTTCCCTTTGGCCTTTCAATGTTGGTCCAGGTCTAGGGCGCATACACTTACCCAAATCCTTTCCTGGGCAGATTTGATGACCAAAAGTCCCCTTGATGATTTGGAGCAGCTAAAGGATGGGTAGATTAACCTAAATGGTCCATGAAGACTTGGGATTGGCTTGATTGTGGGTTGATACCATAGGCTATCAAGAATGGAGTGGGATTCAAACTAGAGGTTCCTAACAATAGTGCTCATGGTGGCTCTCTTTATTTTTTATTTTTTGAAAGAAAAATACAACATCTATACAAAAAATAAACAAACAATCAATTAAAAAAATAATGGTTGTTTTGTTTTTATTTTATTTTTGATGTTTTTTAATGTTTTTGCAACTTTTGATGTTTTTGGTTTTTGTGTGTTTTATGTTTCCTAAACCTAAGAACTATGAAGGGGTGATGGAATGAGATATATAAGGGTGTGTTTATGCCTACTCCCCTAATGAGGAATGCGACACAAATGGTTAATGTGGCTTCCTAGGATGGTGGGTTGGCTTCGAGTATCCTAAGGGGAAAAAAACCTCCCGAGAGAGTTTATGTTGTCTAAATCCTGCTACTTGTCCAATCAGGCTTTCGCTTCACCTTGATCAAAATGGAATAAAAACAATAATTGTGAGTCTAATAATTATTAAGCCCTATGAAAAAAATGGTGTCTAACCTCAAAATTACCTTGAGCTAGTCCCAAGGGTAACCAACTTCCTGGTGATGAAGTCTAGGAAACTACGCGTACTATCTATGGTGTCTAAGGGCTCAACCAATGGTTGGTGGTGAAATACAACATCACTGTTTGGTTTTCCCCATAAAATATTTGTGAAATATATCATGCAAAGTGTGTGGTTGATTTGATTTTGTAACAACCCACTAGACCAGCTATTATTTTAATTCATATATATATACTTCTAGGACATGGTACTACTGATGGCATTTATGTTTGCAAGAAAATAGACACCCTCCTTCAGGTGGAAAGATAGAGTTTTTTTGCATGAGGTAAGGTGGGATATTATGGGAGGTGTAAGAAACACCATGGCCCGTGAGTACAAGGAAGCTCACAAAAAAATGCACTCATGTAGTTGCATTCATGAAAAATAAATATCTCCTACATTCTATGTTTTGTTGGTTGCTGAAAATCAATATCTTATGTTTAAAATGATTGTTGTATGCTTGTTCATATTAAATAGTTTATAAATTAATTAATATAAATTTAAATAAAAATAAAACAAAATAAAAATATAAAATTTAAATAAAATGTAAAAGTATACATATAATGCTTAATGTAAAAATTATATCTGGATTACCATTTGTCACTTATTTGAATGAGACCTATGCATGAATCCATCCACCTGTTAGAATAAGAATACTTTTTTATTTCTATTTAATAAGTGCGAGTGATAGTAATTAGATTGCACTAATACTCTACAAGATTTGAGAGGAAAATATTCAAACAAAGAGCAACAAGGAAAGCTCAACACACATGTCAGAGTTTCTATTAATTTGAATGATTTTTTGTTGCTACTATCACTGAGTGATAATACATTTTCTAAAAAAATAATTAATTGAAAAGTTAGAACTATATACTAACATTTGGCAAGCTTAATTCTATCATTTAAATACTTAGACTATTTGCATGTTTTATTTAGAAAATTGTGTATTTAAAATTATTGAAGTTAAATTTATATTTGATTGTTACTTTCTTTGGAATGAATTAAATATTTTACTTAAGTCTTCTACTTAACTTAATTATAACCATAGTAGACAAGACTTGGAATACTCTCCTAGAGACCTATTATTCTACTAAATTCATCAAGGAGGATCAAACTAATTTATTTTGATGTTCATCAAGAAGGATGAACATTCAACCAACACCAATGATTATGAGTTTGGTAATCATTGTGATTTGAGAGTGGTTGTACTCTTAACGAGGAAGGTCAAGATGAGAATGTAACGAGGGATGGTATGGGATGTCACCTCTAGGTCATTGAATGAGTAGTACGGTGATGGGTCCCTTGCTCATTGTACGGTTAGGAGATAACTAGCAAGATATCGGTGCTAGGAGATAGCTAGCAAGATATCGATGCTAGTAGTATACTCAATGATGAGTTGGTATGGGATAACTCCTCATTAATCATGCCATGAAAAGAGATACCAAGTCCTGAGCTAGTGTAATGGTGGGCCCTAGTTGACTCCAAAAGAAGTTGGACTCTCAACTAGGCACAAGGTATTTATATGCTACACCTTGCATGTTTAAATTCTAGGACAAAAATTAGGCCAAAGGAACCTAAGTCCTCCATGCTAAGGGGTGGGGAATTATGTGTCCACCCTCTAGGTGTTATGGGCCCTAGAGGATAATCCTAGTCATGAACCCACACTCTCGAGAAAGGAGAAGATGGGATCACAAAAGGGTACCATTTTACGAGATTTGGCCAATCTCGACCACTTGGGAGACCATATACAACGGTCAATATTCCCAAAGTGAGTATCACTATGCCTTTGTACTAATAAAATATTGGGTGATGATTAGAATTTCTCCTTGTCTTCGTTTAAGACCTTGAGACAAGTCAAAATTTTCTCTTTGTGATTCTAGTGAGTTAGATTGGAATGGACAACTAGGTGTGTTAGATCTAGGTTGTTACAGTTGGTATCAGAGCCCTAGGTTGTGAAGCCCTAGGCCATAAAACCCTTTAGTTGTAGGGAAAATTTTGTGTTAAATTTGAAATCTTGGAAAAACCTAAACCAAACAATTGACATAGCTCTTTTGCATCTAGGAAAAAATGGCACCAAAACTAAGGGGAAGCTCCTCAAAGAAACCCATAATAGCCCAGTAAGAAGGGTTGGTTGTTAGTCTGAGAAAGGGACTTCAAAAAGTTATCCGAACTAAATCTGAAAGAGAGGTTGGAGGTAAAAATGTGGTAGAGAAACCTCAAAGAATAGTGAGAAAGGAAAAAGAACCGCAAATCAGTGAACCTACTCAGAAAGATGATAGCTTAGCTAAAATGATTCAACTACTGCAAGGTCAGATGGACCAATAGAGGGAGCACATGGAACAATAGAAATCTCAGATGGTAGAGCACATGGAGTAGTATAGAGCTCAGATGGATTAGCAGGAATTAATAGTCCAACAATAGAAACTAATAGAAAGCTTAACTAAGGGAAAGGAGCCCGAAGTCAGGCAAGAAGAAGTACCTACAGAACAAGAAGGGACTAGCAAAAAAAGGGTCGAGGTCTGAATTGGACAAGGACCTGAGGAAGGTCATGATTTCTAAATTTGATGGTAAAGGGGATGGAGATGCAACCAAGAATTGGTTGAATGAAGTCAAAACTTATTATTCCATGAAACCTCTTTCGTCTGAGTCTAAAACATCATGGGTGGTTGTCCACTTAGTCAGACCAACCTTAGACTAGTGGACTACTTACAAGAAAAACAAACATGTTGAAGTTGTTGATGTTCAGTGGGATACCTTCTTGATGGAATTTAAAAAAATGTTTATGACCAGGCAATTCTATGTTGAGAAATTTGTTGAATTCTCCAACTTGCATCAGGAGAGTATGTTTGTTAATGAGTATCACCAAAAGTTTGTACAACTACTAAAATATGTACCTGAGTATGATAGTAGAGAGGAGCTCAAGGTACAAAATTTTATCTTAGGACTACATCCAAGGATTGGGTCCATAATTATCTTGCTAAAACCCAAAGATCTTTCTAGAGCCTATGATTTGGCTCGATAGGAGGAAATAAACCAAAAATCCAGAAAATCCTATTATCAAAGAACATCAAAGAAGGATGATTCCTAAAAGAGGAAGAATACGAGACCTACAATATGGGAAAAAGACCCAAATAAAAATACTAAGGATGGGGATAAAAGTAGGAATGATAATAGAAATAGAAATTAAGATAGGAACAAGTTCCAGGGAAATAGGGGTAGGTAGGACAAGAGGAATTTTTTGGGTAGAAATGAGTAGAGACCCTTGGTTTAGGATATGGGAAAGGAAACAACTTCTCAGAACAAGAATGAAGATAACAAGAGGAATAGAGCTCCTCCTGATGGGTGTTATGTATGTCGTGGCCCTCACTATGCGAGTCAATACCCACATAGAGCTGATAAAAAGAAGGAACCTGAAGAGCCCACACATAGAATATATGTAACAATAAGTAATCCTACTCTCACTGGATAGGCAACACCTTTCCTTTTAAGAGGTAAAATATATGATAGGGATGTATGCATTTTGATTGATAGTGGAGCTACTGATAGTTTTATTTCTACCAGTATTATGAGGGACATACCAGAAAGGCCAAGATTTTTGGCTAATGGGTGGAAGGTCGAGTATGGGTCAGGGTAAACCTATATGGTCAATCAGTGTTTGTTTGATCCTCAAATCACCCTACCTCAAGGGAAAACTAGCTGGCACCTGTATGTAGCCCCTTTGCATGCTTTTGACATCATATTAGGTGTAGATTGGCTCAAATCACATAAAGCCTTGTTAAAATTTGAAGAAAGATGGCTAGATTATACCAATGAGTCTAAGCAACGTGTTCGAGTCCACTATGGTCATGACTCAATTAAACCACACCTTTTTTCAGCCATGCAAGTCAAGAAGGCTATGAGAAAGGGTGGTATGATCTATGTAGTCAAGTTAAACAAGAAGGAAGAAATCGAGTCTAGTTTGGGCCTTTTTCAAAAGTACCCAATGTTGAATGAATTTAGGGATGTATTCCTAGAAGACTTGCCAGGTCTTCCACCCCGAAGAGAGTTTGATTTCTCTATAGAAATCTTTCCTGTTGTAGCACCCATTGCCCAATAATCGTATAGGATGACCCCTATCGAGCTATAGGAGCTTAAGACTCAACTTTAGGATCTATTAGAAAAAAGACTTATTAAGCCTAGTGTCTCTCCATGGGGTGCTCCCATTATTTTTGTTAAGAAGAAAGATGGATCACTGAGGTTATGCATCGACTATCGAATGCTCAATAAGATGACTATCAAGAATAAATATTCCCTACCCATAATTGATGATCTCTTTGATCAATTGAAAGGGGCCACAATTTTCTCTAAGATTGACCTTAGATATAGATACCATCAATTAAGAATCTAAGAGGAAGACACCCATAAAATAACTTTCAGGACAAGATATGGCCACTACGAGTTTACAGTATTACCTTTTGGCTTAACAAATGCCCTAGAAACTTTCATGAACCTAATGAATAGTGTGTTTCAAGAATAGTTGGATCGATTTGTACTTGTGTTTCTTGATGATATACTGATCTATTCCCAGAATAAGGAAGAACATGATCAACATATGAGAATTGTTCTTGAGATTCTCAAGAAAAATTAGTTGTTTGGCAAGCTATCAAAGTGTGAGTTTTACACTCCACAAGTGCAGTATCTAGGGCACATAATTTTTGTAGAAGGGATTATCATGGATCCTAAGAAGATAGAAGCCATTGTAGACTGGATAGCACCCACAAATTTTATGAAAGTGCAAATTTTTATGGGGATGACAAGTTATTATAGGCATTTTGTAAAAGGGTTCTCAAAAATTGCTCACCCGATAACCAACCTCCAAAGAAAAGGAAAGGCCTTTAAATGGATAGCTCAATGTGAAGAGGCCTTTAGAACTCTTAAGGAGAAATTAATGACTACACCCATTCTCAGAATACCAGATCCTTCCAAGCCATTCACTGTTTGTACCGATGCTTCCATTGAAGGGCTAGGTGGAGTCCTTATGCAAGAAGAAGCAGTTATAGCCTATGAGTCTCAAAAGTTAAAGAAGCATGAGGTAAATTATGCCACTCATGATATGGAATTGGCTATGGTCATACATGCCCTCAATATTTAGAGGTATTATTTACTTGGAAAACCCTTTGAACTGAGAATAGATCACCAAAGTCTCAGGTATATTTTCACTCAACCATTGTTAAATGCCAAACAATGATGCTGGATGGAATTTTTGGTAGAATACAACTTTGGTATTGAATATATAAAAGGGAAGGAAAACAAGTCTCAGTGTCAATATGGTCTATTCAGATAGGTGAGATAATTACAAAGAAAGATGAGTTATGTTTACAATGTCAAGCTCAGTCAAATAAGCACCTGATAGGAACAAGGATTTTATGATCAAGGATGATTTTTTGTACTTCAGAGATAGAATGGTTATTCCAAATGACAAAGAATTGAGAAATATCATTTTATAGGAGGCACATTGTGCTCCTTATTCTATGCATCTAGGAGGGGTAAAAATGCGTGAGAATATGAGGAAGGATTTCTACTGGCCCAACATGAAAAAGGATATAACAAATTTTGTGGCAAGATGTCTAGAATGTTAGAAAGTTAAGGCAGAGAATTTACATCCAATGGGTTGCTTATACCCATATGAGATCCCTACCCAAAAGTGGTAGGTTATTTCTATGGATTTCATAGTTGGACTTCCCAAGACCCAATTTCGACATGATGCTATCCTTGTTGTGGTTGATAAATTAACCAAGGTAGCACATTTTATACCTGGGAATGTGCAGGATGATGCACCTGCCATAGCACAAAAATTTACCAGAGAAGTGGTACATCTACATGGTTTTCTAAAAGTAATCATTTCAGATAGGGACTCTCAATTCACATCCAAGTTTTGGCAAGCCTTGCACCGAGCTTGGGGAACAAAGCTCAATATTAGCTCTACATATCACCTAGAGACTGATGGGTAGATAGAAAGAGTTAACCAAGTCCTAGAAGATATGCTACGAATGTATTGCATGGACCATCAAAAAAAATGGGAAGATTACCTCTACTTAGTAGAGTTTGTGTATAATAACAGTTATCATACCACATTGGGCATGGCTCCTTTTGAAGCCTTATATGGGAGAAGGTGCAGGACACCTTTATCATGGGATAATCTGAAAGATCGAGTAATGATCAGATCAAACACTATCAAACAAATAGAGGAGCAATTGAAAGAAATACACCAAAGGCTCAAAGAAGCCTCAGATCATCAGAAGAGCTATGCTGATCTTAAGAGGACACCGAGGGAATTCTCTATAGGTGATAGAGTATTCTTAAGGGTGAAACCCTCAAAAATCTCAATTAAATATTCCAAGCTCAACCCTAGATTTGTGGGACCCTTTGAGATTGTTGATAAAATCAGCCTTGTTGCTTATAAGTTGGCCTTGCCACCCAATTTGTCCAAAATTCATGATACCTTCCATGTGTCCCTCCTTAGAAAGTATGTTGCAGATCCTTCTCATGTATGGAATATCTCTCATTTGCAGATGTTGAACCCCCATCGCATTGAAGTTTGGCCCGTTAAGATCCTTGGATTTAGAACCAAACAGTTAAAGAAAAGAAATATGGATCAATGTAAGGTCCAGTGGGACCAATACTTTGAGAAAAATGCCACATGGGAGAATGTGGTTGATATGAAAGAACAATTTCCTTATCTATTTGATTAAACATTAATATGTATTTTTATTATACCTCATGTCGCTTTATGAATGAATGAGAATTTATTTGATATAGCATTATTATGAATGTATAATTTATTTGAGCATGCATTTCAAACATAGGGACTGTGTTTATTCCTAGTGGGGGAGAATGTAACATTCCACTAGAACAACTATTATTTTAATTCATATATATACTCTAGGACATGGTACTGTTGATGACATTTATGTTTGTAGGAAAATAGGAACCCTCATTCAGGCAAAAAGATAGAGGTTATCCACATGAAGTAAGGTGGAATATGATGGGAGGTGTAAGTAACACCAAGACCCGTGAGTACATGGAAGCTCACAAAAAAATGCATTCATGTAGTTGCATTCATGAAAAAAATATCTCCTACATTCTATGATTTGTTGGTTGCTGAAAATAAATATCTTATGTCTAAAATGATTGTTGTATGCTTGTTCATATTTAATAGTTTACAAATTAATTAATATAAATTTAACTAAAAAATAAAATAAAACTAAAATAAAATGTAAAAGTATGCATATAATGCCTAATGTAAAAATTATATTTGAATTACCATTTGGCATTTATTTGAATTGGACCTTTGCAAGAATCCATCCACCTGTTAGAATAAGAATACCTTTTTGTTTCTATTTAATGAGTGTGAGTGATAGTAGTTGGATTGCATCAATAATCTATGGAATTGGAGAGGAAAAGATTCAAGCATAGAGCAATGGAGGAAAACTCAACACCCAGGTTGGAGTTTTTGTTAATTTGAATGATTGTTTATTGTTACTATCAATGAGTGATAATGCAATTGGATGCTGCCTTATTAAATTTGTGATATCAATATTAAAATGGATTCTTTGAATTTATAAATTTTCTACTTTTTTTTGAAGACTTTTGGAAGCTATATTTGATTGTGTAAAAGGTTTCATGAATACCCTTAGCATACTATGTGTTAAAACACAAAACCTTGTTGTGTATTCTATGAATAATGTTGCATATCATCTTAAAGGTTTGTTGGATTATACAAATATGCATATCTTTGTGTGATGGTTGTTGTGTGGTCTAGAATTCACTTTATGATAATAGCTATATGTGTGATTTGTCTATGATAAAGCATCTGCACTACGTATTTTCATTGGTGAGCACTTAAAAGAGCATATAGGGAAATTTTGCATTGCATTTATTTTTTAGGTCGTTCTCACCCAACATGCTACAATCAATATCTTTCCACTAGGATGCACCAAAGCGGGAAGTAATACGGATGAAACTGCATTAGTGAGTCGTGGGAAGATGCCTGTGTTGAGTTGGAGAACTGGTCCTTAATGCTAGTTTATATAGTGTAAACTATTATAGAACTGGGTCGGTGAGCTTAGTTGGAGCTCACAATATTCTCAAGAGCGTAGTCTTAAGAAACGTGACTGATAGAAAATAATCTGTGTTAAAACCTTCACCTGGAAATCGTCAACGATTTAGTGGTTGACGTATTGAGCTATTCCAAGTATTTAATAGATGTTGAGACATTCAATATTGGAATACTAATTATTGTCGAGCTATGTTTATTAAAATTATAATCAACGAGATATATGATGCTCTAAATTTATTATCGTATGCTAATGGTGTTCATTGTTAAAGTAAAACATATGCTACTTATTTTAATAACTCCAAAAACTTGATGTAATTATGTATTTGAACGTATGACATATTTGTTTGTAACTTGGGGCTTAATACGTCCTGACAAGACATAAAGAACTTACTTAACTTCATGTAGAATGGTTACAATGGATTTATTAATGATGTCTTAGATTAATTTTCGAATGACATTTAAAATATACTGAATGAACTTCTTATACAAAGTTGGATCATCTTGGATTTTTAGAACAAAATATAAATTAACGTAAATACATTCCACGAGTATTTTGCATTGCAAATGATTTCTTGGGTGTAGAATTAGTAATTTTTTGTGGGTATAAATGAATTGGAGTTATGCAAAGTCGTTTTTGAATGTGTCCATGTGTTGATAAATGAGTTAGTTAATATTTTGATTACAATACTAAAATATTTGATAAATGTTGCCTAGAATAAAATTACCTTGTTGTGTATTCTCGAAGGTGTTTCTATTCAGTAAAATGAATTACATATTAAATTATTTTAAAAGAAAACAAATTATGTTTTCATTGAAGTTATCAAATATTTGAGACCGACACCAATATAACTTATTATGATAGAAAATTATACCACATTATTATAGTTATTCCATAAATAGTTTAGAAGAATGATCACCTGGTTTATAGATAATGAAGACCTTGAAATATATATGTGTCTCTCTTATTATGAAAACGTTGCCTTCCTTTTAGCAGCGTATAGAAACTTAAAATAAGATGGCAATTTAGGCTAACTTCAAAACTATATCTAGTAACTCCAAAGCCTATTATAATATTAAAATAAATTAAATAGAAATCGTGCATTATAACATTTGAATTATAAAATCCACAACCTTTAGGAAGACCTTAGAATTATATATATATATATATATATATATATATATATATATATATATATATATATATATATATATACATCTCCAGTTAAACGTAGCTTAACTTCCATCGAAACACCTTCTAAGATAAAGTTATACACTTAAAATATTATGTTTATGGTTTAGCTAAAACGTGTTTCACTATGTGACGTGTATAATTAGGACAACTTTGGAAAATTATAGTAAAATTTAATGAAGCCTTAAGGGTATTTTGGAGAACGTAGCATGAATAGAAACCTAGGATATTAAATATACTTTGTTTAATTTTAAATGATGAAAATATGTCTTGTATAGAGTAAAAGTTAGCATGGAGAAAATATGATAAGATTATTATTTGCCAATGTTAATGATTTTGAAAAAGTTAGGTCTCACTTATTTGACTAAAAAAGGTATACCACTATTATAGGAAAATAATGAAGGAATCTTTTAAATTGGTGAAAAGTTTACAAAATTATCCTTTAAACTAAAAGCACATTACTAGTTAGCTCCCTAATCCCTCACCAGGGTTGCCATGCGTAAGTAGAGAACAAATTAAGAATCTTCTATTAGATTGTATTTTCTAAAAAAATAATTAATTGAAAAGTTAGAACTATATACTAACATTTGCTAAGCTTTAGTCTATCATTTAAATACTTAGACTATTTGCATGTTTTATTTAGAAAATTGTGTATTTAAAATTACTAAAGTTATATTTGATTATTATTACTTTATTGGAATAAAATAGTTGATTTACTTAAATATTTTACTTAACTTAAATATAATCATAGCAGATGAAATTTGGAATCCTCCCCTAAAAAGAACTAATACTCTATTAAACTCATTAAGGAGGATGAATTATCAAACTACTTGAATTATTTTGATGCTCATCAAGAAGGATGAACATCCACCCAACACCGGTGATTATGAGATAGGTAATCATTGTGATTTGGGAGCGACTGCACTTTTGACAAGCAAGGTCAAGATGAGAAGGTAAGTATGGGATGTCACCTCTAGGTCATTGAACAAGTAGTACGATGATGGGTCCCTTGCTCATTGTACGGTTAAGAGATAATTAGCTCGAAGATAGGAGTTAGCTAGCAAAATATCGATGCTAATAGTCTCAGTGATGGGTTGGTATGAGATAAATCCTCATTAACTGTACCATGAAAAGAGATACCAAGACCTGAGCCAGTGTATTCATGAGCCCTAGTTTACTCCAAAAGAAGTTGGACTCTCAACTAGGTACAACGAATTTATACTCTACACCCTGGCATGTTTAAATTCTAGGAAACAAATTAGGCCAAAGGAACCTAAGTCCTCCATGCTAAGGGTTAAGGAATTATGCATCCACCCTCTAGGTGTTATGGGACCTAGAGGACAACCCCAGCTATGAACCCATGCTCTCAAGAAAGGAGAATATAGGATCAAAAAAGGGCACCATTTTGCATAATCTAGTCAATCTTGACCACTTGAGAAATCATATGCAACGGTCAGTATTCTCGAAGTATCACTATGCCTTTGTACTAATAAAATATTGGGTGATCATTAGAATTTCTTCGATAAAGACCTTGAGACAGGTCAAAATTTTCTCTTTGTGATTCCAGTGAGCTATAGTGGAATGGACAACCATATGCAATAGATCTAGGTTGTTACATATTTGCTTTTTACTTTTTTATTTTTGTGTTGTTTTTATTTTTGATTTTTGATGTTGAGAATGCCTATTTACCATGCAAATCTAAAGCTAACCCTAAGGATGCAATGAAAATAATAACCTTTATATTAATGAGCTATGAAAAGAAAACTTGATCTAATGAGCCATGAAAGCAATAACAACTAATTTAATGAGCCTTGAAAGCAAATGACAACTAAGCTAATGAGTCTTGAAATAAAATGACAACTAAAATAATGATCCTTTGAAAGAAAATAACAACTAAGATAATAAGCCTTGAGTCTTTAAAAATAAATAACAACTAAACTAAAGAGCCTTGAGTTTTTTATTTAATCTAATGAGTCATGAAACAATAATTATTGAGATAATGAGCCTTGAGTCTTTATGCAAATTAAGAGATGACTAAAAGTAATTTATTATTCAAACAAGAAAATAACAAAGAAATGAAATGTGACATGAGCCTCTCCACCAAACTAAGAAATATAAGCTACTAACATATGAGTTTGTACTAAAATAAAAGAAACTAAGCCTGTTGTACCTCTGATTCTATCTATGCAGTTGTATCTAAGTCTGGTAGCTACCCTAGATGGTTGTGTCTAAGTCTGGTAGCCACCCTAGGTGGTTGTGTTTGAGTCTGGTAGCCACCTTAGGTAGTTGTTTATGAGTCTAGGTGGATAGATCTAGCAATATTGAGCCCTAATTTGAATGAAGTGACTATGTATTTTTTTTCTCCTGAGTACTTGTGATATAAATAAAAAGTTAATAAAGCAAGAAAAATGAGCAAGCAAGTATAAATAACCCTAAGAAAAACACACAACACATACTACGCTAGATACAAGGGCCAAAGCTCATGCAAAACAACAAGTGTCAAAAGGGCAAAGGGTCCCACCATGATCATCATTTATGTGACTAAGGAAATGCACCATAACAATTAAATAAATAAAATAGAAATTTTGATATTGCATTAATAGACTTTGTTAATTACAAATCATCCCTTTTGATTATAATGTATCTTTCAAAAGGGAGGGTTTTCTTTTGCAAATGAATTCTATGGTGCCACAAATGATCTCCTCAATCGCACAAAAAGTTGGTGGGAGGATTTTGAAGTCTCGTTGCTTGACCTCTCGAGCATCTATGCCGATCCTAGTACTTGAACACAAGCCAACAAGGAAATAATTAGTAGCATCTGTTGAGACTTTCAAGATAAGGCCCTAAATCATGAAAAGGAGTGACAAAAAGTTTACAAAACCTATGATAGAAGTTACAAAACTATGCAAAGTTATTACAAAACCTTAAAAAGTGCCTTGTTTTACCTTGCTTGACTGCTTAGCTACAAAACATAACTACAAAATAGAGTTTAACATGCATTCCAAAAATACTACATGATCAAACTTCTCAAACTCTCTAAGTGAGGCACCTACAATCACAAATTTAGAAATCCACAAGGCAAACAAAATTTGGCAAGATTTTTATTAGTGTTGTGCACTCTCTCTTACAAATGAAATGGGGGTATATTTATAATATTCCCCAAGGGTGGAGGAGAATTATAAGGGGGCCAGGGGATAATGGATAGGTGGCATGGGTGAGAGAAAAAGATGAAATCTTGACTTTCCCCACTTGGCTACTTGGATGGACAAATGTGCAACATTCTCTATTTGGGCTATGACACCCTATGATGCACTATGATGCATTATGACATGCCTCACTAATGCTCTTGGATGAAGAGATTCCTCACCCACCAAAAATTGTGTGCTTGATCAATGTGCTTGGGTGGAGGGAATCCTCACCCGTGTGCATTAATGCATTTGGAATGTAGAGGAAAGAGGGGAAATAAATGACAACTGGGGTTAGATGCAACGTGGTTAAAAATAGAGGAATGGTCTCATGGTGACCTTGGGTTAGTCATAGGAAGGTGCTTTGGATGGTCAAAGGGGCTAGAATAGTCAACATTAATATATAAGGTTGCAATGTGTTAATTAAAATTATTGCACAATTTATTAAATATTAACATTTAACCATTACAAATATGACACTTTTTAGGTGTCTACACTTAGCAATCAATTTAGTGGAAGCTATTGATTTTTTGGAGGGATCAGTGTTGGTGGCCTGGACAATGTACACTCTATCTTAACAACTTTGACTACATGAGCATGCTAGACTTAGAGATCATTTCCATGAGTCTTTTGTATTATTTTTCCACTTATTTTCTTTAGTGGAGAGGACATCAAATGACTTAGTAATGACTATCTCTCTAACTTTCCATTCAAAGTCTAAGCTTAGTCTAACACTCATGCTAGTTTGTAGGGGTGCTCTTGAGGGTATCATCTTTTTAGAAATATTTTGCTTACCTAGGACAATGGGTATATTGGGCACGTGGAAGTGGATGGTAGAGTGAGTTGAGCAAATTATGTTGTGATAGAAAGAAATGTAGTGGAAATGGTGGAAGTGGGTTTCAATGCCAATTATATTAGAGTTTTGGTAAGAGGTGACATGGTTGGTGATGGTAGGTTTGATGGACATGATGAAATGTATACAACCAATGGTTTTGAGGGGGTGACTTGGATGGTAGAATATGGTGTAAGAATAAGAAAATATAGAGATAGAAATAAGAGTAGTGTAAGGGAGAAAAGTAAGAATATAATAAGAAAGGATAGAGATAGTAATAAAAATAGTGTATGGTGTAAGGTAAGTGGAAGTGGTAGCAATGGTGGCCATGGAGTTGGTCGTTCCCAAATTGTGAGGGAGGCTTCTTGAGGGACTTCCTCTACTTGAGGTGAGTTCTATACAATTGTTCTTATTATTCTTTTACAATAATGAATTCCATGAATTCCTCAAACATGGACCTATACCTTTCAAAACCCTTCTGTTATTTTATGATTTTCCACCTTACTAATAAACTAACTATTGCCAAGGTTTTTGGGCTGGCAAAAATGGTGATTTTAGGCATCATCTTCTTCTTGGGTTTTTAGGGGTTTGAGATGCTTTTTTCTACTTCATTGATTATCTAGCAAATTTTCACAATATTTAAATTCCTTCTATCCTACATAATGGATAATACAACATCAAATAAGTTGTCTCTGGTAGACTTGGTGATTATACCAATTTCATACCTCATCCTTTTCCACGAAAGAATTTTTATTCTATATCATAATTTTTTGAATGCTCCCAACATTTGATGAGTAATATTGATATCGAGGATGAATTCATCCTTTACCTTCATGTAGAAGGTATTCCAATCTAGGAAATTATCATATCAACTCAAAATTTGATTCTCATACATATGATCATTTCCCAAAGTATCAAGGGTCATTTTATTCATCTAGGTTGGCTTCCTTTTGCATTTTATACCTCTTCTCATGAGAAAGTAAGGTATCTGACTTCTTGTTCCTTAGGGTATTCTCAAATATTCCTCATGGATCATAGGACCGATAATCTTTTAATTTCTCAAAACCCATTTCTTTGAGTCATACATTTGTCACTTGGTGGAACCCCCACACCTTTGGATTAATGCTCATGATTGATTGCTTGAGTGGGTAGAAGGTTTCCTCTTCTACCTCTTGAAATGCTTTAGGTCGACATAGTCAAGTTGTTGCACATATTCTATATTGAAAGTGTGATTGGGCACACATGCAAGAAAATAAAGCATCTTCCTTGAATAATCTAGCCCTAGTGAGATACTAAAGTAGGTTTGGATGACATGAAGCAGGGTTATGTGTTTCTTGTAGAGTTTAAGGCCATTTATTTTTCTAGTACCATGGCTATGGTATAAAACACCATTTGAACATCTTCCTTGAAAAATATAGCCCTATTGGGATACTAAAATTGGTTACAAATTTAGGCTTGATTAGGTATGGTATTAAGAAATCCCACCAATAGGTAGCGGGGTACCTATATTAAATTATTTTTTGAATTTTTGGGTTATAGGGAACCCACATAGCTGAGTTGTCACCTACCTTTACCATATTTCTTATGACTTCTACCCTTTTATAGAGTAATATTCTATCTATTATAGGAGCTCAAAGCTCTTGGTTAATGGGTCATATCTTTTACTTAAACTTTTTTAAAGCTTCTTTCTTATGGAATTCATTTTCCTATTGTAGTTGATCCCTATGTGTCATTAGTTGAACCACAAATACCTTGATCTCTCTATTCCTTATCTACATTGTTTCATCCTCAACTATAATATGACCAAATTTTATGGCTATGCCAAGTGTGAGCTAGTTTGCTAGTTGGACCATTTGGTATGGTCCATCTTGTTTAAGTCTAGATCAAACACTTTAGCAATAAAGTTAGTGTAAGGTATTGCTACTTTGGAGGGTTGATCTTAATGGCCTTAGTAGTGTACACTTTATCCCCCTTGATAACTCAAAGTATGATCATGTTAGTCTTGCAGGTATTCTCCTTGAGTCTTTTGTATTCTCTTTTTCAATTATTTTATTTAGTGGAGAGGATATAAAATGCCATGATAATGACTATCTCTACACATTTCCATGTAAAGGCCAAACTTAGCCTAGAAATTATGTTAGGGTGATCTTGTAGACTCGAAATATTGGGCTAGGATAGTGGGCATTATCACCTATAGGAGAAGCTTTCTTGCCTAGGATGGTGGGCATATTGGGCATGTGGAAGTGGATGGCAGAGTGAGCAATACAAATTATGTGGTGATGGTAGGGAATGCAGTGGAAATGGTGGGAGTGTGTTGTAATGCCAACTATACTAGAGTGTTGGTAAGAGATGACATGGTCGGTGATGGTAGGGTTGATGGAGGTGATGAAGTTCATGCAACCAATGGTTGTGAGGTGGTGACTTGGATGGTAGGATATTTAAAGGATGTGAAGGGTCTTGTCTCAACCATGATAGACTATTATGGATAATGTACCCCTTTGATAACCATAGGCTACACTAGAATATGGTGAGAAACATGTAGCAAAAGAATGGTAAAGGAGAGAATCAAGAATAGAATAAGAAATAATAGAGAGAGAAATAAGAGTAGTGTGTAAGGTAAGTGGAAGCGGTAATAGTGGTGGCCATGGAGCTGGTTATTACAAACTTTGGAGGGAAGCCTCCTTTAGGGAATTTCCCTACTTGAGTTGATATGTATACAATTATTTTTATTATTCCTTTGCCACAATGTCTTCCCCAAACATGGACCCATACCTTTCAAAATCCTCTTATCCTTTGATGACTATTTGGATTATTGATGAATTTACTACTGCCAAGGTTGTTGGTGTGGAAAACATGATGCTTTTAGGTGTCATATTTAGGGGTTTGAGGTTATTGTTGCCACTTCACTTATTATCTTGGTCCTTTTATCACTCTTTGAATGCATTTTATCTTATATAGAAATTAACTCAACATCAAATAGATCATCTTTGGTAGAGTTAGTGATTATGCTAGTCTCATACCATATCCTCTTCCATGCAAGAATTTTTGGCTTGTACATCCCAATTTATTAAGTTCCCCCAAACTTTGATAATTCATCTTGATATTGAGGTTGAAGTCATCTTTCACCTTTTGTGTAGAAGATATTCCACTCTAGTGTATTGTCATACCAACTCAAGATTTTATCCTCATACACATAGTTAGTTAGAGTGGAAAGGGTCATTTTCGTCATCCGGTTGACCTCTTGTTACATGTTATACCTCTTCTCATGAGAAAATAAGGTATTTAACTTCTTGTTCCTTATGATATTATCAAAGAATCATCATGGATTATATGATCAATAATATTTTGATTGATCCAACCCCATTTCTCTCAATCGTGCTTTTTTCACTTGGTGGAACCCACACAACTTTGGATTAATGCTCATGATTGACTACTTGAGTAGGTATAAGGTTTTCTTCTTCAACATTCTAAAATAATTTAGGTGCATGTAGTCAACTTTTCACACATATTCTAGATCGATCATGTGATTCAGTACACATATAAACAACTTGAAGGACATAGGTAAAAATATAGAGGAAAATAAATGATTAAATTCTTCCCAAAGAGAAGTCTCATTCCTAGTTGTTTCCCATAACTAAGAAGTTGTCATGACACATCTAATAATATCAGTATAATTTCTCTAAATCTATCCATAATGACCTCATACACATCATCATGGATGTGATAGGAGTTAATTCCCACTTCGTGGTAGGGTATGTCTATACAGTCCATAATTAAGAGGGTTTGTCCATCAGTTCCTACTTGGTCTATTTGTAAGGTGGGAAAATAGTCCTAATATAGGATTGGCCAAACCAGGTAGAAGGTAAAATTCAATTTCTTCTCCTTGAATACTTTTAGTTAACTATACATCTAGACTAAAATTTATTTAACATATATGATCATATAGGAATGGCCCAAGTAGGTTTAAATGGCATGAAGTAGGGCTATGTGCTCCTTGTAGATATCGAGTTCACTCCTATCCCCAATACCATGGCTATAATATATGGTCAAGTTGTTGGTTTCCTTTAGCATCCTTCTTATGACTTCTTCTCTTATATAGAATACATCTTCTATCTATTGTAGGAGCTTGAATATCTTGGTTAAGGGGTCATATATTTCACTTGATCCTTTTTTAAGCTTCCTTCTTGATGACTTCATTCTCCTATTGGATTTGATCCCTTTGTGCATTTAGCTAATTCACTTATACCTTGATATTCATGTTCCTCATCTACGTTACTTCATCCTTGACTACAAGATGACTAAATTTTATAGTTATGCCAAGTGTAAGCTAGTTTGTTAGTTGGACCATTTGGTATGGGTCCAACTTGTTTAAGTCTAACTTAGAAACTTCAGTAGTCAATTCAGAAGGAGCTATTATTATTTTTTAGGGGTCATTCTCAATGGTCTAGGTAATATACACTTTATCATCCTTCCTTGACAACTCTAACTACATGAGCATTCTATCCTTGGAGATTTGCTTGTATTTTCCATTTATTTTCTTTAATGGAGAGGACATCAAATTCCTTGGTAATTACTATCTCTTCAGCTGTCCATGCAAAGGCCAAGCTTAGACTATAATTTATGTTGGTTTGTGGTGATACTTTTATATACTCATATCCTTGGCATAGGATAATGGGTATAATCATTTGTAGCATAAGTTTACTTTCCTAGGATAGTGGGTATAGTGGGTGTTTGGAAGTGGATGGTAGAATGAGCAAAGTAAATTTTGTAGTGATGGCAAGGACTGTAGTGGATATGGTAAAAGTGGATTGAAATACTAACTATACTAGAGTGTTGGCAAGAGATGGCATGGTTAGTGATGATAAGGTTGATGGAGGTGATGTAATGTATGCAACCAATGGTTGTGAGTTGGTGACTTGGATGGTAGGATATGAAAAATATGTGATGGGTGTCATCTCAACCATTATAGAGACAATTGGAGATGATGCATCCCTTGGATAACCATAGCCTACACTAGCAAATAGTGAGAAAAGTGTAGCAAACGAATGGTATGGGAGAGAAGTAAGAATAGATAAGACATGTTAGAGAGAGTAATAATAGTAGTGGATGGTGTAAGGGAAGTGGTAATGGTAGCATTTGTACCCATGGAGTTGGTCATTTTCAACTTGGGAGGGAATCCTCCTTGAGGGATTCCCCTACTTGATTTGATTTGTATATAATTATTATTATTATTTATTTTCCATTATGACTTCCCCAAACATGTACATGCACCTTTTAAAACCCTTCTATCATTTAATGATTACTCACGTCGTTGATGAACTGACTACTACCAAGGTTGTTGGTATGGTAAAAATGGTGATTTCAAGCATCATTTTCTTCATAAGATTTAAGTTGTTTATGTGCTTGTTGCCACTTAACTAATTATCTTATCCCTTTTCACACTCTTTGGATGCATTCTATACTAGATGATGGAGAACTCAACATCAAACGAGTCATCTCTAGTAGACACGGTGATTATGCTAGTCTCATACCTCATCATCTTCCATGCAAGAATATTTTGATCTATATATCCCAACTTTTTGAGTGCACCCAACCTCTGATGATTTATCTTAATATTGAGGTTGAAGTGATTCTTCACCTTCGTGTAGAAGTTACATACCAGCTCAAGATTTTATCCTCATACCCATGATTGCTTTCTAGAGTGGCAAGGATCATTTTCTTCATCTAGTTTGGCATATTGTTTCATGTTATAAATTTTATCATGTGCAAATAAGGTATTTAACTTTTTATCCCTCAGGGTCTTCTCAAAGACTCCTCATGTATCATAGGACCAACAATCGTTTGGTTACTCCAAATCTATTTCTCTTAATTATACCTTTATCACTTGGTGTAACTTACATAGCTTTGGATTAATGCTCATGATTGACTACTTGAGTAGATAGAAGATTTTATTCTTCTACACCCTAAAATACCTTAGGTCCACATAGTCAAGCTATCATACATATTATAGATTGAACATGTGATTGGGTACACACACAAGCAACTCAAGACATGGCTAAAAATCTAGATCCAAATAATTGATTAGGTCCTACCCAAATAGAAGTCTCTTCCTAGTCATTTACCATCACTAAGAAGCTATTGTACCTCATCTAATAGTTGTGGCACCATTTCCCTAAATATATACATAATGACCTGACACACCTCATCATAGAAGTGATAGGAAGTCTTTCCCACTTCTTGGTAGGGTATGTCTATACAATCCATGATTGAGAGAGTTTATCCATCAGTTTCTACTTGGTCTAGTTATAAGGTGGGGAACTAGTCCTTTTGGTATAGGATTAGCTAGACTAGGTAGGAGGTATCATCGACTTTTATCTCCTTAAATGATTTTAGTTGATTTTACATCTAGGCTAAAATTTATTTGATAAAGGCAATCATCTAGGAATAACCCAAGTATATTTGGATGTTGTGAAGTAGGGATATGTACTCGTTATAGAGCTTGAGGCCACTCCATTTTGCAATACCATAACTATGCTAGACAACACAGTCTAAACATCTTCCTTGAACAAGTCTAACCCTAAGGGGATACTAAAGTTGGTTAGAAAATTGGGCTTATTTAGGTACAAGATTTAGAAATCCCACCAATAGGTACATGGGTGCCTATAGTAAAAATATTTATACTTTTTGGGTTACAAGGCACTCACATAGTTAAGTTGTTGACTACCTTTAACATTCTTCTTATGACTTCTTCCCTTATATAAAATTCATCTTTTGTCCATTGTGTGATCCTAAAGCTCCTGGTTAAGTGGTCATATATTTCCACCACAATTTCCACCTACTTTGGATATCTCCAAACTTAAGGTGCTAAGTTCATAGCCAATCCTAATGTCCAAATTTTACTAATACTCTAAGAGTTAGTCTGTGGGACTAGGTTGTATCTTTTGAGAAATTACCTTCTTACCTTCCCACCAGGGTGTGTGTAATTCTCTAATGAGGTGTGTGTTATTCCCATCTATCATTTGGTATGGATTATCATAGAATTTCTTAGGTCCCTTAGAAATAAGAAGTCATGTCCCTTATTTTTCCCCTCTTCATTTTATTTGACTACCCCTTCAATGGTCTAACCTCCATTAACTCTATAAGAATGGGTGAAAGTGGAACGACAGTGGGTGGGATGACAGTAGTGGAAGGTGGTAAGATAGGATGTGCTTCAAGCAATGAGGGGTTTGTGGATGCAAAGGTAGTTTCCATCATAATTTTGGAATGTGCAAATGGATAAAATAGTGCTAAGAGCAAAAATAAAAAAAAGACAATTTTTATTTTTATTTTGGAGCGATTTGCTTGCAAAAAATGGAGCAATTTATTTTTTTGGGTGCTTTAGAAAATTTTATGGAGGAAGTGATTCTCTTGGAAAAGAAAAATATTTTTCTTGCAAAATTTGAACAATTCACTTGATTGGGGCCTAGGCAACTTGGAATGTTCAAGTGATTTACTTGCCAAATTTGAGCAATTTGCTCTTTGAAAAAATGACTTAGAAAAACTTTTGGACCCTTAGCTTTCTTTGAATTGTCTATCAAGGGTTTTAAGTAGTTAACTACATTAGAAGTGATTTTATAGTTCTTACTTAAGGTCTAAGCAATTCACTTGGGCCCTTCAAGCAAACCACACTAAAATGAAATGAGGAGCTTCTTGAGCTCAATTTGAGTAATGATGCATGAGTTGTGTGCTACATGAGATGATGAGAGTGATCCATGCAAACAAAGGTGGTGCAATTTTCTCTTTTGAATAAGACAAAAGGGGGGTACAAATAGTGGGTCTTTATAGCCCATTTTCTATATGGGCCATTACATGCTTGTGTGTTGTTGTACCTTACATGAGAGCTTCCTAGGTAGGTTATCATCCCACTAGGGACCAATTTTCCCATCCAAGAAAGTTGGCTTATGTGAGATAAATTTGCCAATATTATGGCTTGAATTCATGAGCTATTCACTCATGAAACAAGAGTGACTCACTTGTTTTTCTTTCTTTTTAACAACATCAAACTAAAGCAATCCGATAAAGTGTGTTAATATAGCATGATGATGAGGGGGAGAAGGGAAAACAAGGAAAATTAATGGGAATTTTTAGAGGAAAGGGGAATGATAGAAATGGAGTTTATAGGAGTGGGAAGAAACAATATTTTTTGAAGTGGTAGCCATTATTCATATGTACATACATGCTCTTATGGTCAAAATTCTTATTATTGAATTGGGTGGAGATGTTGCTCGTTCATAGAAATAGATAGCATTCCATGGAGGTTAGTTTGTAGTTATTTGGACCTGCAACCTTAACAATATGGTAGGGCCTACTCTATAAGGAATTAAACTTCTAGAGTACACTTAGCTTTGCTCAATCAATATCCCATTTGAATATAAAGTCTTCTTTATACTTCATCTTTGTGTCTCTTTGGTTGAACCATATTCTAATAGATTCTTAATGATGCATTATCATCTTGAAAGTATTTTCTCTTTCCCCCTATAGCACCAACAACATATTCAACCTTGCTTGTATGGGCTCAATGTTGGTCTTCCAATTAAAGCTATTGTGACATGTTGATGGAAGGGAGCTCTAATTTGATTGGTAGTACAACCTTCTTACCATAGACTAGCTTATGGGGGGATGATTTTATGGATGCTTTTGGTGTCACTCTATATACCCATAATGCCTTTTAGAACTTGGTATGCTAGTACCTTTGTGACTTTAAAATGGTCCTTTTCAAGATACTACTGATATTTTTGTTGGTTGATTTAGCCAAGCTATTTACCTTGGGATAGTAATTGGATGATGTTTTGAGCAAGAACATGTATTGCAAGGTAGACTTCACTTTAACCCCTTAAAAAGTGGTATTATCTATGACTATGGTAGTTGGTATTTTGAACTTGGTTATGATATCTTCTAGTAAATTAACCATTGTATCCTAATTGGATACTTTAGCTAGGATGACCTCAACTCATTTGGTGAAATAATATATGGCAGTGAGGATCCATTCATGCCTTGCACTTGATAGTGTTTTTATTATTCCTATGAATTCTAGATCCCGTTGTTGAAAGGGTTTAACCATGATGATTTGATGGATGCTTTTGGTGTCACTCTATTTGCCCATAATACCTTATGCAACTTGGTATGCTAGTCCCTTTATGACTTTGAAATGGTCATTTTCAAGATCCTCATGACATTTTTTTTGGTTGATTCAACCAAGTTATTTTACTAGGGATAGTAATTGGATGACATTTTGAGCAAATATTCATATTGTGGGGTAAAATTCCTCACTTTATCCCCATTGAAGTAGGTGAAATCATTTGTGACTATGATGGTTGGTGTTATGAACATGGTGGTGATATATTCTAGCAATTGAACCATTGTTTCTTGATTAATTGCTTTAGCTAGGACTATCTCTACCCATTTGATGAAATAATCTTCGGTGGTGAGGATCCATTCATGTCCTACACTTTATAGTAGTTTGATTTTTCCTATGAATTCTAGGATCCATTGGTGAAAAGGTTCAATCATGATGATAGGTTGTACGGGAATTAGAGTTTTTTTTCTTCCTTTGAACATGCAATAGGATCTACAATCTTTGACCTACTATTAACGATCAACAAAAATGATAGGCCAATAATATCCAACTCTCAGTATCTTATGAGATGATTTAAGTGCAAAGAAATACCTCCTTCATCATGGTATTGCTTGATCAAGGACCCCTTATTATCTTCTTCTACACAATGTAACAAGGCACCATCATATCCTTTTCTAAACAAGATGCCATCCAAACAGTGACAATGTGTTATTTTCTAAATTGGGTTCTTTCCTTGGCTGTCAACCCTTTTGGTACCTATCCTATTGATGAGGACATACAAGAATACGCATATATTATTGTTATGTGAGATTCAAAATCACGTTCGACTAAGTTGATAGTTGTTTGGAAGCTAGCTACAGTTAGCACTTAGTTATTTTGTTATGTACTAATTATGTATTTTTGTGTGCTATTTAAGCACCCACTAAATAATGCAAAACCAGTTCAATGTGATTCCACATCAATTGGTATCAGAGCCTCGTGGCTCCTAACATGTGAGGGAGAATTTACCTTGTGGAAATTCCCCCTCCTTTCTCAATTTTCATCCCTCTTCTCTAAAATTTCATTTCGCATTCATCTCTATTTTTCTTTTGGATTATGGTTTTACTTTATGGTGGATTATTTCACATGGGTACCTGCATCTGTTTCTACCCAGGCCATGATCCACGTATCTTCATTTCACAAGACTAAAATTTTTGAATGCTTTTTGAGGACTTGCACATATGCTTGTTGAGGATGTAGACTCTCCCTCTCTGCAGGATACTATTGTTTTTTTTTTTGAATTTACATGGTGGAATCGATAGCCGCCACGAATCTGGGCAGGCTGTCCAGCTTTTGTGGCCACCATAGTATTCTGCGTTGTCTGCCCCAGAAGCCGCCACACAAATCTTTGCACAGTCCACCCCTATAACCACCATGCCACAATCATTTTAAACCTTTTACGTCGCTTAAAGCACCAGGAAAGGGACAAGCGTTCAGTCCGGCAAGGCCCGATATTTGAACCTTGGACCTCCACCCCCTTATGGGGTTTGAATGAACCAATTGGTCTACACCTCGGACTCGCAGGATACTATTTTTGAAACCAATTCATAGGTTCTATTTTTGGGAAATTAATTTTTCTCCATTGCATAAGAATTCTATCGAGATTGAGCACAAATTAACTATTTTCGGTCGATCGATGGCATGCTTGCATCTCATGGCAGATTGAGAAATCTTCACTCAATTGATGATTTCAGGTCCTAAACCTATTCGACGAAGCAGAATACAGATCATTCTCCTTCCACAAGTTGGCAAAGTGCAAATTATCTGTTACCCATTTTGATTGCATGGGCATAATTTTCTTTTAATGCCCCTGTGCATGGATCCTCCATCTGGGTTGCTTCTAGCATGGTCCCTTCCACCTCTTTATTGTTGTTGAATCTCATTGTTGTCAGTGGATGAATACCTATCCAAATTTATGATGGGTGTTGGACACGTTGCGACATGTCTAAATTTATTGCTACTAAATATTTCCCAAGGGGATAGTAGCAACTGTATTCCATTTGATTTAAGCTCATTGGTTCACGATAGGATGACCTTTTGTGTTATGTATTTTAGCCCCATGTTGAATATTATTTGGCAGCAAAAAAACTATGCTTTATTTGACCGTTTCAAACAAATTGCAAAACCAGTTGCAATGTGCATGATATTGTGACAACCCTTCTTGAAGGATGTGATCCGACGAAAAGAAGTTTGGGTAGAATTTGGCATTTTCATCACAATTTTTTAGCTCCTGTAGTCACAATTAGCTTTACCTTTGATCCCCTTCCTATATAGACAAGTAGATCATGGTAATATTTTATGATGTTGGCTCCATTTTATGCATCTCATTCATTTGCATCAAATATGCCACTATGTGGCATTTAGCGCCCCACAATCCGACCAGATTCAATCCTGCTAGTAGCACGTGGTCCTTGCACCACTTATTCATTCTCCATGTGGTTTTTAGATTTGTTGTGTGGCATTCTCAATGAGAGTCTCATGGTCAATTTTTGAATGAGCTCCCCACAAGTGCGGTCTCCACCTTCAGTCCACCTGTATACAACCAATGCATCTCGCTAAAGCCCACTTGTTGGAAACTTGCTTGGAGGAATTGTTCACTTCCTCATGGTGCCTATATTACCAGTGAGCTTATTGACGACTGTGCTTTGTAGCAATTGATGCACAATATCCCATATTTGTGGGGAAACAATCTTCACCTTTTAAAAGGTATTTCATGAAATAAGTATGATAGCCAGCTTGGATGACATTAGATGTTGTCTTATGCCTTGCGTGGATGTTGGCTTTGTTGGACTAAATTAAATACTGATAGAATCATAGGTCCGACCACTATTGACTTTTGGAAAGCTCGCCTTGCTAAAATTCCAACCAACTATTGAATTTCGAGTAAGTGCCCAACATGTTTTTATTTTTAATCAACGTTTTTCATTTTTTGGAACTTCTGGGAGAATATTCCTCGAATGTTCCCTTAGTAAAGGGCCATGAACCCCTCGCAAAGACTTATTGTTTTTCTTGTTTTATAAGTACTTTTCTCTTGCAAGTATAGGCTTGCATATAGTCGTTGGAAAGCTCTTTTTGAGCCAGTTCCAATAAGACTATCTTTTTGATGTTTTGTAAAGGTCTTCTTGACCTTATGGTGCTTGAAAGATTATGTTGTCCTCATGATTTTTTAATATGGAGTGCATGATCGGTGGTACCTAACACTCCTCAATACAAGTGAACCTCGTAACTAGTAATCTTCTCTATAACACTTGGCGGTTGCAGTGATTGGTTATCCATGCAATACGGTAATATGAGCACATTACCATAAGGATACTTGGAGGATTTGGGCCCTTGTTATTTTTTTCTCTTGTTGTAATTTGCTCCACAATAACTCAATCACAATACTCAGGCGCTTTTTTGATAGGAGGGTAGAGGTTGCTAGTTGAGGAGTATGCTTCAGGTCATAGGGGTTAGCAAGAAGGCATGGCAAAAAAATTGATCAAATTCATTTGCTGCCTAGTTCTTAGTTTTAGGTGATTGGCTAGGTGACATGTTGGATTTTTTTTCAAGCCAACTTGTATCACCATGTTTTTGGAAGCATGATTGATGTGAGGAGCAAACAATATTTTGAGAAAGAAGAAAATAGCCCTTGGAGCATAGTTTCCTTGGGTACTCCCTTTGTAGGAGTGGTATTGATTCCTTGGTGGTTATGGTTGATCTTTATGATAGAGCAAAGCCTTCCAAAGGGTCTTCATTTTCTTCAATAGTTCAAGGACTGTATTTTATGCACTTGTACACTCCCATTTTTTTGTAAAAGCATTGGAGTCCAATGCTTCTATGGTTGGGATGAATGATGAGGACATCCAATAATAAACATATATTGTTGTTATATGATATTCAAAATCACGTTCGGCTGAGTTGTTAGTTGTTTAGAATCTAGCTACAATTAGCATCTTCAATAAGCACTTAGTTATTTTGTTATGTATTAATTTTATATTTTTGTGATAATGCAAAACCAGTACGATGTGATTCCACATAACCTATAACCATGTATCTACATATATTGGTGATCCATCTAGTATTTCATCCATGTCTATCTCCTCTACTAGAGTGATATTATCTTTAGAGACTATCATTGCTAACCTATCACATAAGGCTCTTCCACTAATTAGTTTAATAGGTTTGATATCAATGTCAAATTCTTGAATTTTTATTGATCCAACCAATCCCCTTTCTCCTAACTCACTCTCAAATAGATAGTGCTTGAACTTCTAAAAACCTTCATAATAGCGAATACCTGCTTTTCAATCAAAATATACTTCTCTTATATTTGTGAAGGGCTTGAATCATAAAGGAGATAGGATATTCCTCATATTTATCACTCTTTTGGGTTAGGATAGTTGTGATGCTTTCATTTGTACCAAATACAAATAACCTAAAATCTTTGGAGAAATATGGATTGATCAAGATGATAGGTTTAGTGATGGCATATTTAGCATCCTAAAAGACTTCTTTCCTTCATCATTCCACTCTAGGGAAGCATACCTTTTTAACAATGTGGTTATGGTCCTAACTATTTGGGCAAGATTTATAATAAAATTAGCAACAAATTGGATTTAGCCTAGAAATAACTTGATCCCTTTAATTGATGAGGGCAATGGGAGGTCTTGGATGACTCTTATCTGATTAGGATCTATGGCTAAAATTTTCTTTGATACCACATGACCTAACAATTTACCTTCTTGGACCATAAAATAGACTTCTTAGGGTTAAAAGAGATACCAAATTCCCTACCCCTCTAGAATACTGACTCGTTATGGTCAATGTGCTTACTCCTATCTTTGGAGAATATCATAAAATCATTAAAGTATATGAGAATGGTCTCACCTACAAGTCTAACAAAATCTATGTCCATAGCCCTTTGTAAAGTTACCCCTATGTTAATTAGACCAAATATCATTTGCTCATATGTGAAGGTTCCCCACTTGGTGGTAAAATTTGTTTTATGTTGATCTTCATCTTGAACCCATGTTTGGTTGTATCTAGAGAAGCCATAAAGAAGAGAAAAAATTATGATCTATCTACCTTCTATAGAATCTGATCAATAATGGGTAACGTATATTATTATTTTAAAGAGACCCGATTCAAGTTCCTCAAGTTAACATGTAGTCTTATATCATTGTCTTCCTTGCATACTAGAACCAAATTGGCAACCCAAGTAGAGTTTTTTATAGAAATATTATCAAATCCTACAAAATTTTCAATAATCATTTCTTCATTACTATCTCTATTTTTGGATTTCTTGGTCATTGTTTCTACCTAAAAGGTTTATCATAAAGTTCCAACTTGATAATATACTCTATGATTTTCCAATGGTAGACCTTAATATATTTGTATAACCAGGAAATAATGTCTTCATACTTGCCACACAACTCTTTGAAAATGTCCTTTTCTTCTTGAGTGTAATATTTTCTAGGCTATAGATTCTCCCCTTCAGCCACCTATATAGGATGATACAAAGAGGATTTTACTTTGAGGCTTGTCTTTCTTGTACTATCATTATGATTAAACAAAATTTCTAGAGCAATCAGTCCCTTGGGTAATTGATTTGACTTTAGCTATATGAATCCATATTTGATGTCATCTTCACACTCCTTGTTTTCTTTAACATATTAGGCCTCTCTTATAAAAAAACTCTATAATTTGCTCATCACTGTTAAAAACTATCAATGATCAAAGTTATCAAGAATTTTTGGTTTGAAGACTACCTCTAATTATTTAGGCTTATCTCATATAACATTGAATTGGGATGCTATTATTTCCAACTCATCTTATTTTGTGTTCAAAACTCTAGGGATTACTTTATATGTATCAAAACCTTTCAATAAATCCTAAACTTGATGCTTATATGAATTAAAGTGCTTGTTCTTTGTAGTACACTAGAAATTTTATCTGATTTACAATGAGTTCAAAGTCACCATATATTATTAGGTCCTTAATTCTCATATTATCATTTTTTCTCAAATTGGTACAGTGTCTCATATTTGCCATATTATTAGTACAATTAAATAGTAACATATAGGTAAAATGGGTCTATACACCTTGTGGGTCTCAATGAACTAAACACTGGTGTTTATCCCAATCTCAGTTCTAGCACTATTGAAGTACATTGTCCATATTTTATCTATCCCTTAACTCATCAAGAATGGAAGGTTAGAAGGTGTTTCAATGATGAGATAGTTTTCCAATTCAGTCTCTTCATATTCAACTTTAGGATCCCTTCATATTGTAACATGATAATTATCATATTGATCTATGGATATTGGTTATCCTCAAGATATTTATCATCTTTCATAGATTTTGGTAGCTCATTCTAGTTTACCATGCTCTCATCACCTAGATTATTTATAAGATAGTTGCAAGACTACTCATTTTTTATCCTAATCACCTTCCCATATCCATATGAGTATAGTCTATTGTTAGATAACCATCTCTTAACAACTTACGTGTCCACTCTCTTGAAAATAACATATTGATGTACAAAGGTAGGTCTAAAAATATCACTTCCTATACTACTACGAACTTTGGATGCCTACCTATAGTTATGACTAGATATTTGAGTACCTCCATTGCATTGACCCTTGTGCTATCCATTTGAATTGGATATCCAGTCATTTTGGTGTAAGGAAGACTCATTTCTTCATAAATAACTTTAGATATAACTATGAATGTTGCACCCATATCAGCCATACAACTTTAGAGTATTTAATTTGCAAAGTTGAATGTCACATAAAACAAAGTGAGATTCAACATCTTTGGTTTTAGGGCATTCAATAGATATACTGCATTGAATTGGATGTCCACTAGATGTTTTACCATCAAATTTTGTTGAGCTATGATATTAATCAGAGTGTGTTTTGACTACTTACCTTAGCATAACTCTATTCTTGTTCTTTTAGAGCCTCATGTAGTAGATCTCATTATTCTAGTAGGGCTAAAACTTCTAGCATGCTAACTTTAGTTGGTGTTCTTTTTATTTCCTCTATGATATTTAATTCAAATTTTATAGAAGTACCCTCACTTCATATTGTAAACTTTTGATATTATATTATGGTTATCACATGTCCTTCACTTGTGAGAGAGGTATATTTTAGTTGTCATTTGACCTCTTTTTGAAGCTAACTCATTTATTTACTGCCCTTCTCCTTGTTAATCATTCCTTTATCTCTTTTATCCTTTATAGGTTGTTTTCCATTATCTATTTGTCTATCTTTGTTAGTTTGTGTCTCTCCTTTCTATTTTTGAGGTGTATCCGTGGCTTCCAATTTTGAGGTCTATTTTTATTTTTATTTCTCTTGTTGTTCCATGATAGTCCCTTTAGCATTCAAATGCAAGGGTGGTCTCCCTCTTCTAAGGATTGTTTTACCTTTCTCAATTTTATTTAAATTCCTAATTGGTTGCTCTTCAAAAAATTTCTCTTGTACCTAGTCTTAACCCCTTGCTAGTTAGCACATACAACATCGTCTTCAAATAATGACTCTTCAACATTTTCATAGAGCTAAAATTTGCTAGGATAGCATAATTTGGGTTGGGTAGGGCATGTACTAATTGTGGAGCTTGGGGATATGGGTACACAATTTGATTTTTTGTGGGGACTAGTTGGCCCATGATGGAGGCCTATTGAATCTAATATTGCTAATTATACTAAATGACCTAATAATATTTGATGGTTTCAACATATTATATGGGACAATGTCTATCATTACAAGGAAGAAACCATGTCAACTCTGCTTATGTATTGGTGTTAACCATATGATTGATCTGATCCTTGATTAGCACCTTGCCAAGGAACCTAATATTTTGTAAGAAATGGAATCTCTTAGGGTTAACAATTCTATGATTATTGCCACTATTGCTTTGAAACATTTTTCTAATTCACCAATATTTTCATTACTGCTAACATTTTGCTCATTGCAAAATTATGTTTTGACTCACTATTTGAGTTAGATGGAGAAATAATTATGTATTATGATATAGACGGATGAGTGGAGGCATTTGGTTGGGGAATAAGAATAGGAAATATGGTGGGTGTGGAATTGGATATAGGTGTATTCTAGGTAACTTCGGTTTCATATGCCATTGGCAAAGTAGGGGGTAGTTTCCCTACTCGAATGAGAAAATATTCTCCTCTATTAGTTTCTTCAAAAACTACAACTAGTGTTTGATGATTAGTGTTACAAACCATTAAAGCTAAGTCATACTATAACCTTTTGATATAATACAGTAATGCATGTTCTTCATTTGGACTAACATTTTGTGGGATTAAATTCAAGTTCCACAAGAATCTAGTATTGAAATCGTGTATATTTTCTTGACGATGTATTTGCAATGCATTTCTTTGAAATAAAACTAAATAACCATTTTCCATGCTACCAAATCTATGTGTAAATGGTTTTGCTATAGATTCTCAACTCGTAACTAAATTATCTAGCATTTTGCTATACCATAAAGTAGCCTAATCATGAAGAGAGTAGATTCACAAACATACCATTGTCTTTCTCTTGGATATAGTGGATTTTCCTTGAGTGTTGATAATTTGCTTAGATGATCCAGTGTAATCTTTTTCTCATTCATGTTGAAGGTAGGTAATGCCTTCATAGCTATTGTGAGAATGGGAAAATAAACCATTAAAGTTAGTGGTCCTTGGTAGGTCCAATCAAGAATTTGTTTTTGTGGCATAGGAGACACTCTTGGATTTTTTTTGGGAGAAGATTGACCATATTATTGCTGAGAGGGTGGTTACATTGCATTATCATGAGGTGGGTATAGAGGATATGGAGGATAATAAGGTGGAGGGTATTAAGATGGTGTATTCCAGTAAACCCATTATTGGTTTGAATTTGGTTGAATATTTTATTGTTTAGACCTATTTGTTGAATTTGTTGATTCTAAAGAGGTGGACCTTGCATATTTTGTTGCACATGACTAGTTGGAGGTAATTTTAGTCCTTGGGTGTATCCTGAAGATACTTGTGATCCCATTTGTCCATCCATAACTTGAGTGTTTTTATCAAGGTTTAGGTTTAACACTAGTGATCGTATATTTAGAGCTAACTATTGACCTAGAGGGATGTTAAATGTATTTGAAAAACTAGATCTAGGTGGACTTTGGGTTGAAGAAGCATTTGTAGGAGGGATGTTTTCTATTTTAGACATTAGTGGAGGATTATTAGCATAGAATTGTCTTGTAAAGAATGGATTGTTCATAAGGTTATTCCCATCAATAGGTATCATGTAAAGAGGATTGATATGTGTCAAGGTCAAAACCATATTCTACCAAGTATGATAACCATTTGTTGGCCCGATTAACCAATTTGTAGTTGTGTGAAGCCTTGAATAACTATGTTGACCCTAGGGCTCTTACCTTTTGATGGGATGAGATTAGACACTTGCTTCAAGCTCATCTTCTAGATGCACCTACATGGTGGTTTGTTCATTTCTCTTTCCCTTCATGTTTCTCCAATGGTATGCAACAATATCTATAATTTAATGCTATTTTCCTATTTTTTTGAGTCTTTGATCATGTATTCATAAGCTTGCACATACTTGCATAGATAGAGTTTTAGAGTTAAAATTTACAAAAAAAATTAAAAATCTGCCTGAGTAATTTTCTCATAAAACTAGAGTGATTTGCTTGCAATTTTGGAGTGATTTGCCAATAGCATGTGATTTTATTACTTTACATGCAAAGCAATTTGCTCAAAAAATATAGGTGATTCACTTATTATTTTTAAGCAATTCACTCACTAATTACATAGAAAAATTTTCAATGAGAAAGGATCCAAGCGAATCACTTGGAGTGAATTGTACTTAAAATTAGAGTGAATTGCTTTCCCATGAGGGAGGGAATAAGAAACTTGTATTTCCTAGAAAATCACTTCTTATATTTAAAGCAAATCGCTTGTCAGATCTATCTTGGAGATATTTTACTATTTCAGGGTAAATTGCTCACTAATTTTGAGCAAACTGTTTACTGATTTGATGTTTTTGGTAGAATGAGTTAAAATCTATCTTAAGTGCTTTTTGTTGGTGACATATGCACATAAAAAAAATTCAAGTTTTAATGATGCTCAAATGCTATTGAAGTCATTGTCTTTGTAAAAATTTCAAAATTCTAGATTTCACAAAGTACTTGTAAAAATTGAGTACAAATAATAAAATATGAATTTAAAAGTCAATTTTGTTAGCTTTTGAAGCTTTAATACTAATGTAAATCTCATAGGAAAATAATCACAAGATCTAATATAATGAAGTTGCAATATAATGAATCAAATAATAACTTAGAATATAATATCAAAATAGAATATCTCATAAGAATACTCATAGAATAATCACATAGACATGCTTACAATATTGCACATAAAATACTGAAAATACTATTGAATAAAGGTCTACTAATTCAAACTTAAAGCTATTCATGTTTGATGAATATTACAATGCTTTGTCACAAATATGTAATTGTATGTGACTTCTCATATGTTGCACTCTTGACCTTCACATTTATTTACTTCTCTTCACTTTCATATTCTAAGGACACATGTGCACACTTACATATTAGACACTTGTGCATTTTCTGCACATTATTACATTATATAAAATATTTACTCACTCACTAATCTAAGACACAACCCTAATCTAATATTTACAATGATGTACCGAGGTGGTACATTGACATGTACCAAATAA
The DNA here is from genome assembly GCA_028583015.1 of Wollemia nobilis. Classification (NCBI taxonomy): domain Eukaryota; kingdom Viridiplantae; phylum Streptophyta; class Pinopsida; order Araucariales; family Araucariaceae; genus Wollemia; species Wollemia nobilis. Next base: position 3,056,227 of record JAQPPZ010003147.1, read on the forward strand.
TGTAATATTCTCCAACAAATTTGAGATTGGAACTAAAAAATCATCTATAGCCTTGACAAACTACTATAGATTCAACTTGTGGAACTATAATTTTTTTTAATGAATCCCTTGCTAAAACAAATTGAATCACTCACAATTTTTGAGTGAATCGCTGACTAAATTCACTTAGTGAAATTTTAGGTGCTTTGCTCAAAATGGAGCAAATTGCTCCAAACTTTAGAGTGAATTGCTTCCTAATTAGTAATTTTTTCTCATTTTTGATCCAATTGCTTCATCCATGATGAATGTAATTTTGGCATGAAAATCAAGACATTAAGTGTAATTTAAAAGAATGAGGGTTGGTCCCCACTAGGCATGCCAAAAACTACATTGAACGAGGTAATTATTTTGACTCCTAATTAAGATTTGTGCCCCAAGTTGAGTTTCAATAAAAATGGAAGGGATTGCTAGTGGCTTCTCCCAATATTCAAATTTAGGTTGGCTCCTCACTATTCCTCATAGAATATTCCTATGTTAATCTACACTAACTTGCATTGAAAGTAAAATACAAAAAAGTAAAGTGCAGAATAAAAATACATGAATGTTTAAGGGTGTGAGAAATTCAAGCAAATATAGGTTTAGTCAGATTCACATCTTCCAATCAAGTAATTTTTAACCAATTTTTTCCTACTACCAATATTCTGGCACAATTATCTTCTATAGTACTTTCATTTAGGGAGAACCATTTGTGTTTTCCCATCTTGAAAAAAAAGTATCAAGTGTGCTAGGACCCTTGCAGGAGACCTGTCTCATTTTTATTGTCTCATTGAGATGATCAGAACAAGATATATCTTTGGTATCCCTTTTTCCCAAGTTGTTTTGAGGTCTATTCGACCTCGTCATTTGGATAGTGGTGTATGTTTGATCCTTTGACTCCCACAGTCTTAGAACTGATCAATGGGTGCTTGTAGAGAACAAATCTAACTAATAATGACTGTATGAGCCGAAAGAAGTGTCATCCAAGGAATCAAGGAAAGTACCGTAACATCCGAGAAGGCATCAACAACTTCAATGCCCATGCTCAATCAGCCATTGTCTCCATGAGTTCCTCTTCCACCCCTCCCATAGAACACTTTGACTCATTTAATACTTCCCCTCTAAGCTTGGATCAAGAGGTTTGCTAGTACTTCAAAAATATGGCAAGAAATTTGCACAGTAGGATTGGTCATATCATGGTTGGTCAAACTGCTTGCATCGAGTCTCTCGCATGCATAAAGATGCAGTTGAAGGAACATTCTACTCAATGTATGAGAAGGCAACAAACCTTTACCTTCCAAAGATAGAGCAGGCACTGGAAGGCGAATTCCAACAGGTTGCCCTTGAGAAAAATAAAAATCAACAAACGGGACCTAAGATCCCCAAAGATGACCTAAATATTGTCGGGCATTTCCAACGTAAAGATCCAAGGCACTTCTAAAGGACGACTTTTGGGCAAGATCTAGGCCAATTTCGACAGACGACTTTCAAGCATGATCTTGATTGCTCCTAATTTTCCCAAATGCATACTCAATGTTTCATGGGAAATCATAAAGGTATGGTTGGTGATGAATGGGATTTTGCTCCTAATTTGGATTTCCAATATTCAAATTTAGGTTGGCTCCTCACTATTCCTCATAGAATATTCCTATGTCAATCTACACTAACTTGCATTGAAAGTAAAATAAAAAAAATTAAAGTACAAAATAAAAATACATGAATGATTAAGGGTGTGAGAAATTCAAGCAAGTATAGGTTTAAACCATAGAAAGAAAAATGTGTGACCAATCAACACATGAGAAGTTAAATAACATTAATGTATACCCATTCATTGGATTATAAAACTGATAAATGAATGACAAGATGGGCTAGAAGGGATATGCAACAACCATTGTGCACTTAGCAAACTAGGAGGATGATGCTATTATGGAATACTTAAGGACTTGTTGATTTCTTACAATATCATGAGGTCAAATCACAATGTGGATTTCACAGAGTGTAGCTTTAAATTCTCATGGCTAAAATATGAATACAATGAAAATGTAACAACCCACTAGACCAACTATTATTTTATTTCATATATATACTTCTAGGACATGGTACTACTGATGACATTTATGTTTGCAGGAAAATAGGTGCCCTCCTTCAGACGAAAAAATATAGGTTGTTTGTGTGAGGTAAGGTGGGATATGATGGGAGGTGTAAGCAACACCACGACCCGTGAGTACATGGAAGCTCACAAAAAAATGCATTCATGAAAAAGAAATATCTCTTGCATTCTATGTTTTGTTGGCTGCTAAAAATCGATATCTTATGTTTAAAATGATTGTTGTATGCTTGTTCATATTAAATAGTTTATAAATTAATTAATATAAATTTAAATAAAAATAAAAATATAAAATAAAATAAAATGTAAAAGTATGCATATAATGCTTAATGTAAAAATTAGAGCTGGATTACCATTTGAAACTTATTTGAATAAGACCTTTGCATGAATCTGTCCACCTGTTAGAATAAGTACCTTTTTTTTCTATTTAATGAGTGTGAGTGATAGTAATTGGATTGCACCGATACTCTGTGGAATTGGAGAGGAAAATATTCAAGTAAAGAGGAGCAGAGGAAAGCTCAACACCCTAGTCGAAGTTTCTGTTAATTTGAATGATTGTTTATTGCTACTATCAATGAGTGATAATGTAATTGGATGTTGGCCTTCTTAAATTTGTGATATCAATATTTAAATAGATTCTTTGAATTTATAATTTGTTATGCATTTTTTTAAAGACTTTTGGAATCTATATTTGATTGTGTAAAAGGTTTCATGAATACCCTTAGCAGACTATGTGTTAAAACACAAAACCTTGTTGTGTAATCTATGAAGAATGCTCCATATCATCTTAAAGATTTGTTGGGTTATACATATTTGCATATCTTTGTGTGTTGGTTGTTGTGTGGTCTAGAATTCACTTTATGATAAGAATAATTTAAAATTTATAGCTATATGTGATTTTTTTGTGTTAAAGTACTACTTTTTGAGTAGAGATAAAGCATCTGCACTGCATATTTTTCATTGGTGAGCACTTAAAAGAGCATATAGAGAAAATTGCATTGCATTCATTTTTTAGGGGGTCGTTCTAACCCAACATGCTACAACCAATATCTTTCTGTCGAGATGCGCCAAAGCGGGCGATCAGACCGATGAACCTGCATTAGTGAGTCATGGGCGGATGCCTGTGTTGAGTTGGAGAACCGGTCCTTAATGCTGGTTTATATAGTGCAAACTATTCAAAAACTAGGTCCGCGAGCTTAGTTGGAGCTCACAATATCCTTAGGAGCGTAGTCTTAAGAAAAGCAACTAATAGAAAACAATCTCTATGTTAAAAATTTCACCTAAAAATCATCAACGGTTTAGTGGTTGATGTATTGAGCTATTCCAAGTATTTAAAATATGTTGAGACGTTCGGTATTGGAATACTAATTATTGTCGAGTTATGTTTATTAAATTATAATCAATGAGATATATGATGCTCTAAATTTATTATCATATGCTAATGGTGTTCGTTGTTAAAGTATAACATATGCTACTTATTTTAATAAGTCTGAAACCTTGTTGTAATTATGTATTTGAATGTATGACATATTTATTTGTAAATTGGGGCTTAATACGTCCTGACAAGACAAAGAACTTACTTAACTTCATGTAGAACGGTTACAGTGGCTTTATTAATGATGTCTTAGATTAATTTTCAAATGACATTTAAATAGAGTGAAATGAACTTCTTAGACAAAGTTGGATCATCTTGGATTTTTAGGACAAAATATAAATTAACGTAAATAGATTCTATGAGTATTTACATTGCAAATGATTTCTTTGGTATGGAATTAGTAACGTTTTGTGGGTAGAAATGAATTGGAGTTGTGCAAAGTCGTTTGTGAATGCATCCATGTGTTGATAAATGAGTTAGTTAATCTTTTGATTACAATACTAAAAGGTTTGATAAGTGTTGCAAGGAATAAACTTACCCTACTGCGTATTCCCGAAGGCATTTCTATTTAATAAAATAAATTACATATTAAATTCTTTTAAAAGAAAACAAACCGTATTTTCATTGAAGTTATCAAATATTTGAGACCGACACCAATATAACTTATTATGATAGAAAATTATACCACATTAATATAGTTATTCCATAAATAGTTTAGAAGAACGATCACTCGGTTTATAGATAACGAAGGCCCTGAAATATATATGTGTTTCTTTCTTATTCTAAAAGTGTTGCCTTCCTTTAAACAGTGTATAACAACTTAAAATATGATGGTCATTTAGGCTAACTTCAAAACTATATCTAGTAACTCCGAAGCCTGTTATAATATTAGAATAAAAAAAATAGAAATCTCAGCGCATTATAACATTTGAATGATAAGCTCAACAACCTTCAGGAAAACCTTAGAATTAAATATATACATCCCTCCAGTTAAACGTAGCTTAACTTTCGACGAAACACCTTCTAAGATAAAGTTATATACTTAAAATATTATGTCCATGGTTTAGCTAAAATGTGTTTTGCTCTGTGACGTGTATAATCAAGATAACTTTGAAAAATTATAGTAAAATTTAATGAAGCCTTAAGGGTAGTTTTGGAGAACGTAGCATGGATAGAAACCTAGGATATTAAATATACTTTGTTTAATTTTAAATGATGAAAATATGTCTTGTATAGAGTAAAATTTAGCATGGAGAAAATATGATAAGATTATTATTTGCCAATGTTAATGATTTTGAAAAAGTTAGGTCTCACTTATTTGACTAAAAAGGGTATACCACTATTATAGGAAAATATTAAAGGAATCTTTTAAATTCATGAAAAGTTTACATAATTATCCTTTAAACTAAAATCACATTACTAGTTAGCTTCCCAATCCCTCATAAGGGTTGTCATGAGAAAGTATAAAACAAATTAAGAATCTTCTATTAGATTGTATTTTCTAGAAAAATTATTAATTGAAAAGTTAGAACTATATACTAACATTTGGCAAGCTTTAGTCTATCATTTAAATACTTAGACTATTTGCATGTTTTATTTAGAAAATTGTGTATTTAAAATTACTGAAGTTATATTTGATTATTATTATTTTCTTGGAATAAAATAATTGATTTACTTAAATCTTTTACTTTACTTAAATATAATCATAGTAGATGAGATTTGGAATCCTCCCCTAAAAAAACCTAATACTCTATTAAATTCATTAAGGAAGATGAATTATCAAACTACCTGATTTTTTTTTATGCTCATCAAGAAGGATGAACATCCACCCAGCACCAGTGATTATGAGATAGGTAATTATTGTGATTTGGGAGCGATTACACTTTTGACGAGTAAGGTCAAGACGAGAAGGTATTGAGGGGCAGTATGGGACATCACCTCTAGGTCGTTGAATAAGTAGTATGATGATGGATCCCTTGTTCATTGCATATTTAAGAGATGATTAGTAGGATACTGGAGCTAGGAGCTAGCTAGTGAAATACTTGTGCTAATGAACTCAACGATGGGTTGGTATGGGATAACTCCTCGTTAATCATACCATGAAAAGAGATACTAGGACTTGAGCTAGTGTATTGGCAGGCCCTAGTTGACTCCAAAAGAAGTTGAACTCTCAACTAGGCACAAGGTATTTATATGCTACACCTTGGCATGTTTAAATTCTAGGACAAAAATTAGGCCAAAGGAACCTAAGTCCTCCATGCTAAGGGGTGGGAATTATGCATCCACCCTCTAGGTGTTATGGGCCCTAGAGGACAACCCTAGTCGTGAACCCATGCTCTCAAGAAAGGAGAAGATGGGATCACAAAAGGGTACCATTTTGCGGGATCTAGCCAATATCGACCATTGAGAGACTGTTTGCAGCAGTTAGTATTCTCAAAGAGAGTATCTCCTTGCCTTTGTACTAATAAAATGTTGGATGATAATTAGAATTTCCTCGGTAAAGACCTTGAGATAGGTCAAAATTTTCTCTTTGTGATTCCAATGAGCTAGATTGGAATGGACAACAAGATGCGATAGATCTGGGTTGTTACAAAAAGCCCTAGGCCACTATTTATAGTAAAAGTTTACCCCTAAGTTACCTAGGTAAGAAATAATTACTCCTAGTGAAAGTAAATATTTGGGGGCATATTTAACAAAATGGACCACCAAATGTTACATGCCTCCAATTATACCTCTATTAGGCTTAGAGGCTTCTAAAATTACTTAGTGCGTCACCACATGCAAAAATGTTGCTTTCTAAAAGACTCACCTTGGGATCCATGTCTTCAATTTACCTTTGTTACCATCTGAGTAATTCGTTCCAATTTACCAAGTAAATCACTCACATTATCAAGCCGATCGACATCTTTTGTTGAGAAAAACGCTCCTTGGAGCCAATCAATCATCTCAAATCGATACCTCTTCCATAGTTAAATTTTGAGAAGTTTTGTGAGGTTTTTGCTTTCTAATTTCTCTATCACATGCTTCTTCAAAATTTGCAAAAATTACAAGATAGTGTCGAGATACTACAAGTAGGTAACCCATACAATTCTTTATTCTCTTGGTTTGACATGATTCCTTGGGAGAACAATCACATTTATCTCATTAAGTCTTTAGAGGTTAAGAATAGTATCCTTTAAGAATTGCATGCTTTACTATTGGAAGGATATTGTCAATTTCTTAAAACCTATCAATAGGTTAAGTAGTTTTTTCTTGGAAAGGATTTAAATTTAATGTCAAGAAATTTGTGGTCAAATGTTAAGTGTGCCAGAGGAATAAGGGCAAAACAATTAAATCTTTGAGATTGTTGCAAATCCTTTCTATTTTGGAACACCAATGGCAACACATCTCCATGGATTTCGTTGAATATTTTACTAATTTAGAGGGAAAACTAATGATTTTTGTAGCGGCGGATCACTTTTCAAAATATGCCCATTTCTATGTCGTAGTATTCATTCAATACCAGACCAAGGTATTCCTTGGTTTTGTTTTCAAATTGTATGGTATGCCCAAGTCCACTATTTATGATTGTGGTCCTCTTTCACTAGCAATGTCCAAAGGAAGTTTTTTACTCTCAGTGGTACTTAAATTAATATGAGCCATTCTTATCACCTTCAGTTGGATGGCCAAACATAAATTATAAACAAGTGTCTAGGTACATACCTGAGATGCTTTGCCTAGGACAAGCAATATTAGTGGGTTAATTGACTTCTCTTAACATAAGGGTGGTACAATACATCTTATCATCTTTCCACGAAGATGCTACTATTTGAAGCATTGTATCATCAAAAACCCCCATCCTTGGTGGACTATCTTTTAGGCTCCTCCCAAGTGGCTTAAGTAGATGATTTCCTCTAATAGCATCAAACTATCCTCCAACACCTCAAATATAATATTTGTCAAGTCCAAATTCATATAAAGCAACAATAGGATTTTGACAATTTAATGTGGGTGATATGGCCTTTTGTAAGTTCAACCATATAATATCTTTCTCTAAAGATCAGTTCTAGTCAAAAGCTGACACACATATTCTATGGTCCCAACAAGGTGATTTTTCATGTTGGGGAGGTGGCATTCCTCTTACCTCCAAAAGTACACCCTATCTTTCATTTTTTTCTAAGAAGGTACTTGGTCAACACATGCAACCCTAGAAAATGCTTCTAGAATTAGATGAATAAGGATGGGTTAACCTACAACCAAAAGCAACGTTGCAATAATGGGTCCATAATCTACAGTCTTGCCAAATGCATGAGTTTCTCATCAAGTGGCAAGATCTTCCCGAGGAAGATGTGATGCAGGAACCAATGATCATTCTTTACTCATTTTTAGCATTGAGGACATTTTGAGGGAGGAGCCATCTAACAACCCCAATAGAGCCATGTTGGCTATCTTTATTATTGGCTCATGCCTCTAGGTTAGAATAGTTAGCCCTTAAGCATTAGGGTTAGGTTTGTTACTTTGTTAGAAGAGTTGTGATGTAGTTGGATCATCATTCATTTTTCTAATCTTCTATCATAGAATTTGCTTTCTCAAAGTGGTTTGGATTATTTTGAGACTTAGAATCTCGATTTAATTTACTTGTTTAGATTTACTATTCTAGAACCTAATTCTATTACAATTGTTCTTGTGCATATTGTTTTTGTTGTTACATTTCTAGAATTTATTGTTGTAATTTTTTTTTTTAAATCGAAGTTGTTTCATTACATTGTATTGCATATTTCAACCCTTGGATTTCTATAATGTTTTTTTTCCTTTGTCGAGGTTCCTTTCATAATAAGTTTAGGTTATTCTTACTTACATAAGTTAGTTCTTCTCATTTTACACTCGCATACTCTTTTTTTGCTTTCACTATTCATTTGTACAAACTTAGTTTTTTCACTTCTTTACCTCATTCTTTTAGAGCTCTCTTTGCTACTTTACATTTTCATCGTACCTTGCATTTGTTGAAAATTATCGTTACTCCTCTTCACAACTTTATACATTTTGAATTGTTTTAAATGCCTCTAGCATTATATTTGTTAACTCACGACTCTTGATAACTTGCTCTCTTATTTATTTTTCTTCCCTTTGCAGAATTTTCTTTATCACTTCCTTGAAAATTAAGCAATTGATTCTCTTGGGTTATGAGGAACTTTCCCTCTATTTACATTGAAAATCAAAGATGTTTAGGCACATGTTGAAGGTGATACATATTAAATATCACTATTGCAAATACTCAATCCTACCATATTAACATTAACATTATCTCAAAATGTAGTTTACACTAAATATATGAAAATATTTACACTCCAATTGATGTTAAGATCTATGATGAGAGGCGAAATCCCAATTAAAAAAAAAAACTCCATAATTTATGTTTGCATAGACTTTGTAATAATAGAAATAAAACTACAAATATTCGGGTATATCCTTATTCATTATATGATATATATATATATATATGACTCAAAACCAGCTTAATTCCATTATTCGTTGTATAGGCTTTCTATTAATAATAGAAGCAAATCGAGGAATGTTTGGGCATACTATTTTTCATATTTTTATATGTTGTATATAACTCAAAACAAGCATGTTGAATGGACGGTGAAATATGAAAATTATTTGGATAATAGATTTTTTTTATGAGTATATATAGGAAATGACTCGAAAAATAAGTATTAATCTAGAATAAAATTCAAGAGAAAGAGAAAGTAAGCAATAAGAAATCTTTGTTTTTAATCGTCTGTATTTATATTTGGTCCATAATAAAAAAGAAGTGGTGATTAAGAGTATAAATGTGATTTGGACCTTTTCAAAGGCAGCAGAAGATGGACATGGCTCTGAAAATATGGTAATACAATGCCTCTGTGATGAATTAGAATGATAGAAGAGTCATGGCCTTCACTGTCTTGAACGCTCTATCTTTGTTATGGTCTATGTTATTTACTCAGTTCCCTCATATTTTGACACCAACGGGGAGAATTGCGAGTTTCTGGATGATATGCATCATTAAAATACCTATCCAACCAAAAGAATTTAAGAGGAAAATCATCAAATTCAGTCCACTGGTGTCAATGAGTAATATCGGCATGACAGGCAAATGGCAAATTGAGGCCTACTTAAAAAGAATTTTGAACGTTTGCCTTGGCCAAACTGTATACCCAGTGCAATTACCAAAACTTTCCTTCTTGTTCATGCGATATCGAAGATTTCCCTTCGTAGTATAGTAGAGTAATCAAAAAATTATTGACCTTATGATAAAATATATTCACATGTTTTACAGCAGTGGAATTGAACATTGTAATCTTTCAATTTTAGTGTGTGTAATGGAATTTGCTGGAATAAACTTCATGTCTTTGAAAAAATATATGTAGTTTGATACTTAAGGTTGGCCAGTTTAATGGAATTGCTGGAATAAACTGTCCATCAAATATAGCTACTTTTTAAAAAGTTATAGTTGAGAATGGAAAGAATAAGGGGAGTTTAATCGGCTGTCTAGTTTGCTCCTCATTTTTATTTTTCAGCTATCTTCTAAAGTAATAAAGGAAAGGAAAACAAAAATGTCTATATTTTATGTAGGATATAGAACCAGGACTCTGTGCTCTCTCGTGCTGCCATCTCACCTCGAGGACCACTCAGAATTGTGGCATGAAAATAATTTTAAAAGCATACAGAGATTAATTGCTTAGAACTTATCGGCACAAATATTAAGCTGAATAGGATCTTCTCCTTGTACGCTGGTGCATATTGAAATCACCAGGTAGAGGTGATCTAGCTTGAGGAGGATGAGCAACAGCTAGAGATAAAGAGAAAGCTGATAGGTTTGCATTTTGATTTGAATAAGAAGGTTGTACTTCTGATTGAGGAACAGACGAAGGGGTCCCCGGAGCTATGGACTGAACATTCGCCACCCTTGTGCTGATTCTTCTGGCTTTATAACACTTGAGTGCAAAATAGGCGTAAACCAATAAACAATAGGCGGCTGTTATGATGACAAACAAACCCCAGAAGCTTCTGGGATTCAACTGCCCACTGTCCAATCTAGCACTACTGCTATTGTCCTCACATGAAGATGATGATGAAGAAGATCCTTGTGGGCCAAACCAGCGATTGCGAATATCCAGCAATTGTGTTCTGTTCTGAGTTAAATTCAGTACCGCGGATGTCATTTCTGGAAGCACTGGAGACCCTTTGGCAAATAACTGTACCATAGAATCACCAAACCCAGAGTTAGATTGTTAGAGATTAACAAGTTCCTCGTATACATGTCGATCCTATGCTATTTGTCTAGGTATGTTTACCTTAGGTAACATAATTTTTTGTTTTTTAAATTATCGTGTACAGCTGATTCATCTTGCAGGATTCCCGCTATGGAGCAGGTGATCCGATGAAGACAGATTTGACCCTGCATCCGTGTATTTTAGAATGTTGTGGGAAATGCAGAGTTGTTACCGCTGATTGTGAAGAGTGGGGGCTGAAAATTTGCAGCACCTGCTTAAAAACATTTGTCCTCTGTGGCAATAAATAAATGGGCAAGTTTTCCTTCAAACTCTTCTAAACTGATGAAAATGTGAAATCTTTAAATCTACTGCCTAAATCTCCTGAATATGACCTATTGGGAAAAATTCATGGGACCAGATTTGCTGCAAAAGGCTTCTTAAATTGTTGAGGCAGGCACCTGCTTAAAAAGTTTCAGTGGAAGGGCTCCATGGGACCATGATATTATAGACATCCATAATGCGTGCATGCACATTGGATCATCTGAAAAAGTAATGACAAAGCATACCTCATGCTTCCATTGATAGTTTTTTGTGCATTCATTCTTCTATGGCCAACTGTATGTTTTACTTTGCAAAATTTATCAATAAACTCAAAACAAATAAAATTTTATGAATGATACTTACAAATCCAAAGCCTCCCCTATAAAACCGCTGACCCACAATAGCGAATTCTTCACAATGATTTGACATGACCATGTAAATATATGGGGTCTCATCAACTACAGCACCAATGCGTCCATTCCTAAGCAGGTCAACATAATCTTCTGGCTTCACAAGAGGTACCAGTCTGCTCTCTTCAATTTTGAGCTCATTCATTAGATAAGATTCAACAAATGAGCCAGTCAGATGGCCTATACTCACATTGCTGCTTCTCAATGTCTCTAAGTCCCGGATTGTTGGGGACAGTTGTTGGACAGTGAGAATGGATGTGAGGCTGGCCGTGTAGCTCGAATTTATGATTAAGACTACAAATAGCCATATCATCAAGATAAATTTACCAAGAGATGTCATAACCTTTTCTTCTGCAAATATTACATTTGAAGCATTGGATTATATTTGGAACTGGAGTATGATTTTTGTCATCTTAAATTGTATTCAAAGTATAAAATATAAAAGCAATATAACATATTAGATTAAATGAGAGAACAAATCCAGTGAATTTACTTACTGTGTGCAAATACAATCGTTGAAAAAGAAAACCTGCAACCCAAAAACGTGATAATGTTACATGAGAATCTGAGATAATGCATGGTCATTTCTGTGCCCAGCCAATTTTAAATTAAACTAAAAAATCTAAGCAAGAACAAAATATGTGCCATTCCAGATAATTGCTTATATAATGCCTGGAAAGTCTGATCGGCATCTACTGTGTTTTGGTAAATAGTAAGGAAGAGAATATTCATTATTATAATTTTTATTTACAGGTTACCTTGTCGTCATATACAATTTGTTTGTAGGCATAAGTGTTGTCTCTTGACACTGTAATTTGTTTGCCATCATTAATGAAAATTGCATATTCAAAATTGGAAAACATAGACTGTTTTGGTGTTGAAATCATTTTATTTTCTTCCAAGCATGCATCTTATCCAAGAGGCTGTTGGATGGTTGCCTATTTTAGTTTATTAAAGTGTTTCAAAATTTATATGTGGAATTTTTGGGAATATGCTGCATTAGCCACCTTTTACTACGAACATCTCCAGGTAACACTTAACCCCTCATCTGGGGAAAGACTTCAAGAGATCACTTTGAAGAATGAATCAATAACTAATCAACCTGCAGAAAACCAAGTTCTTCATGTGGGAATTGACATTATGAAAATGTAAAAACCCCAATGTACCCACGTTGGGTATCTCTATTTTGTTTGGCTTGAGCCCTTAGGTTAGGATAGTCAGCCCTTGAGCATTAGGGTTAGGTTTTGTTACTTTGTTAGAGTATAAATAGGAGAGAGGTGATGTAGTTGGATCATCATTCATTTGTCTAACTTATATCACCTCTTATGCGTATAAAAGACTTCGTCCTCTATAAGTGGCTAGGAGACTTTGCCCTCTTTGAGTGGCTTGGATTGTTTCCGAGACTTGGAATTTGGATCTGTGATAATTTATTGGATTTGCTGTTCTAGAATCTGATTCTGTTGCAAATATTATGGTGTATGCTATTTCTGTTGCTATTATTCTGAAACTTACTGTTGGTATTGTTGTTTTCTGGAAGTTGGTTTGTTACAAGTGGTATCAAAGCAATGATTTGGGCTCCCTGTGGTGGCAAAAAAGGGCAGCAAAGTCATAAGTGAGCTAATTTCAGAACCTCTTTTAGTCAGATTCACATCTTCCAATCAAGTAATTTTTGACCAATTTTTTTCTACTACCAATCTTCTGGCACAATTATCTTCTGTAGTACTTTCATTTAGGGAGAACCATTCGTGTTTCCTCATCTTGAAAAAAAAGTATCAAGTGTGCTAGGACCCTTGCAGGAGACCTGTCTCATTTTGATTGTCTCATTGAGCTGATCAAAACAAGATATGTCTTTGGTATCCCTTTTTCCCAAGTTGTTTTGAGGTCTATTCGTCCTCGTCATTTGGCTAATGGTGTATGTTTGATCCTTTGACTCCCACAGCCTTAGAACTGATCAATGGGTGCTTGTAGAGAAAATAATCTAACTAATGATGATTGTATGAGCCGAGAGAAGTGTCATCCAAGGAATCAAGGCAAGCACCATAACATCCGAGAAGGCATCAACAACTTCAATGCCCACACTCAATCAGCCATTGCCTCCATGAGTTCCTCTTCCACCCCTCCCATAGAACACTATGACTCATTTAGTCCTTCCCCTCTAAGCTTGGATCAAGAGGTTTGCTAGTACTTGTAGAATATGGCAAGAAATTTGCACAGTAGGATTGGTCATATCATGGCTGGTCAAACTGCTTGCATCGAGTCTCTCGCATGCATAGAGATGCAGTTGAAGGAACATTCTGCTCAATGTACGAGAAGGCAACAAACCTTGACCTTCCAAAGACAGAGTAGGCACTGGAAGGTGAATTCCAACAGGTTGCTGTTGCCACATTTTGCACGGGGTGCCATGTCTTCTTTTTTATTCTAAGTATGCTGCTCTCCCTTCCCTTCTCCTCCTTTCCCTTCCTCCACTATCCCCTTTCTCCCCTTCTGTTAGTTTCATTCCCGTCATTTCCCCTTTTTCTTTCCTCTTGTACTTTTTTCAGTCAATTTCCCAAAAAAGAGCAAAATGTCCCTAAAATTTCTAAGTCTAGGAGCGCAACCCGACTTCGCAGCGAAGTCGGGGTGCGCCCTTAAGTTTGAGCGCACTCGGGGATGCGAAGTGCGGAAAATGACCGAAATTTGGCTAAGTGCAAGAGCGCAACCCGACTTCGCAGCGAAGTCGGGGTGCGCTCTCATTTCTGTGCGCACTTGGGAAGCATCAGATCCTGAAATTTGGCTAAGTACCAGAGCGCAACCCGACTTCGCAGCGAAGTCGAGGTGCGCTCTCATTTTTGAGCGCAGTCGGAGCAGTAAGCAAAACTAGCTAAGTGTGGAGTGCGCAACCCGACTTCGCAGCGAAGTCGGGCTGCGCCCTCTTGCTTGTGCGCACTTGGGCAGGATGTTGCAAGCAGCCCAAAAACTGTCTAAGGCACGGAGGCCTCCCCAACTGCGCTGATGCCCCCTTCGCTACTTAATCGCGCTCCAATTCCGTGCGATGTCGGACATGGAAGAGAGACTGCCTTTCAAGGCAGATTCATCCCTTATCAGATTGTGACAAGTGTCCAGCCTCGGGATTCGAGTCGAAGATGTGACGGGTGGAGTGCAAGCGTGAACCAAATAATTGTACCGCAGCTACCCTCATTCAAGCCAATTCAAAGTTTCATCTACCGCAGCTACCCTCATTCAAGCTGACTCAGAGTTTCATCTACCACACTGCCACGTAGCAGCCAAGATTTCAGGTGGACCTTGCTGCAAGTACAGTCCCTATCTGCAGAGGTCAACATCAACAGCTCTTTTGCCGCTTTTGTCAGCTTTGTCAGCTATTGTCAGGTCTAGGATCCTGTGCCCGTAGGTGTAATTGGGGGGAAATTGCGCTATAAATAGTTGTGCCATATCATTGTAAAAGGGTGGAAGGGGGATATACTGCTAGGGAACCATTGTAGCTGTACGTTTGCTTCTGAATACAGGATACACTTGGCTCTATTGACTGTTCTTGTTCTTTATGCTGCCTTTATTTAGCATTTCTGCCTCATGTTGCTTATGTTATTGATTACTGTTATTCTGCTATCTGGATACCGGTATTTGATGCTTAAGTATTCCTGGAATGCATAGTTAGAGGATACATAGAATGAATGATATTGGTAGTTTCTGTAATGTATTCGGTATTTAGTTGCTCTTAGTAGTGGTGATTGATAGTTGTTGTGCTGCTTATCCTCCCCACCCGACACAAATCACATTTATATTTCTTTCAGCATTTCTAATTTCTTTCCTACACTCTGAGCTTAAAACCACTTGAGAAAACATATAGGAAGCCGGCCTTCTCCGGAGATTGGCACGGAAGGCATTCCTTCCTTCCGGCCTTTCAATCTGTTGGGCGAATCTAAGGCGCATTGCACTAAATCCTATCCTAGTGGCAGATTTGTAACCAACAGTTGCCTTGAGAAAAATCAAGATCGACAAACGGGACCCAAGATCCCCAAAGATGACCTAAAGCTTGTTGGGCATTTCCAACGTAAAGATCCAAGGCACTTCCAAAGGATGACTTTTGGGCAAGATCTAGGCCAATTCCGACAGATGACTTTCAAGCATGATCTTGATTGCTCCTAATTTTCCCAAATGCATACTCAATGTTTCATGGGAAATCATAAAGGTATGGTTGGTGATGAATGGGATTTTGCTCCTGATTTGGATTCCACAATTGGTGGTGACGCCTATCTACTTGATTGGCTTCATGATATTCTGGTCCCTTGAATTGATATATCAATTTTTGATGGCAAAGGCCTTCGTCGATAGATTTCCAAAGTGGATTGCCTAATATACTTACACAAAGTTCCTCACTAGGGTAGATCTAAGTTGGGTACCCACGGTCAGCAGTTGATACGAAAAGATTTAGCAATGAAGAACTGGTTTATTTCATTCAAGAAGCTTGCTTAAATAGACAAAATACACCGCTTCATGCCTTGGGATCCTTTCGGAAGCTAGATCATTGAATAGGATCAAAATTAATACAAATATGTCAGAGGCCATCCCAAATATCAGAAACCATTTGGAGGCCAAATTTTTTATTAAATGTTTGTCAGTGCAAGTGGGCTGCTTGCAAATTTGATATTACAATAAATATTACATTCGATTTCGTATCATTCCTCCCAACAAAAGCATTGGACTCCAATGCATACAAAAGGGAAGGAGAATGTTGAGATAGCTGAGAATGAGAGATCCAATGAGTCTGATGCAAAAGCTATGCAAAAAGCGATTTACTTGATGTGGTGTTTTCCTGAGAAGTTGGGCGAGTCTTGCTGGGGAAGACATGAGCCAAGAAGCATGGCATGAAATCCACAGAGAGAAGCCGACAGATGACAAAGACAACTCCAATTTTAGGAGTACCCATGTGATGCCTGGGATCACATAAAAAGGGTCATGGTCTTGAGAAGGAAGAGACAATGACAACTCCAACTGTAGGAGTACCCATGTGATGCTTGTGATCACATAAAAGGGCCATGGTCATGAATGAAAAGTCTTCTTCCAAAATAGTCTTTGATGATAAAAGTGGATTGTTTGAAAGGATGCAAATGCTTGAAAAAGAGCCTACATGGATCAATTAAAAGTGTCCTTATGGTAACCTTCTCATCCTATCGGATTGCATGGATAACTAGTTGCTACAACCGCTAGGTGTTATAGAGTAGATCATTGCTTACGAGGTTCACTTGCATTGTTTTGAGGAGTGTTAGGAACTGCCAAGAATGCACTCCATATTACAACAAATTTTTAAAATAGTTTGGGCAACAGGAACTTTGATGCACCACTAATCATATTTACAAAACTGAAATTTTTTGCTTTCACTAGATTGGCCTCAAAAAACTCTTTCCAATGAGTATATCTAAGCCTATACTCATAACGGATTAGATGCCTCAAAACTACGAGCAATCAATGTCTCACCAGGCAAAATGAGAGATGGAATGATTTTCCCTCCAAGCAAAATCTTGGAAGGAATCTATTGTGGAATATTTAGCTGTTTTTTTTTTTGGTTAAAAATATTACATTCCATTCCTTTTTCACATGCATTCGATAGAGGAAAGTGGCGAGTAAATAAAGGCTATAAATATCTTCCCACTATGAATGTGGGACAATTGACACCAGCCATTGCTAATGCATTGTGTGAAGACTTCACGTGTATGTCCACGTTCTCATTTGTGGGAACAAATGGAATCGTCCACGTATAAGCACTGGATTGTCAACACCCAGGCACAGTTGCATGAGGCCGAAGGTACCGTTGACGGAACACATCAGGACTATGATAGCAAGCTAGAGCCATGTGGAATTTTGATGGCTACGTGGGCAACAGTGAGAGTTTGGAGCAACAACAATACACCAAAGTAGCGACGAAGCATGGTTAGGGTCGTCGTTGTGTCTACAGTCGGAATGTCAGTATGAATGGAGCCCAACTGATCCCATATGCTCGAAAGCATAGTGTCTTGTACAACTACTCTGGATATGTGTTTGCTTGGCCATGTGATTCACGCTCTGGCGACAGAGGAGAAGAGGGGGCGAGGTACTTGTGCCACATCTGCCAGGCGTTGGTGACCTTGATACTGTTGCCACATTTTGCTAAGGGGTGAAAATTTTGAAGACTGCTGCCTTTTTCAGATCAGACCCTCCTCTTTCTCCTTCCCGAGCCTTCAGTCCAGGCAATCTCCACATTTGCAATGTTCAGTTGCGGTTTCTCAGCCTCCATTGTATCAGTTTCAGTTTCTAAGTGCTCAGCAGATTCTGGCAAAGTTGAGAAAAGCCCAAAATTTTTCTAAGGCAGGGGCATTCCCTTCGTCGCTCCCTTTTTGAGCGACTCCGGGAGTCGCTCCCTTTTTTCAGCGATTCCCAGCTTTGCCTCTCCCTCCGACGACCGACGGCGACACCCAGCAGCGATGCACGACTGGCGGGAGAAAATTTCAAAATTTGTCTAAGTGTGGCTTCCTGCAAGTCGCTTCGTTTTGGAGTGACTCCCGTCGTCGCCGACCTCCCTCAGCGACCCATGACATCTTCAACGACCCGCAGCGACAGGCAAAATCGTAAAAAAAAATCCTAAGGGATGAACTATTGACGCCGGTCGCTCAATTATGAAGCGAACCCCGTAGTTGCCCCTCCTTTTCAGTGGCTCCCGTCATCGCTAAGGTTTTCAGCGAACCGCGGCAAGGGGAGAAAAAATCAAAAAAGTTTCTAAGTGTTGAGTGATGTCGGTCGCTCCGTTTAGCAGCGACTCCCATCGTCGCTCCTTCCTTTCAGCGACTTCGGTCGTCGGTAGATTCTCCGGCAATCGCCAGCTGTTGTGGAGTTTGAGGTGCCGACGCCGATCGCTCCTTTTCGGAGTGACTCCCGACGTCGCCGCGACAGTCCAGCGACTCCTGTCATCGCCGGTCCTTTCAGTGACCGTGGGCGAGGAGTCTCAAAAAATATTCTAAGGCATATGGGTGCAGCTGCCACCGGTCGCTCGGTTGTTCAACGAACCCCGTCGTCACTGCCGTAGTCTGGCGACTCCAAGCAGAAAAGGACAAAGTCGCATGGTTTTCTAAGGCAAAAGCGTCCCGGGTTAGCTCCATTCCGGAGCGACTCCCAGGGTCGCTGTTTCTTTTGAGCGACTCTTGTCATCTCCCCCTGTTTCAGCGAACCTCAGACTTAGGCTGTAAGCATGCAAATTTCGGGATTTGAGATAGTCAGAACAGAGCCGAGGACAGGGTAGGTGGGCATTGAAAGCAGGTATTCAACAATAGATTGTACTGCACCTACCGCATTAACGAGACGCGCCTTCTCAACCACCATATCTGTCAGGAGTCGTACCAAATTCAGGTGAATCTTGTTGCAGGTACGCTCACGGCCGACAAGGGTCAAATCTCGACAGCTTTTGCAATCTTAGGGTTCTATGCATCAATGTAATTGGGGGGAATTTTCTGCTATAAATAGCAGTGAGCTTTCATTGTAAAAGGGGGGAACATATTGCTAAGGAAGCTGCTGTAATCAAACACTTGCCTCAAATACAAAGCATACTTGGCTCTGACTCTTGTCTCTTTCTTTTATGCTGCCTTCTGCAAGTATTTCTGCTTCATGTTCATTTATTTTTCTGATTGCTGTAATTCTGCACTCTGGATTAGGGCATTGGCAATTAAGTGAATCTGGAATACTGAATGAAGGATACATAGGAAGGAATCGCAGTGTTAGTTTATGTTACATGTTTTGTTTTGATTGTTGTTGGTTTGAGTATAAGTTAGCGACTGTGCTGCTTGTTCTTTCCCACAACTATTGCTATGCTTTTACATTTCTTTCCGCATTTTACAATCTCTTTCCAGTTCTCTTATCTCAAACCATAGTAGTGTAGTATAGGAGCCGGCCTTCTCCGGAGATTGGCACGGAAGGCATCCCTTCCTTCCGGCCTTTCAATCTGCTAGGCGAATCTAGGGCGCAAAAGACCAAAATCCTTTCCTAAGTGGCAGATTCGTAACCAACAGTTTCTCTGGCACGCCCGATGGGACACGAAGTGTTCCACCTCATAAGCGGTATTGAAGTAATGGTGTTCGCTTCAGTGCTGTCGAATCTGAACACCTGGCGACTCTGTTGAACCTGAATACTTTCCGAGTCTCAAAGACCGGTCCAAGATTATAAGTCCTTCATGCATACAAGATGGAGAGTTAGACACACGGAGGAAGAGCCTGAGTATTACGAGCTTGATATTACTGCCTTCGGAGAACGCCCCAGACTAGTTGGATCCAGTATCCCTCTAGGCGAAGCATCTTCGCAAGAAGTTGTGGTTGACGAGCAAGGTCTAGCTTCGGATAGCACTGCAAACAATTATCCTCCAAATCCTCCGAACTCCCCAGACCATCAGGCCGCTCCGGAGCAACCTGATCTGCAATTAGCTATTTCTGGAACACCTGTTCAGCCCAACCCGAACGCGAACATGGCAAACGTGCCACCAAATCAGAATCAGCAACAAAATCAACCGCCGACTGCCTTGCCTCCCCCTGAGCTATTTCCAGCCTAGAATTCTACAGGACCTCTCAATTTAGCCGGGAAAGCTGTCATTCCTGTTGCCGCCTTGAAGGCCATACCCACGTACGATGGTACTGGGAAGACGACCTACGAGCACATCCAAGACATTGTTGCCCTAGCCGCGCTTCACAGCATCACAGATGAAAGTGTCATGGTCCGGTTGCTGGCCCTGTCTCTGCGCGGAAAGCTCCTGTATTGGTATAGATCCTTACCACCTGGCGCTATCACTGGATGGGGTCAGTTGGTGGGACAACTAGTGAAAGGATTCAATGAGTCCGCGGATCCATCATCTTTGCTGCATCAGTTCACAACTATCCAACGACATCCGCAAGAGGAGATAGCGGATTTTAATGTAAGGTTCGCGAGATCCTGGCAGAGGGTACCCATTGAACTACGGCCGACCGCCGGACAAGCTGCCTACTATTTCCTCAGAGCCTTCAACTCGGACATCAGCATGATCATTAAGTTTTCCAATATCAACACTTTCCCCGAGTTGTACGAGTTGGCTCAAAAGGCGGAGCTGGATTTGATTGCCATTGGTAGACTTCCACCTAGGATGCCGACGCCGATTTACCCTGATTTTCCTCAATCACAATATCCTAGTGCATCTGCCCAACTACCATCTGCATCTTCCACGCACCCGAACTCATCATGGAATCCCGCGCCAGTGGTTTCTCAATTCGGCGCTCCCCAAGTGCATTTTCCCACTCCACAACCATCGCAGCTTCCGCCTCTGCTGCAGTATCCAACACTTCCTGCTCCTCCACAATACCCGACATTACCCCCAGCCCCACCGTTGGCCCCATTGCCCCCACCAGCCCAATCGGCGCCTCCGATCATTGATGTGCAAGCTAAGATTCTGCAAGAAGTACAGTCCCTTGCTTCTGTCTACCGAACGCTGTCCAATGACATGGTTGTTATGAAGAAGAAGCAGGCTCAGCAAGAGTTCATCCCAAGGAGACCATACCCTCCTCCGACGCTGACAAGAGATCAAGTACCTCAAGCCAATAGACCTCCCGCGAGGAATGCTGCTATCAACGAAGAGCCGAGCACTTCGGACTACCTACACTGGTGCTCCACCTGCAACGACCCCCATGGGGAAGACAGTTGTATGCTTCATCAACATTATGCCCAAACCTTGGCGAACAATGGTCCGAGCGAGCAGATCAACATGATCAGGGAGGCAGATCGCAATTTCGCAGTCCCGGAGGAGGAACAAGTATCAATTCTGACCAAATATGGTAAGAAGCAGATCGAAGTGGACACTGCTCAAATGCAGCCTTTGAAGGTGTATACCAAGCGAGAAAAGGAGCAGCCTCCAGCGAAAGCTCCTGACAAAGGTCCTGCGCTCCCGCCAGCAAAAGAGAAGACGTTCCTAGCAAAAGCTCCAGTGGCGCAACCTCAGGGTGAGACCAAGGAGCAGGCGAGGGAAAAGCTCAAGTACCCCTCGTTGACAAAGCGGCAAAGGGTCGAGGCCACGCAGCAGTACCGCACCAAGTACGAAGCTGCCAAGGAGACGGAGGTGCCCGCTACTTCAACCTACAATATTGTAGATGAGCTCAAGAAGACCCCGACCAAGATAAGCATGTATGATGCCCTGCAACTCCCTGGGCAGGTAGATCTGCTACAGGAGTCTCTAAAGTCTGTCAAAGAAGGGAAGTCATCGCAACCTGTGTTGGAGCAACCCTTGACTACTTCAATCACAGGAAAAAACAGGCCGCCACCGTTCTACCTGTCTTTGCGAATGGAGGGGTGTGTGGTGCACAACTGAATGATTGATTCCGACGCATCAACCACCGTCATGCCAAGGGCAGTCTGCGAAGAGATCGGCATGGAATACACGCGAAGCAACCAAGGTGTCCTTCAACTAGATGGCACTCCTGTGAAAACAAGTGGGCATCATTAAAGATATCCCTATCCAGTTGCACAAGGCGCCTCAGATCATTGTGATTCAAGAGGTTGTGGTCGTTGACCTGGAACCCTACTTCGGCATGTGCCTCTTGAGGGAGTTCACCGCTAAACTAGGTGGGTATCTGTCCCTTGACTATTCACATATGGAGGTCCCCTTCAAAGGGAGAAAAGTAAAAATTTACAATGAAAAACCCTCCACCTTCCTTGTTGGGAGGATACCAGAAGAGGGACAACAGGATGAATCAGTGCACCTGATGACGGAGCAGTTGGAAGAGGTTGATATAGTGGAAGAGACCATGGAAGCACTGCAGGCGGAAGACGAGTTCTCCCTTCTTGATTTCAACGCCATGATCGAATCAGACATAGGCTGCTACACTATTACGTAGCCTGAAAAGCCAAAAGAGACAGTAAAAGAGGACATAGGCCCCGCCCCTAATGAGTTGTGGAAGCTGTACTTTGACGGCGCCCGATGCAAGAACGGCGTCGGGGTAGGGGTGCTCCTAGTTTCACCTTCGGGAGAACAGAAAGATTATTGCTACAGGCTGGCCTGGAGTTGCACCAACAATGCGGCCGAGTACGAGGCCCTGTGCCTAGGGTTGAAGAAGGCAGAAAAGTTGGGGATAAAGCAGCTGCAAATCTTTGGAGATTCAGAGCTGGTGTGCAAGCAGATTACCGACAAGTGCACCGCAAAAAAGCACTATCTCAAAGCTTACCGCAATCGGGTCTGGGATTTGTTGGAGTCATTTGAGGCCCTTAATGTTCAATCCATCTCCCGAGAGAAAAACAAACATGCGGACGTCTTAGCCCCTATTGGAGCCAGATACTCCTCGGCTGATGACATGATGCAGAAGCCAAAGGTGGTAAGAACTATCTACAAGCCTTTTGGGCCTGATAAGGACACCCACTGGCAGGTGTTCGAGATCTGCAATTTTTTAATTCATGAAGCTAGTACTATTGAAGGTAGAGACCCTGATGACGAGCAGTATGAGGGGTTGATACAGTTGAAGAATAATCATGTCCCAAAAGGACTGATTACTTTGGAAAGTCTCTTTGATCAGAACGATAGAGCAATATCACACCGGATCAAGGTAGATGCCAAGCAGTACATGGACCTGGAGCTCGAGCCCGGAAAAGTGATAAAAGTTGGAACAGACTGCACTCCAAAAGAATTGGAGCAGATTCGGGCCTTGTGCAGAGAGTACCCGGACATCGTTGCTTGGTGTTATCAAGACTTGAAAGGGTATGACAGAGAGATCATCCAACACACCATAGAACTGGAAGAAGGGGTCAAGCCCTGCAGACAGAAACAGAGGCCAGTCAACCCGAAAATCGAGGTTCTAATGAGAGCCGAACTCTTGAAGATGCTAGAAGCAAAAATCATCTATCCCATCAAGCATTCTTCTTGGGTCGCAAATCTGGTTCCTGTCAGGAAGAAGAACGGGGATATTCGCCTCTGTGTTGATTTCCGTAACCTGAATCAGGCCTCGTTGAAGGACCACTACCCTCTCCCACAAATTGATCAGATCCTTCATGTGGTCGCAGGAGCCCAACGATTCTCTCTCCTTGATGGATTCTCTGGCTATAATCAGATATGGGTGAAGGACGAGGATCAACACAAAACGACGTTCACCACCAAATGGGGGACGTTCGCCTATCAGCACATGCCCTTCGGCCTGCCCAATGCGGGGGCCACATTCCAGAGAGCCATGGATATTGCATTCCATGAGCTATTGAACAAAATCATTGTCATTTACTTGGATGACATGACTGTGTTTTCACACAGAAGAGAAGAACACGCCTCTCACCTGCGGCAAGTGTTTGAAAGATGCCGCGAATTCGGCATATCTATTAATCCCAAGAAGTCAGTCTTTGCAGTGAAGGAGGGGAAGCTACTAGGCCATGTTATTTCTGAAAAGGGCCTGGCAGTTGACCCTGACAGAGCAGAGGCTTTACTCCGACTTCCAATTCCAGTAAACAAGAAAGGGCTGCAGTCCTTCTTTGGCCAGATCAACTTTGTAAGGAAGTTCGTGCCGGATTTCGCCCAAGTCATTAAGCCAATGGCCGAACTCCTAAAGAAGGATGTCGAGTTCGTCTGGACTGAGGAGAGGAAAAAAGCCTTCGAAGAGATTAAGGCAAGGATTGCCCAGGCGCCTGTGCTGATAAACCCGGATTACTCTAAGGATTTCATCCTATATGCAGTTGGAGAGCCTGAGAGCTATGCAGCGGTGCTAACACAGAAAGGAGATGACGGCGAAGAGCGGCCGATAGCCTTCTTGAGCCAGGTGATCCAACCGCATGAGGAGAGATACAACTTCATTGAACGCCAAGTGCATGCAGTCATGAGGTCCTTAAAGAAGTTCAAGCACTTTGTCTCCCAGAGCAGGACGACCATGTTCGTTGTCCATCCAGATGTCAGAAGTTTTATCATCCAAGGAGAACTGGGCAACAAAAGGGCCGGCTGGATCGCCAAGATTCAGGAGTTTGATATAGAGGTTCGACCCACCAAGCTAATCAGGGGTCGGGCACTGTGCCAAGAACTAGCAAGGAGTGATGATGCGAAAGTCGCCACCTATCAGTGGGATGACCCCATCTTAGAAGGCAACTTCGCCAATTTCTCAGTAGAGGACAGCGACTGGACCGATGATATAATTTGGTACTTCAATAGCGGGAGGTGTCCAGACCGCTTCAATGCCTCACAGAGAAGGAGGTTCAGGCTCCAGTCCCAGAAGTATGTGCTGCGCCCCGAGGGGCTGTATTTCAAAAATGTTGATGGTGTTCTCTTGCGATGCGTCAAGGGGACAGACAAGCAAAAGGTCCTAGGCGAATTCCATTCCGGAATGTCGGGAGGACACCTTTCAGGAAGGCCAACGACCTTGAAAATTATCAGAGCGAGCTACTATTGGCCCACCATCTTCGCAGATGCATATGCAGTCTGCCAAAAATGTGAGAAATGCCAGAGGTTTGCTGGCCGAAATAGGAATGCACCAATGCCCCTCCAGCCAATTCAGGCTGAGGCTCCCTTCCAGCAATGGGGCCTGGATTTCATCGGGGTGATATCTCCAAATTCCTCGGCAGGGCACAAGTATATCTTAACTGCCACGGATTACTTCACCCGATGGGCCGAAGCTATACCTACCAAGCATGCCGACCAGGAAACGGTCATTGCCTTCCTGGAAAGCCTAATCACTCGCTTCGGGATCCCAGAGGCTATTGTGACAGACAACGGTCCAGGGTTCACAGGGGCTAAACTCATAGAGTTTACTTGCAAGTATGGGATTTACCATAAGGCTTCCTCCAACTACTACCCGCAAGGAAATGGCCTAGCTGAGTCGACAAACAAGAATCTGATGAAGATCATAAAAAAGACTCTGGAGAGGAACAAAATATCTTGGCATTTGTACTTGGATCAGGCGCTATGGGCAGACCGCATATCTGTTAAAAGATCCATAAAGACATCGCCATACGCGCTTGTTTACGGAAAAGAAGCCATCCTGCCCACCCATGTCGAGATGCCCGCACTCTGGCTGCTAGACAATGAAAAGGGTAACCTGGATCTTGTTGATGCCCGGTTGGCTCAGTTGTTGCAGCTTGAAGAGGAGAGAGAAAAAGCTTATGAAGCTTTTATGAAGCACATAGAGACCACCCGGAATTGGTTTGCAAAAGGGACTACAGCCAGGGTCTTCAAGATCGGGGACCTAGTGCTGAAATGGGATTCGTGGAAGGCAAAACCAGGGAACCATGACAAATTTGATGCCTTTTGGGAAGGCCCCTTTCAGGTTGCCCGAGTGAACCAGTTCAACTCGTTTGTGCTGCGAGATATGGAGGGCCAGATCCTCCCGATACCAGTCAATGGCTTTCATCTGAAAGCCTATCATCACTAAAAAATACCAGAAGGTTCTCCTGTGTACATACTTTCATTTCTGCAGTTTAAATTTGTTTTTCTGAATGTAAATATTGCTTTTCAGTAAGCGTAATTTCTTGCTTTTAGCCCAAGCGTCCGACCTTCAGGTTGGAAATTTTGTTCCAAGAAAACGCAGAGCCAGGTTTCTTGTGCAGAGGATGGTCCCTGTTAGCAGAAAAGCAAAGCAAGGTTCGCCAGGTTCCTTGGGCGGAAGCAGTCATCAGGGTTGAAAAAATTGAAAATTTTTACTAAGTGACCATGCAAGTAAAGTCGTCGAAGTTCGCCCAAATTAGCCAGCGACGACGGTTATCGCTCAAATTTTTAGCGAACTCCAGCCATGTTCAAGGGGGTCACCCAATCAAAGGAAGGCACAAAAATTTCGTCTAACTGCCTTAAGTGCCCACGGTCGCTCATTTCTTTAGCGACTCCGGGAGTCGCTCGCTATCTCTAGCAATTCTAGGAGTCGCCAGGCGCGCTAGCAAACCGAAGAGCCAGGAAGGGGAAGAAAAAAGCTGAAAAATTTCTAAGTGTTAAAAAGGGTGCCCAAAGTCGCTCATTTTCTGAGCGACCCCGGGAATCGCTCGTACTTTTGAGCGATTTTGGGAATCGCTTCATTTCGGAGCGAGCGCCGTCATGATCCAAAAAATGCAAAAAAGTGCTAAGTCTAGGGATGGCGCTCGTAGTCGCTCCATTCTGGAGCGACTCCCGTGGTCGCTCGAATTTTCCAGCGATAACGGACGTCGCGCCCTCTCCAAGCGAACCCTGGCAGGATGGAAGACTTTGGAGGAAAAAGTTTAAAATTTTTTCTAAGTGTTGGACGACGCCGGTCGCTCGCCCAAAGCATCAAATGCTCCAAATCGCTCAATTTTCCAGCGATTCGGGAATCGCTTCAAGTTTTGAGCGACCCTCGTCTCAGGTGGCCTTCAGTTTCCAATGAACCTTGGGATGCGTGCCAAAGTGGCGGCGGGTGATGTTTTCAAGATGCACATTATAAATGAGGATCCTTGCACGAATTTCTAAGCAGATTTCATTGAAGAAAAAGGACGAATCCGGGACCAGTAACCAAGGGTTTGCACTTCCAAGGGAGATCTTGTGCGCGGCCACCAAGGAAGAACGACGCGCCCACCCACTCCATGCACCCTGCCTTTAACACAAGCATTCACCATTAATGGCGAAATTTTTACCCACTGCCATAAAAGCTCAGTCGCTTGATGCACTTTACCAGAAAAACTACCAGTTAAACCCAGAAGCACTTCAAGCTGCAACAGAGGTCAAATTCAGAGATTTTACCAGCAATCAGCAGTATACTCGAATTCTTCCATTGCCATGGGTAAAAGGGAGACCGAAGAGAAGGGTAAAGTAGTTGGGCAGGCAGCTTCAAGCACACCTCAGAGTGGGAAGAAAAGAGAAAGAAAAGATAAGGGAAAAGCAAAGGCATTAGAGGTAGCGTCCGGGAAAAAGGCCCAACTAGGTGCTGCAAGAGTGGTTTCTCAGCCTCCTGTGGATAATTTGATAAGATACAGAGACGGCCTCTACTCTCATAGTATTGAGCAGCTGCGACGCACTATTGAAGACTGGCGAGAGAGAGTTCCTGCCTCGCATCCCTACGCCGCAGCTTACCACTCACATCTATATTGGTTCTTGTGCCCACCGGTGCACCATTGTCCAAAGCTGGTGGCGGTAGTCGCCCGGTATTATAAGCCGAGCACCAGGCAGGTTCGAGATCATGAGGGGACTGTCCTGTTCTCACTCTTCCGGGAGACTGTCCAAGCGGCCTTTGTGCCTAATCACCCGCCAAATAGGGACTATACCGTCAGAAGCATCAATCTCAACGAGCAGGCGGACAGATACTTAGATAACCGGAGAATGAGGCTCTTTGTGGAT
Source organism: Wollemia nobilis (assembly GCA_028583015.1). Taxonomy (NCBI): domain Eukaryota; kingdom Viridiplantae; phylum Streptophyta; class Pinopsida; order Araucariales; family Araucariaceae; genus Wollemia; species Wollemia nobilis. The sequence goes on from JAQPPZ010003147.1 coordinate 3,083,960, forward strand.
TCCCAGCTGCACGAACCACTGCCGCCCAGACATTGGCCAACGTAGCCCAGGCCCTTAAGCGACTTCAAGAACACGGGAATTTACACCATGCTGGCCTGGGTCTTGGGTTGGGGCACAGATGCGTACGTCTTCCCCTATCAGTTGGCCATTGTTGAATGCATCCTGCGCGGAGAATTTTACGACCCCAGCGCCATGACAAAAGACACCAAGCCCGTGTTCTTCGACTGGGCGGACTGCGTAGCGCACGGTCTGCATTCGCGCATACAGGAGGTGAAAGAGGGAAGGAGCCAATCCTTCGGGCAATGTTCATTCCTGGCCTGGCTCTTCCTATTCCATATGGATTACCCTTCTATCCAGGTCGAACCTGGCGCGCTTCTCTGGAACGACGATCTCCTCTCCTCTTCGCTTCCTGACTCCCTGGAAAAGAGAGAGGGAGCCTTGGGCTGCCTTGGCCGCCAGGGGCTGGTCATCTGCAATTTGTAGCTGCTTTTCCGCCAGCTCCAACTCTCCGAACAGAGGGGACGCCAAAGCTGAATCCTGCTGCGGCATTTTTCCTGCGAACAGGGAAGTAGGGGGCGCGCCAGAAGATCCAGCCGCCTTTGAAGGCGACTGAGCTTTGGAAGAAGTGGGCGGCTCTTGCGGAGGGGGAGATGGGTTCTCTAGGGCAGTGGCCGCGGGGGATGAACGGTGAGGGGATGAAGGGCTTTCTTCAGCGCTGGCCACGTTAGACAGACCTAGGGTTTGGCCTAGGGTTAGAAAGGCGTTGGGATCCTGGGCGAAATGGCCAAATGTTTGCGGGCTAGGTTGGGGCTGCGTAAAGGGGGACTGGGATGAGGCAGCCTGAATGGGTTCAGAGGCGGGGGAAGAAAGTGCAGCAGGTAGGGTTTTTGGGGTTTGTTGCGAAGGCAGAGAATGCGTACCTGCGAGCTCCGCCTGAGCTGGTGTTTGGATGACTCCAGCGACCCACGCGTCTGTCTCCTTTTGCGGGCTGTTATCTGGGATGGTCACGATTTCACTCGCAACAACCCCCTTTTGCGGGGTCACCCTGGTTTGGTGCACAGTCTCCTTTACAGGCGCTGGCCGCTTCTCCTTGGTCTTCTCAGACCTTTTTCTTTTTTTCTCTTTGGGCGCGGCTGCCTTTTCTGGTGCAGTGGGGGTGATTGATGCATCGGGAGCCGTGCTTGACATTGTGAACCGGTACTTGGGCTTTGACCTTGACGGCTCCACGCTCTCTTCTGCTCCACCAGTTGACTGCTCGGGCTCCTTCTCTGACTGCTGCGACCTTTCTGGGGTCGACTGTATCATTGGGCCCACTCCTTGGCTCCTTAACGCTTCACCACTTGAAGTGCCTTGCGTGACTAATTGTTGAGGTGGGGGCCTCCTTTTATGCCTAGGTCGGGCGCCTCGGGGCACGATATCACGGAACACGAGCGGCTGCCACTTGTCAACGTTGTTGTCGTAGAGTTTGGAGAACTCGTGGTCACTGGCCAGCAACTTCTCCGACTTGTCATGCCCTGTACGGCACCTCATTATCCAACATTCGGCTATTTTGTCCTCACTCCAGCCCAGTGGCGCCACCTTTGCGAGCATTCTCCTGTAACCGACCGATCCCGTTTTGTGATCATTGTTGTGCTTGGGATCATACTCCGCTTCTATACAATAGAAGTCGTGCCATGGCGGGAGTGACTGCATTTTTTCGATATGCCACTCCAAATCGCTTCCTGTTGGATTATTTCTTTCTCCCATAATTTCTTTTCGTGGGCAGACATGCACGAACTTCCCTTTTGCTCCAAGCGGGTCGTACTTCCAGCGCTGAGGAAGCTGCACCAGGCCGAAACTTAGGAGGGTATCTGTCAAATATGCGTGTTGCCCGACCTCGTGGACCTCAACATCGCCCCAGATGATAGGATAGGTGAAGATGGGGCTCTTTTTCCGTCCTTGACCAAATTCTTGTTCCACGTAGTCCATTTGCCGCGCTGCTTCCAGGCCGAAGTGGTATTCTGTGCAGAAGTAGGGCAGCAGAAAAGGCTTGCCCTTGAATCCGTAGACCCTGATGACGACGCCCTGAGTCAACCTAAATGTGTCTCCAATTTCTTGTTGCACCAGGTGCTTTGTCATATACAGAGGAGGACGTGACGCTTTGCCGTTGAAGAGGGCCAGGGCAATGCCCAAGAACTTGAAATTAAAATCATAATATGACCCCTTCCTGTATAAAATGTCAATCCATTCATACACCGGCAGCTGCACTCCCTTCTCGTCCTGCTTCTGAACTGGAACAGTCTTCATTCTGTTGTGCATATGGAACAGGCACAGCCACGCCAGAAACGAACAGTGCCTGAACTCCGTGCTTCTCTTCTCTTGCAGCTCCACGAGGTTCGAGTGGATAGCGTACGCCACCCAGTCCGCCCAGTCGAAATAGACTGGCCGCGTTCCTCTTTTCGGGGCATTGGGGTCATAGAATTCCCCATGCAGGATGCACTCCGCAAGAGAGATTTGGTATGGGTGTACCAGTGCGTCAGTGCCGCAACCCAAAACCCAGGCGAGTATAGAATATATGTACTGATTTTTGAAATTCGCTAGGGGTATTGGCTGTGACAGCCATTTTGAGGCTGGCAGCGGCTGCTTTAGCTTAGAGTTGAGAAAACCCCTCATTTTCTTGCCGTCGACGCACCTGCTTGTCTGCTCGTCTAGGCTGACCCTCCTGATTGTGCAATTAGGGTCCGGTGCATGCCCTGGCGCGAAAGCCGGTTGAACGCTTTCTTTGAAGAGGGAAAATAATACCCTCCCCTCGCAGTCGCAGACCTGTCGGGTGCTGGGTTTATAGTACTGCACAATAGATTCAACCAGCTCCGGGCAGTGATGGACCGGCGGGCACAAGAACCAGAACAGGTTCGAATGATAGGCCGCGCCGAAATGATGTGAGGGCGACACCCTCTCCCACCATTGCTTCACGGTGAGTCGCAGCTGCGTGATACCGAGTGAGTACTCGCCATCTCTGTACTCTCCGAGGTGGTCTACAGGCGGCGGGGGAGGAACTTTCTTCTCGGTGCCCTTTGCCTTGCCTTTTCCCTTCTTTCCCTTCGGCAATTCGCTCTCAGGCGCGCTTGAAACCGCCTGCTCCTCTGATTCACCCTGAGACGCGCTAGATGCTGCCTGTACAGGCGCTTTTCCCTTTGCTGCGCTCGATTTCTTACCCATGGCGGTGAAAGCAATCAGAAATTACAGCTGCACTTCAGTGCAATTCGAATTTTATCTTTCTGGCGCAGCTCGAACTTCTCCAGTTAATTCTGATAGTAAACTGAGTGAATGAGCCCTTTTACAGAGATGGGTAAAAAATATCATTAATGGCGGATGGTAGAGTTAAAGTCTGTTGCGCAAAGTGGGTGAGTGGCGTCGTTATTCCCCGGCAGCCGTGCGTGAGATCTTCGTTGGGGAGCGCAACTTGTACTTTATGGGCCCAGGGCGTGCTTTCCCTTTAATGAAATCTGTCTTGAAAGCCGCGCAATCATTTTTCACTTTTGAAACATGTGTCGTTGATGACGTCATCCGCCGCCAACTGGGCACGCGCTACGAGGCTCTTTACTTTGAAAACTGCGTTGGACGACCTTCGCTCGAAAAGGGGAGCGACTCCCGACTTCGCTGAAAAAATGAGCGACTTCGGGCGTTTGGTGCCTTGGTGGGCGACAGGCGTCGTTGGGGACTTAGGAAAATTTTGCATCTTTTCTTCCCTTTAAAGTCTTTGTCCCGCCCAAGTTCGCTCAAAAAGTGAGCGCCGGCCGGCGTCGCCCAGAGAAATGCGCGACTTTGGACGGCTGACACTTAGAATTTTTCATTGCTTTCTCACGCCTTTTGGAACGGGCCCGCCGAGGTTTGCTTGGAAAGATGAGCGCCGCCGGGCGTCGCTCCGAAATGGAGCGACAGTGGGCGCTGACACTTTGAAAATTTTCTCCTTTTTGCTCGAACTCCGTCGGCTGTCGCACGGAACAGGGAGCGCCTCCCGGCGTCGCTGCGACTTCGGTCGGCGCTTCCATACTTAGACAAATTTTGCCTTTTCTTTTGCTTGCGCTGACTTCGGCACCTCCCAGCGTCGCAAAAATTTTAGAGCGACGCCCGACTTCGCAAGGTTTTGGAGCGCCTTCGGACGGCGCTCCTGCCTTAGCCATTTTTCAAGCCTCGACCTTTCTCCCAAAGTCGCTGAATTTGGTGCGCGCCTCCGGGAGTCGCTGAGAATCTGCGCGACGGCGAGCGTTTCTGCCTTCTGAACACTTAGAATTTTTCCACTCTCTTGCTTTACATCCGGCCTTTCTCCCAAACTACCAGGCACTTCTTCTACAAAACACTTGGCTCATTTTCTCGGGTTTAAAGCAGGAAATTACTTCTACTGAAAGCAATATTTACATTCGGAAAAGGAAACAAACTTAAAACTGCAGAAAATGAAATATGTACAAGGGAAGATCTCTGGAAACTTTCAATGATGATAGGCTTTCAGATGAAAGCCATTAACAGGTATCGGAAGGATCTGACCCTCCATGTCCCTCAGCACGAAAGAGTTGAACTGGTTCACCCGGGCAACTTGGAATGGGCCTTCCCAGAAGGCGTCGAACTTATCATGATTGCCTGGTTTTGCTTTGTATGAATCCCACTTCAGCACTAAGTCCCCAATCTTGAAGACTCGGGCGGTAGTTCCTTTTGAGAACCAGCTCTGTGTAGTCTCGGCGTGCTTGACAAAAGCTTGATAAGCTTTTTCTCTTTCCTCTTCGAGTTGCAGTAACTGAGCCAGCCGGGCATCAACGGGGTCCGCATCGCCCTTTTCATCTTCTAACAGCCAGAGTGCGGGCATCTCAATATGAGTCGGCAAGACGGCCTCTTTCCCGTACACGAGCGCATATGGCGACGTTTTGATGGATTTTTTGAAGGAGATACGATCTGCCCATAGCGCTCGGTCCAGAAGCAGGTGCCAGGACCTCTTGTTTCTTTCCACGGTCTTCTTTATAATCTTCATGAGATTCTTATTGGTGGACTCGGCCAGGCCGTTTCCCTGCGGGTAATAATTTGAAGACATCTTATGGTAGATCCCGTACTTGTAGGTGAATTCCGTGAGTACAACACCTACGAACCCTGGACCGTTGTCTATCACTATAGCTTCTGGAATCCCGAAGCGGGTGATCAAACTTTCAAGGAAACTGATGACCGTCTCCTGGTCAGCATGTTTGGTAGGTATCGCCTCAGCCCATCTGGTGAAGTAATCCGTGGCTGTCAAAATGAACTTATGCCCTGCCGAAGAATTTGGCGTTATTGTCCCAATAAAATCCAGGCCCCACTGCTGAAAGGGAGCCTCAACCTGAATTGGCTGGAGGGGCATAGGCGCATTCCTGTTTCTGCCGGCGAACCTTTGGCATTTCTCACATTTTTGGCAGACCGCATGCGCATCTGCGAAGAGGGTGGGCCAATAATAGCCCGCTCTGATAATTTTTAAGGCCGTTGGCCTTCCCGAATGGTGTCCTCCCGACATTCCAGAATGGAACTCGCCTAGGACCTTCGGCTTATCTGATTCTTTGACGCATCGCAAAAGGATGCCGTCAATGTTTCTAAAATACAGCCCCTCGGGGCGCAGTACATACTTTAAGGCGTTGAGCCTAAACCTCCTTCTTTGTGAGGCATTGAGCTGATCTGGACATCTCCCTGTGCTGAAATACCACACTAAATCATTTGTCCAGTCGCTCTCCTCTGATAAGGAGTTGGCAAGGTTACCTTCTATCATTGGATCTTCCCACTAGCAAGCAGAGAGCTCGGCTGCAGCACTTCTGGCCAATTCCTAACATAGAGCCCGTCCTCGGATTAGCTTGGTGGGTCGCACCTCTATATCAAACTCTTGGATTTTGGCAATCCATCCTGCCCTCTTGTGACCAGGTTCCCCTTGAATGATGAAATTTCTGACATCGGGATGTATCACGAAGACTGTAATCCGGCTCTGCGAGACAAAGTGCTTAAATTTCTTCAAGGACCTCATGACTGCATGCACTTGCCGCTCAATAAAATTGTACCTTTCTTCGTGCGGCTGGATTACTTGGCTCAAGAAAGCTATTGGTCGCTCTTCGCCGTCGTCTCCCTTTTGAGTCAGAACTGCAACATAGCTTTCGGGTTCTCCCACTGCGTAAAGGATGAAATCCTTAGAGTAGTCTGGATTTATCAACACTGGTGCTTGAGCAATCCTGGCCTTGATCTCCTCGAAGGCTTTCTTTCTCTCTTCGGTCCAGACAAAGTCAGCATCCTTCTTCAAGAGCTCGGCCATAGGCTTGATTACTTGGGCAAAGTCGGGCACAAACTTCCTTACGAAGTTGATCTGGCCGAAGAATGACTGCAGCCCTTTCTTATTGACCGGGATTGACAAACGGAGAAGAGCCTCTGCTCTGTCGGGGTCAACTGCAAGGCCCTTCTCAGAAATGACATGGCCTAACAGTTTTCCCTCCTTCACCGCAAAGACTGACTTCTTAGGGTTGATGGATATGCCGAATTCACGACACCTTTCAAATACTTGCCGCAGGTGGGAGGTGTGGTCTTCTCTCCTGTGTGAAAACACAGTCATGTCATCCAAGTAGATGACAATGATTTTGTTGAGCAGTTCACGGAATGCCAGGTCCATGGCCCTCTGGAATGTGGCCCCAGCATTGGATAAGCCAAATGGCATGCGCTGATAGGCGAACGTCCCCCATTTGGTGGTGAACGCTGTCTTGTGCTGGTCCTCGTCTTTCACCCAGATTTGGTTGTAGCCAGAAAATCCATCAAGAAGAGAGAACCTTTGAGCTCCTGCGACCACATGAAGGATTTGATCAATTTGTGGGAGCGGATAATGATCCTTCAGCGAAGCCTGGTTCAAATTGCGGAAATCCACGCAAAGGCGAATATCTCCATTTTTCTTTCTGACGGGGACCAGATTTGCGACCCAAGAAGAATGCTTGATAGGATAGATGATTTTTGCTTCTAGCATCTTCAAGAGCTCGACTTTCATCATGGCCTCGATTTTCGGGTTAACCGCTCTCTGCTTCTGCCTGAAGGGTTTCACACCTTCCTCCAGCTCTATGGTGTGTTGGATAATCTCTCTGTCGTACCCCCTCAAATCCTGGTAACACCAGGCTACAATGTCTGGGTACTCCTTGCACAGGGCCCGAATCTGCTCTAGCTCCTCGACGGTGCAGTCTATTCCGACCTTGATCACCTTTCCAGGCTCTAACTCCAGGTCCATGTACTGCTTTGAGTCTACCTTGATCCTGTGAGATATGGCTCTATCATTCTGATCAAATAGGCTCTCTAGGGTAATCAGTCCTTTTGGGACATGATTATTTTTTAACTGTATTAACCCCTCGTACTGCTCGTCATCAGGGTCTCTACCTTCGATTGAACTTGCTTCATGTATCAAAAAATTGACGATATCCTCGTCACAATCGAACACCTGCCAGTGGGTGTCCTTATCAAGGCACAGAAGGCTCGTAGATGGTACGAACCGAGCTCGGCTTCTGGATAGTGTCATCAGCCAGGACGTACCTGGCTCCAATAGATGCCAAAATGTCAGCATGTTTATTCTTTTCACGAGAGATGGATTTGACATTCAATGATTCAAATGACTCCATCAAGTCCTGGACCCGGTTACGGTATGCCTTAAGATAGTGCTTCTTTGCAGTGCACTTGTCTGTGATTTGTTTGCACACTAACTCCGAATCTCCAAAAATCTGCAATTGCTTGATTCCTAGCCTCTCCGCCTTTTTCAAGCCTAAACACAGGGCTTCATACTCTGCCGCATTATTGGTGCAACTCCAGGCCAGCCTGTAGGTGTAATCCTTTTGTATTCCCGATGGCGAGACTAGGAGGACCCCTGCCCCGACGCCGTTTTTGCATCTGGCGCCATCAAAGTACAACTTCCACAATTCATTGGGGGCAGGGCCTATGTCCTCTTTTACTGTCTCCTTCGGCTTCTCGGGCTGGGTGATGGAGTAACAGCCTATGTCTGATTCGATCATGGCGTTGAAGTCTTGCAAGGAGAACTCATCCTCCGTTTGCAGCTGCTGTATGGCTTTCTCCACCAAGTTCACCTCTTTGTCCAATTCAGTGACCAGATGGACAGCATCGTCTTGCAACCCCTCCCCTGGTATCTTTTCAACTAAGAAGGTTGAGGGTTTTCCATTGTAAATCTTGACTTTACTCCCTTTGAAGGGGATCTCCATGTGAGAGTAGTCCATCGAGAGATATCCACCCAGCTTGGCGGTAAACTCTCTCGAGAGGCACATGCCAAAGTAGGGCTCCAGGTCAACAACCACAACCTCTTGAATGACCACAACCTCAGGTGCCTTGTGCAACCGGATAGGAATGTCTTTGATGACGCCAACTGTCTTCACAGGAGTGCCATCTAGCTGCAAGACGCCTTGGCTGCTTCTAGTGTACTCCATGCCGATTTCTTCACAGACCGCCCTTGGCATGACGGTGGTTGACGCGCCGGAATCAATAATGCAGTTATGCACTACGTGTCCCTCCATCTGCAGTGACAAGTAAAATGGCGGTGGTCTGTTCTTACCCGTGATTGAAGTTGTCAGGGGTTGAGCTAGCACAGGCTGCGGTGGCTTTCCTCCTGTTGAGGTCTTCAGAGACTTTGTAGCAAATCTACTTGTCCGAGAAGCTGAAGAGCATCGTACATGCTGATCTTCGCAGGGGTCTTCTTGAGCTCATCCACAATGTTGTAAGGCGAGGTAGTCGGGCACTTCCATTTCTTTTGTCGGCTCGTACCTGGTGCGGTACCGCTGCGTTGCCTCAACCCTCTGTCGCTTTGTCAGCGACGGGTACTTGAGCTTTTCTCGAGCCTGCTCCTTGGTTTCCGCTGGAGGTTGAACCTTTGGGGCCTTCGTGGGTGGCGCCTTTTCTTTTGCTGGTGGAGGCAAGGGTGCTTTGTCAAGGACTTTCGCAGTAGGTGACGCCTTTTCTCGCCTAGTGTATACTTTCAAAGGCTGCATTTGGGCTGCCTCTACCTCTATCGGTTTCTTCCCTTCCCTGGTCAGGATAGACACCGGGTCTTCCTCGGAGACCGCAAAGTTGCTTCCTTCTTCTCTAAGCATGTTGACTTCATCATCCGGCGGGATGCTGCCTTCAAGAGTTTGAATATAATGTTGATGCAGCATACAGGTAGCCTCCCCGTGAGGGTCATTGCACGTAGAGCACCAGTGCACATTGTCTGGTGTGCTCGACTGCGCGTTATTGGGAGCATTTCTCGCTGGCGGCCTTTGAGCCACTTGGTCTCTCGTCAGTGCGGGAGGAGGATAAGACCTCCTTGGAGCAAATTCTTGTTGGGCCTGCTTCTTCTTCATGATGGCCATATCATTGGACAACGTTCGGTAGCCAGTAGAAAGAGTCCGCACTTCCTGCAGAATCTTATTCTGTATGTCCATATCCGGTTGTGCAGGCTGGGCTGGCGGAGGCAAAGGCGCTAGCGGTGGTGGTGGAGGCAATGCCGGGTACTGTGGGGGAGCGAGAAGTGATGGATATTGAGGGGCAGACGGGAGTTGAGGCGCCGGCGGATTGGGAAAATGCACTTGGGGCGGAAATTGAGACACAACTGGTGCGGGATTCCATGGTGGATTTTGATATGCATTGGATGAGGAAGGCGCCCCAGCGGACGCCGATGGATATTGTGACTGCGGGAAATCAGGGTAGATCGGTGGCTGCATCTTATGCGGGAGTCTACCTATGGCAATCATGTCCAGCTCTGCCCTCTGGGCTGCCTCATACAACTCAGGGAAAGTGTTTACACGAGCCAACTTGATGACCAAACAGATGTCTGAGTTGAACGCTCTGAGGTAGTAGTGAGCAACTTGTCCGTCTTAAGGACGCAGTTCAATGGGTACTCTCTTCCATGATCTCGCAAATCTCACATTGAAATCTGAGATCTCCTCTTGTGGATGTCGTTGAATGGTTTGGAACTGGTGCAACAGTGAGGAAGGATCCGCAGACTCATTGAAGCCTTTAACTAGCCGTCCGGCCAGTTGAGCCCATCCCGTAATAGTGTTCTCCGACAAGGATCTATACCAATATAGAAGCTTCCCTCGCAGAGAGAGAGCCAACAACCGGGTCTTGACACTTTCATTAGTGATGGCGTGAAGCGCAGCCAAGGCCAGGATATCTTGAATATGCTCATAGGTCGTCTTCCCAGTTCCATCATACGTGGGAATAGCCTTCAATGCAGCGGGTGGAACAACATCTTGATCAGCTAGATTGAGGGGTCCCGTAGAGTCAACTGCCGGAAACAGGTCAGGAGGATTTGGCTGAGGATTTGCCATATTTGCGTCTTGATCGAGCTGATCAATATCGTGATAATCTTCTGTGCTTTCTGAAGTTGTCTCCTCAGTCTCAGTTGTATGCTCAAAAGCTTCGTCTTGATGGGCTTGATAATCAATTAGCCTCGGGTGCTCTCCAGCAGCGTTGATGTCGAGCTCGTAAAACTCAGGCTCTTGTGGTCCTGCGTTCCTAACTCTCCATCTTGTATGCATGAAGGAGCTTTTGATATTGGACCGGTCTTCAGGACTCAGAGAATATTCAGGTTCAGCAGAGTCGCCAGGTGTTCAGATTTGACAGCAATGAAGCGAACACCGATGCTTCGATTCTGTTTTTGGGGTGGAACACTCGTGTCCCACCGAGCGTGCCAGAGAAACTGTTGGTTACGAATCTGCCACTAAGGAAAGGATTTTAATCTATTGCGCCCTAGATTCGCCCAACAGATTGAAAGGCCGGAAGGAAGGAATGCCTTCCGTGCCAATCTCCGGAGAAGGCCGGCTTCCTATACTAATCTACTTGGTTTTTTGGATAAAGGTGCTGGAAAGAGATAGTAAAATGCTGAAAGAAATGTAAATGTCATGTGCTAGGGGTGAGGAAGAACAAGCAGCACGATTACTAGCTAGTACACAAACCAACAACAATTAAAGCAAAAGCATGTAACAAAAACTATTACTATTACTCGTCCTTATGTATCCTTCAGTTTCATATTCCAGATTCATCTAATTGCCAATGCTCTAATTCAGATTCAGAATTACAGCAATCAGAAAAATAAATGAACATAAAGCAGAAATATTTGCAGAAGGCAGCATAAAAGAACAAGACAAGTAATAGAGCCAAGGATGCTTTTAAATTAGAAGCAAGTGTCTGATACAGCAAAAGCTCTCTAGCAATATGTCCCTCTTCCCCCCTTTTACAATGAAAGCACACTGCTATTTATAGCAGGAATTTCCCCCCAAATTACATTTAGGCACAGAATCCCAGCCCTGACAAAAGCTGCAAAAGCTGCCAAAAGCTGCTGAGATTTGACCTCTGCGGGCCATGAGCGTACCTGCAGCAAGGTCTACCTGGAAATGGGACAGCTCCTGTGCGGATCTGGTAGGTGAGCAGTTAGGTCCAGTTAATGCGGTAGGCACAGTATGGTTGGTTCTTCAATGTTCATCTACCCTGTACCTTGGTGGCACACCTTCTGTCACATCTTGACACACATCCCAAAACTGCACATTTGGCCTTGATCTGAAGTCCGCTGATGAAGGGGGAAATGACGGCAGGCGCTTAAGGAAGTCGGCGACGACGGACGGGTCTCTACTTAGAAACCTCTCTTTTCATTCTTCCTCTTCCGCCCAATGTCGCTCAAAACTGGCGCGAAGTCGGACGGCGCAAGCAAAATCCAGCGACGGCGGGAGGCTCTTGCCTTAGGAATATTTGCCTGATTTCTTCCACCTTGGTCCGCCCAATGGCACTGGAAAAGGGGCGCGACGTCGGACGGCGCAGCGAAATCGGGCGACGTCGGACGGCGCAAGGCAGCCAACACTTAGCCAAATTTCTTACACTTTTCTTCTTCCGTCCGATGGCGCACAAAAACAGGCGCGACGTCGGACGGCGCAGCGAAACCGGGCGACGTCGGACGGCGCCAGCCTCAACACTTAGAGAAATTTTGGGCAACTTTATCACTGCCCGCCCAATGTCGCACGAAACAATGAGCGCCGCCCGACGTCGCTGCGACTTCGGGCGGGCTCAACACTTAGAATTTTTTGGGGCATCTTGCCCAAAAGCTGAAGCTACTGAAAAACACTTGGAACAACAAAGATGCAGAACAGAAAATAGACAGCTGAAAGGCGGAGAGAGCATGAAGGAAATTGGAAGAGAGGAGAGAGAAGGAAGGTAGCAGCAACCTTTTACAGATTTTCAAAATTGGTACCCCTTGAGCATAAAGGAAGTTGGAAGAGAGGAGAAAGAAGGAAGGTAGCAGCAACCTTTTCCAGATTTTCAAAATTGGTACCCCTTTGCAAAATGTGACAACAGTTTCCAATAAGAATCGTTTAATCTGACTCCTTATCCAACATTTATTGCAACAATTAGTTGGAACCTTGGGGACAGCAATTGACCAACAGATGTACAATACACTTGAAAGAGAGGAAGCTAAGGTTTTTTTAAAAAACAGTACAATTGTCCTCAGATGAGTAGAAACAAGCCAATGGAAATGGTAAATGCAACATGTACAGAAGGCCAAATGTCCAAAGACATCTCCAACCCAATTACACTATGGAAGTATACAAGGACAGAACAAACCATAGTTTGAAGATGACTTGTATGAGGCTAATTTATGTCCATTATTGTAATGATTATGTATTTATGTGGTTAGTCAAACAAGGCCGTGGAGTTTGGATCCAGTAAGATCCACAGTATTCCAATTTGGTGCCCTTTCATTTGCTTACAGCATGACATAATACTAATTAGGCATGTTCTCAGATCGATATCCAAAAACATAATTTGCAGCAATGATGGGATAACATTACAGTCTCGACAGAAACCAAATAAAATACTCAAAAACCAAGATTGACTCTGAATGCAAATACATAAAATCCACAAACCCATTGATCCCTGCCAACAGCAAACTAACCAAGGACAAAAGCAATCATATAAGTTGAACAAGATTAAGAACCACTTATATTAGTTTGGTAACTTCAGGCCTAGCAATTTTGATGCCCTCGCCATTCAGAAATAAGATTTTTCTACAAAGTCAAGTGAGTTTTTTCACCTGGATCCACTATTGCTTTTGACTCTGTTTTCTTTGGCATTTACTCCATGAATATTATAGGAAAATGAATAATGAATAAGAGATTTAGAAACATGAGAGAACTATTTACCAGAGCGATGTTTCCATTTGCGTGACAACCTTTCCTGTGAAAGCTTCATTCTTATCCCGTTCCAATAGCCAAACAAGAAAAGCAGTAAGCACAATAAATGCTGCTGTAGTCAACCACATGGAAATTGTAAATGGTTGGAGAAAGGCCCAGCCAGAAGATTTTGTGTTCTTGATAGGCACCATGATTACCAACCCTGAATCAGTATATGGCTGCGTAAAATCTACCTTTGCAGATCGGTTTGCAAGAATTGTTATATCAGCTACAATTGCATCAAAGGTCTGAAACAAACCATGTTTTTTGAGTAAGTACCCAGACAGTGTACAAATCTCATACTAAACTCCAAATCTCATAAGAATCATGATTTCAAAGCATACCAATTTCATGAACATATGGGACTCTTACTATGGCTGGCTTCTGGCCGTGCAGGAATTGAATATATGCTACATGAAAAACTAAAAAAAAGTATGGAAACATTTAAACCCTGTAATCCATATGAAAACTTTATCAAGCATCCTACACAATTATTTAAGGGCAGCAGGACATTTTAGTATTTACTACTGAATATAGAGCACAATAACTGATAAGGAAAAGTATCCCGTTACCAAAAAGAAAAAGCCTAATCAGAAGAGAAGTGCATTAATATTTAAGACGTTATAAAGGGTATGTGATTCCACCTTTTGTCTTTAGTTTGTTCTCAGAAATTTTATCTAAAAACAATGGATTATAAAGAAGGTTTATTAGTTAATCAAAGGAGGAGACCAAGATTTGAACGGATTAAAAAAAAAATCCATTCATATGCCTCAAGAAAAAGGTTTAAAACCTTACATCAGGTCATATGAAATGCACAGAGTCAACACCTAAAATAACTGTTTAAATCAAATATTGATAAGCCCATCAACACAGGACCAAAAGGTCAAAACCATTCATCTCAGATAAAAAAAAAAGTTATTGTTCAAGAAAAAGATTTAGATGGTGAGGTACCTTGTTTACAACCTGTTCGAGCAGGTCATTGTAATCTGGGTTTTCATCGCTGTCTTCAGAAAGCTGAAAATCATAGTCCAATTGATAAGGGAGCTTGCCAACAGCACGCTGAAACATTTCTATGCAGAACCCCGAAAACTTTGTATTATCATCTGAAATGTTCACAAATTCAGCAAACACAACATGTGGGGGCACTCCTACTAGAAGCCGTCTGTAACCAGAGGGTGGTATGGAAGATCCATTGGGCCAGATAATCCTTTCTTTTACCAAATTCAACTTTCCCTTGTTCCACAATCCTACAGCTCTGATTTCTCCGTCGACGACATTAACAATGTCATATGAATCAACTTTAAGAAGCCCATTTTTGTCGAATGCTATGTTACCACTAATTCCCTTGAAACTGCTCTCAGCTGCATTCTGAAACAGGGCCTTCCCTCCCTGAAAAACCTGGACATCAGTTACATATTTTCCTGAAGACTTGAATTCCAATTCACTAAATTTGTTTTCTCTGAAGAGAGCATCAATAGCTCTGGCAATTATCCAGATGGAGTCATAACAATGAACTCCAACTATGTCAATTTTTTCAGAATGAGTTACATTTGGATACAACTTCATGAATTTATCCTTCCACCTACTGCTGATATCATTGAACCCTGGAGCCTCTGGAATGTTTCTTCGAACCCCAACGACTCCTTTCATTGCATCCATAGTTTTGTAATCTGTAACATCCAAAGAGCTTGCAACCCACTCTGTAACAATCCAAACATAACCTTGCTTATTCATGATGTCTAATTTTTTTGCCTCCAAAAATATTTTCTGGGCCAATCCATAGGAAGTATGTACAAGAAACACACGACTCCTAGTCCTTTCATCCTTTAGGTTCTTCAAAATCTGTTTTAGTGAAGACCCATTGAAAGATTGAGACACTGCAAACTTTTGGACAATTCTGGCAGAAGCTTCTCGCAGTGCATTGTTCAAGGCTAGAATCCCACTCACACCCAATTCATCATCCTCAAATATGACCACTATCTCTCTCCAGTAAAAGTTGTTAAGCAGACAAGCTATTGCCTTCATTTGTGCAGGATCATTGCCAATCATTTGAATGGAATATGTGGAATGCTTCATGGACATAGATTGATCATTGCCGGCAATCGTAATCAGCGGTACTTGTGCAGAATCAGCTATCAAGGATACAAAGTCCGAAATTTCTGGTGACATGGGTGCCACAACAGATACCACGTTTCCCCTGAACAGATTCAGCACTGCACCACCAAATTCCAATTAAATTTTCAAATGAAACGGAGATTCGGCGATAAAATTCTCTTTTTCTCTCTCTTATGTCCATATCCATACCATGTGAGGCCAGGTATTGGTATTCACTATTCATCTATATTGCCAGAAACATAACTAAAGCGACAACTTTACAATAAAAACTTAGTTGTCAAGTATACATGTTACCACATATCCATGATGACTATAATCATGTCTCAGAAAGTAATCACAGTGGCTACAATAACACCTTAAAACGGTTATAGTTATTGGTTAAAAACAGTAATAGAATATTGAGAATTCTCACAGAAAGACTACCATGCAACATAACTCTTTAAAAACCAAAATTTCTTCAAACAAACAAACATGGATTATAAATTAGAAACGCAAAACGAGGGCCATATGTCGTGTTTAGTTATGTGCAGACTTACCATTCGCTGTGTTTACAAGAACATTTTCTCCTTCCACTTGAGTATGCTGAAGTTGAATGCGAAGGCGGGTACCATTGAGAATGAAGTCGTTGTTGTTAACATCGTGAACAGCCAAGTCTATGGCCACTTTGCATTGTTTGCCCTGATAGCTTCCCACGTCAAGGACTCCTCCCACCTTCACTTCTTCAGGCCTTGCAACGCTTGAATTTGATTTTGATGTTGCCAAAACAAGGAGGACCATAATCAGCCCTCTCCTCACAACTCTCACCCGAACTTCACAAGCAGGAGACATTTTTGAACATGAGATATAACTTAAGATGTGGCAGAAGGGAAGCAAGACCAATTATAGTCATAACTCATCCCATATTCCACAATATGTTATTGACAGTGTCTTTACTTCTTATGGTCGTTCTTTCTAAAGCAACTACGTGGAGAAGACAACGGCTTTACGCCTGTGACTTTGACGACGATATAAGCATAGCAAGCTCACGTCATCTGTATTAGTTTTTACAAGATTTGATATTGGCACTCAAAATCTGAAACCTCGTCTTTGTGGAGACACTATGAATGTTCGGATTGTTATTGTATGTTTTAAAAAGTAAAGTATTCGGGTTTAATAAAGATGTGTATAAGAAGTATTATTAAAAAAATAATTTTTTTTTATATTTATAAAAAATTAAATAATAAATAAATTAAAACTTGATAATTTTATATTTAAAAAAAAAAAAAACTGCTTCGAGAAAAAATGTTGAAACAACCATCATCTAGGACACCTACCTGTTGACAACTCCTTTCATAATTGAGCTAACATTTTAATAGCTGAACGTTGACGTTAGTATATGAAGTTTAGACTATGGGGCAATTGAGCGCAGTCACTTGACATTATATTAAAGAATAATAATAAACAAATTAGAAGCATTGTAATTTTATATTTAAAAATAAATAATGTTCCTGCCCTAGTTGCCAACTTCAGGTAACATTTTAATAGTTAAACGTTGACCTTAATTTTTTTTAATTTGAAGTTTAGATTTTTTTGTATCTTGCTTATTGTAATATGTTTTTCCCAAATCTTTAACCGTTGATTTAAGTTTTATCATGATTTAATTTTGCTAAGTTTTAATTTTTTTTATAATTTAAATAGGTTTAATGAAAATATTAATTAAAAATATATATATCGAAATGAAATGAAAGATTTTAATTACGTCGGGGAGACCCAAATATCTTCTATGGGACCTCAAATATGGAAGTACAATTACTCAAATCATATCATATGATCTTTAATATCTTTGAGAAGGTTGTTCATTCTCCTGCTTATTTGGGTTAGCAATTCTCCAACTTTTTTTATTTTACTGTCTTCAAATAACTCTGTCATAGACCTATTTCCAAGTGTTTTCTTGTATTTACTACGGATATCTGAAAAACTCGGACATTTATAGATGAAGTGTTTCTCTGTCTCTACTGCCCCTGTGCTGCATAGAGCACATATCCTTTCTTCCCATTGTTCTTTGGGCGTTGTCCATCTCCTTTTCACATCTAAGCCTGTGAGAGCTAGTCCTTATTTGAGCAATGAGGATTTTTTTCATTCCACTTGATTTCAGTGCCTATATAGGCTTTTTCCTTGTGGCCATCCGTTGGGTTAAACTTTGCAATATAATATTGTCTTTTCCTGCTTGCATTTTTCCACATTTTACTTCCGAACTTTTCATTCACATTAGTTTTTGTCTTTGTTGACAATTGGGCATTCATTTATGTTGATTTCCCAACGTTTCATCCATTTCTAATTTTGTTTCATCCATGTATTCTTCCGCCTACGCAACTCTTCGTCTCTAGCTGCCCTAGGCCATCTATCATTTTTCATGTTTTTTGTTTTTTTCAAGTAACATGGTCATAGCAATTGCTTCTAAAGGGAACATTCCAGTTTCAACTAGAATAATTGCAGAAGGGGTTGTGGCCTTAATTTTGAGAAAATGTGTGATTAGATTTTTTTGAATCCTTTTTATTTGCCTCCATTTTGCATTTGTTGTGCCACTAGCCCACATCTCGCAACCATACAACAAAACCGATGTAACAAGCAGGCCAAATAAGACCTTGGTGGTCTTCCAGTCCCACAACTCGGCATTCCTACTCCAATTTTGAAGTGCATATAGTGCTCTCCAACCACTTTGAGTTCTTTTAATCCTACATGTATTCCAATTAAGTTTGTCATGAAATTTTATGCCCAGGTATTTGTATTCTACTACTACCTCAAGTGGTTCTCCGGTAAACTAAAATTCGAGCTATTGCTTCTTCTTTTTTGCTGAAAAAATCATAATTTTTGTTTTGCTCATGTTCACCTGCATCCCAACTTCCTTACAAAAGAGTTCTAGAGCTCGAAGGTGATCTTCTAGATCTTTGAAGTGTGGTTTTTTTGTTGTTGATTTTGATGAGAGTTTTCCTCACTTTTTTATTCTTAATTCTTTTCAAATTATTTTATTAGTGAGTTTATTTTTAAAGTGTCCTCATATGCAATAGTGATGTTTTTGTAGGCTTCACACTCCACGATAAAATGTTTTTCGGTCTCCATTACTCCTGTTATGCAAAACACATTCGTTCTAACCATGCCTCTCGAGGAATTGTCCATCTTCTAGTTTCGCATCTAAGATGGTGTGAACTAGATCTTAGTTGGGCTATAAGAATTTTTTCCTTCCATTTGATCTTTGCATCTATGTACTTCTTTTGGCTGTGTTTATAGTTTGGGTTGAATTCAATATATAAATAGTTTTCCTTCAATAATTTTTAGTCTATATGACAACTCTATATTTTTTCCTCACATACTATTTAATTTCTTTGTTGGAGTTTTGGGATTTCAAGAAATTTAATACATTATTTGTCCATCAATTTATTGTTTTGTTTTTTCCATGTGTTTTTTCTTCTATTCAGCGTTTCTTTGATTACCTATTTTCGCAACTTGCTATATTCCATTCTTTGTATTTTTTAGGTACCTAAATAGCTTTATCATAGCTTTTGCTTTTAGTGAAAAAAAATTTGTTTCACCAAGTCAAATCTCATATGAAAATAATGCTTTAATTATGAAATTATTTGTGATTAGTTACTTTCAAGGTTCTCTTTACTGCTTTGTATTCTTCATCATACTATGGATTTACAAAGAAGCTTTCATGTTTACTTTCCTTGGGTTTTAACTTCTTGCATGATTCCAAGTCTTCTTTGATTATATCCATCAGTTTACAACTATGAAGAGTATAAGTTTGAAAAATATCTTTCCTCTCTTTGCAATGATGTTTTAAGGGTTTTTTTATTTTTCTTTGTCATAGAGATGTTTTGTGTTGTCTTTCTTTCAGTTACTTGAAGATGTTCTTCTTGCTCAATTTATTGTGTTTGGATCATTATGTGCTTGGGAATGTGATTATATTTTAGCTCCATGGGAACTACTTAAAATTCTAAATCGTTTATATTTGAAATAAAGTTTGGTAAGCAAATAACATAATTAACTACATCGTATCCATTACGTGTTTGACAAGTATATTTTCTATATTTTTACCATATGTTTATGCCATTGCAGATTATCAATCCCTGTATACAACATAGTTTAAGTAGTTATTATCCATAATGTATGATGGGTCCTTGACTATCATCTGAGGACCTTAACCAATGGTGATCCACCTCTTCATTTAACCATAGCGGATTATCATCTATGCCTTCATTGATATTTAAAGAGCTTGCTTGTCTATTTATTGCCCTAACATTAAAGTCACCCACTAAGACCACCTATCCAAGCTTGTTATATTTTGTGATGTATTTTGCTAATGCCATATATAAATCCTCATGATTTAAGCCATATTTCTTATAAAACTTTTATTATTGTGAAGCAAAATAACAAGCTACAACGCTAAGTAGTTTGGCATTATCTCTGATTCTAATCCATACGTATTGTTTATTTGGATCTTCTTTCTCAACTTTTATTAGTATTGTTACTCCTCTATGTCCTTTTCCATTTTTTGCTACTTCATTCCATACTGCTATATTTTGTATCATTCACAATCTATAATATTACATCCATCATGTTCATGTGTTTTCTATTAGTATAATTACATCATTTGCTATAGCCACGGGCTCTAGACCAAGACCTTAATATATGTGTAAACCTGATTTATTCAAATTCTTTAGCAAGATCTTGAATTTCCACAATTATCTCTTGTATGTTCCATGGAGCCTTTGCTTTCCTCAAAATTGCATTTATTACTATGAGAGAATCACCTTCCATCCATACTCTATTCCATTTCATTTTTTTACATATTTTTAACCCTTCTAAAGCTGCCCAAGCTTCAACTTCATTATTTATCTTAAATCCACTATTGAAAGCATAATGAGACAAAATCTCTCCTCTATCATTTCTAATTATTCCTTCTCATCTTGCTGGTCCTGGATTTCCTTTAGATGCTCCATTAATATTCATTTTAACCGACTCCACATTTGGTGCTTTCCACTACATTCTTTGCATTATTTTTGCTTCTCTTGTACCCAACATCATAATTCCATTTAATGACTTGACTCCATCTATAAAGACTCTCTGCTTCCAAATTAGGGACCGGGTGAGTTGATAGGGTTGGTTTAGACTCCTCTATGGCCAAACATATCTTCTTTTTCATTACCTCTAAATTGCTTTCCTTTCCTTTAAATGTCCTTCTATTCCTTTCTAGCCATATAGTCCAAAGTATTGTATCTTTTGATATAATCCCATATTGTCTATAAAACCTCACTTTTATAAGTGTTCTTCCATTGCTTTAACCAATCTTCAATTCTGTTATTCATCACCATGCATTTACCAAACATATTAAGAATCCATTGCCATAATTCTAGACTATTGAGCAATGTCCCAAGAGATGGTCTATACTCTCCTCCTCCTTATTACAAAAAACACATTGAGAGGTCATGAAAACTCCTTTTCATAAGGTTATCCCAGGATAACATTCTTCTATGACCTACTAGCCAAAGAAACATTTTGACATTGGAAATGCTTGGGCTATCCCAAATATCTCTCCATATTCTAGTGACATTATTATTTTGTTGGTGTTGAACATTATATCCACTTCTTGTTGTGTATTCTCTTGAGCTATTCAACTCCCAAATCAATTTATACTTGGACCCCCTCGAAATAATCACATTTTTTTTTATCTTTCTACTTAATTTCCTTCTAGCATCAATATCTTGTATACTTGTAAAAAAATCTTCTTTCCATTTGTATCTTCCTTCTCGATCCTTGTACATAATGCTTGAAACCCTATCACCATATTATCTTGAAGCAATCTCATCCAAGGTTTCAAAATTGGATCTAAATTGAGTAGTTTTTTATCACACCAAATATCCATCCAAATAGATTTTTTTTCTACAATTCCCACCACCCATCTTAAACCTTTAATCATAATATCAATAGATTTTTTTAAACAATTTCAAAGAGCAGAGAGAATATAGTAAATATTAAACTTAGGTCATTGGGATCAACATACTTACTTAAAATAATTCTTTCCCATTATCTTTGACTCTCTTTGTACAATCTCTAGATAAATTTTTCCCTAAGATCTAAGTTTGCATCGGTAAGAACTCTTAAATCAAGACCTACACTAGTTTAATCATCACACAACTTGATCTATTTTACCGAATAAAATTTTCTTTTATCATGTAAACATGATCATAAAAAGGATCGCATGATATAGATTAAACGTTTTTCAACTGATTTTGGCATAGAATACAATGACATATAATATGTTGGCATGGCTTGTAAGACTGATTTAATTAACTGCACTCTTCCTGCTAACAATAACCATCTAACTTTCCAAGTTGGAAGTTTATTCTAAACTTTACTAATAACTAGATTCCATAAATCTATCTTCATTCTCCCCTCAAATAAAAGCATCCCTAGATAAGTTGGTAAATTTACCTTCTCCATTTGAAGCAACCTGTAAATTCTTGCTTTGATATTAGCATAATTTTGGATTTAGTCCTATTAACTTTTTGCCCTGAAGCTATTTCATACTCTTTTAAAAGGTTATTCAAAGCTCTGGCCTCATCCTTACCCTTCCAAAAAAGGTTGTATAATCTACAAACTGTTGATAGACATTATCAATGTTATTACTAACCTTAAGTCCACTTATAAACCCATCTTTGTACATTATTGCATGCTATGTCGCTATGCTACGTGCCTGATTATAGATTATTTATAAACAGTTTCTGGTAGGCGGGAAAGCTCTCTAACATATTCCATAATGTTTCCCGTCTGAAAGCTCGGGTAAAGAAGCTGCAAATTCAAAAACGTTGACCACCTTTCTAGCTGTTACTTTAAAATCTGGGGCACTAGAGCTCGGCTTTGCAACTTGCTGTAAATGACTGTTGCTTTTCGTAAATATTGAGATCCTATTTTTTTAAATGTCTGTAATGGCCACTGTCAAAAGTTTCCTCCATTATAAAATGTCTCCACGTGGCGTTATCTCTTTGAAAGTCAACTTCAAATTAAATGACAGCGTTAGCGTAGGTTGTCAGCCCGTCGACTTCCTCGATCGGTTTACATTGCTTCCACGTCTCTTATCATGATATTTACTTCGAGAGAAAATTCCACAGTGGTGGGAAGAGGGCCGCCCAGCTTATGGGAGAGCTATGTTTAGAATCCACAAACAACTTCAATATGTCAAATCTCAGTTGAAGTATTGGAGGCGTTCTAATAAATCTGACTTCCGGACCCAAAGAGCTCCGTTGGTGGCCCGCTGGGATGAGGTCCACAAACAGTTTAGAGGAGTAATAACTGATCAGCTCAAAGTTGAGGATGATGCCTTGCGTTCTGTGGTAGAGGACATTGACAACCAGGAGGAGATCTATTGGAAACAGAGAGCAAGAACTTCCTGGTTATTAGAAGGGGATAGAAATACAAAATTCTTTCATCGGATTGCTTGTGCTCGAAGACAGATGAATAAGATGGAGGCCCTTCAAGATGAGAACGGTCATTCCTTTGATACTCTTCCAGGTATTCATTCCCATGCTATGGATTATTTTTCAAAGCTTTGTAAGGAAAGTGTGGTTCAAGATGTAGAGGCCCAAAATGAAGTTATTTCTATCATACCTGCTATTATTTCGAAGGATGAAAATCAGGCCCTCCTCAAACCCATTGATAGGGATGAATTGAAAACTGTGGTCTTTGGAATGAGCACTAGTAAAACTCCTGGTCCAGATGGCTTCCCAATTGAGTTCTTTCAGGCTTTCGGGACTGCTTAGAGGAAGATGTAAGGGTCGTTGTTGAAGAATCCAAAAAAAATAAGAGAATGCTTAAAGCTATAAACCACACGTTCATTACCTTGATTCCAAAAGGGGAGGAGGGGGTTCATATTTTAGATTATAGGCCTATTGCCTTATGTAATGTGGTGTACAAAATACTCACAAAGGTAATGGCTGAGCACCTAAAACCTCTTCTTCACAAAATTATCTCCTCTGAGCAAGGAGGCTTTGTTGAGGGACGACAGATTCTGGATGGGGTGGTTGTGGCCCAGGAAGCAATCCATTCAATGCACAATTCTGGTAATAAAGGGATGTTCATTAAGTTGGATATGTCAAAGGCTTATGATAGGGTTGAATGGAGCCTCCCGGCTAAAATGATGGCAGCCTTTGGCTTCTCTCAGGGCTAGATTGAGTGGATCATGAGCTGTGTCTCTTCCCCGACTTACTCTATGCTTATCAAGGGCCTTCCTTCGCAACCTTTTGGAGCTTCTCGAGGTCTACTCCAGGGGGATCCCCTGTTCCCCTTATCTTTTTCTCATTCTCGGTAAAGGTCTTGGCAGACTTTTCTCGAGGAGAAGACAACGAGGCGGATTATTGGGTATTAGGGTGGGGGATGAAGTTGTATCGCACCTACAGTTTGTGGATGACACTGGCTTGATGGGAGTACCCAGCATCATGGAAGCTAGAACGATTAGGGATATTCTTAATGTCTATCTCAGGGCTACTCAACGGGTCATTAATGACAAGAAATCCAAAGTGGTCTTTTTTAATCTAGAGCAAAGGCTTCGTAACAGAATTTTAGAAATCCTGGGATTCACTAGGACTTCTCTCCCTGTGGTTTACTTGGGTATCCCCTTGCACTTCAAGAGGCTAAAATTAGACACTTGGAGGAATATGCTGGAGTGTATCAAGGACAAAATTAATCACTGGTCTCACAAGTGGTTAAGTTATGGTGGCAGATTGACGTTCTTACAGTCAGTCATTCAAGCCATGCCAATCTACAAATTTTCTATCCTGGCTGCCCCGCTTACAATATGGAAAGAGTTGGACAGGATGGCTAGGAAGTTTTTGTGGGAAGGAGCTAAAGGAAAAAGAAAGTGGGCCTTAGTGGGTTGGGATAAAGTCACCCAGCCCAAGGTAAAAGGTGGGCTGGGACTGAGAGGATCCAAGTTAAATAATCAAGCCTTGGCTAGAAAGTTGTACTGGAGGTGGATTTCCCAACCAACTTCCTTATTTAGTAGAATTCTAACGAGTAAATATTTGGGTCAAGTTAACCCCAATGAGGTGGGCCGTTTCCCTCTGGATGGTACTGGATCCTTAGTGTGGCAGGCTCTCACACTAGGATCTCGGGTTATTAAATATCAGCTGTTTTGGAAAGTGGGGAGAGGGGAGAAGGCCCGTTTCTGGACTAATTCTTGGGATCAGTACCCACCCATCATTGTTGAATTCCCCAAGTTACTTCCAATAAAATCTGCCATAGAAATCATGGTTTGGGTCCACATTGAAAGTTATTTCAACACTTCTCAGCTGGGGGAGTATAAGTTTAAGAAGTTTAAGAGGTTGGAGGAGTGGCCAATTCCAATCCCCCTAGAGTTGGCACCCATCTTAACCAAAATCTTGACAGAAAGGTTTCTCACAGGGAGAGACGAGGAGGATGAATTAGCTTGGGGCTATGGAAGCCTTGGTGTTTATACAGTGAAAGACGGATATGACAAGATCCTCCCAAACCCTCCCCCCCCGTTCTTTTTCGGTTGAGGATTGGAGAAAGATTTGGCACTCTAAGGGCTGGCCGAAAATAAATTTTTTTTCTTGGCAGTTTATGCACAATGGTATTCTCACTTTTGACAATCTTAGATGTAGAGGAATCATCGGCCCTTATCAATGTGTTTTATGCCACAAGAACGAAGAAACAACTGATCACCTGATGTTTGAGTGCCCTTTCACGCGTCAAATTTGGAAGCACTGGCTCTCTCATTATAAAATCTAGGTTAATGGTGACATGAATCGGACTAATATTTGGGAAAGATGGAAGCGGGGTAGATTTACATCCAAAGCTCTTCAAATTGGGTGGGAGCTTGGTTTATACTTCATTTGGTGGCAAGTGTGGTTGGAGAGAAACACTAGAATTTTTAGAGAAACCTTTTCCTCGTTAGATGGAGTTTGGCAGGTCATCTGGAGCAAAGTCACAGAAACTGTTGTCGTCTACGCTAAAGAGGAAACTCAGGTTGTTCCCGGGCCAATGGAAGAGGGAGTTGACCAGCGAGAGGGACAGAACAGAACCAGTTGGAAATCACCCCCAGAAGGCTAGATTAAAATCAATACTGATGGAGTTGCAAAGGGCAATTCGGGTAGCGCCGGTATTGGCATGGTCTGCCAGAATCATGAGGGATCAGTGCTTTATTGGGAACTGCAGGGTTTGGGTAGAGCCACAAATAATGAAGCAGAAGCCATTGCTATCAAATCTGCCTCTATTTGGGCGATTACTCAGGGTCACAGGAGGATAATTCTTGAATCTGATTCTCAAATTCTGGTTGGAGCTCTAGACCGCATGAGGAAATTTTTGTTGAACACTTGGAGGTTGAGGATTCTGGTCTCTCAAATCAAGAAATTATGGAGGGAATTAGATGATGTGATTCCAGTATATGTGAGCAGAGATTTAAACAAAGCGGTCGATTTCCTGGCTAAGATGGGTGCTGTGAAAGAGGTAGGGGTGCAACTGCACAGTGACATGCCTATTGAAGATGAGGTGATTAGGCAGGGCCTTGAAAGATCCTGCCCTGGATTATTAGTTAACAATTTGAAAGAGATCAGGAACTTTCTCAAATAAGATCGACTTGGGTCAGGCAGAAATAATTGTGTACGACCCTGGTGTACATCTTTTGCAATAAACCCCTTCGCCTAACTCCATATATATATATATATATATATATATATATATATATATATATATATATATATATATATATATATATATATATATTTCATGGTGGGTGGGTATTCAAGGAATTTTGTCCAGGTTAAATTATTGGGTTTCAACTTGAAAGATTGTGTATAAGAAGTATTATTAAAAAAAAATTAAAAAATTAAGTTTATAAAAATTTAAATAAAATTATATTAAAAAAAATAAATAATAAATAAATTAAAACTTCGTAAATTTATATTTTAAAAAAAAATAAAATTCCTTCCATAGTTGCGAACTTGGGTAACATTTTAATAGCTAAACGTTGACGTTAATCTTTTGTATATGGAGTTTAGATTATGGATCAATTGAGCGCAGTCAATCACAAATTATATTAAAAAATAATAATAATAAACAAATTTAAAGCCTTGTAATTTTATATTTAAAAATAAATAATGTTCCTGCCCTAGTTGCTAACTTTAGGTAACATTTTAATAGTTAAACGTTGACCTTAATTTTTTTCCAATATGAAATTTAGATTTTTTTATCTTGCTTATTGTAATTGTTGCCACATTTGGCACGGGGTGCCATGTTTTCAGTTTTTGTAAGTAACCTGCTCTTTCCCTTCCTTTTTCCCTTTCTTCATCCCTCCCTTTCTTCCTCTTCCGTGCAGTTTTCATTCCTCTTCCTTCCTCCCTTTTCTTTCCCCTCAGTAGAGTTTCCAGAACAGAGGTGTTCCCTGAAAGTTTCTAAGTGTCAGGGCGCAACCCGACTTCGCAGCGAAGTCGGGGTGCGCCCTCAGGCTGGAGCGCAGTAGGAGATGAGCGAAGTTCGACTAACTGTCGGGGCGCAACCCGACTTCGCAGCGAAGTCGGGGTGAGCCCTCCTTCCTGGGCGCTCTTGGAGAACAGTATGGCAGAAAATAGACTAAGTGCCGGGGCGCAACCCGACTTCGCAGCGAAGTCGGAGTGCGCCCGTCTCTTAGTGCGCAGTCCGAACAGCGGTGGAAGACAGCAAGTGCCGGTGCGCAACCCGACTTCGCAGCGAAGTCGGAGTGCGCCCTCTGACCGGTGCGCAGTTGGGGAAGCAAAACCATAAAATGACTAAGGCAAGATGACCCTCCCAACTGCGCTGTTTTTTGCCTGCGCAACCCGACAGCGCTCAGATCCTGGGCGAAGTTGGATAAACTGCCTTTCAAGGCAGCATGTGTCACTCATCAACATCTGACAAGTGTCCACTTCGAGATTCGAGCCAGGGCATGACCGGGAAAAGGACAAAGCATGGGCTGCACTATCTACGCCAGCTGCCACCATTTAAGTTGATGTAAAGTGCCATCTACCGCACCTACCCGCATTCCTGTTGACCAAAGGTTTGACCCGACATACCGCCACGTAGTTGTACAGCCTTCAGGGAGACCATGCCGCGAGTACAGTCCTGCCCGACAGAAGTCAGCATCAGCAGCTCCTCAGCCGCTCGTGTCAGCTATTGTCTTGTCTGGGATTTTGTACCCATGAATGTAATCAGGGGGAACTTGGGCTATAAATAGCCCACTCGTCTTCATTGTAAAGTGTGGAAGGGGAATATATTGCTAGGGAACAATTGTAGCTGTGCGTTTGCCTCTAATACAAGCATATACTTGGCTCTGCTTACTGTCTTTTATCTTGTATGCTGCCTCTCCTTGTCATTTCTGCCTCATGTTTCTTGTGTCATTGCTTGCTGTTGTACTGAACTCTGGACTCTGGCATTTGGTGATCAAGTATTCCTGGAATGCATAGATAGAGGATACATAGGATGAATGATAGCTGTAGTTTCAATGTATGTTTGTAGATGAATGTTGTTAGTAGTGGTGATTGATTCGTTGTCGTGCTGCTTATTCCCCCCACCAACTCCAATCTCATTTGGATTCTCTTTCTGCACTTTTATCTCTTTCCCTGCACTCTTATCTTACACTAAAAACCCCACAGGAAGCCGGCCTTCTCCGGAGATTGGCACGGAAGGCATTCCTTCCTTCCGGCCTTTCAATCTGGTGGGCGAATCTGGGCGCAATAACAACAAATCCTTTCCTCATGGCAGATTCGTAACCAACAGTTTCTCTGGCACGCCCGGTGGGACATGGTAGTTTCCCACCCCCAAACAGAATCGAAGCACGAGTGCTCGCTTCATTGCTGTTAAAAATCAGAGCACCTGGCGACTCTGCACGTACCTGAATACTCTCTGAGTCCGTAAAGACCGGTCCTAACGCCTTCATGCAAACGAGAAGGTGGCGAGCAAGGAATCCGGGAAACCCGCCTGACTTTTACGAAATTGACATTGACGCTCCAGGCGAGCGCGTCAGGCTGGCTGATTACCAAGCTCGCGTCGAAGAAATTCAAGAGGCCGAGGCTGAAATTCAAGAGGCCGAGGCTGAAATTCAAGAAGTTGAGGCCGAAGAAGAATCTACATCTTCGGACAGTTTCGACACCGAGTACACTATCGGGTCAGAAGAAGACATGGCTGCCCAGCAGAATGATGATGACCTCTTCCCGACGGTGGACTCTACGGGCCCCTTGGCCCTGGCCGGACAACAAGCTGTGCCCCCTGCTGCCTTAAAATCCATCCCTACGTATGACGGCTACGGCAAGACGGCGTATGAACACATCCAGGACATCCTGGCCCTGGCTGCGCTACACTCCATCACTGACGAAGGTGTGAAGACCCGTCTGCTGGCCCTTTCCCTAAGGGGAAAACTTCTCTACTGGTGGAGATCACTGCCAGAGGGATCCATCACAGGGTGGCGTCAGCTAGCCGACAGGCTCGTGAAAGGATGCAACGAGTCTGCTGATCCCTCTTCTTTACTGCATCAATTCCAAAGCATACAACGACACCCCCAAGAGGAGGTGTCAGACTTCAACATCAGGTTTGCGAGGTCTTGGAAACGAGTGCCTCGCGAACTCAGACCTTCAGCAGGTCAAGCCGCCTACTACTACCTGAGGTCCTTCAATTCAGACATTTGCCTGCTGTTGAAGGTAGCCAGAATCGACACGTTCCCTGCTCTGTATGAGGCTGCCCAACAAGCTGAAATGGATATAATTTCCATCGACATACTTCCGCACAGAGTACAACCACCCATTTACCCTGATTTTCCCCGATCTCAGTACCCATCAACTTTTGGTCCAGTGCCGTCCACTTCAGGACAGCAACCCCAACAGCAATGGAATCCAGCGCCGGTCGTGAATCCTTACGGCCCGCCACAAATCCATTATTTGCCTCCTCCTTCGCATTTTCTAACACTCCCTGCTCCCCCGTAGTATGCACAATATTCTACTCCTCCTCCATTGGCTGCATTACCTCCCCCAGCTTAGTTGCCGCCTCCTGACAATGATATTCAGAATAAAATCCTTCAGGAGGTACGAGCTTTGGCCTCCGGATATCACACCATGTCCAACGACATGACTGTCCTAAAGAAAAAACAGGCCCAGATGGACCTTGCTCCAAGGAGGCCATATCCGCCCCCGGCATTGACGAAAGACAGGACCCCTGAGCAACAACTGCAAAGGCAGCCTCCTCCGAGGAATGCTGCCATTGAAGACCAACCTGGTACTTCTGACCAGGTCAACTGGTGCACCACGTGCAATGACCCGCATGCGGAAGAGGACTGTACACTGCACCAACACTACCTCCAGACCTTGGCCGACAGCGCCATAGAGGACGAAGAACTCTACATGATCCTGGGCGATGAAAGTAACTTCGCCGTCCCAGAGCAAGACCCGTTGCCGCCGCCTGCCAAGGAAGACAGAAAGTCTGCTGAAGCCGCTGCAAAGCCCTTGAAAGTATACGCCCGAAGAGAGAAGGCACAACCTGCTGGGCTACCACCTGATAAGAGGTTGTGGCCCTACACAGCCAAAGATAAGACTCCTCCGGCAAGGACTCCCGTAGTCAAGCCTCCCGTAGCGAAAGCTCCCGCGCCTAAAGCTCCCGTTGCTCAGCCTCCAGCTGAAACCAAAGAACAAGCTCAGGAGAAGCTGAGATATCCGTCTCTGACCAAGAGACAGAGAGTTGAGGCCACTCAGCAGTACCGGACAAAGTATGAGCCAGTAAAAGAAGCGAAAGGAGCTAGCACCTCGGGCTACAGCATAGTAGACGAACTGAAGAGGACCCCCGCAAGAATCAGCATGTATGATGCTCTTCAGCTACCAGGCCAGGTGGATCTGCTGCAAGAATCTCTGAAGATCATGAAGAATGGCAAGCAGATACAACCCGCCGTTCTGGTGCAACCTCTGACGGTCTCAGCCACTGGGAAGAATAGACCACCTCCCTTCTATCTGTCATTACGGATGCAAGGGTACATAGTGCACAACTATATGGTGGATTCTGGTGCTTCCACGACCGTAATGCCGAGGGCTGTCTGTGACGAGATCGGGATGGAATACACAAGGAGCAGCCAAGGCGTGCTGCAACTAGACGACACCCTTGTCAAGACAGTCGGTGTCATTAAAGACATCCCTATTCGGCTGCACAAAGCTCTCGACATCGTGGTCATCCAAGAGGTCGTAGTTGTCGACTTGGAACCCTACTTCGGCATGTGTCTCTCCAGGGAGTTCACTGCAAAGTTGGGAGGGTATCTGTCTCTGGACTACTCTCACATGGAAGTGCCCTTCAAAGGAAGAAGACTGAAGATTTACAATGAGAAGCCTTCCACTTTCTTAGTAGAGAAGATACCCGGAGAAGAGTCGCAGGACTGCATGGTTCAGCTGACGGAGGAAGAACTGGTAGTGGTGGACATGACAGAGCAAGCTCTTGAGCTGCTGCAAGTGGAAGATGAATTCTCTTTGCGAGACTTCAACGTCGTGATTGAAACTGAGCAAGGTTGCTACACTGTTGTTCAGCCTGAGAGGCTTGACAAGTCGGCCAAAAGAGAAGTGGGACCTGCACCTGAAAAGCTGTGGAAGCTTTTCTTTGACGGCGCACGATGCAAAAATGGCGCCGGTGCTGGTGTACTTTTGGTTTCCCCAACCGGGATCCAGAAGGACTACACCTACAGGCTGGCTTGGAGCTGTACCAACAATGCGGTGGAGTATGAAGCCCTGTGCTTAGGTTTGCAAAAAGCGAAGAGGCTGGGGATCAAGCATCTGCAGATCTTTGGTGACTCAGAGCTGGTGTGCCACCAGATTACGAACAAGTGTGCCTCCAAGAAGCATTATCTCAAGGCGTACCGTAATCGGGTCTGGGATCTGATGGAGTCTTTTGACTCGTTGAATGTCAAGGCTATATCGCGTGAGAAAAACAAGCATGCTGACATTCTGGCGTCTATTGGAGCTAGGTACGTTCCGGCTGATGACACTGTCCAGAAGCCGAAGCCGGTTCGTACCATTTACAAGCCTTCTGTGCCTGATAAAGACACCCACTGGTAGGTGTTTGACTGTGACGAGGAGATCGTCACATTTTTGGTTAACGAAGCATGTTCAATCGAAGGTAGAGACCCTGATGACGAGCAATATGAGGGGTTGATACAACTAAAAAATAATCATGTCCCTAAAGGACTGATTACACTTGAGAGTCTCTTTGATCAGAATGACAGAGCGATATCACACCGGATCAAAGTAGACCCGAAGCAGTACGCCGACCTGGAGCTCGAACCAGGAAAAACAATTAAGGTCGGGACAGACTGCACCACAGAGGAACTCGAGCAGATCAGAACATTGTGTCGAGAGTTCCCTGACATAGTAGCCTGGTGCTACCAGGACTTGAAGGGGTATGACAGAAATATTATCCAGCATACCATTGAGCTAGAAGATGGCGCCAAGCCATTCCGGCAGAAGCAGAGGGCCGTAAATCCAAAGATCGAGGCCATGATGAAAGTCGAGCTCTTGAAGATGCTGGAAGCCAAGATCATCTACCCCATCAAGCATTCATCCTGGGTTGCGAACTTGGTTCCCGTGAGGAAGAAGAACGGAGACATTCGTCTCTGTGTAGACTTCAGAAATCTAAATCAGGCCTCCCTCAAGGACCATTATCCGCTTCCCCAAATCGATCAGATCCTACATATAGTTGCTGGAGCCCAGAGATTTTCCCTCTTAGACGGCTTTTCCGGCTATAACCAGATATGGGTCAAGGATGAGGACCAGCACAAGACGACGTTCACCACCAAATGGGGAACGTTCGCCTATCAGCGCATGCCTTTCGGCTTATCCAATGCTGGCGCCACATTCCAGAGAGCCATGGACCTGGCCTTCCGAGAGCTGCTCAACAAAGTTATTGTCATCTACTTGGATGACATGACTGTATTCTCTCACAGGAGAGAGGATCATGTCTCCCACCTGCGGCAAATATTCGAAAGGTGTCGTGAATTCGGCATCTCCATAAACCCGAAGAAATCTGTCTTCACGGTAAAAGAAGGTAAGCTGCTGGGGCATGTCATCTCCGAGAAAGGCCTAGCCGTGGACCCTGATAGAGCAGAGGCCCTCCTCCGTTTGCCCGCTCCAATTGACAAGAAGGGGCTGCAGTCCTTCTTCGGCCAAATAAACTTCGTGCGGAAGTTCATACCGGACTTTGCATAGGTAATCAAGCCCATGGCCGAACTGTTGAAAAAGGATACAGAGTTCTTATGGACTGATGAAAGGGGGCAGGCCTTCGAAGAGATCAAGGCCCGAATTGCACAAGCTCCGGTGTTGATAAACCCGGACTACTCCAAAGACTTCATCCTGTACGCGGTGGGAGAACCCGAGAGTTACGTCGCAGTCCTGACCCAAAAAGGAGATGATGGCGAGGAGCGCCCCATAGCGTTCCTGAGCCAAGTAATTCAGCCGCATGAAGAAAAATATAACTTTATAGAGCGGCAGGTTCACGCAGTTATGAAATCCCTCCGAAAAGTTAGGCACTTTGTCTCCCAGAGCCGAACCACTGTCTTTGTGATACACCCGGACGTCCGAAGCTTCATCATACAAGGAGAGCCGGGTCACAAGAGAGCAGGATGGATTGCTAAAATCCAGGAGTTCGACATCGAAGTGCGGCCAACCAAGCTTATCAGAGGCCGAGCCTTGTGCCAGGAGCTGGCCCGAAGCGCAACAGCCCAGATATCCGCCTGTAAGTGGGAGGATCCAGCAACAAACACCAACCTAGCCAACTCCTTACCCGAGGAGTGCGACTGGACAGATGACCTGGTGAAATATTTTTGCACCGAAAGATGTCTAGACCACCTGAATGCCTCACAAAGAAGGAGGTTTCGGCTAGGTGCACTGAAATACACTCTTCGCCCCGAGGGGCCGTACTTTAAGAACATTGACGACATCCCGTTGCGGTGCGTCGAGAAAGGCAGACCAACTCAGGGTCCTCGGAGAATTTCACTCCGGGATGCCTGGGGGTCACCATTCCGCAAGGCCTACGGCCTTGAAAATAATCAGAGCTGGGTACTACTGGCCCACTCTATTTACAGACGCACATGCGGTCTGTACAAAGTGTGATCAATGTCAGAGATTTGCTGGCAGAAATAGGAAAGCACCCCTGCCCCTTCAGTCGATCCAAGCCGAGACTCCGTTTTAGCAATGGGGTCTGGACTTTATCGGGGTAATTACGCCTAACTCTGCAGCAAGGCACAAGTTCATCCTTACCGCCACCGATTACTTCACACGGTGGGCAGAGGCGATCCCCACAAAGAACGCGGACCAAGAGACGGTCATCAGGTTCCTCGAGAGCCTCATTACCCGTTTCGGGGTCCCTGAGTCAATAGTCACGGACAATGGTCCAGGGTTCATAGGCGCTGTACTCACGGAGTACACCAGCAAATACGACATTTATCACAAAATGTCTTCCAATTACTACCCGTAGGGAAACGGGGGAAACGGCCTCGTCGAGTCCACCAACAAAAATCTGCTGAAAATCATCAAGAGGACAGTAGAGAAAAACAAGAGGACTTGGCACCTTCTCCTGGATCGGGCGCTGTGGGCGGACAGGATATCTTTCAAAAAGTCAATCAAGACGTCCCCCTATGCGCTCGTATATGGCAAAGAAGCAGTTCTGCCGACGCACATAGAAATTCCCGCTCTCTGGATGCTTGATGAAAAGAGAGGCAGCGGGGATCCGGTGGATGACAGACTTTGCCAACTGTTGCAGTTAGAGGAAGACAGAGAAAAAGCGTACCAAGCCTTCACCAAACACGCTGAAGCGACACAAGGCTGGTTCGCAAAAGGTACCACTGCCCGAATTTTCAAAGTCGGGGACCTGGTGCTAAAGTGGGACTCGCTAAAAGCGAAGCCGGGCAACCACGACAAATTTGACGCCCTCTGGGAGGGCCCCTATCAGATTGCCCGGGTAAATCAATTTAATGCATTCGTACTCCGGGATATGGAGGGACAACTTCTCCCCATTCCCGTCAATGGGTTCCACTTGAAAATTTTCCATCACTGAAGGCGCCCAGATGGGTCCTTCCTTGTACAAATTTCCCTTCTGCAAGTTTAGTTTTCAAAATGTACATATTTCAGCATTCAGTTTCAGTTTTTTAAAATTTTTTGAAGAGCCCTAGTAAAACCGAGGCAAAAACCCGACTTCGGAGCGAAGTCGGGTGGCGCCCCTCGAACGGTGCGAAGTTCGGAAAGAAGCAGCTGAAGAGGGGCTAAAATGGCTAAGTATGGGTGCGCAACCCGACTTCGGAGCGAAGTCGGGCTGCGCCCCCTCCAAAAGGCGCAGTTGGGTAAGAAATGGCAAGAAAATGCCAAGTCTCAGACTTCGCAGAAAAACCGGGGCGAAGACCGAGTGCGTCCGTTTTTCGGGCGAAGTCGGAGTGCGCCCCCATTCTCGGGCGCATCCTGGATGATCCGGCGCGAGGAGCTGGAAACGGCCAAGTAAAAAAATCAGATTGCGCCCATTGTTCGGGCGAAGTCCGAAGAGCGCCCATTTCTCGGGCGAATTCCGAGTGCGCCCCGAATTTTGGGCGCTG
This sequence comes from Wollemia nobilis, assembly GCA_028583015.1. Classification (NCBI taxonomy): domain Eukaryota; kingdom Viridiplantae; phylum Streptophyta; class Pinopsida; order Araucariales; family Araucariaceae; genus Wollemia; species Wollemia nobilis. The sequence goes on from JAQPPZ010003147.1 coordinate 3,118,892, forward strand.
CTCGAATAAACCACCGTGGAAAACGTTGAAAATCCAAAGTGCGGGCCCAGGGCGCGGGATGGCATGGAGCGAAGTTGGGTCATGGGCCAAACATTCCCCTTGTAAAGTGTGCCCAAACGGCGGCGATGACGTCAGCGTTGGCACGACGTCCAAGGAGGCTTTAATGATTGCGCACCTTTCAAGAATGATGCATTAAAAGGGCAAGGTGCGCCTGGACCAACGACCAATGGGGTACGCTTTTCGAAAATAAACCCATACCCGGCCGCCGAGAATCATAACGCCTCCACCAACTCCAAGTTAACCGCCCTAACGCCCTCCCTCGCGCCATTAATGATTGCAGTCATTGTCTATAAAAAGGGCCCTGGCGCAACCAAAAAATTCAAATTGTTCAAGCTGATTCTCTGACTGCAAGGAATAAAGCTGACAAACTCAGAAGTCGTAATTCCTGCCTCTGCTATTTCGAAAAGGATGGACAAGGGGAAAGCGCCCATACAGGCGCAATCTAGTGAAGAACAGCGCGAAGCTGAGGAGTCTCCAGAGTCAAGCGCTCATGAGAGCGAAGCGCCGCAGAAGGACCAGAAAAGAAAATCCCGAACAAAGAGGCGCGTGGTTGGCCAGACTCCGCCGCCACCAGTTAATCGCTTGTCTGGATACAAGGATGGCTCTTTTTCCATCAGTCTCTCCAAGCTGCGGCTGAACATTGCAAAGTGGGTGGATAAGGTTTCGCCTTCCCATCACCTCGGAGCTGCGTATAAGTCAAACCTATACTGGTTCTTGTGCCCTCCGACTCACTGGTGCCCGGAGCTGGTTGAAGCAATTGTAGAACATTACAAACCAGCTGCCCGACAGGTCTACGACAATAGAGGGAAGGTGCTGTTCACCCTCTTCCGAGAAAGCATCCAACCAGTGTTCGCCCCAGGGCTCCAGTACGAGCCCAGCGCAATTGTCAGAAGGGTGAACCTAGATGAGCAGACCAGCAGATTTACACAAACGAAGCGGATGAGAGAGTTTCTGGATTCAGAGCTGAAGACTCCGCTGGCGGCTGGACAGTGGCCAACTGGCCCCATACCGCTGGACAGATTTGAAAATAGGTATATCTACATCATCCTGGCGTGGGTCCTCGGCTGCGACTCTGACAAAGTGGTACGGCCTTACCAGCTGGCGCTGGCCGAATGTATCTTGCATGGAGAGTTCTACGACTCCACGGCGCAGAAAAGTGGAAAGCGCCCTATCTTCTTCGACTGGGCGAACTGGCTGGCGTATGCGATACATTCAAGCCTGGTTAGACTGCAGCAGAAGCAGTCGACGGATTTCCGGTTTTGCTCCTTCCTCACATGGTTGTGCCTATATCACATGCATTACCGGATGAACGTCCCTGACCTGAAAAAAGTGAACGAAAAAGGAGAGCCGCTCCCCGTGTACGAATGGACCGAGGTTCTGTACAGGAAGGGCTCGTTCTATGAATTTAATATCAAATTTTTGTGCCAGGTCATGGGGCTGTTCAACCGGAGTGCGTGCCGCCCACCGGAGGCCCTGACAAAGTACCTGTGGAAGAATGAGTACGGGGACACCTTTCGGCTGACTCAGGGCATCATAGTGAGAATCTACGGATTCAAAGGGAAGCCGTTCCTGCTGCCTTACTTCTGCACTGATCATCAGTTCGGGATGGAAATCGCGCGGCAGATGGACTACGTTGAAGAGGAGTTTGGCCAGGGCAAAAAGAAAGGTCATATATTTCAGTATCCTATGACCTGGGCAAATACCCAAGTGTTCGAAATCGGGCAACACGTCTACCTCGAGCGGGAGCTCATTGACATGGGCCTGATAATGCTGCCGCAGCGCTGGAAGTATGACCCAATTGGGGTCAGAGGAAAATTCACGCACATCTGTCCCAGAGCTGAAATCATGCAGGAAAGAAGAAACAGGACAGGTGCAGACCTCCACTGGCGCATTGACTTGATGCAATCATGGCCACCATGGCATGATTTTTACTGCGAAGAGGTGACGTACGACCCAGATCGAAACCCGGACCACCGGATGGAGTCGACGGGCTTCAAAAAATTCCTCGCTAAGGTGGCGCCCCTCAACTGGCATAAGGACAAAATCATTGAATGCTGGAAGATGAGGTGTCGCACGCAGCACGATAAATCCAACCGGAGGAATCTGGCTGTTGACGATGAATTTTCAGCGCTATATGACCAGCACATCGACACGTGGCGGCCCTTCGAATTTCGCGATTGCGTTCCCCGAGGCGCGAAGATAAGGTATAAAAGGGGGCCCACCCCCCAGCCATCGTCAACTCCCGCGACTTCCAGCGCAACTCCAACAAGCAGCCAAGTAGGCCCGATGCAGCCTGTAGCTCCCGAGGCAGTGCCCGAAAAGGCGCAAAGTCCAGAAAGGTCAACCCGTGAGGTGGCCCCTCCAGCAGAAAAAGCATCCGCGCTGCCAGCTAGCAGACTAAGTGCGGCAGGCATCCTTCCAGTCCGACCCAGGTACAAGTTTACCGTGGGAACATCAGCGCCTGCCGCCCCGACATTATCTCTTTCCTCTGGACCAGCCACGGCGCCAGAAGAGAAGAAGAAGAAGAAGATTGAAAGGGCCAAACGGCCTAAAGAGCCAGCGCAGCAGACAGCCGCAGTACAACCTCGTGCAGCAGCACCGGAGGTTGTCTCTTTGGACAGCCCAAAACCAGCCATAGATACCCGGGCTGCAACCATCCCTCCAACGGCGGCTCAGGCGGAGCCCGCAGGTACGTCCACTATTTCTCTTCCCCAAGTCCAAGTCAGCCCTGCTAAAGCTCCATCTCCCATCTCATCAGGGCAAGCCATAGCCGCATCCCCCTCTTCTCAAGCTACCCAGCCCTCTAGCGGCCCACATTCCTTCGACCAGTTTGCTCAGGATCCCAACGCCTTCCAATCACTGAGTCAAACCCTAGAACCCTTACCCGCAGCTAGTGCTGAAGCTGCTCCTTCATCGCCGCACTCCTCGCCCCAGCCGTCTGAAGCCCTGCCAGCGCCATCCACTCAGACCCCTGTTTCCCCTAGGACCCGGTCGCCCACCGAAGCGGCCACCCCCTCTGGAATCCCTCCTACTTCGCTGTTTGCAGGGAAAATGCCACAGCAAGACCAGACGTTGGAGGACCTCGACTTTATGAATATCACAGAGGACCAGCCTCTGGCAGTACAAGTCGTGGGGGGTTCTGCCTCCTTTCTCCAGGGCATGAAGCGCAGAAGGGCCGAAGAGATAGCCGCTCCGATAAAGCGCACAAAGTTTGACCTAGACCGGAGAGTGCTCACAACAGAAAAGTTGATCCCAAAGGTGAAGAAGCCTCTCCGAGAGATGACCGAGGCGGACTACGAGCACCAGAAAAAGGAGAAAAGCTTTGACGACATCAACGAGGAATACGAAATTCGTGGTATTCATCGTAGGACAGACAATCTCCTTGTCAAACATCTCGAGACCCAGGAGGCACTTTTCCAGCTGCAAAACAACACAAGGCAGCTCGAGGAGGACTTGGCTAGGGCTACTGCGCAGCTGGGATCAGCGAAATAGGAAAGAGAAGAGCTTAAGGCTCATCTGGCCGCATCTCAGCAGGAGGCCGCAACGCAAAAAAAAATAGCTGAGCAACTGTCAGAAGAGAGAAAAGTAGCGCTGGAGCAAGTCTCTCAGCTTCAGAATCAGCTGAAACAGGCGCAGACGCAGCTTACAGAGAAAGCATCACAAGCGGCGGCCTTTTCAAAGAGCAAAGCTAAGGAGATGCGGGCTAGTCTGCTACAAGGTTGCAAGCCCAACCTTGTCAAGTCCTTATCAGTTCTGGACTTCGCGTCTAGGATTGAAGAAGTATCTGCCTAGGGAAAGCCTGTGGTAGAGGAAGCCGAACACCAGGCGAGGCAATGGCTGGACCTGGCTATAAAACTTGAGGAGCTTGAGCGCAAAGGCTTCCAAATTGCCCCTATGTCCCAACTTGCCTCAGAGTGGGCAGATGCAAGGGTAACCTTGCATATTTATTTTGATAGGACAGAGAAGATTAGAACTGCCAGGAAGGCGCTGGATGCCCTAGAACATGAAAGGAACATTCTCCTGGCCCCCTTTCACACTCTGTCCAAACACGGGTGCCCTAGCTACGTCAAAGATGGCGAGTTTTTGACCCTTGAACAGGTTAAGCAAAATTGGCTGTCCTTCGAAACAGATACAGCAGAAATCGATAGCTGGACAGAGCCAATTCAAGAGGCTCAGGTCACCCAGATGGTGTCGAAATACTGTAAAATCAACTCCTCCCTAAAGGAGTTGGGAAAAAGATATAACACCATCGACCTGCATGCGGTCGCTGCATTCCACGCAGCACTAAGAGAGATCAGCGACCTCGCACCTTTCCAAACAGCAGTCTGGGACCAAGCCAAGGCTGCATACCAACGCATCAGCGAGTGGGAGGCTGACAGTGGAGAACATTCAGGTTCAGAAGAAGAGACTGAGGAAGCAACTGCTGGAAGCAATCCTGAAGAAGAGCAGTTGCCCGGAATGAAGCGGTCAGATCAGCAGAGGGCAGGGGAAGGAAGTTCCTCTGCACCCAATGGATGAAGGCATGGTTCTTTGCGTCGAGGCGAGCTCGACACCCCGCGAGCCGCCAGAAATGTTGCCACATTTGGCACGGGGTGCCATGTTTTCAGTTTTTGTAAGTAACCTGCTCTTTCCCTTCCTTTTTCCCTTTCTTCATCCCTCCCTTTCTTCCTCTTCCTTCCTCCCTTTTCTTTCCCCCCAGTAGAGTTTCCAGAACAGAGGTGTTCCCTGAAAGTTTCTAAGTGTCAGGGCGCAACCCGACTTCGCAGCGAAGTCGGGGTGCGCCCTCAGGCTGGAGCGCAACAGGAGATGAGCGAAGTTCGACTAACTGCTGAGGGCGCAACCCGACTTCGCAACAAAGTCGGGGTGCACCCTCCTTCCTGGGCGCTCTTGGAGAACAGTATGGCAGAAAATAGACTAAGTGTCGGGGCGCAACCCGACTTCGCAGCGAAGTCGGAGTGCGCCCGTCTCTTAGTGCGCAGTCCGAACAGCGGTGGAAGACAGCAAGTTCCGGTGTGCAACCCGACTTCGCAGTGAAGTCGGAGTGCGCCCTCTGACCGGTGCGTAGTTGGGGAAGCAAAACCAAAAAATGACTAAGGCAAGATGACCCTCCCAATTGTGCTGCTTTCTGCCTGCGCAACCCGACAGCGCTCAGATCCTGGGTGAAGTTGGATAAACTGCCTTTCGAGGCAGCATGTGTCACTCATCAACATCTGACAAGTGTCCACTTCGAGATTCGAGCCAGGGCATGACCGAGAAAAGGACAAAGCATGGGCTACACTATCTACGCCAGCTGCCACCATTTAAGTTGATGTAAAGTGCCATCTACCGCACCTACCCACATTCTTGTTGACCAAAGGTTTGACCCGACATACCGCCACGTGGCTGTACAGCCTTCAGGGAGACCATGCTGCGAGTACAGTCTTTCCCGACAGAAGTTAGCATCAGCAACCCCTCAGCCGCTTATGTCAGCTATTGTCTTGTCTGGGATTTTGTACCCATGAATGTAATCGGGGGGAACTTGGGCTATAAATAGCCTACTCGTCTTCATTGTAAAGGGTGGAAGGGGAATATATTGCTAGGGAACAATTGTAGCTGTGCGTTTGCCTCTAATACAAGCATATACTTGGCTCTGCTTACTGTCTTTTATCTTGTATGCTGCCTCTCCTTGTCATTTCTGCCTCATGTTTCTTGTGTCATTGCTTGCTGTTGTACTGAACTCTGGACTCTGGCATTTGGTGATCAAGTATTCCTGGAATGCATAGATAGAGGATACATAGGATGAATGATAGTTGTAGTTTCAATGTATGTTTGTAGATGAATGTTGTTAGTAGTGGTGATTGATTCGTTGTCGTGCTGCTTATTCCCCCCACCAACTCCAATCTCATTTGGATTCTCTTTCTGCACTTTTATCTCTTTCCCTGCACTCTTATCTTACACTAAAAACCCCACAGGAAGCCGACCTTCTCTAGAGATTGGCACGGAAGGCATTCCTTCCTTCCGGCCTTTCAATCTGGTGGGCGAATCTGGGCGCAATGACAACAAATCCTTTCCTCATGGCAGATTCGTAACCAGTAGTAATATGTTTTTCCCAAATCTTTAACCTATTTGTTACAATGTTGATTTAGGTTTTATCAAATTTTTATTATTATTATAGATATTACATGATTTACATGATTTAATTTTGTTAAGTTTTAAAGTTTTTTATAATTTAAATAGGTTTAATAAAAATCTTAATTACTTAAATGTATATTAAGTAAATAATATTTTTTATTATAATATATTTATTATTATTATTTATTTATTTATTTATTTTCTTTATATTGAAGAATTCGTAACTCGATATATTTTTTATCATTTCTTCGTGAGTTCAAATCTTACATGCATCGAGTGAACTTTTTAATGTGGTCGACAATACTAGCGTGATATACCCTTTCATTCTACGAGGTTTGATGGATTTGAACCATGATCTCTACCTTCCATATTAATTATTATTTTTTATTTAAAATTATTTTATTTTATATATAATAATTAAATTTATAATAAAAATATTTTAATAAATAAACTTAAAAATGAATTCATTGAAGGCAAACAAGTAATTTATAATAATAAAAACAAATAGTGTTTTTATATAACATTATTTACTATGAAAGAAGTTTGGAGAGTTCTGATGGAGAGCTTGAGGCAGGAAGGGGCGTCAGGTTTGATAGGGGTGGCAAGCTAGCAGAATAGATAGCAGGAAGAAGATGTTGGGATCGATAATGGAGATTTTGACAAGGGCAGGGTAAAACATTTTGACCTAGGTGCTTATTCCTAGGTAAATATTTTGAAAGGCAAGCAACAAATCTCATAGAGGTGCTTCAACCTACAATCGTCCAATGAAGAACTGCAAATCTCATATGCCCTAGCAGACTTAGCAGTTGAACAAACAAAGATGTCTTTGGTTGAGAAATTTGTTAGAGTGCAACTAGGGTTGGAAAATATTAGGAAATGGGCAGCGAGGAAGTGGAAACCCCTAGGTCATATGGACATTGTGGCCCTACCACAAGGATTTTTTGGGTCAAATTGAACTGTTCGATTGTGATAGAATCCTCCAAGGAGGCCCATGGTTCTATGGGAGAAGAGGAACTTTTCAAAAATGGGGCCCTGATTTTGACCCTTTCTCGCATGCATTGATGTAGCTCTGGTATGGATTCGTCTCCCTGAGCTCCTGATTCACTTTTGGCATGAAGAGATTTTAGTAGGCATGGCAAGAAATAAAGGATAGTTACTTGCAAGGGATCCAACAACCTTAGCCTAGTTGAGAATGCTCTTTGTGAGAATTTGTGTAAATGTGAACCTGAATCAGGAACTCCCCAAATCTACAAAATTGTTTTCTAAGTATGGATCCTGGAACCAAATCATAGAATATGAAAACTTGATGGTTAAGTGTGGGGTTTGTAAAAAGGAAGGACATCCAAGTGTTGCATGCAATGCACACAAGAATAATTTTCATGGTAAGAGTAAATGGATTTGAAAGCAAGTTGGTCATAGTCAACAAGTTTAGACTTTAGTGGAGGGTTTTTAGAAGGCAGATTCAGAAGGAAGGGAAAAAAATAGGTGACGGGATTAGGAGACTAGGAGACATCAGAGGAATCAATAAGGAGGTAAGTGAATTATCCCTAAATTCTAATGAGTTGAACAGTAATATTCTCCTATCAAATTTATTCTCGTGTTTGAATGTTATTGAAGAGATACCAAACTGTTTTGATATCGAATTAATTGAAACCCCAGTAGGGGGAAAGGAAGGAGAGAGTAAAAAATAATCCTTAGAGAATGAAATCCAAATAGAACCCAAACAGTTTGATGGAACATTGGAGAAGGTTTAGAGAGAAAATATAAGAGGTAAACACCAAGATGTTTCAACTCAGGATAGAGTGACCCAAAGTCATTCCAAAGGGACAATTGATATGGGGGATGAGACAGGATCAGGTAGACTATTAGTTTTTGTTACTATTTAGAAGAAAATTACCAAGGAGGTGGTTGATGGCACTTAGACAACTTTAAATTTTAGAGGGGGGAAGAATATTCCCACCAAAATAAAGATGATTTTTTTATCATAGAACATTAGGCCCTTAATGCCCCTTCAAAACATTGTTTGGTGTATACCCATAGAAGAGAAAATAATCCAAATATTTTTTTGTTACAAGAAACAAAACTAGACCATATTAAAATTGACAGGATTCAAAATGTAATTTGGAAAGAGGCAGGTTGGGAATGTAGCAGAGTGGTAGGAGCTTCAGGAGGGCTCTTGTGTTTATGGGATAAGAAACATATTGAGGGTAGGTTAGTTGTAAGTACAATATGGTCAATTAATTTTTTTTCCACAATCTAAACAACAAGCAAAACTAGATCCTAACCAATGTGTACACTCCTAATACAACAACTAGAAGAAGGCAGTTATGGTCTGACTTGAATAAGATGAGAGAAGAATTTAAGGGAATACCCTCGATTCTAGTAGGAGATTTTAATACTCCTCTAAACCCTTTAGACAAGAGAGGAGGATCTTCCACCCTTTCATAAGGAATGTAGGATTTTAGATATTTGGTCAATGGTAATGAATTGATGGATGTAGAGCTTAAAATAATACCTTATACTTAGAGTAATAGAAGATTAGGAGATCAAATCATTCAAATTTGATTAGATAGGATGTTAATTTCACATGAGGGGTTGACCATTTTTGGTGATTCCACACTCACTGCAATTCTAAATATTGGATCAGATCATAACCCGCTCATATGGGAAATTCTAGAGGAAATAAGTACAACAAACCTTTTAGGTTTGAATTAATGTGGCTAAAACATTAGGATTTTGACTCCAAAATTGAAGAATGGTGGCAAAAAGATTTTTTAAGACCCAAACTTAATGAGATAACAGGAAAATTAAGATATTTCAAGCAAAATATTAAGGTGTGGAATAGAGCGGTGTTTGGAAACCTTTTTAAGAGGAAATATGAAGTGAAAGAGCAGTTAAGAAATCTAGAGATCAGGTTGAATAAGGGGAATCTCACAAAGGAAATTAGACAGCAAGAGAAGAAACTTCTTGGAGAATACCATAATTTATTAGCTAGTGAGGAAGTTCATTCAAAACAAAAGTCTAGGATTATATGGTTGAAGGAAGGAGATTGTAATACAAAGTTTTTTCACTTTTCTACTCTCCATAAAGAAGCTGCAACAAGATCAAGGAAGTTGTTAAAAAAGATGGATCAGTAGTCAATATGCTTGATGATATCCAGGAGGAGGTAGTGAATTACTTCAAGGAACTCTTAGGACCTCAGGAGGAGGAATATCTAGAAGCAATGGAAACTATGCTTAATCACATACCCCATCTCATATAGGATTATTTGAATTATTATCTTTCCATCCATTTCACTAAAGAAGAGATTAGAAAGGTAGTTTTTTATTTTGGAGGTGATAAAGCACTAGGGCCAGATGATGTTTCAATAGCTTTCTTTCAGTATTTTTGGAAATTGATGGGCAAGGATTGGTGGAAGCTATTAAGGAGGTGCAAGAAACCCATTTTATCCCTATAGATGTCAAATCCACTTTTCTAGCTTTGATCCCTAAATCTGCAAGGGTTAGCGATTTTACACAGTTTAGACCAATAAGCCTCTGCAATACCTTATATAAGATCTTGTCAAAAATATTAGCTAATAAGATTAAACCAATTTTGCCCTTCATTATTGATGTTAACCAAGGGGGTTTTGTTAGAAGTTGTTAGGAGGAAAACTGAAAAGATATATTGTACATGAAAAAGATTACAATATATAGGCATAAGCCTATATGAAGGACATGACACTTGTCAAAGAGAATGACAAGTGTCAAGATAAACTGGCATAGTGCACATTAACAATATTCTAACATTCTCCCTTAATGTGCACTATCCTAACTATAGAAGAAAAAAATAAGTCAACATTAGGTAATATTCTCCGTTAATGTTGACTTCTCTAAAAGAACCCTATCATCCTCCTTTATTACTGATTTGGTATAGACTCGTGCTCTTTGCGGTTGACTCTCCAACTGTGAATAATGCTAGATCAACGATGTATACATCTCGGTCTGTTGCCATAGGATCAGCCACTTCCTAGGGTATTTTGCCTCTAGGTCAGCCATCTAAGTGCCTCAGGGTCATCATGGGTACCTCAAGGTTAGCCACTCCTAGGTCTGTTGCCTCTGTAGGTCATCCTCAGAGGATGTTCCCTCTCATAGGTCAGTAACTAGGTTCACCATGAATATCATTCCCCCTCATGGTGAACTCAATCTAGAAGGTGTTGGTCTCTACCAAAAATACACCTTAATACAAAAGAAATACGAGCCATATAAGAGTGTCGGTATCTTCTAAAAATGCACTAAAAAAATACAATAAAATGAGCCATAGAAACCAAATATGGAGGAGAAGAAGAAGAGAATAGAATCTTCTGAAGTGTCTTCGTCTGTAGTCTTCAGAAGTAGATCCGTAAAAAACCTCAGATAGAGTCTAGGGTGTCTATGTCTATAGTCCCTAGAATAAGTATCCTTATGGTAATCACCTCATCTTACTAGAATGCATGGGTAACCAGCCACTGCATCCGCTAAGTTGATAGAGGATAAAACTAGATACTAGGTTCACTTATAAGTGCCTTGGGAGTGTTGGGTTCAATCGAGAGTGCACTCCATGATACAACAATATTCGAGCCTAAAAAAAATCATAAAAAAGTCTCAAAATTGAAAATGGACCCCACCATTGGGTCTAGCTCAAAAAAATCTTTCCAACGACTATAAACATGGCTATAGTCAAATCTCAATAAGTCCTCCATATGTGGGATAAACAACAACATGCCTCACTAGGCAACAAATAATCCACAAGAATATTCTCCTGGCATCGCACTCAGGCGGAATAAAAATAGACTTCAAATTTCCCTCGCAAGGGAATTACATGGGCCATCTGGACCTTCCACTTCCACTTTCCACATGAAAATTTTCCATCACTGAAGGCGCCCAGATGGGTCCTTCCTTGTACAAATTTCCCTTCTGCAAGTTTAGTTTTCAAAATATACATATTTTAGCATTCAGTTTTAGTTTTTTTAAATTTTTTGAAGAGCCCTAGTAAAATCGATGCAAAAACCCGACTTCAGAGCAAAGTCGGGTGGTGCCCCTCAAACGGTGCGAAGTTCGAAAAGAAGCACCTGAAGAGGGGCTAAAATGACTGAGTATGGGTGCGCAACTCGACTTCGGAGCGAAGTCGGGTTGTGCCCCCTCCAAAAGGCACAATTGGGTAAGAAATGGCAAGGAAATGCCAAGTCTCAGACTCTGTAGAAAAATCAAGGCGAAGTCTGAGTGCGCCCATTGTTCGAGCGAAGTCGGAGTGCGCCCCCATTCTCGGGCGCATCTTGGATGATCCGGCGCGAGGAGCTGGAAACGGCCAAGTAAAAAAATCAGATTGCGCCCATTGTTCGGGCGAAGTCCGAAGAGCGCCCATTGTTCGGGCGAAGTCCGAAGAGCGCCCATTTCTCTGGCAAATTTTGAGTGCACCCCAAATTTTGGGCACTGCTCGAATAAAATACCATGGAAAACGATTGAAAATCTAAAGTGCAGGCCCAAGGCACGGGATGGCATGGAACGAAGTTGGGTCATGGGCCAAACATTCCCTACGGTGATGATGATGTCAGAGTTGGCATGACATCCAAGGAGGCTTTAATGATTGCGCACCTTTCAAGAATGATACATTAAAAGGGCAAGGTGCACCTAGACCAACGGCCAATGGGGTACGTTTTTCAAAAATAAACCCATACTCGGCCATCGAGAATCATAACGCCTCCACCAACTTCAAGTTAACCGCCCTAATGCCCTCCCTCGCGCCATTAATAATTGCAGTCATTGTCTATAAAAAGGGCCCTGGTGCAACCAGAAAATTCAAATTGTTCAAGCTGATTCTCTGACTGCAAGGAATAAAGTTGACAAACTCAGAAGCCGTAATTCCTACCTCTGCTATTTCAAAAAATATGGACAAGGGGAAAGCGCCCGTACAGGTGCAATCTAGTGAAGAACAGCGCGAAGCTGAGGAGTCTCCAGAGTCAAGCGCTCATGAGAGCGAAGCGCCGCAAAAGGACCAGAAAAGAAAATCCCGAACAAAGAGGCGCGTGGTTGGCCAGACTCCACCACCACCAGTTTATTGCTTGTCTGGATACAAGGATGGCTATTTTTCCATCAGTCTCTCCAAGCTGCGGCTGAACATTGCAAAGTGGGTGGATAAGGTTTCGCCTTCCCATCACCTTGGAGCTGTGTATAAGTCAAACCTATACTGGTTCTTGTGTCCTCCGACTCACTGGTTCCCGAAACTGGTTGAAGCAATTGTAGAACATTACAAACCAGCTGTCCGACAGGTCTGCGACAACAGAGGGAAGGTATTGTTCACCCTCTTTCGGGAAAGCGTTCAGCCAGCGTTTGCCCTAGGGCTCCAGTACGAGCCCAGCGCAATTGTCAGAAGGGTGAACCTAGACGAGCAGACCAGCAGATTTACAAAAATGAAGTGGATGAGAGAGTTTCTAGATTCAGAGCTAAAGACTCCGCTGGCGGCTGGACAGTGGCCAAATAGCCCCATACCACTGGATAGATTTGAAAATAGGTATATCTACATCATCCTGGCATGGGTCCTCGGCTGCGACTCTGACAAAGTGGTACGGCCTTACCAGCTAGCGCTGGCCGAATGTATCTTGCATGGAGAGTTCTACGACTCCATGACGTAGAAAAGTGGAAAGCGCCCTATCTTCTTCGACTGGGCGGACTGGCTAGCGTATGCGATACATTCAATACTGGTTAGACTGCAACAGAAGCAATCGACAGATTTTTGATTTTTCTCCTTCCTCACATGGCTGTGCCTATATCACATGCATTACCGAATGAACGTCCCTGACCTAAAAAAATTGAACGAAAAGGGAGAGTCGCTCCCCGTGTACGAATGGACCGAGGTTTTGTATAGGAAGGGCTTGTTCTATGAATTTAATATCAAATTCCTGTGTCAGGTCATGGGGCTGTTCAACCGGAGTGCGTGCCACCCACCGGAGGCCCTGACAAAGTACCTATGGAAGAATGAGTATGGGGACACCTTTCGGCTGACTCAGGGCATCATAGTGAGAATCTACGGATTCAAAGGGAAGTCGTTCTTGCTGCCTTACTTCTACACTGATCATCAGTTCGAGATGGAAATTACGCGGCAGATGGACTACGTTGAAGAGGAGTTTGGCCAGGTCAAAAAGAAAGGTCATATATTTCAGTATCCTATGACCTGGGAAAATACCCAAGTGTTTGAAATCGGGCAACACGTCTACCTCGAGTGGGATCTCATTGACATGGGCCTGATAATGCTGCCGCAGCGCTGGAAGTATGACCCAATTGGGGTCAGAGGAAAATTCATGCACATCTGTCCTAGAGCTGAAATCATGCAAGAAAGAAGAAACAGGACAGGTGTAGACCTCCACTGGCACATTGACTTGATGCAATTATGGCCCACATGGCATGATTTTTACTGCGAAGAGGTGATGTATGACCCAGATCAAAACCCGGACCACTGGATGGAGTCGGTGGGCTTCAAAAAATTCCTCGCTAATGTGGCACCCCTCAACTGGCATGAGGACAAAATCATTGAATGCTGGAAGATGAGGTGTCGCACGCAGCACGATAAATCCAACCGGAGGAATCTGGTTGTTGACGATGAATTTTTAGTGCTATATGACCAGCACATCGACACGTGGCGGCACTTCAAATTTTGTGATTGCATCCCCCGAGGCATGAAGATAAGGTATAAAAGGGGGCACACCCCCCAACCATCGTCAACTCCCGCAACTTCCAGTACAACTCCAACAAGTAGCCAAGTAGGCCCGATGCAGCCTGTAGCTCCCGAGGCAGTGCCTGAAAAGGCGTAAAGTCTAGAAAGGTCAACCCGTGAGGTGGACCCTCCAGTAGAAAAAGCATCCTTGCTGCCAGCTAGCAGACTAAGTGCGGCAGGCATCCTTCCAGTCTGACCCAGGTATAAGTTTACTGTGGGAACATCAGCGCTTGCCATCCTGACATTATCTCTTTCCTCTGGACCAGCCACGGTGCTAGAAGAGAAGAAGAAGAAGATTGAAAGGACCAAACGACCTAAAGAGCTAGCGCAACAGACAACTGCAGTACAACCTCGTGCAGCGACATCGAAGGTTGTCTCTTTGGATAGCCCAGAACCAACCATAGATACCCAGGCTACAAACGTCCCCCCAACAGCAGCTCAGGAAAAGCCCGTAGGTACATCCACTGTTTCTCTTCCCCAAGTCCAAGTTAGCCCTGCTAAAGCTCCATCCCCCATCTCATCAGGGCAAGCCATAGCCGCATCCCCCTCTTCTCAAGCTACTTAGCCCTCTAGCGGCCCACATTCCTTTGACCAGTTTTGTCAGGACCCCAACGCCTTCCAGTCACCGAGCCAAACCCTAGAACCCTTACCTGCCGCTAGTACTGAAGCTGCTCCTTCATCACCGCACTCCTCACCCGAGTCGTCTGAAGCCCTGCTAGTGCCATCCACTCAAACCCTTGTTTCCCCTAGGACCCGATCGCCCACCGAAGCGGCCACCCTCTCCGAAATCCCTCCTACTTCATTGTTTGCAGGGAAAATGCCACAACAAGACCAAACGTTGGAGGACCTAGACTTTATGAATATCACAGAGGACCAGCCTTTGGTAGTACAAGCTATGGGGATTTCTGCCTCCTTTCTCCAGGGTGTGAAGCGCAGAAGGGCTGAAGAGATAGTCACTCCGGTAAAACGCACAAAGTTTGACCTAGACCGGAGAGTGCTCACAACAGAAAAGTTGATCCCAAAGGTGAAGAAGCCTCTTCAGGAGATGACCAATGCAGACTATGAGCACCAGACAAAGGAGAAAATATTTGACGAGATCAACAAGGAATACGAAATCCATGGTATTCGTCGTAGGATAGACAATCTCCTTGTCAAACATCTTAAGACCTAGGAGGCACTTTTCCAGCTGCAAAACAACACAAGGCAGCTCGAGGAGGACTTGGCTATGGCTGCTGCACAGCTGGGATCAACGAAACATGAAATAAAAGAGCTTAAGGCTCAGCTGGCTGCCTCTCAGCAGGAGGCCACAACATAGAAATAGATAGCCGAGCAGCTGTCAGAAGAGATAAAAGTAGCGCTGGAGCAAGTCTCTCAGCTTCAAAATCAGCTGAAACAGGCACAGATGCAACTTACAAAGAAAGCATCACAAGCGTTGACCTTTTCAAAGAGCAAAGCTAAGGAGATGCGGGCTAGTTTGCTACAAGGTTGCAAGCCCAACCTTGTCAAGTCCTTATCAGTTCTGGACTTCGCGTCTAGGATTGAAGAAGTATCTGCCCAGGGAAAGCCTGTGGTAGAGGAAGCCGAACACCAGGCGAGGCAATGGCTAGACCTGGCTATAAAACTTGAGGAGTTTGAGCACAAAGGCTTCCAAATTGCCCCTATGTCCCAACTTGCCTCAGAGTGGGCAGATGCAAGGGTAACCTTGCATATTTATTTTGATAGGACAAAGAAGATTAGAACTGCCAGGAAGGCACTAGACACCCTAGAACATGAAAGGAACATTCTCCTGGTCTCCTTTCACACTCTGTCCGAACACGGGTGCCCTAGCTACGTCAAAGATAGCAAGTTTCTGACCCTTGAATAGGTTAAGCAGAATTGGCTGTCCTTCGAAATAGATACAACAAAAATCGACAGCTAGACAGAGCCAATCCAAGAGGCTTAGGTCACCTAGATGGTGTCGAAATACTATAAAATCAACTCCTCCCTAAAGGAGTTGGGAAAAAGATATAACACCATCGACCTACATGCGGTCGCTGCATTCCATGTAGCACTAAGAGAGATCAGTGACCTCGCACCTTTCCAAACAACAGTTTGGAACCAATCCAAGGCTGCATACCAACGCATTAGCGAGTGGGAGGCTGACGGTGGAGAACATTCAGGTTCAGAAGAAGAGACTGAGGAAGCAACTGCTAGAAGCAATCCTGAAGAAAAGCAGTTGCCCAGAATGAAGCGGTCAGATCAGCAGAGAGCAGGGGAAGGAAGTTCCTTTGCACCCAATGGATGAAGGCATGGTTCTTTACGTCGAGGCGAGCTCGACACCCCATGAGCCGCCAAAAATTTTGCCACATTTGGCATGGGGTGCCATGTTTTCAATTTTTGTAAGTAACCTGCTCTTTCTCTTCCTTTTTCCCTTTCTTCATCACTCCCTTTCTTCCTCTTTCATGTAGTTTTCATTCCTCTTCCTTCCTCCCTTTTCTTTCCCCTCAGTAGAGTTTCCAGAACAGAGGTGTTCCCTGAAAGTTTCTAAGTGTCAGGGTGCAACCCGAATTCGCAGCGAAGTCGAGGTGCGCCTTCAAGCTGGAGCATAGTAGGAGATGAGCGAAGTTTGACTAACTGCTGGGGGCGCAACCTAACTTCACAGCGAAGTCCGGGTGCGCCCTCCTTCCTGGGTGCTCTTGGAGAACAGTATGGTAGAAAATAGACTAAGTGTCGAGGCGCAACCCGACTTCGCAGCGAAGTCGGAGTGCGCCCGTCTCTTAGTGCGCAGTCCGAATAGCGATGGAAGACAATAAGTGTCGGTGCGCAACCCGACTTCGCAGCGAAGTCGAAGTGCGCCCTCTGACCGATGCGCAGTTGGGGAAGCAAAACCAAAAAATGACTAAGGCAAGATGACCCTCCCAATTGCGCTGTTTTTTGTCTGCGTAACCTGATAGCGCTCAGATCCAGGGCGAAGTTGGATAAACTGCCTTTCGAGGTAGCATTTGTCACTCATCAACATCTGACAAGTGTCCACTTTGAGATTCAAGCCAGGGCATGACCGGTAAAAGGACAAAGCATGGGCTTCACTATCTACACCAGCTGCCACCATTTAAGTTGATGTAAAGTGCCATCTACTGCACCTACCCGCATTCCTGTTGACCAACGGTTTGACCCAACATACCACCACGTAGCTATATAGCCTTTAGGGAGACCATGCTGCGAGTACAGTCCTGCCCGACAAAAGTCAGCATCAGCAACCCCTCAGTCACTCATGTCAGCTATTATCTTGTCTGGGACTTTGTACCCATGAATGTAATCGAAGGGAACTTGGGCTATAAATAGCCCACTCATTTTCATTGTAAAGGGTGGAAAGGGAATATATTGCTAGGGAACGATTGTAGCTATGCGTTTGCCTCTAATACAAGCATATACTTGGCTCTGCTTACTGTCTTTTATCTTGTATGCTGCCTTTCCTTGTCTTTTCTACCTCATGTTTCTTGTGTCATTGCTTGTTGTTGTCCTGAACTCTGGACTCTGGCATTTGGTGATCAAGTATTCCTGGAATGCATAGATAGAGGATACATAGGATGAATGATAGCTGTAGTTTTAATGTATGTTTGTAGATGAATGTTGTTAGTAGTGGTGATTGATTCGTTTCCGTGCTGCTTATTCCCCCCACCAACTCCAATCTCATTTGGATTCTCTTTCTGCACTTTTATCTCTTTCCCTGCAATCTTATCTTACGCTAAAAACCCCATAGGAAGCCGACCTTCTCCGGAGATTGGCACGGAAGGCATTCCTTCCTTCCGACATTTCAATTTGGTGGGCGAATCTGGGCGCAATGACAACAAATCTTTTCCTCATGGCAGATTCGTAACCAACAGTAATATGTTTTTCCCAAATATTTAACCTATTTGTTACAATGTTGATTTAGGTTTTATCAAATTTTTATTATTATTATAGATATTACATGATTTAATTTTGTTAAGTTTTAAAGTTTTTTATAATTTAAATAGGTTTAATAAAAATCTTAATTACTTAAATGTATATTAAGTAAATAATATTTTTTATTATAATATATTTATTATTATTATTTATTTATTTATTTTCTTTATATTAGAAGAATTCGTAACTCGATATATTTTTTATCGTTTCTTCGTGAGTTCAAATCTGACATGCATCGAGTGAAATTTTTAATGTGGTCGACAATACTAGCGTGATATACCCTTTCATTCTACGAGGTTTGATGGATTTGAACCATGATCTCTACCTTCCATATTAATTATTATTATTTATTTAAAATTATTTTATTTTATATATAATAATCAATTTTATAATAAAAATATTTTAATAAATAAACTTAAAAATGAGTTCTTTGAAGGCAAACAAGTAATTTATAATAATAAAAACGAATAGTGTTTTTATATAACATTATTTACTATGAAAGAATTTTGGAGAGTTCTGATGGAGAGCTTGAGGCAGGGAGGGGCATCAGGTTTGATAGGGGTGGCAAGCTAGTAGAATGGATAGCAGGAAGAAGATGTTGGGATCGATGATGGAGATTTTGACAAGGGCAGGGTAAAACCTTTTGACCTAGGTGCTTATTCCTAGGTAAATATTTTGAAAGGCAAGCAACAAATCTCATAGAGGTGCTTCAACCAACAATCGTCGAATAAAGAACTACAAATCTCATATGCCCTAGCATACCTAGCAGTTGAACAAGCAAAGATGTCTCTGGTTGAGAAATTTGTTAGAGTGCAACTAGGGTTGGAAAATATTAGGAAATGGGCAGCGAGGAAGTGGAAACCCCTAGGTCATATGGACATTGTGGCCCTACCACATGGATTTTTTGGGTCAAATTGAACTGTTCAATTGTGATAGAATCCTCCAAGGAGGCCCATGGTTCTATGGGAGAAGAGGGCCTTTTCAAAAATGGGGCCCTGATTTTGACCCTTTCTCGCATGCATTGATGTAGCTCTGGTATGGATTCGTCTCCCTGAGCTCCTGATTCACTTTTGGCATGAAGAGATTTTAGTAGGCATAGCAAGAAATAAAGGATAGTTACTTGCAAGGGATCCAACAACCTTAGCCTAGTTGAGAATGCTCTTTGCGAGAATTTGTGTAAATGTGAACCTGAATCAGGAACTCCCCAAATCTACAAAATTGTTTTCTAAGTATGGATCCTGGAACCAAATTATAGAATATGAAACTTGATGGTTAAGTGTGGGGTTTGTAAAAATGAAGGACATCCAAGTGTTGCGTGCAATTCATGCAAGAATAATTTTCATGGTGAGAGTAAATGGATTTGAAAGCAAGTTGGTCCTAGTCAACAAGTTTAGACTTTAGTGGAGGGTTTTTAGAAGGCAGATTTAGAAGGAAGGGCAAAAAAATAGGTGACGGGATTAGGAGACCAGGAGACATCAGAGGAATCAATAAGGAGGTAAGTGAATTATCCCTAAATTCTAATGAGTTGAACAGTAATATTCTCCTATCAAATCCATTCTCGCGTTTGAATGTTATTGAAGAGATACCAAACTATTTTGATATCAAACTAATTGAAACCCCAATAGGGGGAAAGGAAGGAGAGAGTAAAAAATAATCCTTAGATAATGAAATCCAAATAGAACCCAAAAAGTCTGATGGAACATTGGAGAAGGTTTAGAGAGAAAATAAAAGAGGTAAACACCAAGATGTTTCAATTCAGGATAGAGTGACCCAAATTCATTCCAAAGGGACAATTGATATGGGGGATGAGACAGGATCAGGTAGACTATTAGTTGTTGTTACTATTTAGAAGAAAAATACCAAGGAGGTGGTTGATGGCACTTAGACAACTTTAAATTTTAGAGGGGGGAAGAAGATTCCCACCAAAATAAAGATGATTTTTTTATCATAGAACATTAGGCCCTTAATGCCCATTCAAAACATTGTTTGGTGTATACCCATAGAAGAGAAAATAATCCAAATATTTTTTTGTTACAAGAAACAAAACTAGACCATATTAAAATTTATGGGATTCAAAAGGTAATTTGGAAAGAGGCAGGTTGGGAATGTAGCAGAGTGGTAGGAGCTTCAGGAGGGCTCTTGTGTTTATGGGACAAGAAACATATTGAGGGTAGGTTTGTTGTAAGTACAAGATGGTTAATTAATTTTTTTCCACAATCTAAACAACAAGCAAAACTAGATCCTAACCAATGTGTACGCTCCTAATACAACAACTGGAAGAACGCGATTATGGTCTGACTTGAATAAGATGAGAGAAGAATTTAAGGGAAAACCCTCGATTCTAGTAGGAGAATTTAATACTCCTCTAAACCCTTTAGACAAGAGAGGAGGATCTTCCACCCTTTCATAAGGAATGTAGAATTTTAGATATTTGGTCAATAGTAATGAATTGATGGATGTAGAGCTTAGAAGAATACCTTATACTTAGAGTAATAGAATATTAGGAGATCAAATCATTCAAATTTGATTAGATAGGATGTTAATTTCACATGAGGGGTTGACCATTTTTGGTGATTCCACACTCACTGCAATTCTAAATATTGGATCAAATCATAACCCGCTCATATGGGAAATTTTAGAGGAAGGAAGTACAACAAACCTTTTAGGTTCGAATTAATGTGGCTAAAACATTAGGATTTTGACTCCAAAATTGAGGAATGGTGGCAAAAAGATTTTTTAAGACCCAAACTTAATGAGATAACAGGAAAATTAAGATATTTCAAGCAAAATCTTAAGGTGTGGAATAGAGCGGTGTTTGGAAACCCTTTTAAGAGGAAATATGAAGTGAAAGAGCAGTTAAGAAATCTAGAGATCAGGTTGAATAAGGGGAATCTCACAAAGGAAATTAGACAGCAAGAGAAGAAACTTCTTGTAGAATACCATAATTTATTAGCTAGTGAGGAAGTTCATTCAAAACAAAAGTCTAGGATTATATGGTTGAAGGAAGGAGATTGTAAAACAAAGTTCTTTCACTTTTCTACTCTCCATAAAGAAGTTGCAACAAGATCAAGGAAGTTGTTAAACAAGATGGATCAGTAGTCAATATGCTTGATGATATCCAGGAGGAGGTAGTGAATTACTTCAAGGAACTCTTAGGACATCAGGAGGAGGAATATCTAGAAGCAATGGAAACTATGCTTAATCACATACCCCATCTCATATAGGATTATTTGAATTATTATCTTTCCATCCATTTCACTAAAGAAGAGATTAGAAAGGCAACTTTTTATTTTGGAGGTGATAAAGCACTAGGGCCAGATGGTGTTTCAATAGCTTTCTTTCAATATTTTTGGAAATTGATGGGCAAGGATTGGTGGAAGCTATTAAGGAGGTGCAAGAAACCCATTTTATCCCTATAGATGTCAAATCCAGTTTTCTAGCTTTGATCCCTAAATCTGCAAGAGTTAGAGATTTTACACAGTTTAGACCAATAAGCCTCTGCAATACCTTATACAAGATCTTGTCAAAAATATTAGCTAATAAGATTAAACCAATTTTGCCCTTCATTATTGATGTTAACCAAGGGGGTTTTGTTAGAAGCAAGCAAACCTTGGATGTGTTAGGAGGAAAACTAAAAAGATATATTGTACATGAAAGAGATTACAATATATAGGCATAAGCCTATATGAAGGACATGACACTTGTCAAAGAGAATGACAAGTGTCAAGATAAACTGGCATAGTGCACATTAACAATATTCTAACATTCTCCCTTAATGTGCATTATTCTAACTATAGAAGAAAAAAACAAGTCAACATTAGGTAATATTCTCCCTTAATGTTGACTTCTCTAAAAGAACCCTATCATCCTCCTTTATTATTGATTTGGTCTAGACTCGTGCTCTTTGCAGTTGACTCTCCAACTGTGAATAATGCTAGATCAATGATGTATACATCTCGGTCTTTTGCCACAGGATCAGCCACTTCCTAGGGTTTTTTGCCTCTAGGTCAGCCATCTATGTGCCTCAGGGTCATCATGGGTGCCTCAAGGTTAGCCACTCCTAGGTCTGTTGCCTCTATAGGTCATCCTCAGAGGATGTTGCCTCTCATAGGTCACTAACTAGGTTCACCATGAATATCATCCCCCCTCATGGTGAACTCAATCTAGAAGGTGTTGGTCTCTGCCAAAAATACACCTTAATACAAAAGAAATACGAGCCATATAAGAGTGTCGGTATCTTCCAAAAATGCACTAAAAAAATACAATAAAATGAGCCATAGAAACCAAATATGGAGGAGAAGAAGAAGAGAATAGAATCTTCTGAAGTGTCTTCGTCTGTAGTCTTTAGAAGTATATCCGTAAAAAACCTTAGAGTCTAGGGTGTCTATGTCTGTAGTCCCTAGAATAATTCTCCTTATGGTAATCACCTCATCTTACTAGAATGCATGGGTAACCAGCTGCTACATCCGCTAAGTTGATAGAGGATAAAACTAGATACTAGGTTCACTTATAAGTGCCTTGGGAGTGTTGGGTTCAATCGAGAGTGCACTCCATGATACAACAATATTCGAGCCTAAAACAAATCATAAAAAAAGTCTCAAAATTGAAAATGGACCCCACCATTGGGTCTAGCTTGAAAAAATCTTTCCAAGGACTATAAACATGGCTATAGTCGAATCTCAATAAGTCCTCCATATGTGGGATAAACAACAACATGCCTCACTAGGCAACAAATAATCCACAGGAATATTCTCCTGGCATCGCACTCAGGCGAAATAAAAACAGACTTCAAATTTCCCTCGCAGAGGAATTACATGGGCCATCTAGACCTTCCACTTCCACTTCCCATGTGGAAAAATATAAAAAAATGACCAATGAGGCCAGCCTATCGGCCAATAACAATCTCCACCATGATTTAAATATTTTCCCTCCAAGGGAAATTACAATGTTTTGAAACTTTGCCCATGTGGGCCTCTTCCACTTCCACGTGGAAAATAGCAAAAAAAATAAGTGCCCCCTGTGCTTTGAAAATTTTTCAAAGAAATGGGCCATCCCTGTGGCCATATATTAAAATACCCAACTTTTGAAAAATGCCCCACTCACTATATATTGTATTTTAAAATATTATCCTCATGTGATGCATTCACAAAAAAATGAAATACAAGACAACACCCCCACCGCGAGCATCGAACGACGTAGGTGATGCTGATAGGCTATAATGACAAGTTCAATACAGTAACTTTGGCTCCTCCACGGAGCAATCCACATCAGTTCTGCTACACTGGAAAGAAACGAACGCACTCGAAATCATGCCACGCTAAACTGTCAAATTTCTCGCCTTCTTTGACACGATCAACAACACCAATAAAAGTGAACACCAACAATTTTTTAAATGGTACAGGTTCACGATAATCATGGGAGACAAGCAAAGAACACACGCGCTCACCTAGAATACCAGGGACTCAAACCCGTGTGCGCTCTGAGCAGCGATTGGAGTGCTTCAGCCCCCATACGGAGGCTACACAGACCTCGATCGAGCACGATGGTGAAATCTTAGCTTCAACACTTCAATTGTAAGGTTGAACATTCGACATTGCCGCTGACTGAACCTTCGTAGTCAACATCGCGGCTGAGTGAACCTCCTAGTGGCATCTCGTCAGAGCAGCGGGTGTTTGGATCTCAGCCAGGTCGAGTCACATTTGATTCTACCACCGCCAGCAAAAATAAAATCATGAACAACGTTGTTGTTGTAATTTGATCTCCGTCAGTTTTCAAAAATGGTGGGCTTGATAAAAATTAAACAACGCCCACGTCACAAGTAGTCAAACAGTGCACATCACGTTTTTCTTCACCAACATAGTTTTCGCCTTGGTTATCCGGTGGAGAATTTGGACGCCACCGCACTATCATCTGAGGTTTTTCAAGATAAATCGTAGCAAATCTGTACGCGTCCTCGTCAGTGGCATGCTTCTCCATCTGAACTCCATACTAATAGAACTGCGGAAAATTCCATTATTGCCTGTTCAACCGGTCAAACTCCAAACGGAATGCTCCACAACTGCATATCCGTTGCATCTTCGACCATCATATCATGAGTTGATCACCTTGAAATTTTTTTGCGTTGCTGTTGTTATACCACCCACGATCATCTCCTCATTCAACACTCCCGAGCATTTTTAGCCAACTCAAGATTCTTCTTGACACTACTCCTCATCAAAGAGTAAAAAATGCGCTGCGTCGAGGATTTCTTAACGTCAATTGACAACATCACCACCGACATTCTCCACTACCCCAGAATATTAATTGTAGTATGGCTATCTCCACTGCGTCCACTACACAAAGGCTATGGGTGCTACGTATTATCTTGGAATGCCAAAGATTTTGTAACAGCCAACGCCAGGTAGGAAAATCTTGTATTTGTCATCGTGAAGATGCAAAAATATCGGGACGAAGTAGGATATGTTGTTGTCCATAAGATTTTGTGATTCATCAATGGAAAAAAATAGTGGAGTTTGCGTTATCCAACATTATTTGCAGCATCATGGACTTTGCGTTCTCCACCATTATTAAACAACATCAAAGAAAATATTGTCTATTAACTGGAGAGAATCTGCATTCCACTGTATGCTCCATGGCGAGCAACAACAAGAGAGCATAGAATTTCCTTGTCAAAATAAATTAACCTTCTTATGATAACAAAGATTTTCTCATCAATATTGGGAGCTATCACTGTAGCACTGTATGCACATTCCCTACACTCAAATGGTTGTATTTGCTGCATAGCGTTGCTTCCAAAAAAACACATGCATGAGCTCTTCACAAGAGATCACGTTGGTTTAGTTGGGATTGCAGCTTTCTGTGATTACTCAGCAGATCTCGGTGCATTTTGGAGCTCCACGACTTCTGTCTTGGGGTACAACAAGATATGAAGTTGTCGAAGGTATTGAATGGAGCTTATGTTGTTTTATCTTGCACTTTAATTTTTCTTCTACCGTCGAATCAACACGTTAACAATCCATCGCAGATAAGGAGCACTTGATATGGTAAAAGCAGCACAATCGCATCACAAGATTTTTAAATTTAACAGTTCATCAGCAGTAATCTGGCTCCCACCGGTGATTTAAAAAATAGATTTGAGCTTTGCAAAATAGCCATGCTGCACCTTTCATAAATTTTCCCCAAAACAAATTCGTCATCACTCGCCAGCTCGCAACGATAAGGAAGCCATTAATATTATAACATCAGGGGAAACCATTAATGGTATACCATTTTTCATCTCCGTGGAGAGATTACTTCTGCGAACGGATACATATGGGAGAAAAATGAATCACTAAAAAAAATTGGGGGGCATGATTTTTCCAAAAGTCTGGTTTCTGATCCATTGTAAACAATGGAGAGTATACTCCCTGTTTTGAAAAAATGGGGGAAAATGAAAAAAAATGGGAGAAAAAAGGAGGGGGAGGGAAAAAAATGAGGGGGGGATGGAAATCCCCCCTCAAACTCACAAGGGCAAGGAAATCCTGGAGCTCTGATACCAAATGTTAGTAGGAAAACTGAAGAGATATATTGTACATGAAAGAGATTACAATATATAGGCATAAGCCTATATGAAGGACATGACACTTGTCAAAGAGAATGACAAGTGTCAAGATAAACTGACATAGTGCACATTAACAATATTCTAACAGAATGGAATAGTTATAGTTCATGAGGTTATACACTCAATGGATAGAAGTGGGGAGGCTTGAATGTTTTTAAAATTAGATACGAATAAGGTGTGTGATTAAGTCTCTTGGGAATTTTTGGCAAGGATCTTAAAAAAGTTTGGTTTCAATGAGAACTGGGTAAATCTGACTATGAACTACATCTCCATAGTCAAGTCCTTAGTTTTGGTAAACAAAGAAGCAGTTGGATACTTCAACAATAATCATGGAATTCATTAGGGATATCCATTATCCCCATATCTTTTCATTATTCTTGTAGAGGTCTTAGGCCGTTCCTTGGTAGCAGTGGTATCTGAAGGCAGTCTTGGAAGTTTCAAGGCAGCTCCTTCAATGAATATGATATCTCATCAACAATTTATTGATGATCCTATAATTATGTCTAAAGCCTTTATACCTCAAGCTAATCAAATTAAACATATACTGGACAACTATGAACAAGCAACAGGGCAAAAACTTAATTTCAATAAGAGTATGGTCTACTTTATTAATACTCACGAGCCTAGACAAAGAAGTATTAAGAAAGTTTTTGGCTGTGAGATTGGCGCACTCCCCTCTTCCTACTTGGGAATGTCACTCTTTAAAGGAAGAATGAAATCTGAGACGTGGAACCCAGTCATAGAAATATTTACAAAAAATTAGTTGGATGGAGAGGTAATTTATTGAGTCAGGTAGGGAAAGCACAACTAGTCCAGTCCACCTTGTAGAGCATTCCCATCTACTTTATGTTAGTTTTCAATAATACTTCTATTATTAGTGATAAACTAGAATAGATCTAAACATAATTTTTATGGTCTAGTTTGGAGGATAAAAAATGCATGTCCTTAGTAAATTTGGATCAAGTATGTTCTAAAAAGAACTATGGAGGTTTAGGCTTCAAACGCCTAAAATTATTGCATAAGTCTTTAATTGGTAAGATGATATGGAAGTTGATTAATAATGATTAGTTAGGTTGGGTAAATATTTTGAAGGTAAAATACCTAAAGAATAATAAAAATTTCTTAATTTCAAAAGATCTGCCCAAGGGGTCTACATTTTGGAATAGTCTAATGCATAGCAAAGACCTTTTGAAGAAAGGCTCAAGATGGAGGATTGGTAATGGAGAGAAAGTGGATTTTTGGAAGGATAGTTGGTTGAAAAACTAGCCCATCAAGTATGACATTGAGTTGCAACCCATTAGATAATATTTGTCAAAAATACTAGGTGAAAAGGTGAAAGATTTTCTTATTTTGAATAATGAGAGAACTAGTTGGAAAGATGTTAGGTTAGAAGGGTTGACTAAAGAACATAAGAAAGTAGCTCACAAACTATTTAACCTACTCAAGGATTTCCTTTTGAAGTTTAAGGGTAGTAATGACTCTCTGGTTTGGAGTAAAGAAAGCAAGAAGGCTATTCAATTAAATTAAGCTATTCCTTATTAGAGAAGGAGGGAGTTGGATGGCTCCTGATAAAAAATATTTGGATTAAAAAATTGATTCACAAGATTAACTCTTTCTTTTGGTTGACTGTTCAAAATAGGATTTTAACCATTGATAATATTTGTAAAAGGGGCTTCCAGATTGTAAATAGGTGTGATCTATGTGAAATGATTTGGAAATAATTCAACATATCTTTTTGGATTGTGTGTTTTCATATGAAGTCTTCAATTCTTTACTCCAAAAGTTCTCAGTCTCATGGGTGAAGCCTAACAATATAGTGGATCTATGTTTACAATGGAACTCACCCTTTAAGAGTAAGAGCTTGAGTGTTTTGTGGCATTTTTATCTTCCACATTTTTTATGGGGGATATGGAGAGAGCGCAATAATCAAATTTTCAAGGGTAGAAAGATAGATGTTTCTTTGATCAGTTTAAGGGTTGGGAATGCCTTAGAGGAGAACTTTAAAGCTTCCTTAAAGATTCCAAAAGAAGACCTCAATTTAGGAATCCCAATCCTTCTAGATTGACAAGCTATCAATATATCTCCTCAATCTCTATTGAAGCCTTCTAGAGTTAATGTGAATTGGGAAATACCTCCAAAATATTGGGTAAAGCTTAATTTTGATGGAGCTTCAAAAGGGAATCCAGGTGTAGTTGGAGTAGGGAGGTAGTAAGATATGAGACAAGTGAATTTTTGTTAGCATATGTTAAACCTCTTAGCATTTAGACTAATCATTTTGCAGAGGCAAGAGCTCTCCTGTTAGGCACTCACCTTTTACTACAAATGAAAGCAATGAATGTCATAATTGAAGGTGATTCATTGAATATAGTGAAATCCCTCAAAGAAGAACAAGAAGCGAGTTGGAAAATAGCAAAGATGATTGATGAATGCAAAGTGAACTTTACATAGCTACGACAAAACCACCCAAGCTGACCACGCGAAGGAGCAACTATTGTGTGACCGAGGTCACACCGTATAAGGTGTGGCAATTGTTGTTTAAACTGTGTTTTGCACCGCGTATCCCGAATGTGGGATAAATACCACAAAACGAAAACCCGACGGATGACGTCAGCGAAAAATTAATCGCAAAAAACCTTAGCTTCCGTCTTTAAAATTTTTAATTGCTATTTTATGATTGGTTGACGACGCTGGCGACAGTTTGGCTGGACTGCGTGCGTTTCACTCTGCGTGCGTTCGGATTTGGACTGTGCCGGAGGATCTAAGACCCTGGACAATGCTATGGTAACGACCAGGCGACCTGGCTTTGGATTTGTCTGCAAAGGATATCTGATATTCGGGCCACTGCTGTGTTAACCACCACTGCTTGCGAGACGAACAGACGGGGACGAAAGGCGAACGAACGGACGAAGATGAATACGACGAAAGAACGAAAGAACAGGGACGGAGGGCGAGCGAACGGACGAAGATGAGGATGACAAAAAAATGAGAGAACAGGGACGGAGAAGCGAACGGTGGGAACGAAAAAAAATATAAGATAAACGTAACAGGCGACAGTGAATTTTCGCTCCAAGTATGCAGGCGTTCCCGGAATCGACAACTCTGATACCACTTTTATGGAAACTTGAGATGTGCGACCAACACATTGTGCATTCACCCCATTGGCCACTAGAACCTGGAATTTGTCTTTGTTGGAAGAGTTAATGAATAAATTCAAAGCTTTGGCGGTTTTGATGTTGATAAAATTGTGGGTACTACCAAAATCAATTAGCACATTCACCTTTTTCTGGCGAAGAAATCCTGGTACCTTGATGGTATGGTGGGCGGTTAAACCCATGAGAGCATGCATGGAAATCGCCATTGTATCCTCTTCTTTTTCTTCTATAGTACATGGTAGGTCTTCTGGCATAGGTTCTTCTGATTGGTAAGGTTCATCCTCTTCTCCTTCACATTGATCACCTTCAATATGAAAGTTTTGTTTTTGGGCACATGCTTGTTCCTTGGGGTGATGAGTGCGACATTTATAGCAAAAATATCTTGATGGTTGATCATTTCTACGAAAGGAATTGTTGCGATATGAGGGACGACTATAAGTTTCACGCCGTGCAGACAACTGATGTCTCTTCTCGGCCAACTTGGCTATTCTTATACAAGCTGTTTAGCAAGGTTGGATCGTGCATGTCTACCTCCACTCGAATATTTTCTTTCAAACCATTGCGAAAGGCTCCTACCACTGTGTCGGGACCGAGGTCTAAAGTGTATGGTAGTAAACTGGTAAACTCCGAAACGAATTCACTAACTGACCCTTCTTGTTTAAGAGATAACAATCTTACTGTGTATGATGATGTAGCTCCTTCATCAAATCTTTCTAAAAAAGAGGTAGTGAATTTTCTCCAATTAATAGTAGCTCCTTTCTCTCGTTTAAGCCGGACAAACCATTGGTAGGCCTCGAGTGCCTAGTTTTGATGCAGACAAAGGGACTTTGTCAATTTCCTTAATTTGATATAAGTCAAGAATGCCTTCCATTTTGGCTATCCAACCACGAGGATCATGACCTTCAAAAGTGGGCATATCAATTCGTGGAAAATTATTATTATTAGGACCTCTCGGTTGGTGATAACCCGTGTCCCTTTCTTGATTTTGGTTATACCGCTGTCTTTGATAGCGATCCCTGGAATTATCCGAAGTGCCTATTTGCTGTTCCCAATCGTCATTTTGATCGACATTGTCTTCATTCCTTTGGGCATGGGAGTGATTTTGGGGATTAGTATTGGGATTAGGCTGGTTTTGTGCTTTCACAAGGTCTTTTAGGAGGACACCAATTTCGTTCATACCATCTAGTAAGAGTCGAAGAGAATCACTATCGAAAATGGTTGAGTTACTTGAGTTTCCTTGTGTGATGTTTTCGTGAGTTGGGGAAGGATTAGTAGCCATAGGATCTACTAGTGGATGATGTGGATTATAACTACCAATTTTAAAAGGAGAAAGAGAATTTTTAGTACCTGGGCTGCGATTAGGTCTTCTTGTGTTGTTATTGGTCGTTTTCGAGCTTGATAATCGACCGTCAGGCCCTTTGCTCCAACTTCGACTCATGCACTGCTCAAAAGTTCTTGCTTATTAATCCTTGATCTGCAAAATTTGGTTATCTTTTGGTAAAAAATTTGGTGTTGATTCCGCCTTAATTGCCACTCCAACTGCGACGCGGAATTGGATGTTGTGTGCTCCGTGAGGACACTACAGATAGGAGTTTGGACAAGACACGACTCGTAAGACCGAGACTCAACGGATACGACCCGAGCAACACGTGACACGACACTGCGTAATGGACAAGGACCTGCGACCAGGGACGAGGACACGTGGAAGGACGCGGAGAACATGACTCTCTACACGATGACAAGACCGCGGATAGCGCAGACACGAACCGAACCAAGAGGGATAGACACCCAACACTGCGACAAGACACGCGGGACAGATACGCAACACTGTGATAACACATAACACTGCGACAGACACGCGGGACAGACACGCAACACTACGACAGACACGAACCGGACACAAGAGCGACAGATACGCAACACTGCGACAGACACGGACCGAACCACAAGAGGGACAGACGCCAAAGACGATACGACAAAACCGCCCAAGCTGACCACGCGAAGGAGCAACTAGTATGTGACCGAGGTCACACCGTATAAGGTGTGGCAATTGCTGTTTAAACTGTGTTTTGCACCCCGTATCTCGAATGTGGGATAAATACCACAAAACGAAAACCCAGTAGATGACGTCAGCAAAAAATTAATCACAAAAAACCTTAGCTTCCATCTTTAAAATTTTTAATTGTTATTTTATGATTGGTTGACGATGCTGGCGACAGTTTGGCTGGATTGCGTGCGTTCGGATGTGGACTGCGCCAGAGGATCTAAGACCCTGGACAATGCTGTGGTAACGACCAGGCGACCTGGCTTTGGATTTGTCTATGAAGGATATCTGATATTCGGGCCACTGCTGTGTTAACCACCACTGCTTGCGAGAGGAACAGACGGGGACGAAAGGCGAACGAACGGATGAAGATGAATACGATGGAAGAACGAAAGAACAGGGACGAAGGGCGAGCAAACGGACGAAGATGAGGATGACGAAAAAATGAGAGAATAGGGACGGAGAAGCGAACGGTGGGAACGAAAAAAAATATAAGATAAATGTAACAGGTGACAGTGAATTTTCGCTACAAGTGGTATCAGAGCAATGATTTTGGCAAAGTGGGGATTTTTTTGTGAAACCCTAGAATTAGGGTAATTTTTTTTTTTTTGGAAAAACATCTCATCTTTCAGGAGCCATATCTCTGCGCAAGTTTATCCGATTCAAGCGATTCTTGGATCAGATTGTGCAGAATTTGAAGAGCTTTAAAATGAGTGGTCATATGAAGGAATCCAAGTAGTATTGAGGGAGATACAACCTTTTGAAGTCAGCCATCTGGAACAAGGAAAGTGACGAATTTTCAAGTCGCGAATTTTTCAAAAGACAATTTGTTTAGTTCGGGTAAGCAAATCAGTTGCACTTTATTTTGTTTGGAAGAAAAATTGTAGATGTAGTTGTCTTTGGGATTTTTAGCTTCAACTTGGTGGGAAGATATTTTTAATTCCATAAAACCCTAGTTTGCATTAGGGCATGATATATATTTTCATGAAACCCTAGATTTGCATTATCTGGAGGTGAACTTATGGAGCTAGAAATATTTTCTGGAGAAGATGATATTGATGTTAGGGAATGGTGGAAAACGTTTAGGTCTCCATATCATAATATTTCTTTTGAGAAATCCTTCCTGGATATATGTTTTAAAGGGAAAGCTTTGTATTGGTGGATAAAATTTTGTAAAGAAAGGAATAATGAATATACTTGGGATGAAATGGAGCATGAATTCTTGAGTATATGGGATCCATATTATATAGATTACCTAATGGATATCATCGAAGATGATGAAAAGAAACTACAGGAAACTCAAAATGAGCGGAATGCAATAAAAGGAGAATGTGAAGTTTTAAAGAAACAGAATGAAGACTATGAAAAAGAAATAAAATTACTCAAGAAGAAAGAGGAAAAGGTCAGGAAAGATAAAAAATATGTCAGTATGCAGACAGAGGAAACCATACCTTTGGTAGAAGATAAATTAGAAAATGGACAAAGGAATTTGTTTGAATCTAAAAAGTCTATTATGCAGGTTCATGGAAGCATTCAAAAGGAACAGGTTATTATTTCCATTGACCTTGGTAGTAGATATAATTTTATTAATATTGCTTTGGCTAAGAAGTTGCAAGTTCAAGCAACAAAAATCAAGGACATACAACTAGAGGGTGAGAATGTTCGGATTTTTGAAGATTTAAATATCACCATGGATAAATATGTTTTACATTCAGATTTCTATGCTATTGAGATGGATGATAAGGATATTGTTCTTGGTTATCCTTGGTTAGATTCTTTGGGTACTGTTAACATTAATGTGCAAAAGAAGTTTATGAAGTTATGGTACAAGAAAAAGAAGATAACATTACAGGATATTTCTCAACTTAAGGAGCAGGGATCCAAGGAAAATCAAGAAGCGGTTGTAGAGAAACAAATTGAAGAACTCGAAACAAAATCCAAGAAGGTCGTAGCAGCAAAAGAGTCCATGGAAGAAGTAGCAAAAATTGATTCAGTGGAAATAACGATAATAGAGTCCAAGGAAGCTTTGATAGAAGAGCACAAGGACACACCAAACAAAGAGAACATGAAAGAACAATGTGTAGAGGAATTTAAAATAATGGAGCCAAATGTTGAGAAGTCAAAGAAGGTAGAACATCAAGTAAAGGTTGCACCATATCGCCATCCACACCACCATGAGCGAAAACAATATTGGAGACATGGTTCAAGGCAACAATATTATGGTTCTACATGTAATTAGAAGGGCACCAACTATGGCAGTGTTTGGCAAAGAAAGCATAGTGATCATGGTTTTCAGCATGGTTCATCAGCATCAAGGAACAAGTGGACCCATCATTCAAGTTATCAAAATACGAGCAGCAAGCGTGGAGCCAACGAAGAAGATTTGGATACTCAAGTAACAAAATGGCGTACCAGAATCATTGGGTTTCACTTGGATGGATGGATGAGCGAGATTGGTACCAATTGCTAACGTTGCTTAGCAAATCATACTATCATGTTTCTTCATATGTTTCGAGGACGAAACATTTGTAAGGAGGGTGGCATGGTAGGGTACCTAGGAATAGATATTTGGGGATATATTATTATATTGTATAAGGGTTGGCATGGACCACACATAACCCAAGGTTGATTGTATTATAATATTATATTATATTTTAATATAATATAATATTAGTAGTAGGCTCTCCAAAGTAGAATAAGAATATGGATATATAAAGAAGAGATATTTGTCATTGTAAGGATATTCATATCATTGAAGAAGAATCTTATGTAATCATCGTGCCCACGAAGTGGCCTCTCATCTTGGGAGATCTTGTGGAGTTATTCCTTCCTTAAGGATTATTATTGGTGTTGCCCTACCTTAAGGGTATTATCTATCTCTCTCTCATTTGTGGATTGTTATTGTGGATAATATATTGTGGATGAATGATTTGATATTTTTGCATATTGGTGAATGGTTCATGTTTAATAATAATAAGTTATGCAACAAAATTCAACATGTCTATTGAGAAGGGAATGGAGCTCAAGATATTATGGTCAATATTAGTTTTGTTGGAAGAGAGTAGATCCTGGATAGATAGTTTTCCCTAGTCATTGCAAGAGATAGATGTAAAGGAGAAAATAAGGAATGTACCCTTAGTAGAGCAATAGGGAATGAGTAGATTGGATAATTTTCACATAGATGATGGGAACTAGCCAAATTGGGGCAACCCAACTTCAAATGATTGTGAATGAGGAAGGATATGTAGCTGAGGTGAAGAAATAAATATTTTTTCAGTGTTGTTGTGGTATGTTCTTGACTGTTTCTTATGTAGTTTATTGTTTGATTTATATTTGGTTGTGTTTTTCTCAGATTATAGTTTAGTTAACCGCCATCCTATGTTTGTAAGGGTAGTTTTGTAATAGTCAGCAAGTTTTGTAGCTGATAGGTGGTTTTTTATTGGCTTTTGTGTTGAACAATATATATTTCTAGATTTTTGTAAGGGTTTGGGAACCCTAAAACCCCTTGCTACCATTAAAAAAACATTATTTACTATGGATAAGATAGTATTCATAAATTATTGAACTTAAGTTGGTATTAAAAAGGATATGTGACCATGTGAAGATAACCTTTTGAAACTAGGGTAGTGTTAGGGCATTTTTTAAAAACATCTCATCTTTTAGGAGCCTTATATTTGCAAAGGGTTGTTCAATACAATTGATTTTTGGACCAATCTGTGTGGAGTTTGAAGAAATTAAAAATGAGTGATCATATAAAAAAAATTGAGCAATATTGAGGGAAATATGACCCCATGAAGTCAGTCATTTGAAACAAGGGCAGTGACAAATTTTCAAGTTGTGAAAAACAAAATTGTAGATATTTGTCAACCAAGGTTCAGATGATGGGAGAAGCAATGGAGGGCTAGGGTTTTAGTGAAGCAAGACATTTTGTCTGGACATAGAATTTTTTAGCTAAGTTTCTTTTTCCCTTTTTTTTTCTTAGAATTTTTCCTTGTAAATTATTTTAGGTTTTTTTCCTATATTGTAATTGTTATAGGATACTTTGGTAATTTTCAATAGATTTTAAGTTTTAGTTTTCTTTCCATGGACCAATTTACAACTAAATCCTTAGAATCATCTCTATTAGTAGAGGTTAGTGAGCGTCTAATAGAGGAGTGATCCTCATATTTGAAAGATAGGGTAGCTTTTAGTAAATTTAATGGGTCTTGGATAGGGGCTTTAGTCTTGAGAAATGGATTGATAGGAGTTGGAAGTCTCCAAGAGGGATTCTATCCTTTGTTCCCAAAGGTTTATTCATAGTCATTTTTTGTTCCAATAAGGAAAGAGATAGAATCCTAAAATGGTGCCCTTAGTTTATGGCAAGATTAGGACTCTTCCTTACTCGTTGGTATGAAGGCTTTGTGCCTAAAAATGTAAATCTATCCCTACTACCAATTTGGGTTGGGATGTATGAATTACCCATTGAATTACACTTTGGGGGAATTCCTTGAGATTTTAGAAACTATAAAAAATAGATTCTTGGCGATTTATGCTTGGATATTGGCCATGATTGATATAAGTAAATATTTACTAGAATAAACCATTCTATAGTATGGGGTAAGTTGTGGATACAAACCATAGATTATGAAAACATATCTTACATGAGGTGGGGCATATTGAAAGATCATGCCCTCAGAAGAGTCTCGTAGAATCATATGTAGAAAATCGTAAGAGAAATTTACAAATGGATGTAGATGAGGATAGTTTTCAACTTCCCAAAAAAGGTCTAGACAAATAAAAGTAAATAAACAATTGAGACCAATAAGTTAATATATTTGAATACATACCAATTCTTTTGATGCTTTAGCCTATGAAGAAAAAGCGAATAAGAGCTTATAGTACATGTTGCATACTTTATTATTATAAACAAATAATTCACCAATATGCAGAAATATCAAATCATTCATCCACAATACATTATCCACAATAACAATCCACAAATGAGAGAGAGATAGATAATACCCTTAAGGTAGGGAAACACCAATAATAATCCTTAAGGAAGGAATAACTCCACAAGATCTCCCAAGGTAAGAGGAAACTTCATGGGCATGGCGATTACATAAGATTATTCTTCAATGATGATTACAATGACAAATATCTCTTCTTTATATACCCATATTCTTATTCTACTTTGGGGAGCCTACTACTAATATAATATTATATTTTAATATAATATAATATTATAATACAATCAACCTTGGGTTATGGGTGGCCCATGCCAACCCTTATACAATATAATAATATATCCCCAAATATCTATTCCTAGGTACCCTACCATGCCACCCTCCTTACAAATGTTTTGTCCTCGAAATATATGAAGAAACATGATAATATGATTTTCTAAGCAAAGTTAGCAATTGGTACCAATCTTGATCATTCATTCATCCAAATGAAACACGTTGATGCTAGTATGCCATTTTGTTACTTGAGTATCCAAATTTGCTTTGTTGGCTCCACGCTTCTGCTATTGTATTTTTATAACTTGAATGATGGGGCCACTTGTTCCATGATGCTGATGAACCACTTTGAAAACCATGATCACTATGCTTTCTCTGCAAAACACTACCATAGTTGGTGCCCTTAAGATTCCATGTAGAACCATAATATTGTTGCCTTGAACCATACCCCCAAGATTGTTTTTGCTCATGGTGGTGTGGATGGTGATATGGTGCAACCTTAATTTGATGTTCTACCTTCTTTGACTTCTCAACATTTGGCTTCACTATTTTAAATTCCTCTACATAGTGTTCTTTCATGTGTTAGTCCCTTTTAATTAAAACTATTACATAATTTTGCTATAGTGAGGGTTTGAATTTTTTGGGCAAGAATCTCAGCCAAGGCGGCAGAGGTAGAGCAGGTATGGAAGGGGCAGGTGGAAGCCTCGAGCATGGATCAAGTGAGGATCTAGAGGAAGGTGGTCAGGATGCGGTAGATTTGGAGGCGGGCATCACGTTGGGGCCCAACCCTCCTCAAAAAGACCTTGAAAAAAAATATACAAAGGGATCCAAGCAGTGGCTGTCTTTTGCTGAGACTCTTATAGGAAAAATAAAGGAGGTTCTCTCTCATCCACCCCTAGTTCCAGTAAATAATAAAATTTTGTCCCCGACATGAGCGCTTTTATTTCAATGGAAGAATTCTCCCTAGTAGGCAAGTTTTTGGGAGGTAGGCCGGACATGGAGACTATCAGGGCTTGGATGATGAGTAAATGGTGACCGATAGGCAGCTTAGAGTTGGTAGCTCTAACTCGAGGGTTCTTCATTATTCGTTTTAACAATATGGAGGATGCTAACCACATTTTAACAAGAGGTCCTTGGTTTTGGGTAAAAGGAGCCTTTTTCTCAGATGATGGGGTGAAGATTTCGATCCTAGAAAGCAAAATATTAACATTGCCATTATTTAGGTTCATATCCCAAGTCTACCTACCCAGTTCTTCAATGAATATTGGTTGTAGGGCATAACCAAAACTATAGGGGACCTGATCTCCATTGACCATGCGACCTTGGCCAGGACAAGGATGACTCATGCACGAATATGCGTAAATGCTAATTTGGATAATGAATTGCCAAGGTTTGTGGAGCTAGTGTATGGAGAATACTATCAAAAATAATTGATAGAATACAAGAACAGACCGACATTCTATGCAGAATGCAAAAATCAAGGACATCTATGCAATTAGTGCCCTAACCTGGCAATGAATAGAGAAAAGCAGAAGCAGGGAATGCTAGACAAAGGAAATTTGAGGAGTTTCTCTAGCAGCGGTGATTTCAATCAGGCAAACTATGTCTACCAAAAAAAGAAAAGAGAGGGTGCAGGGTCCCAACTAGACAAAAGAATACAACAGGTTGTTGGTAACCAAAATACTCAGGTAAGTTCCAATCCTCTAGTTTCAAATAAATTTTTAATTCTATCCAATATGGAAGTAGGAGGATTATCGGAATACATGGAAGCCCAGAACCTTCAAGCTAACCTTTCAGACTCTCTAGAATCCCCATCCAAGTCAGGATCCTCAAACCATAATGCTAAAATTATTGTAAGCCCCGTGGGCATCACAAAGCCAAACCCTAATGCTCGATCTCCAGAATCCCCATCCAAGTCGGGATCCTTAAACCCCAATGCTGAAAATACTTCAAGCTCAGTGGGCATCCCAAAGCCAAACCCTAATGCTAAAGAACTTAGGAAGAAAGTTGAGGCATTGGAAAATAAAAAATCTCATCTCCCTAACATCATCACTAGGAGCCAGGTGAATCCTACTAAGGGGCCATCCCGCAAACCAAGGGAATATAGGAAAAAAGGAGAATATTTAGATGTAGGGGTGGAGATATGTGAAAATATTCAGACTGAGGAATATGACAGTCCGGTTTTGCAATAAATTGCCTCCCCCCAGTTTAGTCCTAAAAAAATAGGAGCACTGTGAAGTCTCCTATAGATTTTGGCAGTGAAAAAAGAAGAGGGAGA
Source organism: Wollemia nobilis (assembly GCA_028583015.1). NCBI lineage: Eukaryota > Viridiplantae > Streptophyta > Pinopsida > Araucariales > Araucariaceae > Wollemia > Wollemia nobilis. The sequence continues at coordinate 3,157,005 of JAQPPZ010003147.1, forward strand.
ATATCAAATGCTGAGCATCAAAAAATTAAAATGAATAATGACATTGCCAATGGAAAACAGAGAATCTTGTTTCAACAAGTTATTCTGGGTTTTGAAGACAACAAATTAGGAAACCCCCCTCAAGGGAGGGGGAGAGGAAGAACTCCCAAACAATATAAATGAAGTTACTATCATGGAACGTGAGAGGCCTCAATGGCCTGCCCAAACATAGGGAAGTCAGTGCAATAAGAAATCAAGTGAATCCAACTATTATCATGTTGCAAGAAACAAAAACTAATGAGATTTAGTCAAAAAAAGTAGCAAAAAAAATCTGGAATCAAGGGGAAATGATTTGCAAATGTCTGGAGGTCTTATGGCTTTGTGCGATCCTCGAATAGTAGAAGGCACCATTATTCAAAAATATGATAGGCTTCTTAGTGTTTTATTTAAGGAAATAAACAGCAACAGGTCGTGGATCCTTTCAAATATTTATGCCCCAACTTCAATTCAAGGGAGAGCTCTATTGTGGGAGTACTTAGGCAATCTGAGTGAAATATTACATAATGTCCCTTGGATTCTGGCTGGGGATTTTAAAACTCATTTTTACCCTTCAAAAAAAATGGGTGCAAATGGACCACCTATCAGGAGCATGGATGAGTTCAATGACTTTGTGAACTCCAACATGTTGATGGATGTAAAACTTAGAGGAGTTAATTATACCTGGAGAAATCAGTGGATATGGTGTCATCTCATTCAAGAAAGGCTTGACAAGTATTTTCTATCAAAGGAGGCTATAACTCTGTTCGATGATTCTACCCTGCAAGCCCTTCCTAAAATTGCCTCTGATCATAATTCCATTTTGTTGGAGATCCCCAACTCTTTGTCCTTCAAGAAACCTTTTAGATTTCAATCTATGTGGATCAAACATTCCAGTTTCAGAGATAACTTAATTCAGTGGTTGCATAGCCTGTCAAGGGTGGTGCAACTTTTTAAACTTGCTAGCAAATTAAATTTTGTTAATGAAAAGCTTCAAACTTGGAACAAAGAGGTCTTTGGGAACCTCTTTGAAAATAAAAAATAGGTTGTTGAAAGTTTGAAGATAATTGATCAGAGGATTCAACATGGTGATGTTGATGAAACTACTAGGCAGGAGGAACAAACAAAACTAGCAGAGTTTCATAACATTTTGGCCTATGAGGAAATCTATTGGAGGTAAAAATCAAGGGCTCTTTGGTTGAAATATGGAGATTCAAATTACAATTTTTTTCACATCACCATGCTTAGAAACAGAAGCAATAACAATATAAAATTTTGAAAAAAAATAGATGGTTCTATTACTCAGGACTTAACAGAAATTAGAAAGGAGGCAATAACTTATTTTAATTCTATCCTTGGTCAGGAATCGTAATGCAATGAGGAGGCCAAAGATATTCTCTTGCAATCCATTCCTAGCATAATAAATGAGGATATAAACCTTAAGATTCTAGCTCCATTTTTTGATGAGGAAATTAAGGAAGCCTTGTTTAGCATGGAGCCAGACAAAGCCCCGGGACCCGATGACTTTCCCCCTCATTTCTATCAAGATTTTTAGGATATCGTAAGTGAGGATGTAATTTTTGCTGTCAAAGAATTCCAGGCAAGCAATCATATCCCAAAAGGTCTCAAATCTACTTTTATTTCTCTAATTCCTAAGAAGAAAACCCCTGAATCTATGGCTGACTTTAGGCCAATTAGTCTGTGCAATATTTCTTACAAGATCCTAACTAAAGCCATTGCAAATAGAAAGAGAGATGTTTTGCCCCGCATCATAGATCCATGCCAGGGAAGCTCTGTCCAAGGTAGGTCAATCTTGAATGGAGTTATCACAGTTCATGAAGCTCTGCACTTTGCTCATAAGACTAACATGTCTATTTTTGCCCTCAAGCTTGATATGAACAAAGCATTTGACAAGCTAAATTGGGACTTTATGATTGTTGTCCTCCTTAATTTTGGTTTTCACCACCAATAGGTTAATTTGATCAAAGAATGCATTTCTAAAGCATGGTTCTCAATTTTGGTTAATGGAACAACTGCTGGTTACTTTCAAAGTCGCAGAGGAATTCGACAGGGGGACCCTATCAGCCCCATGTTATTCATCATTGTGGTAGAAGCTTTAGGCAGAACCATAAAAAATGCTTGCAGTTCAAGGCTAATCTCAGGAATCAAGCCAACATCTCTCACTAGGGCTGTTTCTCACCAACAATTTGTCAATTATACCCTTCTATTGACTAAGGCGTCGGTGGTTGAGGCCAAAAGAATTAAATACATCTTGCAACTCTACGAGGATGCTGCTGGTCAGAAAGTTAATTTCAGTAAAAGCAAGTTATATTTCTTGAACACCCCCATTCAGAGGTAAGGAAGGATTGCAAAAAATTTAGGGTGTGATATAGCAAACCTACCCACTTCGTATCTTGGTCTCCCTCTTTTCATTGGTTCTCTAAGAGAGTCAATGTGGGATAGGGTTATTGAAAGAATTCAAAAAAAACTTGCTGGATGGAAAGGTCATCTTCTATCTCAAGCAGGAAAGATGACCCTCACTAAGGAATCTCTTCAGAGCATTCCAGTTTATTTCCTCTTCGTTTTCAAAGCCCCTGTGAAGGTTTTCCTAGAAAATTGAGAAACTCCAAAAATAATTTTTATGGACTGGATCAGAGGAGAAAAATGATCCACCTTGTAGGATGGACCAAAGTGTGCAGACCCAGGGAAAATGGGGGCTTAGATCTGAGGAGAATTGCTCATATGAATTTAGCTTTACTAGCTAAGCAGGCGTGGTGCCTCATTTTTGGTGAAGAAAATGAATGGACAACTATCATAAAACGAAAGTATCTTCAAAATATGGAATTTCTAAGTGACTCAATTCCAATAAGAGGTTCTGCTTTTTGGAAAGCAATTCTCAATTGTAAGGAAATCATCAAAAAGGTTTAAGATGGGTTTTAGACAATGGTGAGAGGATAAATTGTTGGAATGATAGGTGGGCTAAGGACGAACCACTGACACAATATCCTAACTTAGATCAAATCAAAGATATCACAGAAAAACTCATTGGCAAAAAAGTCTCCGATTATATGGTTGAGGACAGAGGTAGAATGAAGTGGAAAAAAATAAGGATTCAGGGATTTCAAGCAGAATCAAATGATATTTGTAAAATTCTTGGGCAACAACTTATCCCCATGAGACCCAAGGAAGATCAAATGACCTGGGCTCCTACGAAAAACGGGTAGTTCACTATTAAATTAGCTTACAAGCTTTTGCTTGATGACGAGGATTTTATCCTTCGAAAGGACTTAATTTGGATAAAAAAATTAATTCTAAAAATTGTAGTCTTTTCATGGCTGGTTATCCAAGGAAGAATTCTAACCATTGATAATATGATGTATAAAGGTATTTGTATTACTAATCGTTGTTATCTATGTAGGGCTAATTGAGAGATCATTTATCACATTTTTCTTGAGTGCCCTTTTTCCTTGACTGTCCCAAGTGGGGTTTTTCAGGCCTTCAATATTTCTTGGGTTAAACCAGCCACCATACTTGATTTTTTCATCTAATGACCTTGCCCCTTTTCAAGCCAATGACTTAGATACATTTGGAAAATTTGTCTCAATCACTATCTTTGGCAGGTGTGGTTAGAAAGGAACCATAGAGTCTTTAATGAGTCTATCCATGATCATCAAACTATCATTGCCAGGATCCTAATATTTGCCAATGAGAATGTGAACCTTATCCCTTTTGATAGCCGTAAACCTCATCTGCAAGAGACCATGATTGCTTAATATTTAAGCTTAACCTTGTTAGATGAGTATGTGCCTAGGGTAGTTTTTCCAGAGCCAATGTTAAGTGGTCCCCACCTCCTACGGGTTGGTTTAAGCTTAATTTTGATTAAGCGGCTAAGGACAATCCTGTCAGAGCATACGCTGATGGCATTGTGCGAGATCATAATGGAAATATGATGCTTGCATTTTCCGAATATTTGGGAAAAAGGATGAACAATGAAGCTGAAGCTAGAGCTATGTGGAGAGGCCTTCAAATGACTCAAGACTTAGAAGACAATTTTATCGTAGAAGGAGACTCTATGCATGTTATAAATCTCCTCAATAATAGGAAAACACATCCTTGGAGGATTATAACAATTGTTGAAGAGGCTAGGATCCTTTTCCAGGGAAGACATGACAAAAATTCCCAACATGTCTTTTGGGAAGCTAACAAAGTTGCTGATAAGCTGGCCAATTTGGGTGTCGATGATGATAAACTTTTCAAATGGGAACACGGTGTCCCGAGCAAAGTAGAGGAGCTTATTCAAAAAGAATGCCAAGAATGATAGTCAAATTTACCAACAGGGAAGGCACTGTAAGTTCAAAGACTATGAGTATTCTCGTCTCTTTTTTGAAATGGAATCACAATAAAATTTATCCGAGTTGTCAGTCTTGGTGGATGCTGCTTGGAAATACCATAAAGACTAATGGGGACAGTCACATGTCAGATAACATGGCTTCTAGTCGTCTTAGTAATTTGAGGTTGGTTGATAATCATAGAGTAGGAAAGAAACAACAGTATAAGACTTCGAACCAGAGCCACGTGGACCACCAGATAGCCACCGCCATAAATCTAGCCAACAAGTTCACTTCTCCAAGGCTGATTGGCCAAGATGGGATGTGGTCCCAAAGCATGTCATATACAGAAGAAAGCAATTACCAAAGAATTATTAAGAGTAATTGTCAATACAGAGCTTGTGGGAGTTTTTTTCAATACTCTGCTATGTGTGTATGCAGCTTTTTGTTTCTCCACTGTTTCAAGGAAGGGATTTGTGTCTGTTTCATTTTTTGTAATTATGATGCAAGTGTGTTTTCTCGGGGTATACCCAAAATTTTATATGGGAAGTTTCTTGTTGATAACAGGCTATGTGCCTTACCGGATGTAATGGCTTTAGTGGCATGTAGATTTTACATATATAGGATCCTTAGTAAGGACGTGTTCATCAACAACCATGGGCTGATTTTTGTAAAAGGTTTTGGGTCAACCTGTAAAACCCGGTATTAATGCTATAGTATCTTATCTACCAAAAAAAATGTTCTCTTTGTTTGGCATGTCCTTGTGCTCTTCTATCAAAGCTTCCTTGGACTCTACTACTGTTATTTCCACTAAATCAATTGTTGCTACTTCTTCCATGGACTCTTTTGCTGCTACTGCCTTCTTAGATTCTGTTTCAGGTTCTCCAATTTGTTTCTCTACAATCACTTCTTGATTTTCCTTGGATCCTTGCTCCTTAAGCTGAGAAATATCCTACAATGTTATCTTCTTTTCCTGTACCATAAATTCATAAACTTCTTTTGCACATTAATGTTAACAGTACCCAAAGAATCTAACCAAGGATAACCAAGAACAATATCCTCATCATCCATCTGAATAACATGAAAATTTGAATATAAAACTTATTTATCCATGGTGATCTTCAAATCTTCAAAAATCTGAACATTCTCACCCTCTAGTTGTATGTCCTTAATTTTTGTTGCTTGAACTTGCAACTTCTTAGCCAAAGCAATATTAATAAAATTATATCGGCTACCATGGTCAATGGAAATAATAACCTGTTCCTTTTGAATGCTTCCATGAACTTGCAAAATAGACTTTTTAGATTCAAACAAATTCCTTTGTCCATATTCTTCTACCAAAGGTATGGTTTCCTCTGTTTGCATACTGACATATTTTTTATCTTCCTTGACATTTTCCTCTTTCTTCTTGAGTAATTTTATTTCTTTTTCATAGTCTTCATTCTGTTTCTTGAAAACTTCCCATTCTCCTTTTATTGCATTCTGCTCATTTTGAATTCCCTGTAGTTTCTTTTCATAGTCTTTGATGACATCCCACATGCTATCTATATTTTTATCCCTTCCTTCAAGTTTTCTCTTACAAATATCTAACTTTCTTTGTAATTGAATAGGTACCCATGTGCTCAAGAATGTCGGTTCAATTTGATCCCATGTGCACAAGCCTTTACTCGTAGTAAGGTTGTCTATCCATGTAATGCTTTCCCCGTAAACAAATTAAAATAGCCATATTGTAACCTTCTTTCACTAAATTGAGAATTTACTATTTTCACCCACTCTCTCACATCAATATCATTTTCTCCATTAAACTTTTCCACTCTCACATCAATATCATTTTCTCCATTAAACTTTTCCAATGACATAGTTGATGCCCTAATGCAACTAGGTTTTTTTTTTGACAATATATATCATGCCCTAATGCAAATTAGGATTTTATGAAAATAAATATCTTCTCACTGATTTGAATCTAAAAATCCATAGAGACAACTAGATCTGCAATTTTTCTTCCAAAAAAAATAAAGTGCAATTGATTTGCTTACCCGAACTAAACAAATTTCATCTTTTGAAAAAATCATGACTTGAAAATTGGTCACTACCCTTGTTCCAGACGGCTGACTTCAGAAGGTTGTATCTCCCTCAATACTACTCGTATTCCTTCATATGACCACTCATTGTAAATCTCTTCAAATTTTACACAAACTGATCTAAGAATCGTCTGAATCGGATAAAATTTCACAGAGATATGGCTTCTGAAAGATGAGATATTTTTCCAGAAAAATCTACGAAATTCGTCACTATCCTTGTTTCATATGATTAACTTCAAAAGGTTGTATCTTCCTCAATACTGCTTAGATTCCTTTATATGACCACTCATTTTAAAGCTCTTCAAATTATGCACAATATGATCCAATAATCGCTTGAATCGAATAAACTTGCGCAGAGATATGACTCCTGAAATATGAGATATTTTTCCAAAAAAAATTGCCCTAATTTTACAATTTCACAAAAAAATCTCCACTTTATCAAAATCGTTGCTCTGATACCACTTGTTGCATACTTTATTATTATAAACATAAATCATTCATCAATATGCAGAAATATCAAATCATTCATCCACAATACATTATCCATAATAACAATCCACAAATGAGAGAGAGATAGATAATACCCTTAAGGTAGGGGAACACCAATAATAATCCTTAAGGAAGGAATAACTCCACAAGATCTCCCAAGGTGAGAGGCTACTTCATGGTAACGACGATTACATAAGATTATTCTCCAATGATGATTACAATGACAAATATCTCTTCTTTATATACCCATATTCTTATTCTACTTTGGGGAGCCTACTATTAATATAATATAATATTATAATACAATCAACCTTGGGTTATGGGTGGCCCATGACAACCCTTATACAATATAATAAGATATACCCAAATATCTATTTTTAGGTACCCTACCAAGACACAATACAAGTTCAAAATATGAACAAGGAACTATCTATTTAGTATGATTTATATTTAAGGATGAACATTCTCAATGAACCTAAGGAATGTGTCTCATAAGATTTTGAAGATACTCTTGAAGTACCATGCACCATTCAAGAGAAGAAAACATGTAGAGAAAATGTAGTGTTAGATGTTAATACTTTTACCATTAATAAGGAAATACCAAAAAATGAGTAGGACAAGTCAAAGGCTTTCGTGGTAGAGCTAGGAAAGGATAAATCTAATAAAAATAAAAGTTGTGAAAGAATATTGAGGAATAGAATAACAAGACCTACTTCTGATACATGCAAGGCAAAAAGAGGAAAACCCTCAAATTATCAAGTGAGATCCAAGGAAGCAAGAGCAAATGTAGATAAATGAACATAAACTAAGTTCGTTGAACTTCTTTTTACCAAACAACAAAATGATATTGGTAATTTGCAAGCAGGGCTAGTAGCCCCTCAAAGTAGAGGTATATTAGGGACCTTTTTTTAAGTAATAAGCCTGATATTCTTTGTATCTAGGAAACTAAAATGACAAAGGAAGAAGTTTTCAAAAATATGAAAGCAATATGGACAAGATGTGAATGGGAAGTTGTAGATTCTAAAGGAGTGGTAGGGGGAATTGTAAAATGTTGGATTACTATTAGAACCTCTTGTGTAACCATTCATAAAACCAGACATTGGATAGCCTCTTTAGTCACTTGTTACTTTGCATACATTTATTTCATCCTTATCAATGTCTATGGACCTACAACTCAGTCAGATATAATAGAAGTATGGAGTGGCATTGAAGCCTTTATGAGAAGTAAAGACTAAGAAAACCAATTCATGATCATAGGAGATTTCAATTCCATTACCAAGTTGGATGAAAAATTTGGGGGAATTAGGAAATTAACACAAAGTATGAGAGATTTCTCAACTTTTATTCAAAATAATAATTTATGGGAGGTTGAGTTTGAAGAAGACAACTATACATGGACCAACAATAGGAGAGGCCATAACCTAATAGAAAAAAAATTAGATAGATGCATACTCTCATATCATTGGCTAGATGAAGGGACTTATGTTAAAATTAATACCTTGACAAGGATTGGTTCATATCACTGGCCAATAAGAGTTAAAATGGTGGTAAGTGAATTCAAAAAATATCATATTTTAAATATGAGAAAATGTGGAAAGGCCATCCTAAATTTGTTGATGTGATAGCACAAACATGAAATTATTCAAGAAATAGGGAGTTGTATACACTTCTTAAACAAATTAAATCAATGACTTCTAGTTTAAAAGAATGGAACAAGAACACTTTTGGAAATATTTTTGAGAAGAAAAGAGAACTAAAAGATAAAATTTCAAACTTCCAAAAAGATGATCATAATAATACAAGCTTACAGGAAAGGGAGTTGCTTAGTGAATATCATAATATTTTGAGTAAGGAAGATAAATTTTGGAGATTAAAATCAAGACAAAATTGGTTAAAAGGAGATAAAAATACAATTTTTTTCATGGGATGGCAATAGTTACATGTATTAACATCCAAAATTAGTAGAATTAAATCAACTAAAGGGGTCTAGATTGAAGACCAGAGTGAAATTAGAAAGGAGGCAAGATTTTTTATGAGAATATTCTAGGAACAAAAGAGTTTGAAGTTCTTAATGATAAACTTCTATAAGAAGTACCTTTAGTTATAAAAAATGAAGACAATAGGAAAGTAATGGAGCCTATTACTTTGGGAGAAGTTTCTTTAGCTCTTTTATATTTTGATAAGGATAATTCCCCAGGTATGGATGGGCTCTTTGCAACATTCTATCAACATAATTAGGATATAGTGAAGGATTCTTTATTAGTGGCAGTGGAACAGTCCAGGATAAAACAATACGTTCCTTATAAATTAAATGCAACATATATTAATCTAATTCCAAAAACGAAGGATGCATAATTGTTTGATTCATTTAGGCCCATAAGCCTATGTAATATGACATATAAGATTATCTCCAAAGTTATGGCAAATCGATTAAGACTTTTGTTAGACAAAATTATTTCAGAAGAGCAAGGAGGATTTGTGAAAGGGAGATAGATTTTGGATGAGATCATAGCAACTCATTGAGTTATGCATTCAACAACTTCAAGAAAAGAGAGAGCAATGATCTTAAAACTTGATATGAGTAAAGCCTATGATAGGGTTAAATGAGATTTTCTTTTTGCAATATTAAAAAAGTTTGGATTTGGTAAGAAATGGGTCAGATGGATTAAAGCTTGTGTCTCTACAATTTTATATTCAATGTTGGTCAATGGGTTAGTAACAAAATCATTTAAAACCAAGAGAGGTCTTAGACTGGAAGATCCACTTTATTTTTGCAATATTAGAAAAGTTTGGATTTTTCTTTTTTAAGAGAAAAACCCCTTGCGGATCCGCCTTGGTCTGAGAGACCACGAACAGGGGGTTCTACACCGTCAAAGTCACCCGGGGTCGCACCCGACCCCTGCCTGCACCAACATTATCAATTGGATTTTAGATACCCAATTCAACTTTTTGGTAGGGTGGAGATTTGAACCTGGGACCTCCCTTGGAGGATTGCCCTCTCCTCTCCAACTCACCTACAACACCTGGGTGAGAAAAGTTTGGATTTGGTAAGAAGTGGGTCAGATGGATTAAATCTTGTGTCTACAATTTTATATTCAATGTTGGTCAATGGGTTAGTAACAAAATCATTTAAAACCAAGAGAGGTCTTAGACGGGAAGATCCTTTATCACCATATTTGTTCACTATAATGGCATAGGTTTTGGGTAGGAACTTGAAGAAGGCTAATAAAGATGGACCAATAAGTGGTCTTAAGGTTAGTAATAACATCGACAACATCACCCATCAACAATTTGTAGATGATACAACTCTTTTGGGAGGGCAAGGATAAATGAGGGCAGAGCTTTGAATAATTTATTAAAGGTATACAAAAGAGCATCAGGGTAGAAAGTTAATGGGACAAAATCTTAAATTTACTTCCTAAGCATCCTAGCTATAGAATTAAAGCAGAGATATGCATGCTACTTCAAATGGAGGAGGTAAATTTGCCAACTTATCTAGGGATGGCCTTATTTAAGGGGAGAATGAAGATAGGATTGTGGAATCCAATTATTAGTAAAGTTCAAAATAAATTACCAACATGGAAAGGTATATGGTTGTCATTAGCAAGAAGAGTGCAACTAATTAAATCAATCTTACAAGCCATTCCAACTTATTATATGTCCTTGTATACTATGCCAAGATCAGTAGAAAAAACTTAATCTATATTATAGGGTCCTTTTTATGGTTAGGTTTACATGATAAAAGGAAATTTCCTATAGTGAAATAGAGCAAGGTTTGTGATGATAAAACTAGGGGAGGTCTCAATTTAAGAGTTCTTATGGATGAAAACTTAGCTCTTAGGGGAAATTAATTTGGAGATTGTACAAAGAGAGTCAAATACAATGGTTAAAAATTCTTCTAAGTATATTGAGCCCAATGACCCTAGCTTAATATTTACTGTAGTCTCACTTCCAAATGGTTCTGCTCTATGGAATGGTTTAAAAAAACCTATTGATCTAGTGATTAAAGGTCTAAGATGGGTGGTGGGAGCTAGAGAACATATTTTTATTTGGATAGATACTTGGTGTGATAAACAACCACTCAATCTAGATCCAAATTTTGAAACCATGGATGACATTACTTCAAGACAAATATGATGATAGGGTTTCAAACATTATGTACAAGGATAAGGAAGATACAAATGGAAAGAAGATTTTTTTACAAGTATACAATACATTGATGCTAAGAGGCAGTTGAGCAGAAAGATAACAACAATGATTATTCCGAGGGGAGCCAACTATAAGTTAATTTAGGAGTTGAATAGCTCAGGAGAATACACTACAAGAAGTGGATATAATGTAAAGCACCAAAAAAATAGAAATATCACAAGAATATGGAGAGATATTTGAGAAATCCCTAGCATTCCTAAAGTCAAAGTGTTTGTTTGGCTAGTAGGTCATAGAAATTTTTTATTCTGGGATAACCTTATGAAAAGTGGCTTTCATGGCTCCCCCTAATGTGTTCTTTGTAAAAGGGAGGAGGAGACTATAGACCATCTCTTGGGACAATGCTTAATAGTATGGAATCTATGGGAATGAATTATTAATATATTTGGCAAATGCATGGTGATGAATAGAAGAATTGAAGAATGATTAAAGCAATCATAAATCACTTTTAAAAGTGAGGCTTTACAGACAATCTGGGATATATTAAAAGATACAATGCTTTGGACTATATGTCTAGAAAGGAATAGAAGAATATTTAAAGGAAAGAAAAGTAGTTTAGAGGTAATGAAAAGGAATATTTTTTTAGCCATAGAGGAGTCTAAACCAACCCTATCAACTCACCCAATCCCTAATCTGGAAGCAAAGAGCTATTGATAGATGGAGTCAAGTCATCAAATAGAATAATGATGTTGGGTATAGGAAATATAAAAAGAAGGCAAAAAATATAAAATGGAAACCACCAGATGTGGAGTTGGTCAAATTAAATTTTGATGGAGCATCTAAAGGAAATAAAAGACCAATACAAGGAGGAATAATTAGAAATAATAGAAGATAAATTTTGTCTATTATTTAATGGAAACAAACCTACAAATATTTAGGTATATCATTATCCATATTTAAATGTTTATGGTATATATATGTATGACTCAAAACCAGCTTAGTTCCAGTGTTTGTTTTATAGGCTTTATAACAATAGAAGCAAATCTAGGAATGTTTGGGCATATTATTATTGATATTTAAATATTTTTATATGTTGTGTATAACTCAAAATAAGCATGTTGATTGGATAGGGTGAAATATAAAAACTATTTGGATAATAGATTTTTTTTATAAATATAAATGGATGATCTTTATGAAAAAACTCACATAGAGGAAGAGCTATTAATGTGAACACAATCCAGGATAAGAAGTTGGTAGACAACAAGAAATCTTTGTTTTTACTTGTCTTTATTTATTTTTGGTCCATAATAAAAAACAGGTGGTAATTAAGAGTATAGATGTGATTTGGTGACCTTTTCAAAGGCATAAGAAGATGGAGATGGCTCTGAAAATATGGTATTACAATGCCTTTGTGATGGATTAGCATGATAGAAGAGTCATGACCTTCACTGTCTTGAATGCTCTACCTTTGTTATGATCTATGTTCTTTACTCAGTTCCTTGGTATTTTGGCACAATACCAACGAAGACAATTGCGAGTTCCTGGATGATATGCATCATTAAACTACCTATCCAACCAAAAGAATTTAAGAGGAAAATCATCAAATTCAATTCACTGGTGTCAATGAGTAATATCAGCATGACAGGCAAATGGCAAATTGAGGCCTACTTAAGAAGAATTTTGAACGTTTGCCTTGGCCAAATTGTATACCCAGTGCAATTACCAAATCTTTCCCTCTTGTTCATGCGATATCGAAGATTTCCCTTCCTAGTATAGCAGAGTAATAAAAAAAAACAATTGTTGATCCTATGATAAAATATATTCACATGTTTAACAGCAGTGGAATTCAACATTGTAATCTTTTAATTTTAGTGTGTAATGGAATTGCTGGAATAAACTCCATGTCTTTTGAAATAATATATGTAGTTTGATGCTTGAAGGTTGGCCAGTGTCATGGCTGTTATTAGCTGACTGCACTTTTCGGGCAATCCCTGTTTTAATTGAGATGGCAATTCTTAATTGTTTGCCAGCTTAAGGTTGGGGTTCCAATTCCCAGCCCTTCTAGAGTCTCCTCACTTAAAATAAAAACTTTCAAGTAAATTGTTGCCAATTCTTATATTAAAAAAAGAAAAAAAAAGATTTTGACGTCCACTCCAGTTTCTTGTCATGTGGTATTTTAAACATTTTTTCAGAGTTTTAAAGTCTTCATGCAGATTGTACTAAACTGTCCATCAAATTAGTTGCTTCTTAAAAAGTTATAGTTGAGAATGGAAAGAAAAAGGGGCGTTTAATCGGCTGTCTTGTTTGCTTCTCTTTTTAATTTTTCAGCTATCTTCTAAAGTAATAAGGGAAAGGAAAACAAAAATGTCTTGAAGTTTATGTAGGATATAGAACCATAACTCTGTGTTCTCCCGAGTACGTGCTGCCATCTCACCTCGAGGACCACTCAAAATTGTGGCATGAAAATAATTGAAAAAACATACAGAAATTCATAGCTTAGAACTTATCGGCACAAATATTAAGCTGAATAGGCTCTTCTCCTTATACGGTGGCGCATATTGAAATCACCAGGTAGAGGCGATGTATTTTCAGGAGGAATAGCAACAGCTAGAGATAAAGAGAAAGGTGATAGGTTTGCATTTTGATTTGAATAAGAAGGTTCTTCATCTGATTGAAGAACAGACGAAGGGGTCCCCGGAGCTATGGACTGCACATTCGCCACCCTTGTGCTGATTCTTGTGGCTTTATAACACTTGAGTGCAAAATAGGCGGAAACCAATAAACAATAGAGAGCTGTTGTGGTGACAAACAAACCCCAGAAGCTTCTGGGATTCAACTGCCCACTGTCCAATCCAGCACTACCGCTATTGTCCTCACATGAAGATGATGAAGAAGAAGAATCATGAGGGCCAAACCAGTGACTGCGAATATCCTGCAATTCTGTTCTGTTCTGAGTTAAATTCAGTACCGCAGATGTCATTTCTGGAAGCCCTGGAAACCCTTTGGCAAATAACTGTACCATAGCATCACAAAACCCAGAATTAGATTGTTAGAGAATAGTAAGAAATAACAAGTTTCTCGCATACATATTGGTCCTATGCCATTTGTCTAGGTATGTTTAACTTAGGTAAGATAAGTTTTTCTTTTTAAATTATCATGTACAGCTGTTTCATCTGGCAGGATGCCCGCTACTGCTTCTAATTTTATGGAGCAGGTGATCCGATGAAGATAGATTTGATCCTGCATTCGTGTATTTTAGAATGTTGTAGGAAATGCAGAGTTGTTACCTCTGATTGTGAAGAGTGGGGTCTAAAAATTTGCAGCACCTGCTTAAAATTTGTTTTCCTCTGTGGCAATAATAACTAAATGGGCAAGTTTTCCTTCAATCTCTTCGAAACTGATGAAAATGGGAAATCTTTAAATCTGCTGCCTAAATATCCTGAGCATGACCTATTGGGAAAAAGTCATGGGACCAGATTTGCTGCAAAAGGCTTCGTAAATTGTTGAGGCAGGCACTTGCTAAAAAAATTTCAGCGGAAGGGCTCCATGGGACCATGATATTATAGACATCCATAATGCGTGCATGCACATTGGATCATCTGAAAAAGTAATGACAAAGCATACCTCATGCTTCCTTTGATAGTTTGTTGTGCATTCATTCTTATATGGCTCACTGTATGTTTTACTTTGCAAACTTTATCAATAAACTCTAAACAATTAAAATTTTATGAATGATACTTACAAATCCAAAGCCGCCTCTATAAAATCGCTGACCCACAATAGCGAATTCTTCACAATGATTTGACATGACCATGTAAATATATGGGGTCTCATCAACTATAGCACCGATGCTTCCATTCCTAAGGAGATCAACATAATCTTCTCGCTTCACAAGAGGTACTAGTCTGCTCTCTTCAATTTTGAGCTCATTCGTTAGATAAGATTCAACAAATGAGCCAAACAGATGGCCTATTGTCAGATTGCTGCTTCTCAATGTCTCAATGTCCTGGATTGTTGGGGACAGTTGTTGGACAGTGAGAATGGATGTGAGGCTGGCCGTGTAGCTCGAATTTAAGATTAAGACTACAAATAGCCATATCATCAAGATAAATTTACCAAGAGATGTCATAACCTTTTCTTCTGCAAACATTACATTTGAAGCTTTGGATTATATTTGGAATTGAAGTATGATTTTTGTCATCTTAAATTGGATTCAAAGTAAAAAATATAAAAACAGTATAACAGATTAGATTAAATGAGAGAACAAATCCAAAGAATTTACTTACTGTGTGCAAATACAATTGTTGAAAAAGAAAACCTGCAACCCAAAAACATGATAATGTTACATAAAATCTTAGATAAAGCATGGTCATTTCTGTGCCCAGCCAATTTTAAATTAAACTTAAAAATCTAAGCAAGAACCAAATATGTGCCATTCCGGAGAAATTCTTATATAATGCCTGGAAAGTGTGATCGGCATCTACCATGTTTTGGTAAATAGTAAGGCAAAGAATATTCATTATTATAATCTTTATTTACAGGTTACCTTGTCATATACAATCTGTTTGTAGGCATAAGTGTTGTCTCTTGACACTGTAATTTGTTTGTCATCATTAATGAAAATTGCATATTGGAAATTGGAAAACATAGACTGTTCTGGAGTTGATATCATTTTATTTTCTTCCAAGCATGCATCTTATCCAAGAGGCTGTTGGATAGTTACCTGTTTTAGTTTATTAAAGTGGTTCAAAATTTATGTGCAATTTCTGGGAATATGCTGCATTAGCCACCTTTTACTACCAACATCTCCGGGTAACACTTAACCCTTCATTAGGGGAAAGACTTCAAGGGATCACTTTGAAGAATAAATCAATAACTAATCAACCTGCAGAAAACCAAGTTCTTCATGTGGGAACCCCAATGTAGCCACGTTAGGTATCTTTATTTTGTTTGGCTTGAGCCCTTAAGTTAGGATAGTCAGCCCTTGAGCACTAGGGTTAGGTTTTGTTACTTTGTTAAACTATAAATAAGAGAGATGTGATGTAGTTGGATCATCATTTATTTGTCTAAGTTATATCACCTCGTATAAAAGACTTGGTCCTCTCTAAGTGGCTAGGAGATTTTTCCCTCTTTGAGTGGCTTGGATTGTTTCTGAGACTTGGAATCTGGATCTATGATAATTTATTGGATTTGCTGTTCTAGAATCTGATTCTGTTGCAAATATTCTGGTGTATGCTATTTCAGTTGCTTTATTCTGAAACTTACTGTTGCTATTGTTGTTTTCTGGAAGTTGTTTTGTTACAAGTGGTATCAGAGCAATGATTTTGGCTCCCTATGGTGGCTGAAAAGGGCAGCAAAGTCATAAGTGAGTTCATTTCAGAACCTCTTTTAGTCAGATTCATGTCTTCCGATCAAGTAATTTTTGACCAATTTTTTTCTACTACCAATCTTCTGGCACACTTATCTTTTGTAGTACTTTCATTTAGGGAAAACCGTTCATGTTTCCCCATCTTGAAAAAAAAGTATCACGTGTGCTAGGACCATTGCAGGAGACCTATCTTATTTTGATTGTCTTGTTGAGTTGATCAAAACAAGATATATCTTTGGTAACCCTTTTTCCCAAGTTGTTTTGACGTTGATTCGGCCTCGTCATTTGGCTAGTGGTGTATGTTTGATCCTTTGGCTCCCATAGTCTTAGAACAGATCAACGGATTCTTGTAGAAATGTAATGAAATGAAATATTATTAATGTCCGTGGTGGGCCAAAAAAAGACCCAAGGGACTATAAGAAGGACAATAATGACTGCCGACTAGCAGTCTAAAAAGCCCAACAAAGAAAAGAACTAAGATAAATACAAGATGAAACCCGACAAACGGGCCAAAGAGAAAGGGAAAAGAAAAGAAAAGGGAGAGCAAAGGGGGGAGGGCTGCAATCCAACAGAGAGGAGTGCACGCCAAGAAGAACGGAGAGAGAGGAGGGGGGAGGGAGCAGCCCAAAAGGGGCAAGCTCCAAGAACCCTCCAGAAACTAATCTCTCCTAACAGTCGAGGCTGAAGTACCGAAGTTGAAGAAGTCCATGATATGTCTCTGCCCATTGCTAGTTCGAAACCCTGACAAACTGTTGGTGCGTTGTCTAGTGACCCTGCTTCTGCCCGAACTGGATGATGTGGGGCGTTTCCGATTGAAGTCACCTGGTCCGTCGGAGTTGGTGAAGTATGTTGTGATGAGCCGATGTTGAGGAGGGTGAGAACCATTTGGAGATATTTTATGTCGTTGAAGCTGAGTTATCTCCCTAAGAAAGAGTGCGAGACAACGTTGGTCCGTGTATCTGAAGAAGGTAGAAACAGATCGAGAGTTGTCCCTGAAAAGGCAATGGAATCTACCTCGGATCTCATAATAAATGGGACAACAAAAAATAAAGTGATGAAGGATTTCAACTTCACCCAAGGAGCAAAACAAGAAAATCCGCTCCTCCGTCGGAAGATGGTGATCTGACTCAATCCGAAGTTGGTGAGAACACACCCTGAGTTGCCCAATAGTGATCCGAAGACTATGCATTGTGTGTTGCTGAAGGTATTGTGGAAGAACTATTCAGCCCTCCTGAATTTGTAAGAAGTGCTCATGGTAGAAAGACAGCTTGGGAAAAAGAGGGGCAACAGGAGAGATCCATGTGCATCTGGTGTACTGGAGACTAACATCCTTCCGAATCTAATGGAGCATCTTCTCCTTACTAAGCCGAGAGGGGGGAGAACCCCTAAAGAATAATGCGGAAGCCTGCCTATCCGTATTTGAATGCTAGCCAAGAGAGTAGAAACCTGAAAATACCAGTTCCTTCGGCCTCCCCGAGAACTCGGAGAGAGTTCCATTGAGGAGTGAAGGGCGAGGTAAGGGTCTTGTTGTCACATTTTGCACGGGGTGCAATGTCTTCAGTGTTGTAACAGTGCTGCTCTTCTTTTTCCCTCTTCCCCTATTTTCCTTCCTTCTCCTCTCCCTTTCCTTTTCCTTCCCGCATTCTCTTTCTTTCCCCCTTTCTTGGAGTCCCCGCTGATTTTTCAACTTTCCAAGCAAGTTACCCAAAAATGGCTAAGTGTTGGTGCGAGTTCGCACTTCGCCGGTGCTTTGTGCGAAGTCTGACTTCGCCCCACTTTCTGGGCGCACCTTGCAACTGGCAGATTGACAGGCTGGCAGGCTGACAGAAGATGATAAAAGGCCGGAGCAGAGTCCGTACGGCGGCAGACACCAGTTTCCACCTGTGCGCAGCCCGACTTCGCGATAAAGTCGGAGTGCGCCCTTGACAGTGCAGTAGGGGAACAAACCCGGAATTTGACCAAGGCATGAAGGCCTTCCCAACTGCACTGTATTCTGCCCGCGCAACCCGAGACGCTCTGATCCCAAGCGAAGTTGGACGGATTGCCTTCCAAGGCAGACACGTGTCACACAAGATCATCCATCATCTGACAAGTGTCCAGCCTTCGGGATTAGAGCCGAAACGTGCCGAGCAAAAGGACAAGCATGGGCTGCATTGCCTGCGCCAGTAGCCTCATTTAAAGCTGATCTGAGGTTTCACCTGCTCCAGCTACCCGCATCACTGCCAGAGGAAGATTCTGCCCAACACACCGCCATGTAGCTGTCCAGCTTCCAGGAAGACCATGCTGCGGGTACAGTCCGGTCCGACAAAAGGTCAGCATTTGCAGCTCTTTCGCCGCTTTTGTCAGCTTATGTTTGACTGGGACCTTGTGCCCATTAATGTAACGGGAGGGACTCGGCTATAAAAGCCCACCGTGAATTCATTGTAAAGGGTGGAAGGGGAATGTCCGTTAGGGAACCACCGTGCCCATTGTAACCGTGCTTCGCTTATAAATATAATCCGTATGCTTGGTTCTCGTTCGTCGCTTCGTTTTTTATGCCGCCTTTCTTTATATTCATGCCTTAGGCTAACCTGTGTCATGGCTCGTTGATTCATTTCAGCATTTGATGATCAGTTGCCTCTAGCATTGCTTGTTTAAAGCACCCCTTGTACTTCATGAATTAAAAGGATACATAGAATAGCTGTAGTAGCAGTTCCATCAGTTGTGTGTTTTGTTGCCGGTCCGTATCTCTGTGATTGGTGCGCCGCCGCATCGTTAGTTCCTTGTAGGGAATGTCCGTTAGGGGGCCATTGAAGTCGTGCGGTTAAATTCTCTACATAAACACATATACCGGCTTGATATCTCTATGATTGCTTTCTACCCATGTTAGTGTCCGTAGGTGGTGATTGACGTGTTGCCGTACTGTTAGTTCCTTGTAGGGAATGTCTGTTAGGGAGCCGTTGTAGCCGTGCGTACACTGCTTGGGTATCGGAAGTATACGTTAGATTTTGCAGCTCTTTGTCATGCTTTGTGTTTATATGCAGTAAGTAGCGGTGATTGGTGTGTTCCCGTACTGTTAGTTCCCCCCACCAACCTTTGAATATATTTGTAAATCTCTTTCTGTACATTTATTTCTTTCCTGTACTCTTAGCTTGAACATAAACCCCCAAAAGGAGCCGGCCTTCTCCGGAGATTGGCTCGGAAGGCATCTCTTCCTTCCGGCCTTTCATGCTGGTGGGCGAATCTGGGCGCATTAACCCAAATCCTTTCCTCATGGCAGATTCGTAACCAACAGCTCAGCACGCCCGGTGGGACCCTGGTCCCACATTTGAAGAGAGATTTTCTCGATCGCCTCCACCCGGCGCCGACGGCCCTCGAGCACCTCGGTGAGACAAGGAAGTTTCTCACCCCCGACAGTATTGAAGCACCGGTGTTCGCTTCATTGCTGTTCCAAATCGAACACCGGCGACTCGCACGAACAAATCCTCCGAGTCTAGAAGACCGGTCCCAAGGACCTTCATGCACACGAGAAGGTGGCAAGCAAGGGATCCGAGAAGCCCGCCCGAGTTCTACGAACCGGACATCAACGCCGAGGCGAGATCCCCAGGCCGGCCGATCCGCGAGCTCGCTTCGACGAAGCCGAGGCCGAGATCCAAGAAGAGGCCGAAGCCGAAGCCGGAGGAGCCGAGTACGAAATAGAAGGGGCCGAGGAAGAAGAAGATCCCGCATCCTCGGAAAGTACCGACACCGAGTACACAACCGACGGCGGAAGAAGAAGAAGAAGAAGAAATGGCTGCTCAACAGCCGAATGATGATGATCTCTTCCCGGCAGTGGACTCTACGGGGCCCTTGGCCCTGGTCGGACAGCAAGCTGTGCCCCCGGCTGCTTTAAAGTCTATTCCCACATACGACGGCTACGGTAAGACGGCGTACGAGCACATCCAGGACATCCTTGCCCTGGCCGCATTGCATACTATCACCGATGAAAGTGTGAAGACCCGTCTCACGGCCCTTTCCCCGAGGGGAAAGCTTCTCTACTCGGTGGAGATCGCCGCGGAGGGATCCATAACATGGTGGCCCCAGCTTGCCGTGAGGCTCGTAAAAGGATGCAACGAGTCCGCTGACCCTACTTCTCTACCGCATCGGTCCAAGTTATCCGAGACATCCTCAAGAGGAGGTGTCCGATTTTAACATTAGGTTTGCGAGATCCCGGAAACGGGTACCTCGCGAACTTCGGCCTTCACCCGGCATGGCTGCTCACTACTATCTCGAGATCCTTCAACTCGGACATATGCCTCGTCGCCGAAGATCGCTGAATTGACGAGTTCCCCGCGCTGTACGAAGCGGCCCAGCAAGCTGAAGCTGACATTATCTCCATCGGCAGGCTTCCGTCCAGAGTGCAGGAGCCCATCCATCCCGACTTCCCCATCTCAGTATCCTTCTGCTTCTGGCGGTTCGCCGTCCACATCAGGACAGCAACCCCAGCAGCAGTGGAATCCGGCGCCGGTCGTAACTCCTTACGGCCCGCCTCAATTGCATTACCCTCACCCGCCGCCTCCCGCTCCGCATTTTCCAGCACTTCCCGCTCCTCCACAGTACGCATCCTATTCTAACCCTCCTCCATTGGCCGCATTGCCTCCACCGGCACAGCTGCCGCCTCCCGACAGGAGAGATCCGTAACACGATTCTACAAGAAGTGCGGGCTTTGGCCTCCGGATACCATGCCATGTCCAATGACATGACCGCTATGAAGAAGAAGCAGCCCGGATGGACCTCGCCTCCTAGGAGGCCATATGCGCCCCCGGCGCTAACAAAAGACAAAGCGCCGGAAAACCAGCCGCAGAGGCGTCCGCCTCCGAGAAATGCTGCTATAGAAGACCCGCCTGGTCCTCCCGACCAAAGTTAACTGGTGCACTACGTGCAATGACCCGCATTCGGAGGAAGACTGCACTTTGCACCAACACTACATTCAGACATTGGCCGGCAGCGCTATAGAAGACGATGAGCTGTACATGATCTTGGACGGCGAGGCCAACTTTGCCCTCCCGGAAGAAAATCTAGCGCCACCCGCCAAGGAAGAAAAGAAGGCCGCAGATGCGGCCAAGCCTTTGCAAGTCTACGCGAGAAGAGAAAAACCGCAGCCCGGCGGGCTGCCACCATACAAGCGGCTGTGGCCCTACACAGCCCAGGAGAAGGCATCCAAAGATAAAGCTCCAGCCAAGCCTTCTCCGGAAGGCCGCCGCTGCTCCACCCAAACCTCCAAAGAAAGGCCCCAACTCCGGCTAAGGCTCCGTACTTCAGCCTCCACCGAAACCAAAGAACAAGCCCAGGAGAAGTCAAGTACCCGTCTCCGACCAAGAGACAGCGAGTTGAGGCCACCCAACAAGACGGACAAAGTATGAGCCGGCAAAACCAGGAAGGAGCTAGTACCTCGGCTACAAAGATTGTAGACGAGTTGAAGAGAACACCCGCAAGAATCAGCATGTACGATGCTCTTCTGCTCCCAGGCCAGGTAGATCTGTTGCAAGAATCACTGAAGAACATGAAGAACGGCAGACAGATGCAGCCCGCTGTCCTGGTTCAACCTTTGACAGTCTCCGCCACTGGGAAGAACAGACCGCCACCCTTTTATCTGTCTTTACGGATGCAAGGGCACATAGTTCACAACTGCATGGTGGACTCTCGGTGCTTCCTCGACCGTGATGCCGAAGGCCGTCTCGCGATGAGATCGGGATGGAATACACACGGAGCAGCCAAGGCGTGCTGCAATTAGACGGCACCCTTGTCAAGACAGTTGGTGTCATAAAGGACATCCCTATCCGACTGCACAAAGCTCTCGACATCGTAGTCATCCAAGAGGTCGTGATTGTTGACCTGGAGCCTTACTTCGGCATGTGTCTCTCTCGGGAGTTCACCGCGGGTTGGGCGGGTACCGTCTCTAGACTACTCACACATGGAAGTGCCCTTCAAGGGAAGGAGACCGAAAATTTTTAATGAGAAGCCTTCCCCCTTCCTAGTAGAGAAGATACCCGGAGGAGAGATGGACTGCATGGTCCAGTTGTCAGAGGAAGAGCTGGTGACAGTGGAGCTGACTGAGCAAGCCCTCGAAGTGCTACAGCTCGAAGATGAGTTCTCATTGCGGGACTTCAATGCCGTAATCGGGACAGAGCAGGGCTGTTACTCCATTGTACAGCCCGAGAGGCTTGACATGTCGGCTGCAAAAGAAGTAGGACCTGCACCCGAAGAGCTGTGGAAGCTCTTCTTTGACGGCGCGCGATGCAAGAATGGCGCCGGTGCAGGAGTGCTGCTGGTTTCTCCAACCGGAATCCGTAAGGACTATGCCTACAAAGTTGGCCCGGAGCCGCACTAACAACTCGGCGGAATACGAAGCCCCGTGCTTGGGTTTGCGAAAGGCGGAAAGGCTCGGAATCAAGCACCTCCAGATTTTCGGAGATTCAGAGCTGGTGTGTCACCAAGTTACGGAGAAGTGCGCATCCAAACAACACTATCTTAGAGCGTACCGCAATCGGGTCTGGGACCTGATGGAGTCATTCGACTCATTGAATGTCAAAGCGATATCGCGTGAGAAAAACAAGCACGCTGATATTCTGGCGTCTGTTGGAGCCAGGTACGTTCCGGCTGAAGACGTTGTCCAGAAACCGAAGCCGGTTCGTACTGTCTACAGTGCCTTCGTGCTCGATAAGGACACCCACCGGGCAGTGTTCGGGCCAGACGAGGAAATCGTCACATTCCCGGTTAACGAAGTGTGTGTAATCGAAGGTAGAGACCCCGATGACGAGCAATATGAGGGGTTGATACAAGCTACGGAATAATCACGTCCCAAAAGGACCGATTACATTAGAAAGTCTCTTTGATCGTAATGACAGAGCAATATCCCACAGATCAAAGTAGACCCGAGGCAAGATGCCGACCTAGAACTTGAACCCGGTAAAACCATCAAGGTCGGAACAGATCGCACGTCGGAGGAACCGGAGCAGATCGATCACCGTGCCAGGAGTTCCCCGACATCGTGGCCTGGTGCTACGAGGATTTGAGGGGGTATGACAGAACTGTCATCCAGCATACCATTGAGCTAGAGGATGGCGCCAAGCCATTCCGACGTAAGCAGAGGGCCGTGAATCCAAAGATTGAGGCCATGATGAAGACCGAGCTCTTGAAGATGCTGGAGGCCAAGATCATCTACCCCATCAAACATTCATCCCGGGTCGCGAATTTGGTGCCCGTGAGGAAAAAGAATGGCGACATTCGTCTCTCGTGTCGACTTCGTAAACCTAAATCGAGGCTTCCCTCCGGGACCACTATCCGCTTCCCCAAATCGACCGGATCCTACATATCGTTGTCGGAGCCCGCAGATTTTCACTTTTAGATGGATTTTCCGGCTACAACCGGATTTGGGTCAAAGACGAAGACCAAGGATAAGACGGCGTTTACCACCAAGTGGGGGACGTTCGCCTATCGCCGCATGCCATTTGGCTTATCTAATGCCGGTGCCACGCTCCAAAGGGCCATGGACCTGGCCTTCCGAGAGCCGCTCAATAAGATTATCGTCATCTACCTTGATGACATGACTGTTTTCTGTCACCAACGAGGAGATCATGTTTCGCACCTACGGCAAATATTTGAGAGTTGTCGAGAATTCGGCATTTCTATAAACCCGAAGAAGTCTGTCTTCGCGGTAAAGGAAGGAAAGTTGCAGGGACATGTCATCTCCGAGGAAGGCCTCGCCATTGACCCCGACAGAGCAGGGCCCTCGTTCGCTTGCCAGCCCCCATCGACAAAAAGGGCTGCAGTCCTTCTTCGGTCAGATTAACTTCGTGCGGAAGTTCATTCCGGACTTCGCACAGGTGATCAAGCCTATGGCCGAACTGCTTAAGAAAGATACACGTTACGAATGGACTGATGAGAGAGAGCAAGCCTTCGAGGAAATCAAGGCCCGAATTGCACAAGCTCCGGTGTTGACAAACCCGGACTACTCCAGAGACTTCATCCTGTATGCAGTGGGGAGAACCCGAAAGTTACGCTGCAGTCCTAACTCAGAAGGGAGACGATGGTGAGGAGCGCCCCATAGCATTCCTCAGCCAAGTGATTCTGCCGCATGAAGAAAAGTACAATTTTATAGAGCGGCAGGTTCATGCCGTCATGAAGTCCCTTCGAAAGTTCAGGCACTTTGTCTCCCGTAGCAAGACGACCCGTCTTTGTGATTCACCCGGATGTTCGAAGCT
Organism: Wollemia nobilis; assembly: GCA_028583015.1. NCBI lineage: Eukaryota > Viridiplantae > Streptophyta > Pinopsida > Araucariales > Araucariaceae > Wollemia > Wollemia nobilis. Next base: position 3,181,654 of record JAQPPZ010003147.1, read on the forward strand.
TCATCTTGCAAGGAGAACCGGGTCACAAGAGAGCGGGATGGATTGCCAAAATCCAGGAGTTTGACATTGAAGTGCGGCCCACCAAGCTTATCAGAGGCCGAGCCTTGTGTCGGAATTGGCCCGAAGCGCCGTAGCCGGCATCTCCGCCTGTAAGTGGGAGGACACAACGACACGCATCTACCTAGCCGACTCCTTATCGGAGGGGGAGTGATTGGACAGATGAACCGGTGAGATACTTCGCACCGGAAGATGTCCCGATCACCCGAACGCCTCACAACGAAGGAGATTTCGGCTAGGTGCACTTAAGTACACTCTTCGCCCCGAGGGGCTTTACTTCAAAAACATTGACGGCATCCCGTTGCAGGTGCGTCTTAAAATCCGACCAGCCTAGGGTCCCCTGAGAATTTCATTCCGGGATGCCCGGGGGTCACCATTCTTCAAGGCCAACGGCCTTAAAAATAATAAGGGCTGGGTACTATTGGCCCACTTTGTTCGGCAGACGCGCATGCGGTCCGCTCTAAATGTGATCAATGCCGAGGTTTGCCGGCCGAAACGTTAAAGCACCCCCGCCCTTCAACCGATTCAAAGCCGAGACTCCGTTCCAAAGAATGGGGTTTAGACTTTATTGGGGTGATTTCTCCTAACTCCTCTGCCGGCCACAAGTTTATTCTTACGGCTACCGACTATTTCACGCGGTGGACAGAGGCGATCCCGACCAAGAACGCAGACCAAGAAACGGTCATCAGGTTCATTGAGAGCCTGATTACCCGCTTCGGGGTTCCAGAGTCGATTGTGACAGACAACGGTCCGGGATTTGTAGGCGCTGTACTCACGGAGTACACCGGCAGACTTGGCATCTATCACAAGATGTCTTCTAACTACTACCCGCAGGGGAATGGCCTTGCCGAGTCCACTAACAAGAACCTCCTGAAAATCATCCGGAGGACCATTGACAGAAACAAGCGGACTTGGCACTTGCTCCTGAACCGGGCGCTGTGGGCGGACAGAGTTGCATTCAAGAAATCCCTCAGAACGTCTCCCTACGCGCTCGTCTATGGCAAAGAGGCTGTCATGCCATCACACATTGAGATCCCTGCCCTGTGGATGATCGACGAAGACAGATGCAGCGGAGACCCGGTGGATGACAGACTGTGCCAACTCCTGCAGTTGGAAGAAGACAGAGAAAGTGCATACCAGGCCTTCGCGAATCACATTGCAGCCACTCAAGGCTGGTTTGCCAAAGGCACCACTGCCCGAGTTTTCAAATCGGGGACCCGGTGTGAAGTGGGACTCATATAAAGCAAAGCCAGGTAATCACGGGAAGTTTGATGCCCTCTCGGAGGGCCCTTATCGATTGCCCGGTAAACCAGCTCAATGCCTACATACCGCGGGATATGGAGGGTCGCCCCGCCTATCCCCGTTAACGGGTTCCACTTGAAGCTTTACCGTCGCCGAAGGTGCCCGAGTGGCCCTTCCTTGTAAAAATTTTCCTTATGCTTTTTCATTTCCCAGATGTACGTCTCAGCTTTCAGCTTTTAAATTGTTTTTCTTCGTTTTTTGAGCTTAATTGCGGCATGGGAGAGAAAGACATACTTCGCAACGAATCCGTCGTCGCCCTCAGAGGGGCGAAGTTCGGCTGTGCAAAGAAAAGAGAAAAGGAAAAAAGACAAAAATTGGCTAAGTGTTGGCCGAAGTCCGACTTCGCAGCGAAGTCGGGCTTCGGGCCAGCCACGGTGCGAAGCGCGACTGAAAGGGAAGCCGCAAGGGCACACTAAAGACAGGCTTCGCTAAGCTTTGGCCGAAGTCCGACTTCGGCCAACTTCCGCGCGAAGTCCGCGCTGCGCCCAACTTTCGTGCGAAGTGCGAACTTCGCGCGAAGTTCGTACTTCGCCCAAAGTTCGGCCGAAGTCCGAACCCGCCTCACGTTTGCACTGCGCGGCTTGTCCAAGTCAGTCTAAAGGAAAATGATAAGTGTGGTCAAAGGCCCGAAGGTTGCAAGGATCTCGGACCGCGCCCAAACCTTGGGCGAGAAGCAAGAAAGAAGAAGGAACAGTCGAACGCGCACTTGCGCGAAGTTCGAACTTCGCTCGAAATTCGCGAAGTCCGACTCGCCGCGAGTCGGGCCGCGCCCAACTTTGGCGAAGTCCGCCGCGCCTCGTTTCGGGCCGCTTTGGGGCAACGTTTAAAAATGAATAAAAATTAAAAAAGGTTCCTAGCCGGGCCCAAGGCGCGTTTGTAGCCGTTCCAAAGTGGGTTTCCGCACCAATGATTCTTTCTTGAGCAGTGTGCCCGCGCTCCGGCAGTGACGTCAGCCATGGCGCAGCGTCCAAGACAGAATTGATGATTGCACGTTCCTCAACGAAAGTGCAAGCAAAAGAGCATGGCACGTCTGCCGGAGCGCGCTTTTTCCAAACATTCTCCTGCGCAGCCAACCAAAGAGCCTTAACTCAGCCGACCTACCTCCTCCCGCGCGGCATTAATGGCGCCGTCTTTATCTAGAAAAGGGGGTCAGATGTTTTTAAACATTCCAAACTATGCAGATTATTCCTCGGACAGCGAAATTTGCTGCAGACGCCTTGAACTTGCAATTATTGCTGATTCGGAGAGATGGACAGAGGAAAGATGCCAGTGTCAGCGCAGTCCAACGAAAGTGGCGAACCAAAGGATTTACCGCGGCCGGGCGTTTTCAGAAGTGAAACCCCGCCAGAAAGAAAGTCAAAGTCCCGGATGAAAAAAGTACAGCGTGGGCAAGCCCCACCACCTCCGGTGAATTATTTGTCGGGATACAAGGACGGCTCTTTTTCTATGAGCCTCGACGAAGCTGCGGGCAAATGTGGAGAGTTGGGCCGACAAAGTTTCGCCCTCCCACCATTTCGGAGCGGCGTACAAATCCAATCTGCTCGCATTCTTGTGCCCTCCCGTCCACCAATGCCCGGAACCGGTAGACCTAATTGTCGACACTACTGCACCAGCTACCCGGCAAATTTGCAGCTCCAGCGGTAAACCCTTGTTCACACCGCAGCAGGAGATCGGTCCACCACCTTTCGCCCTGTGGTTGGAGTATGACTCCAACGCCATTCTCGTAAAGATAAATCTGGGCGAGCAGACGAGACGTTTCACGCCAACAAAACGGATGAGGGATTTCCTCAATTCAGAGCTGAACGCCCCGCTTGTACCGGACAAAGGCCAACCGGCCCCATGCCCTTGGCACAATTCCGGAACAAGTACTTGTACATTATTTTGGCATCTATTCTTGGCTGCGATTCTGATGAGCTGGTACAGCCGTACTAGCTAGCGCTGGCAGAATGTCTCCTATGTGGAGAATCCTACGAACCGGCAGCACAGAGAAGTGGGAAGCGTCCCATCTCTTTCGACTGGGCAGACTGGCTGGCTTACGCCGTTCATTCCAGCCGGTAAAATCCATAAGAGGCGCCACCGATTTTCGTTTCGCTCCGTTCTAGCCTGGCTTTGTTTGTACCATTTGCACTCCCTGATGCCGATCCTGAACCTGAAGAAGGTCAACGAGAGGGGAGAGCCACAGCCCGTCTATAACTGGACGGATGACTTATACCGGAAAGGGTCCTACTACAAGTTCAACTTCAACTTTCTGGGATTCGTCATGTCAGTCTTCAGTGAAAGCGAAATTCCTCGCCCCCCGAGAGAAATGACGAGCGCTTTGATAAATCAGAAGCTCGGGGACGTTTTCAGACTGACGCAGGGAATTGTGGTCAGAATCTACGGATTCAAGGGCAAACCCCATTTGCTGCCCTATTGGTGCTCGGAGCACCTGTTCGGGATGGAGGTTGCCCGACAAATGGACTATGTTGAAGAGGAGTTCGGCCTAGGAAAGAAGAGAGGACAGATTTTTCAATATCCTCTTTCCCGGGCAAATGTTGAGATTTTTGAGGTAGGACAACATGTCTACCTTGAGCAAGAGTTTTCCCGGATTGGCCTGGTTTTGTTGCCGCAACGCTGGAAGTATGACCCATATGGAATAAGGGGAAAGTTCGCACATCTCTGCCCCCGGGCAGATATAACCGAAGATAGATGCGATGTGGTCCATGTGGATCTTGACTGGGAAATCGAATTGATGGAAGCTTCTCCTCCCTGGCAGGATTTCTACTGCGAGGAGGTGACATATGACCCCAAGCGAAACCCGGACCACCAGTTTTCATCTCCAGGGTTCAAAAAATTTCTATCCAAGATAGCAGGCCTTAACTGGTCTAAAGAAAAGATTATCGAATGCCGGAAGATGAGATGCCGCACGCAAAGACGACAAATCAACAAGGAGAAACCCGGCCGTAGATGACGACTTTTCGGTTCTCTATGACCAAGATCATGACAACCGGCGGCCGTTCGCATATCAAGGTTACGTTCCCCGAGGTCCCTTTGAAGACTATAAAGGAGGGTCTCCCTCCCAACAGTTGTACACTTCGGCAACTACCAACGTGGGCCCAACAGACTTCCAGGTCGATCCAATGCAGCCCGTGGCTTCCAAGACGGCGCCTGAGAAGGCGAAAGAATTAGTCAAGGCAACGCCCGAGGCAATCCCTCAGGCACGAAAAGCGCCGCCGCCGTCGAGGGCGGACCGGCTGCGGCACCTTCCGCAAGTCAAACCCCGTACAAGTTTACCGTGGGAGCATCGCGCCGTCGCACCTCGCTTCATCTCCTTCCCCCGATCCAACCGTTATTCCGTAAGAGAAGAAGCGGAAGAGAGTTGAGAAAATCAGCGACCTAGCCCGATAGTGCAGCAGCCGCCAGGAGCCGCAGCTCGCTCCCGCCGCCGCAGAGAAGTGTCTCCGGGCAGTCCTAAGCCGCCCGCCGAAATCGAGCTACGTACATCCATCCGGCATCGGCTCAGGTGGAGCCCGCAGGTACGTTTGCTGCCCCCGTCTCTTTGGTCTCACCCAGTCCTACTCCCACTCCGTCTCCCGCTCAATCCGAGCAAGTCATGGCCGCATCCCCCTCCCCGTCTCCACGCCCTTCTAGCGGCCCCCATTCTTTTGATCAGTTTGCTCAGAACCCTAACGTTTCTCTTTCTCTGAGCACAACTCCAAACCCTTCGCCTGAGGTTAGTGCTGAGGCTGTCCGTTCACCGTCACATCCTCCGTCTCAGCCGCTTCAAACCCTTGCAGTGTCAGCCGCTCCCATCTCCATTTCCCGGTCGCCCCCACAAGCGGCCGATTCTTCCAAGGTCCGTCCGGTTCCTCCTGGTCCCATCCCCGCAGGAGAGACGTCTCAGCAGAACCCTAGGCTGGGGGAACCAGATTTTATGGACGACCTCCGTAATACAGACGACTTGCCCCTGGCAACGAGGGCTGTAGAGTATTCTGTCTCTTTCCTCCAAGACCTGAAGCGGAGGAGACATGAAGAGATAGCCGCCCCGGCAAAACGCGCAAAGTATGATTTCGGGAGGAGAGTGATTACGACAGAGAAAATAATCCCAAAAGTAAAGAAACCTCTCCGGGAAATGACCAGGGCGGACTACGAGCTCCAGACAAAGGAGAAGAGCTTTGACGACATTAACAAGCAATATGAGATTCAGTCAATCATGCGCAAAGCTGATAATCTCTTTGTCAAAAGTCTGGAGGAGCAGGAAGAACTTTTCGGGTTGCAGGATAAAACAAGGCAGCTTGAAGAGGACCTGTCTAGGTCCACTGAGCAACTGGAAGCGGCGCGGCAAGAAATAGATGAACTCAAAGCCCAGCTGGCCGCTTCTCAGCAACAAGCCGCAACCGAAAAGAAAGCAGCCTCGGAGCAGATTTCTCAGCTCCAAGAGTCTTTGAAGCAGGCGCAGTCGCAACTTGCAGAGAGAGCATCTCAAGCGACGGTCTTTTCAAAGACAAAGGTTAAGGAGATGCGGGCTGGTTTGCTGCGGGAATGCAAGCCCCATACCTATAAGGCGATGGCAGTTCTGGATTTCGCATCCAGAATTCAAGAAGTTTCGCCTGTGGAAAGCCTCGTGGTAGAGGAGGCCGAGCGCCGTGCGAAGCAATGGCCGGACCTCGGCGGTAAATCTTCAAGAGCGCGAGCGCAACGGCCTCCAATTTTCTCCCGTGTCCTCATTCGCTGCAGAATGGGCAGGTGCAAGGGTGACCTTGCACAAATATTTCAAAAAAGTTGAAGAGGTGAGAGTTGCCAGACGAATGCTAGATGCATTCGGACATGAAAGAGATATCCGTCCGGCCCCTTTCACGCTCTTTCGAACTAGGGTGCCCAGGTTTTGTTGAAAATGGCGAGCTTCTCACCCTAGATCGGGTGAAAAGGAATTGGCAGTCCTTCGAGCAGCATACCTGAAATTGATAGCTGGCCGAGCCAATTCAAGACAATGTCACTCGATGGTGGCCAAATATTCCAAGATCAGCTCCTCCTTCCAGGAGTTAGAAAAGAGATATCCCACCATCGACCTGCACAAGGTCGCTGCATTCCACGCAGCATTAGAAGATGTAGCTGACCGCCGGCCATTTGAAGCAGAAGCTTGGCGCCCAGCCAAGGCCGCATACGATCGCATTTGCGAAGCAGAAGCAGGAGATGGAGAGCTTTCGGAAGGTGACTCTGAGGGGGCAACTGACAAAGATGAATCTGAAGAACAGTTGCCACAAGGAGGACAGCTAGAGCAGCAAAAGGCAAGGGAGGCAAGTTCCTCTGCACCCAATGGATGAAGGCATGGATTCTTTGCGCCGAGGCGAGCTCGACACCCCGCGAGCCGCCGTAAATGTTGTCACATTTTGCACGGGGTGCAATGTCTTCGTGTTGTAACCGTGTCGCTCTTCTTTTTCCCTCTTCCCCTATTTTCCTTCCTTCTCCTCTCCCTTTCCTTTTCCTTCCCGCATTCTCTTTCTTTCCCCTTTCTTGGAGTCCCCGCTGATTTTTCAACTTTCCAAAGTTACCTCGAAAATGGCTAAGTGTTGGTGCGAAGTTCGCACTTCGCCCTGGTGCGAAGTCAGCACTTCGCCACTTTGGTGCGAAGTTCGCACTTCGCCCCACTTTCTGGGCGCACCTTGCAACTGGCAGATTGACAGGCTGGCAGGCTGACAGAAGATGATAAAAGGCCGGAGCAGAGTCCGTACGGCGGCAGACACCGGTTTCCACCTGTGCGCAGCCCGACTTCGCAGTGAAGTCGGAGTGCGCCCTTGACAGGTGCGCAGTAGGGGAACAAACCCATAATTTGACCAAGGCATGAAGGCCTTCCCGACTGCACTGTTTTCTGCCCGCGCAACCCGAGACGCTCTGATCCCAAGCGAAGTTGGACGGACTGCCTTCCAAGGCAGACACGTGTCACACAGTCATCCATCATCTGACAAGTGTCCAACTTCGGGATTAGAGCCGAAACGTGCCGAGCAAAAGGACAAGCATGGGCTGCATTGCCTCGCGCGCAGCCTCATTTAAAGCCGATCTGAGGTTTTACCTGCTCCAGCCTACCCGCATCACTGCCAGAGGGAGATTCTGCCCAACACACCGCCATGTAGCCGTCCAGCTTCCAGGAAGACCATGCTGCGGGTACAGTCCGGTCCGACAAAAGGTCAGCATTTGCAGCTCTTTCGCCGCTTTTGTCAGCTTATGTTTGATCGGGACCTTGTGCCCATTAATGTAACGGGAGGGACTCGGGCTATAAAAGCCCACCGTGAATTCATTGTAAAGGGTGGAAGGGGAATGTCTGTTAGGGAACCACTGTGCCCATTGTAACCGTGCTTCTGCTTATAAATATAATCCGTATGCTTGGTTCTCGTTCTCGTCGCTTCGTTTTTTATGCCGCCTTTCTTTATATTCATGCCTTAGGCTAACTCCGTGTCATGGCTCGTTGATTCATTTCAGCATTTGATGATCAGTTGCCTCTAGCATTGCTTGTTTAAAGCACCCCCGTACTTCATGAATTAAAAGGATACATAGAATAGCCGTAGTAGCAGTTCCATCAGTTGTGTGTTTTGTTGCCGGTCCGTATCCTGTGATTGGTGCGCTGCCGTATTGTTAGTTCCTTGTAGGGAATGTCTGTTAGGGGGCCATTGAAGCTGTGCGGTTAAATTCTCTACATAAACACATATACCTGGCTCTGATATCTCTATGATTGCTTTCTACCCATGTTAGTGTCCGTAGGTGGTGATTGACGTGTTGCCGTACTGTTAGTTCCTTGTAGGGAATGTCTGTTAGGGAGCCGTTGTAGCCGTGCGTACACTGCTTGGGTATCGGAAGTATACGTTAGATTTTGCAGTTCTTTGTCATGCTTTGTGTTTATATGCAGTAAGTAGCGGTGATTGGTGTGTTCCCGTACTGTTAGTTCCCCCCACCAACCTTTGAATATATTTGTAAATCTCTTTTTGTACATTTATTTCTTTCCTGTACTCTTAGCTTGAACATAAACCCCCCAAAAGGAGCCGGCCTTCTCCGGAGATTGGCTCGGAAGGCATCTCTTCCTTCCGGCCTTTCATGCTGGTGGGCGAATCTGGGCGCATTAACCCAAATCCTTTCCTCATGGCAGATTCGTAACCAACAGTACCACCTGCAACCCACATCTTTTGCTCAATGTATGAGAGGGCAACAAACCTTGACCTTCCAAAAGATAATGTAGGCACCAAAAGGCGAATTCCAAAAGGTTGCCCTTGAGCAGAATCAAGATCGACAAAAGGGACCTAAGATTCCCAAAGATGACCCAATGCTTGTCGGGCATTTCCAATGTAAATATCCAAGGCACTTCCAAAGGATGACTTTTGGGCAAGATTCAGGGCACTTCCAGCAAACGACTTTCAAGCATGATCTTGATTTATCCTGAATTTCCCAAATGCATACTCAACGTTTCATGGGAAATCATAAAGGTATGGTTGGTGATGAATGGTTGTAGAGAACAAAGCTAACTAATGATGATTGTATGAGCCGAAAGAAGCGACATCCAAGGAATCAAGGCAAGCACCATAACATCCAAGAAGGCATCAACAACTTCAATGCCCACACTCGATCAACCATTCCCTCCATGAGTTCCTCTTCCACCTCTCCTATAGAACACTTTGACTCATTTAATCCTTCCCCTCTAAGCCTGGATCTAGAGGTTTGCCAGTACTTGCAGAATATGGCAAGAAATTTGCACAATAGGATTGATCATATCATGGCTGGTCAAACTACTTGCATCGAGCTTCTCACGTGCATAGAGATGCAGTTGAAGGAATCTTTAGCTCAATGTATGAGAGGGCAACAAACCTTGACCTTCCAAAAGGCAGTGTAGGCACCAAAAGGCGAATTCCAAAAGGTTGCCCTTGAGCAGAATCAAGATTGACAAAAGGGACCTAAGATCCCCAAAGACGACCCAATGCTTGTTAGGCATTTCCAATGTTAAGATCCAAGGCACTTCCAAAGGATGACTTTTGGGCAATATTCAGGGCATTTCCAACAAACGACTTTCAAGCATGATCTTGATTGCTCCCGAATTTCCCAAATGCATACTCAACGTTTCATGGGAAATCATAAAGGTATGGTTGGTGATGAATGGGATTTTGCTCCTGATTTGGATTCCACAATCGGTGGTGTCGCCTATCTACTTGATTGGCTTCATGATATTCTGGTAACCTTGAATTTATATAACTTTTGATGGCTAAGGCCTTTGCAGATAGATTTCCAAAACGGATTGCCTAATATGGTTACACAAAGTGCCTCACTAGGGTAGATCTAAGTTGGGTACCCATGGTCAACAATTGATACGGAAAGATTAAGAAATGAAGAACTGGTTTATTTCATTTAAGAAGCTTGCTTAAATAGACAAAATACACCGCCTCAAGCCTTGGGATCCTTTCAGAAGCTAGATCTCGTATAGGATCAAATTAAATACAAAAATGTCAAAGGCCATCCCAAATCTCATAAACCATCTGGAGGCCAGCTTTTCAATTAAAAGCCTATCAATGCAAGTGGGCCTCCTATAAATTTGATATTACATTCCATTCCTTATCATTCCTCCCAACAACAAAAGCATTTGATTCCAATGCATACAAAAGGGAAGGAAAATGCTGAGATAGCTGAGAATAACAGATCCAGTGAGTCTGATCCAAAAGTTGTGCGAAAAGCGATATACTTGATATGGTGTTGTCCTGAGAAGTCGGACGAGTCTTGCTAGCAAAGATATGAGCCAAAAAGCATGGCATGAAATCCATTGAGAGAGATGAGCCGACAGATGGCAAAGACAACTCCAATTGTAGGAGTACCCATGTGATGCTTGTGATCACATAAAAAGGGTCGTGGTCTTGAGAAGGAAGAAACAACAACTCCGACTGTAGGAGTACCCTTGTGATGCCTGTGATCACATAAAAGGGACATGGTCGTGAATGAAAATTCTTCTTCCAAAATAGTCTCTGATGACGAAGGTGGATTGTTTGAAAAAATACAAATGCTTGAAAAAGATCTCGCATGGATCAATTACATGTGTCCTTATGGGAACCTTCTCATCCTACCAGATTGCATGGATACCCAGTTGCTACAACTACCATGTGTTATAGAGTAGATCACTGCTTACGAGGTTCACTTGCATTGTTTTGAGGAATTTCGGGTACTATTGAGAATGCACTCCATATTACAACAATTTTTTAAAGTAGTTTGGGCTACAAGAACTTTGATGCACCACTAGTCATCTTAGACTTCTACAAAACTAAAAAAATTTGCTTTCATTGGATCGGCCTCAAAAAATGCTTTCCAACAAGTATATATAAGCCTATACTCCTAATGGATTGATTGCCTCAGAAGTACAAGAAATCAGTGTCTCGCAAAGCAAAAATAGAGATGGAATGTTTTCCCTCCAAGCAAAATCTTGGAAGGAATCTGTTGTGGAATATTCTACTTTTTTTTGTTAAAAATATTACATTCCATCCCTACTTTTTCACATGCATTCGATAGAGGGCAAGTAAATAAAGGCTATAAATATCTTCCCACTATGAATGTGGGACAATTGACACCATCCATTGTTAATGCATTGTGTGAGGAGTTCATGTGTATATCCAAGTTCTCATTTGTGGGCACAAATCGAATCATCCATGTATAAGCACTGGATTGTCAACACCCAGGAATATTTGAATGAGGCCAATGGTATCTGTTGGTTACGAATCTGCCATGAGGAAAGGATTTTGGGTTAATGCGCCCAGATTCGCCCACCAGCATGAAAGGCCGGAAGGAAGAGATGCCTTCCGAGCCAATCTCCGGAGAAGGCCGGCTCCTTTTGGGGGGTTTCTAATTTAAGCTAAAGGGAACAGGAAAGAAATAAATGAACTGAAAGAGACAAATGTACAGAAAGAGATTACAAATATGTCCAAAGGTTGGTGGGGGGAACTAACAGTACGGGAACACACCAATCACCGCTACTTACTGCATACAAACACAAAGCATGACAAGGAACCGCAAAACCTAGGCGTACTTCCGATACACAAGCAGTGTATGCACAGCTTCAATGGCTCCCTAGCAAACATTCCCTACAAGGAACTAACAGCAGGGGATCGCATCAATCACCAGATACGTACACTGACAGGGGTAGACAGTAAACCTAGAGATGTCAGAGCCAGGTATATGTGTTAGGCAGAGAGTTTAACCGCACAGCTTCAATGGCTCCCTAGCAAACATTCCCTACAAGGAACTAACAGCAGGGGATCGCATCAATCACCAGATACGGGCCAGCAACGTCACACATAACTGATGGAACTGCTACCACATCTATTATACGAAAATTAAAAGTACAAAAATAATGCTAAAGGCGCCTGACCATCAAATGCCGAAGTGAATCAACAAGCCATGACACGGAATCGCGTAAAGCATAAGCATAAGAAATAAAAGCGGTAGAACGTAACCAGGCATACAGATTGTATTTATATGCGTAGCACGGTTACAAGTAAGCACGTAGTTCCCTAACAAACATTCCCCTTCCACCCTTTACAATGAATTCAAGATGGGCTTTTATAGCCCGAGTCCCACCCGTTACATTAATGGGCACGGAGTCCCGCCAAACATAAGCCGACGTAAGCGGCGAAAGAGCCGCAAATGCTGACCTTTTGTCGGATCGGGCTGTACCCGCAGATGGTCTTCCCGGAAGCCGGACAGCTACGTGGCGGAGTGCCGGGCAAATCTTCAAGTCGGGCAGGCTCGCCGGTAGCCGGAGCAGGTGAAACCTCGGATCAGCTTTGAATGAGGCTATTAGCGCAGCGGTGCAGCAGCCCATGCTTATCCCTTTTGGTCGGCAGCCTTGGTTCAAATCCCGAAGCTGGACACTTGTCTGATGATGGGTTATGCTGTCGGACACATGCCTGCCTTAGAGGGCAGTCTATCCATCTTCACTTGGGATCGGAGCTCCTTGGGATGCGTGGGCAGAAAATAGTGCAGTTGGGAAGGCCTTCACGCCTTGGTCAAATTCCGGGTTTGTTCCCCTACTGTACACCTGTCAAGGGCGCATTCCGGCTCGTTGAGAAGTCGGACCGCGCACGTGCGAACACCGGTGTCCGCCGCCATATGGACCTCGCTCCGGCATTTTACTCTTTCTTCTGTTGACCTCGCCGCCGCCTGCAAGGTGCGCCGTAAAGTGGGGCGAAGTCGACTCGACCGGGCGGGCAACGCACCAATTGGGCGAAGTGCGAACTTCGCACCAACACTTAGCCAATTTTAGGTAGACTTGCTGGAAAGTTGGAAAATCAACTGGGGGACTCCAAGGAAAAAGGGGGGAGAGAAAGAGAATGGGAAAGAAAAGGAAAGGGAGAGAAGGAAGGAAAATGGAAGGAGGAAAAGAAGAGCAAGACTCGTTACATAACAATATTGAAGACATTGCACCCCGTGCAAAATGTGACAACATTTCTGGCGGCTCGCGGGGTGTCGAGCTCGCCTCGGCGCAAAGAATCCATGCCTTCATCCTTTGGGTGCAGAGGAACTTGCCTCCCCTGCCTTTTGCTGCTCTAATCGTTCTCCTTGCGGCAACTCGTTCTTCGTATTCATCTTTGTCAGTTGCCTCGTCAGAATCTCCTTCCGAAAGCTCTTCATTTCCTGCTTCTGCCTCGCACATGCGAGTGTATGCCACTTGGGCTGAGCGCCAGGCTTCTGCTTCGAATGGCTTGCGGTCAGCTATATCTTCTAATGCTCCGTGAAAAGCAGCGACCGCGTGCAGGTCGATGGTGAGGTATCTTTTCTCTAACTCCTGGAAATAGGAGCGGATCTTGGAATATCTGGACACCATCTGAGTGACCTGACTGTCTTGAATTGGCTCAGCCAGCTATCAATTTCAGCTGTATCCGCTTCAAAGGACTGCCAATTCTTCTTTACCCGATCTAGGGTGAGGAGCTCGCCATTCTCAACAAAACCTGGACACCCAAGTTCTGAAAGAGCGTGAAAGGGGGCCAGACAGATATCTCTTTCATGCGTGAATGCGTCAAGCATTCGTCTGGCCACTCTCACCTCTTCAACTTTTCTGAAATATTTGTGCAAGGTCACCCTTGCACCTGCCCATTCTGCAGCGAATGAGGACACGGGGGAAAAATGGACGCCGTTGCGCTCGCGCTCCTGAAGATTAACCGCCAGGTCCAGCCATTGCTTCGCCTGGCGCTCGGCCTCCTCTACCACAGGCTTTCCCTGGGCAGAAACTTCTTGAATCCTGGATGCGAAGTCCAGGACTGCCATCGCCTTGAAGGTATGGGGCTTGCATTCCCTCAGCAAACCAGCCCTCATTTCCTTAACCTTTGTCTTTGAAAAGACCGTCGCTTGAGATGTTTTCTCTGCAAGCTGCGACTGTGCCTGCTTCAAAGACTCCTGGAGCCGAGAAATCTGCTCCGAGGCTGCTTTCTTTTCGGTTGCGGCCTGTTGCTGAGAAGCGGCCAGCCGGGCTTTGAGTTCATCTCGTTTCTTGCCGCGCCGCTTCCAGCCTGCTCGGTGGACCTAGATAGGTCCTCTTCAAGCTGCCTTACTTTATCCTGCAACGCGAAAAGTTCTTCCTGCTCCTCCGTACTCTTGACAAAGAGATTGTCAGCTTTGCGCATGATCGTCTGAATCTCATACTGCTTGTTGATGTCGTCAAAGCTTTTCTCCTTTGTCTGGAGCACGTAGTCCGCCTTAGTCATTTCTCGGAGAGGCTTCTTCACTATTGGGATTATTTTCTCCGTTGTAATCACTCTCCTTCCGAAATCATACTTTGCGCGTTTCGCCGGGGCGGCTATCTCTTCGTGTCTCCTCCGCTTCAGGTCTTGGCGGAAAGAGACAGAATACTCTACGGCTCTCGTAGCCAGAGGCAAGTCATCTGAGTTCTGGAGGTCGTCCATAAAATCTGGTTCCCCCAGCCTAGGGATCTGCTGAGACGTCTCTCCTGCGGGAATGGAACCAGGAGGAACCGGACAGACCTTGGAAGAATCGGTCGCTTGTGGGGGCGACCGGGAAATGGAAATGGGAGCGGCTAACACTGCGAGGGTTTGAAGCGGCTGAGGCGGAGGATGTGACGGTGAACGGACAGCCTCAGCACTGACCTCGGGCGAAGGGTTTGGAGTTGTGCTCAGAGAAAGAGAGACGTTAGGGTTCTGAGCAAACTGATCGAAAGAATGGGGACCGCTAGAAGGACGCGGAGACGGGGAGGAGGATGTGGTCATGGCTCGCCCAGATTGAGCGGGGGACTGAGTGGAAGTAGAACTGGGTGAGACTAGAGAGACAGGGGCAGCAAACGTACCTGCGGGCTCCGCCTGAGCCGATGCCGGGGGGATGTCTTCGCTTCTTGTCTCGGCGGCTGGCTTGGGACTGCCCAAAGGAACTGCCTCTGCGGCGGCAGGACGCGGCCGCGGCTCGCGATCGGTCGCCGCACTATCGTGCTAGGGTCGCCCGATTTTCTCAACTCTCCTCCGCTTCTTCTCTTCTGGAACAACTGTCGGATCAGGGGAAGGAGACGAAGCGTGTGCAAGCAGCGCCGATGCTCCCACGGTAAACTTGTACCGGGTTTGACTCGCGTAATGTCCGCCGCGACCGGTCTCGCTTTCGGCGGCGCCGGCGCTTTTCTTGCCTCGAGGGAGTGCCTCGGCGCCGCCTTGACTAACTCTTTTCGCTCTTTCGTGCGCTCGCCTTGGGAGCCACGGGCCGCATTGGATCGGCTCGGGTACTTGCCGGGCACGCGCTGGCAGTTGCCGAAGTGTACAACTGTTTGGGAGGAGACCCACTTTTATAATCCTCAAAGGGGCCTCGGGGAACGTAACCTTGATATGCGAACGGCCGCCAGCTGTCATGATGCTCGTCATAGAGAACCGAAAAGTCGTCATCTACGGCCGTGCTTCTCCTTGTGGATTTATCGTGCCGCGTGCGGCATCTCATCTTCCAAAGATTCGGTAATCTTTTCTTTAGACCAGCTTAAGGCCTCGCAATCTTGGATAGAAATTTTTTGAACCCCGGAGATGAGAAGTGATGGTCCGGGTTTCGCTTGGGGTCATATGTCACCTCCTCGCAAAGAGAAATCCCGCCAGGGAGGAGAAGCTTCCATTAATTCAATCTCCCAATCAAGGTCCACATGGACCACGTCGCATCTATCTTCGGTTATATCCCGGGGCACAAATGTGCAAACTTTCCCCTTATCCCATGAGGGTCATACTTCCAGCGCCGCGGCAGCAAAACCAGGCCAATCCGGGACAGCGCTTGCTCTAGGTAGACATGTTGTCCTACCTCGCAATCTCAACGTTGGCCCAGGAAAGAGGGTATTGGAAAATCTGTCCTCTTTTCTTCCCTAGGCCAAACTCTTCTTCCACATAGTCCATCTGTCGGGCAACCTCCATCCCGAACAGATGCTCTGAGCACCAAAAGGGCAGCAAATAGGGCTTGCCCTTGAATCCGTAGATCCCGACCACAATCCCCTCGCGTCGCTCGAAAACGTCCCCGAGCTTCTGATTTATCAAAGCACTCGTCATTTCTCTCGGGGGACGGGGGATTTCACTTTCGGTGAAGACTGACATGACGAATCCCAGAAAGTTGAAGTTGAACTTGTAGTAGGACCCTTTCCGGTATAAGTCATCCGTCCAGTTATAGACGGGCTGGGGCTCTCCTTTCTCGTTAACCTTCTTCAGGTTCAGGATCGGCATTTGGGGGTGCAGATGGTACAAACAAAGCCAGGCCAGAACAGAGCTAAAACGAAAATCGGTAGATCGCCTCTTCTGAATCTTCAACAGGCTGGAATGAATGGCGTAAGCCAGCGATCCGCCTGACCGAAAGAGATGGGGCGCTTTCCGCTCCGCCGCGCCGCCGGTTCGTAAGATTCTCCACACAGAGGCATTCTCGCGGCGCTAGCTGGTACGGGTGCACCAGCTCATCGGAGTCGCAGCCGAGAATCCATGCCAGGATGGTATATAGATACTTGCTCTGAAATTTCATCAAAGGCATGGGGCCAGCTCTGAATTGAGGAAATCCCTCATTCGCTTGGTGTGCGTGAAACGTCCCGCTTGTTCGCCCGGATTTATCTTTCTGAGGATGGTGCCGGAGTCATACTCCAGCCCTGGGCGAAAGCCGGTCGCACGCCTCCTCGCGCAGGCGAACAAGGGTTTGCCGACGGAACCGCAGATTTGCCGGAAGTCGGTCTATAGTGTCCGACAATTAAGTCTATCACCTCCGGCACCGGTGGACAGGAGGGCACATGAATCAAGAGATTTGATTTGTACGCCGCTCCAAAATGATGGGAGGGCGAAACTTTGTCGCCCAGCCTCTCCACATTCGCTCGCACTGAGTTAGGCTCATGGAAAACAAGCCGTCCACATATCCCGCTGTAATTGACCGGAGGTGGTGGGGATTGCCCACGCCGTACCTTCTTCGTCCGGGCCTTTGACTTCTTCTCCGCGGGGATCGCCTTGAAAACTCCCCGGCCGCGGCAAATCCCCCGGTTCGTTGCTCACTGGATCACGCCGACACGGGCCTTTTTCCCTTGTCCATCTCTCCGAGTCGCAATAATGATAGGTTCAGCCGTCCGCAACAAATTTCGCTATCGAGGAATAATTAGCACCGTCCGAGGAATAATCTCTCGCAACTGGAATGTTGGCATGTTTCTGACCCCCTTTTCTAGATAAAAACAGCGCCATTAATGCAACGCAGGAGGGGTAGGTCGGCTGAGTTAAAATCCTTGGTGGCTGCGCAGGAGAACGTTTGAAAAAAAACGCGCCCCGGCAGACGTGCCATGCTTCTTTGGTTGCATTTTTCCTTGAAAAACGCGCAATCATTAATTCAGCGTTGGAGACTGCACCATGGCTGACGTTGCTGCCACCACTTGGGCACACTGCTCAAGACAAAACCTTTGGTGCGGAAACCCACATTAAAACAAGTGCAAGCGCGCCTTGGGCCCAGCTTGGGATTTTTGAATTTTTTTATTATTTTTTTTAAACCGCGTCCCAATACTGGCCCGGAAAACTAGGCGCAGCCGGGCTTCGCCCGAAGTTGGGCGCGGCCCGACCTCGCCGGGCGAGGTCGGACTTCGCCCGAACTTCGGGCGAAGTACGAACTTCGCGCGAGGCGCGTGCTTGAACTCTTTCGCTTGCTTGCTGCGCCCAAGGCTTCGGGCGCGGTCTGGGTCCTGGCCGCCTTCAGGCTTTACTAACACTTAACACTTTTTGCAACCTTCGCTCGTTGGTCGAAATGCGCAATGCGATGCTGGCTTTGTTCGGACTTCGGCCGAAGCTTGGTGCGAAGTGCGAACTTCGCGCGAAGTTCGCACTTCGCACGAGAGTAGAGCGCAGCGCGCACTTCGCGCGAGCGCTAGCCGAAGTCAGGCTTCGCTGCGAAGTTCGCACTTCGCGCAAAAGTTGCGCGCAAAGGCGTACTTCGCACGAAGGGTGTGCGCAGTGCGTACTTCGGTCAAAGGCTGAGGAGCTTCTTCTTAGTGTGCCTTAGCATTTTCTTGAACAAACTTCGCAATTCGGCTGGGCCGAAGTCCGACTTCGCCGCGAAGTCGGGCTTCGGCCAACACTTAGTCAATTTTTTGCTCTTTTTCTCCTTTCTTTCTCTCGCATAGCCGAACTTCGCCCTCCTCGGGGGCAACGACGGACTTCGCCGCGAAGTCCGTCTTTCTCTCCCATGCCGCAATTAAGCTCAAAGAAGGAAAAATAAATTGAAAGCTAAAGCTGGAAACTGTACATGCCGGGAAAAATAAAAAACATAAGGAAAAATTTTTACAAGGAAGGGCCACTCGGGCGCCTTCAACAACGATAAAGCTTCAAGTGGAACCCGTTGACGGGGATGGGGAGGAGCTGACCCTCCATATCCGAAAGTATGTAGGCATTGAACTGATTCACCCGGGCAATCTGATAAGGGCCCTCCCAGAGAGCATCAAACTTTCCGTGATTACCCGGTTTTGCCTTGTATGAATCCCACTTCAGAGCACTAGGTCCCCGACTTCGAAAACTCGGCCAGTGGTGCCTTTGGCAAACCAGCCTTGAGTGGCCGCAATGTGATCCGCGAAGGCCCGGTATGCACTTTCTCTCGTCTTCTTCCAACCGGCAGGAGTTGGCACAATCTGTCATCCACCGGGTCTCCGCTGCTCCCGTCTTCATCAATCATCCACAGGGCGGGGATCTCGATGTGTGATGGCATAACAGCTTCCTTGCCATAGACGAGCGCGTAGGGGGACGTTCTGAGGGATTTCTTGAACGCAACTCTGTCCGCCCACAGCGCCCGGTTCAGGAGTAAGTGCCAAGTCCGCTTATTCTTTTCAATGGTCCTCCGGAGAATTTTCAGGAGGTTCTTGTTAGTAGACTCGGCGAGGCCATTCCCCTCGCGGGTAGTAATTAGAAGACATCTTGTGATAGATGCCAAGTCTCGCCGGTGTACTCCGTGAGTACGGCGCCTACAAATCCCGGACCGTTGTCCGTCACAATCGACTGGAACCCCGAAGCGGGTAATCGGGCTCTCAATGAACCTGATGACCGTTTCTTGGTCGGCGTTCTTGGTCGGGATTGCCTCCGTCCACCGTGTGAAATAATCAGTAGCTGTGAGAATAAACTTGTGGCCGGCGGAGGAGTTAGGAGAAATCACCCCAATGAAGTCTAGACCCCATTGCCGGAACGGAGCTTCGGCTTGAATCGGCTGAAGGGGCAAGGGTGCTTTTCTCGCTTCGCCAAAGATACCTCGGCATTGATCACATTTGGCGCAGACCGCATGCGAGTCTGCAAACAGAGTGGGCCAATAGTACCCAGCCCTTATTATTTTTAAGGCCGTCGGCCTTGAAGAATGGTGACCCCTAGGCATCCCGAAATGAAAATCTCCGAGGATCCTAGGCTGGTCGGATTTTTTGACGCACCGCAACAGATGCCGTCAATGTTTTTGAAGTAAAGCCCCTCGGGGCGAAGAGTGTACCTTAGTGCACCTAGCCGAAATCTCCTTCGTTGTGAGGCGTTCAGTTGATCGGGACATCTTCCGGTGCAGTAATATCTCACCGCTCATCTGTCCAATCACTCCCCTCCGATAAGGAGTTGGCTAGGTAGATGCGTGTCGCTGTGTCCTCCCACTTGCAGGCGGAGATGCCGGCTACAGCGCTTCGGGCCAATTCCTGACACAAGGCTCGGCCTCTGATAAGCTTGGTGGGCCGCACTTCAATGTCGAACTCCTGGATCTTGGCAATCCATCCCGCTCTCTTGTGACCCGGTTCTCCTTGCAAGATGAAACCGCGAACATCGGGGTGAATCACAAAGACAAGTGGTCTTGCTCCGGGAGACAAAGTGCCCGAACTTTCGAAGGGACTTCATGACCGCATGGACTCGCCGCTCTATAAAATTGTACTTCTCTTCGTGCGGAAAAATCACTTGGCTTAGGAACGCAATGGGGCGCTCCTCACCGTCGTCTCCCTTCTGAGTCACGTAACTTTCGGGTTCTCCCACTGCATACAGGATGAAGTCCTTGGAGTAGTCCGGGTTTGTCAACACCGGAGCTTGCGCGATCCGAGCCTTGATTTCCTCGAAGGCTTGCTCTCTCTCATCACTCCATTCGTAAGGTGTATCTTTCTTCAACAGCTCGGCCATGGGCTTGATCACTCGTGCGAAGTCCGGGATGAACTTCCGCACGAAGTTAATCCGACCGAAGAAGGACTCGCAGCCCTTTTTATCGATGGGGCCGGCAAGCGAACGAGGGCTTCGCTCCGTCGTGGTCAATGGCGAGGCCTTCCTCGGAGATGACATGTCCCAAGCAGCTTTCCTTCCTTCACCGCGAAGACAAACTTCTTTGGGTTTATAGAGATGCCGAATTCTCGACAACTCTCAAATATCTGTCGCAGGTGCGAAACATGATCTTCTCGTCGGTGAGAGAAAACAGCCATGTCATCGAGGTAGATGACAATAATCTTGTTGAGCAGCTCTCTGAAGGCCAGGTCCATGGCCCTTTGGAACGTGGCACCAAGATTAGATAAGCCAAACGGCATGCGCTGATAGGCGAACGTCCCCCACTTCGTGGTAAACGCCGTCTTATGCCGGTCTTCGTCTTTGACCCAAATCTGGTTGTAGCCGGAAAATCCATCTAAAAGTGAAAATCTCTGGGCTCCAGAAACGATATGTAGAATCTGATCAATTTGGGGAAGCGGATAGTGGTCCCTGAGGGAAGCCTCGATTTAGGTTTCGAAGTCGACACGTAGACGTATGTCGCCATTCTTTTTCCTCACGGCACCAAATTCGCGACCCAGGATGAATGTTTGATGGGGTAGATGATCTTGGCCTCCAACATCTTCAAGAGCTCGGTCTTCATCATGGCCTCAATCTTTGGATTTACGGCCCTTTGCTTCTGTCGGAATGGCTTAGCGCCATCCTCTAGCTCAATGGTATGCTGGATGACAGTTCTGTCATACCCCTCAAATCCTCGTAGCACCAGGCCACGATGTCGGGGAACTCCTGGCACAGTGATCTAATCTGTCCCAGCTCCTCCGACGTGCAGTCTGTTCCGACCTTGATAGATTTACCGGGTTCGAGTTCCAGGTCAGCATACTGCCTCGGGTCTACTTTGATCCTGTGGGATATTGCTCTGTCATTCCGATCAAAGAGACTCTCCAATGTGATCAGTCCTTTTGGGACGTGATTATTCCGTAAATGTATCAACCCCTCATATTGCTCGTCATCGTGGTCTCTACCTTCGATTACACACACTTCGTTAACCAGAATGTGACGATCTCCTCGTCACACCTGAATACCCGCCGTAAGGTATCCCTATCGTGCACGTAAGGCCCGTAAATGGTGCGGACCGGCTTCGGTTCTCGGACGACGTCTTCAGCCGAACGCACTGCTCCAACGGACGCCGTAATATCGCCGTGCTTGTTTCTCTCACGCGATATTGCCTTAACATTCAATGAGTCAAACGATTCCATCGAGTCCCGTACCCGATTGCGGTACGCTCTAAGATAGTGATGCTTGGACGCGCATTTATTCATAACTTGATGACACACTAACTCTGAATCTCCGAAAATTTGGAGATGCTTGATTCCGAGCCTTTCCGCCTTTCGCAAACCCAAGCACAGGGCTTCGTATTCCGCCGAATTGTTAGTACAGCTCCAGGCCAGCCTGTAGGCATAGTCCCTCTGGACTCCGGTTGGGGAAACCAGGAGTACCCCTGCACCGGCGCCATTCTTGCAACGCGCGCCGTCAAAGAAAAGCTTCCACAGCTCTTCGGGTGCAGGTCCTACTTCTTTCGCAACTGACACGTCAAGCTCCTCGGGCTGTTTAATGGAGTAACCTCTGTCCCGATTACGGCATTGAAGTCCCGCAACGAGAACTCGTCTTCAAGCCGTAGCACTTCGAGAGCTTGCTCGGCCGGCTCCACCGTCACCGCTTCTTCCTCCGACAACCGGACCATGCACCATCTCTCCTCCGGTATCTTGTCCACTAGAAAAGGGGAAGGCTTCTCATTGAAAATTTTCAGCCTCCTTCCTTTGAAGGGCACTTCCATGTGCGAGTAGTCTAGAGACAGTACTCCGCCCAACTTCGGCAGTTGAACTCCCGAGAGAGACACATGCCGAAGTAAGGCTCCGGGTCAACAATCACGACCTCTTGGATGACCACAATGTCGAGAGCTTTGTGCAGCTCGGATAGGGATGTCCTTTATGACACCAACCGTCTTGACAGGGGTGCCGTCTAATTGCAGACGCCTTGGCTGCTCCGTGTGTATTCCATCCCGATCTCATCGCGACGGCCTTCGGCATCACGCTGAGGAAGCACCCGTAATCCACCATGCAAGCTGAGAACTATGTGCCCTTGCATCCGCAAAGACAGATAAAAGGGTGGCGGTCCTGTTCTTCCCTGGGGAGATCGTCAAAGGTTGGAACCAGGACAGCAGGCCGCATCCGCTTGCCGCTCTTCATGTTCTTCCTGATTCTTGCAGCAGATCTACCCGGCTCGGAAGCGTAAGAGCATCGTACATGCTGATTCTGGCAGGAGTCTTCTTCAACTCGTCTACAATGTCGTAGCCCGAGGTACTAGCTCCTTCTGCCGGTTTAGCCGGCTCATACTTGGTCCGGTATCGTTGGGTGGCCTCAACTCGCTGTCTCTTGGTCGAGACGGGTACTTCAGCCTTCTCCCCGGGCTTGTTCTTTGGTTTCAGCTGGGGCTGAAGTACAGGAAGCTTAGCGGGAGTTGGGGCCTTTGCTGGAGGCTTAGCTAGAACAGCAGCAGCCTTTGCCGGAGAAGGTTTAGCGGGAGCTTTATCTTTGGACGCCTTCTCCTGGGCTGTGTAAGGCCACAGCCGCTTGTACGGTGGCAACCCGTCGGGCTGCGGTTTTTCTCTTCTTGCGTATACCTGCAAAGGCTTAGCCGCGTCCGCAGCCTTTCTTTTCTTCCTTGGCGGGCGTCACCGGATTCTCTTCCGGGAGGGCAAAATTGGCCTCGCCGTCCAAGATCATGTACAGCTCATCATCTTCTATAGTGCCGCCGGCCAAGGTCCGGATGTAGTGCCGGTGCAAAGTGCGCCTTCCTCCGAATGCGGGTCATTGCACGTAGTGCACCGGCTGACCCGGTCCGGAGGACCAGGTGGGTCTTCTATAGCAAGATTCCTGGAGGCGGACGCCTCGCCGTTGATTTTCCGGGGCTTTATCTTTTGTCGCGCCGGTGGCGCATACGGCCTTCTAGGAGCAAAGTCCATTTGGGCCTCGTTTCTTTTTCATAGCGGTCATGTCATTGGACATGGCATGATATCCGGAGGCCAAAGCCCGCACTTCTTGTAGAATCGTGTTCGGATGCCGTCTGTCGGGAGGCGGCAATCGTGCCGGTGGAGGCAAAGCGGCCAATGGAGGAGGGTTAGAATAAGACGCATACTGCGGGGGAGCAGGAAGCGCCGGAAAATGCGGAGCGGGAGGAGGCGGATGAGGGTAATGCAACTGAGGCGGGCCGTATTGAGTTACGACCGGCGCCGGATTCCACTGCGGCTGGGGTTGCTGCCCTGACGTGGACGGCAAACCACCGTAGCGGAAGGATACCGCGATCCGGGAAAGTCGGGATGAATCGGCTCCCGCACTCGGACGGAAGCCCGCCAATGGAGATAATGTCGCCTTCACCTTGTCGGCGCACTTCGTACAAGCGTGGAACTCGTCAATTCGGGCGATCTTCAAGAAGGCATATGTCCGAGTTGAAAGACCTCGTATAGTAGTGAGCAGCCATGCCGGCCGAAGGCCGAAGTTCGCGAGGTACCCGTTTCCAGGATCTCGCAAACCTAATGTTAAAATCGGACACCTCCTCTTGAGGATGCCTCCGGATTGCTTGGAACCGATGCAAGAGAGAGGTAGGATCAGCGGACTCGTTGCATCCTTTTACGAGCCTCCCGGCAAGCTGGGGCCACCCCGTGATGGATCCTTCCGG
This sequence comes from Wollemia nobilis, assembly GCA_028583015.1. Lineage (NCBI taxonomy): Eukaryota > Viridiplantae > Streptophyta > Pinopsida > Araucariales > Araucariaceae > Wollemia > Wollemia nobilis. The sequence continues at coordinate 3,205,419 of JAQPPZ010003147.1, forward strand.
CGCCGATCTCCACCAAGAGAGAAGCTTTCCTCTCAGGGAAAGGGCCAGCAGACGGGTCTTCACACTTTCATCGGTGATGGTATGCAGCGCGGCCAGGGCGAGGATGTCCTGGATGTGCTCGTACGCCGTCTTACCGTAGCCGTCGTATGTGGGAATAGACTTTAAAGCAGCAGGGGGCACAGCTTGCTGACCGATCAGGGCCAAAGGCCCCGTAGAGTCCACCGCCGGGAAGAGATCATCGTCATTCGGCCGTTTGAGCAGCCATTTCTTCTTCTTCTCCGCCGTCGGTTGTGTACTCGGTGTCGGTACTTTCCGAGGATGCAGGATTTTCCTCTTCCTCGGCCTCTTCTACTTCGTACTCGGCTCTTCCGACCTCAGCTTCGGCTTCTTCTTGGATCTCAGCCTCGGCTTCGTCGAAACGAGCTCGCGGATCAGCCAGCCTGGGGATCTCGCCTCGAGCGTGGATGTCTAGTTCGTAGAACTCAGGCGGGCTTCTCGGATTTCTTGCTCGCCACCTTCTCGTGTGCATGAAGGTGACGGGACCGGTCTTCTAGACTCAGCAGGATTTGTTCGGTGCAGTAGTCGCCAGTGCTCGGATTTGGAACAGCAATGAAGCGAACACCGGTGCTTCGATTCTCGTCGGGGTGAGAAACTTCCTTGTCTCACCAAGAGCTCAGGAACTGTCAGCGCCAGTGGAGACGGATCGGAAAATCTCTCTTCAGATGTGGGACCCGTGTTCCGCCGAGCGTAGCAGAAAAACTGTTGCGCTAAGTGGAGACAGGACGGGTACTCTTTCTTTAAATCGTGGGACAAGCGTCCCACCGGGCGTGCCAGAGAAACTGTTGGTTACGAATCTGCCATGAGGAAAGGATTTTGGGTTAATGCGCCCAGATTCGCCCACCAGCATGAAAGGCCGGAAGGAAGAGATGCCTTCCGAGCCAATCTCCGGAGAAGGCCGGCTCCTTTTGGGGGGCTTATAATTTAAGCTAAAGGGAACGGGAAAGAAATAAATGAACTGAAAGAGACAAATGTACAGAAAGAGATTACAAATATGTCCAAAGGTTGGTGGGGGGAACTAACAGTACGGGAACACACCAATCACCGCTACTTACTGCATACAAACACAAAGCATGACAAGGAACTGCAAAACCTAGGCGTACTTCCGATACACAAGCAGAGTATGCACAGCTTCAATAGCTCCCTAGCAAACATTCCCTACAAGGAACTAACAAGTAGGGATCGCATCAATCACCGGATACGTACACCGACAGGGGTAGAAAGTAAACCTAGAGATGTCGGAGCTGTATATGTGTTAGGTAGAGAGTTTAACCGCACAGCTTCAATGGCTCCCTAGCAAACATTCCCTACAAGGAACTAACAGTAGGGGATCGCATCAATCACCAGATACGGGCCAGCAACGTCACACATAACTGATGGAACTGCTACCACATCTATTATATGAAATTTAAAAGTACAAAAATAATGCTAAAGGCGCCCGACCATCAAATGCCGAAGTGAATCAACAAGCCATGACACGGAATCGCGTAAAGCATAAGCATAAGAAATAAAAGCGGTAGAATGCAGAACTCTGCATACGAGATTGTATTTATATGCGTAAGCACGGTTACAAGAAGCACGTAGTTCCCTAACAAACATTCCCCTTCCACCCTTTACAATGAATTCAAGATGGGCTTTTATAGCCCGAGTCCCACCCGTTACATTAATGGGCACGGAGTCCCGCCAAACATAAGTCGACGTAAGCGGCGAAAGAGCCGCAAATGCCGACCTTTTGTCGGATCGGCTGTACCCGCAGATGGTCTGCCTGGAAGCTGGACAGCTATGTGGCGGAGAGCTGGGCAAATCTTCAAGTCGGCAGGCTCGCTGGTAGCTGGAGCAGGTGAAACCTCAGATCAGCTTTGAATGAGGCTATTAACGCAGCGGTGCAGCCCATGCTTATCCCTTTTGGTCGGCAGCCTTGGTTCAAATCCCGAAGCCGGACACTTGTCGGATGATGGGTTATGTCAGGACACATGCCCGCCTTAGAGGGCGCTATCCATCTTCACTTGGGATCGGAGCTCCTTGGGATGCGTGGGCAAAAACAAGCGCTTGGGAAGGCCTTCACGCCTTGGTCAAATTCCGGGTTTGTTCCCCTACCGCACACTCGTCAAGGGCGCATTCCGGCTCGTTGAGAAGTCGAATCGCGCACAGTGGAACACCGGTGTCCGCCGCCATATGGACTCGCTCCGGCATTTTACCCTCTTTCTTCCGTGTTGACCCGCCACCGCCTGCAAGGTGCGCCCGAAGTGGGGCGAAGTCGACTTCGCACCAAACGGGGCACAAGGGCGACTTCGCACCAAAACTGGGCGAAGTGCGAACTTCGCACCCAGACTGGGCGAAGTGCGAACTTCGCACCAACACTTAGCCAATTTTAGGTAGACTTGCTGGAAAGTTGGAAAATCAACTGGGGGACTCCAAGGAAAAAGGGGGGAGAGAAAGAGAATGGGGAAAGAAAAGGAAAGGGAGAGAAGAAGGAAGGAAAACGGAAGGAGGAAAAGAAGAGCAGCACTGTTACAAAACAATATTGAAGACATTGCACCCCGTGCAAAATGTGACAACAATATCGTTGATGGAACATGTCAGGACTATGACAACAAGCTAGAGCCACATGGAATTTTGATGGCTATGTGGGCAATAGTGAGAGTTTGGAGCAGCAACAATACGCCAAAATAGCAACAAAGCAGGGTTAGGGTCATTGTTGTGTCTATAGTCAAAATGTCAGTATGAATGGAGCTCAACTGAGCCCATATGCTAGAGAGCGTAGGGTCTTGTACAACTATTGTGGATATGCATTTGCTCCGCCATGTGACTCACGCTTTGGCGGTGGAGGAGAAGAGGGGGCGAGGTACTTATGCCACAAATGCCAAGCGTTGGTGACCCCAATACAAGGGGTCGAGGAGGAGGTGTCATGCTCGCAGTGCCACAATATCTTTGTCGAAGAAATTGAGACTACGCCATCGTTGTAGCAACAACGAGGGTTGGAGGGAGGGGAAGTAGTGGTGACACAACTGGTGATCATCACGGGCAGAGGTGATGAGGACTGCATGAGCCGCATGGCGAAAGGCATCACCGCTGCATTCTTAGCTCAGGACCAAGGTGGGGGTGGATGCCGCTTCTGATGTGCTTAATGTCGATAGTGACAAGTATTAGGCAAAGGTAGATGCAGAGCTTAATGCTCTCGCGCTTTTTCTTCTTTCATGGTCGACACTAAAATTCACAAGCAATGCTTACTTCATTCTCTTCCTTCTGTTCATAACTCCAACTGGGTATTGTCGGCCAAAACACACATAAATTATGTATGCAGACATGGCAAACTAGCGGAGGCATTGCCTACTCTACATCACATCATTCACCAAAATATATTGTTGAACTCCAACATTCATGGGTTCCTCTTGCACACTTGCATCAATGCTAAATCCCTCCCAGAAGGCTAGGAAATATAGGCACACATGCTCACCAAAGGACTTGATCAAGACGTCTTCATTGCAACCAAATTGGTCCAATTATACGCCACCTTATTGCTGAAGGCATTTGCCTCATTATTCGATCTGAAACAAAGCAAAAATATTCATTATCACATTGTGAAAAGTGGGATTGAGTTGGACGTTTTTATTGGCAATGCCCTTGTTGATATGTATGCAAAATGATATGCACAGAAAGGGTAGGCTTATGAGATATTGGAGGTCATTAAAAGAATGCAAGCGGAAGGTACAAATCCAAACATGGTTACCCTCGAGATATGTGGCTTCATGGAATGCTATAATTTCGGGGTATGCTCAGAATGGACTTGCCAACAAGGCCTTGAAGGTGTCGACGGAGGGCAGAGGCCCAAGGTGGTAGTTACAAAAACAACAATGAAGAGAAACTAAATGGGATGGAAATACTTGGGAAGCATGTCACTTGTTGGCAAACAAAAACAATTTTGTGGACTCCTTGAGAGGCTGGTTTGCAGTCCATATGTGTAGTACTAACATGGTAGGTAACAAAGCCATATCCATAGCCATCATGAGGTCAAGATATAGAAGCCCTATGAATCTAACATAAACGTCAATTACTAATAGATCATAGCAAGAAGATGAGAGAAAGCTACAGAGAGAGGGGGAGGGGAGAATCACCAAAGAGGTGATTCCCCCCTCAGGATTCACACAAGAAGGAATTGCTCTCATACCAAACTAATACAGAAAGATTTAGCAATGAAGAACTAGTTGATTTCATTCAAGAAGCTTCCTTAAATAGACAAAATAAACTACCTCAAGCATTGGGATCCTTCAGGAAGCCAGATCATTGAATAGGATCAAATTTAATACAAATATGTCAGAGGCCATCTCGAATGTCAGAAACCATCTGAGGCCAGTATTTTAATTAAATGCCTGCCAGTGCAAGTGGGCTGCTTACAAATTTGATGTTACATTAAATATTACATTCCATTCCCTATCAACAATGGATTTTTTTGGAATTGTGGCTTCGGGGCTATCACTTTTCTTGGCCAAACTATAAGATGTGAAGTTTGATAAAGGTCCTTCTACCTCTTATGTGGTGAGTTTAATGTAGACAAAACAAACAAGAACTATGGATAAGTATTGTATGAAATTCATAAGCATTCTTTGGTCTTGTAGTGGTGGTTTTCACATTTAAGCATGGGCTCAAGGATTAAATCTTTCTTGAAGTAGCTATGCACTATCTATACACCCTTCAAGATGTTGAACGTGTGGCCTGCATAGCTGAAAAGAAGCTATAGTTGCCTAAAATTCAGCCATGACACAATTTGAATTCCCATTAGACTGACTTCAATAACCACAATGAGGATCGCCCACAAGGTTACTTTTGTTTCAGATGTTGGTCACGACATCCATGGGATAAGGCATGTGAGGACTAGCATTACTTCCACATGGAAATTGAGGATGAAAATTCCAAAGAGGAGGATGTCCTCACATCGCCTCATCAAGAGGAACCTGCAAAACCTAACAAGCTTGAACAAGGTATGGGTACTACAACTTTATCAGCATTTGCCCTCATCGGAATGCAAGCTCATCACACAATCAAGGTATAGGGTTTCATAAAAAGACAATAGGTCAATGTTTTTATCCATATGGACAACACTCATAATTTCATTAGCCATGATACGGTCAAAGCCCTAGGGTTGTGTATAAACAATATTGACAAAGACAATTTCAATGTTTTGATTACTAATGATGGTAAGGCTCAATGTGTGGGTAATATTGCTAATGTTCACATCCAAATGAGTACCTACCAAGGTTCCACAAGCTTGGGGGATGGGGGGATAGGTTACGGGATGGTGGGGGACAACAAGCCGATTTTAAGGGATGGCTGGGGGACAACAAGTATAATAGTATTAAAAAAATTCGAAATTTAAAATAATTTACATAACAAAAATGAAAAATACTAAATACTAGTAGTTTACAACAAAAATACTTAGTTTACAACAAGAATATTTAGAACTTAGAAAGTTAGAAGCCATTAGATTCTTAGAATAATTTCAATTTTACAACAAATGTCAAAGACTCAAAAATTCTAATAAGTAATATTGGCATAGTCTCATTACAACAAAAAAAGTTTAGTTTTACATTGTACAACAAAAATAGTCTCATAATATCATTCCTTTGGAACTTCTCATTTTGTTGGGCTATCGCTATTAGAATCTGTATCTGATGAGCTGCTCTCATCATCTGAGTGAAGAGCCTCCAATGGAACTCCAACCAACCTCTCCTGACCCTCATCCTCATCAATTTGTCATGCATCATCTAGATCAACATCCCATCGTGTGGCTGGAGATTGCCTGTACTCTGGCTTAACTCTCTCATGAAGGCGAAGAGAGTTATGCATTGCAACTAGCTTCTCCGCTCTTCGAGAGGTAAGCCTGTTCCTCCTCACATTGTGGATAAAGTTGTATGTGGACCAATTCCTCTCAGCAACAAAGGAACTAGCAACCTGTGAAAGAAGCCTAATTGCAAAATGTTGCAAGTTAGGTGTATCATCCCCATATAGCTGCCACCATCCAATGGAATTTTTTTGGGTAATGGTATCCCTATCCTCTATACACTCTAGTTGACTTAAGCAAGGGCCTAAAAAATTCACAAATTGGATCCACTCATCTCTAAGTTTTGAGCCCTCCTCCTTTGCATATATCTTTTTAATGGCACTCAAAAACCCCTATCTCACCTCTGGATATTTATAGGGAGCCACTCTCCCAAGCCTAGGCTCATACCACTTTGGGTTTACTGCATATGCAACCATATGAAGGGGGGTGTTCATCCTATCCCACCTCCTCTGTATAATAGGTCTAATGTTGGCCTCATAGAATAATAATGATGGATCTCTAGCAGAAATGACCTTTTTTTATCTCCCCTACCATGCTGTCAAAAGTCTCATAGATCTCTCTTAGATTAGGAGCATTTGTATTAGCATATCTAATGATTGCAACAATTGGAAAAACAAAAGACACAATGTACCTACAATAAAAAAAATAAATAAATAAATAAAGTAGACTATATGAGCAATCCAATTTGAAACTAAAAATGAAAAATCATAAATGATAAATCAATAAATCATAAACAAAAAAATAAGCATGAACCAAATCTTAACTTCAACATTTCTTACTTGGCTTGAGTCCACCAACTATTATCCAATACTGTCTCTAATTTACTTTCCCTCCTTTGTCCTTGATTCCAGCTATCTCTTCCACTCTGTGCATACTACCATGGACTGTAAAGCATCTTGCACCTCAATCATCCTCTCCAATAAATTGAAGTAGGTGGCGTATCTAGTATTTGTTGGTTTGATGAACTCTTTCTTTGAGAAGAACCGAAAGAGGGCTAAGGAAGTGTGATGGTTGCAAATGAACATTTGCAAGTCTCTGGCTTCTGCAACTATAGCCCTCACCCAATCTATCATCCCAATGTCCTTCAATGCATTGTTCAATGCATGAACACAACTCGGGGTCCAAAAAATATGTCTATATGTTTGTCGTATCATTTGCCCCGCACACTAGCAAATAGGGGTTGCATCTGTAACTACCTGTAGTGTACAACAAATTTACACAACAAAAATGGTCTCACTTACACAACCATATAGATTCTGATTTTCATAAGAAAAATAGAAATCGTCAAATTGATTACCTGTACAACATTGGAGGGTCCAATAAGCTGCAAGCTTACTACGATGGTAAGGGCTTTGGCCTCTCTTTGAAAGGTCCAAGGTTCAAACCCCACTCAGCATGAGGGGACCGAGACCTCTCATAAAAACCCTGTGTAAACTCATTGAAAAAAATAATCAAGTGGAATTAACTCAATCGGTTAAATTCCTTAATATGCCAAGGAGACCCAGGTTCGAATCTTGCCAAACGATACATGGATAATATCTAAGCTTTGTTGTAATACAACTATGTGGTGATGATGTAATACGGGTGGGGCCCATTTCAATCCCATATAACTAATTAAGAAAAAAACATTGGAGGATCCAACCTCCTCAATAGCCTCCTTCAACAGGAGGTACTAGAACTCAGCATCCTCTCTTTTCCCCGTGCAATCAATGGCTCAAAGAAAATAGGAACTTGTTGAACATGTGACAATGATATTGATGAGTGGACGTTGATGAATGTTAGTCCACCCATCTATGATGATAGAGCATCCATTCGTCAACCATGTGTTCCTCATCTGCTCCATAACCAAACTACATTTGGAATATTATTTTTCAAAGAGAGGTATGAAGCTTAGTTTCTCCAGGCGCTGGATATGAAGGCCCTGCCTTGGCTATTTTTTTTAATGTTTCCTTGAAATAGGGGGAACGTGCAATATGGAAAGGAAGCCCATGTGCAAAAAATAATTGTGCTATAGCATCATCTACTTCCTCTCTTGCTTGCACATTAAACATCTCACTTACAGTTCCTTTTTTCTTTGAGGGCAGTGGTGGCATACTAGAGGTTTGGGTTGATTCTTGTGGTTGTTTTGAGGAGGCTCCAAAGTCACCTCTAGATGATTGGCCAACTTTAGGGAAATGCATGTCTAAACCTCTAAATTTGGCCTCTTGCACAAGCCTATTGGCTTTAGCCACTTGTAGTCGGTTGATTTTTTTGCAAGCCCTAACCCCTGTTCCCGCTTTATCAGTAAGATGAGATTCAACCCTAGTATAGATGCCCTTAAACTCAGTTTTACAAAAATTACACAGCCATGTTCTTGAGCCCCAAATTTTTTTTTCTCTTGGTCATAGTTGGTTACAAATTGCAGCAAAGATTTTTTAATATTGAATAGACCCCTAGCATATTATTCTTTTAACAATGGTGATGGACAATCAAAACTAGAAGTAGTGTTGTCCCCTTTGGAAGTTTGAGGTTGGATAGTAGAGGCAGAATCCCTAGCAATATGAATATTTTCATTTTCATTTACACTTTGGTTTTCCTCCTCCATATGAATGTCAAATGGATCTGATTCAAGGTCCTCACTGCTGCTCATGTTGAATCTTGAAAGAAAAATATGAAAATTTCAAAATAGACTTGGATGAGGTAATGAAAATTGGAAAACAAACTTGGAAGTTGGATCTCTTGCTGCTATCCTGTTGTTGCTGCCTGTTCTTGCTCTTGTTGTTGGCTTCTCTTGCTGCTTGTTGTTGTTATCCCTTTGTTGTTGCCTGCTCTTGTTGTTGTTGTTGCCTGCTCTTGCTATCCCTGCTCTTTGTAATGTCCCTTTCTATGCAGTTAGTTATATTGAGGACGTTAGCTTACTCACGGGCTTCCGTAGGCTAATATTTTGTGTTAGGGAGCTCATTGGGGTTGGACAGGTGTACTCTGTGCGTTACAAGATTTCTTTTGCCAGTTTTCGAGGCCGTTTTGGGTATGAGAGCTCTGATTACTATTTTTAGTAAATAGGTTTTTCGAGCACTGACTTGGTCAGCGGACAGGGTGTGATGTTTATATTGATTGGGAAGTTCGTTTCTTCACTCAATCGATGATTCTTACCTCATTGACAAATATTATTTAATTTTTGGCGTTATTTCCCTAAGTTAAATTAAATATTTAACTTATAACGTCAAATTAAATAATAAAGTAAAAGGACCCAAAACATAAAGTATTAAAATGAAATATTTGATAAAGTGACTTTATTATTGGATGCAAAAGTGGACGTCCCACCTTGGGAAAAGAGATTAAAAGAATAAAAGAGTTTTGGGCTCATTTTTGAGGGAGGAGGGGACTTGATATTTTCTTCTGTGGAGAAATACTTGCAGCAGCTTGCATGCAGGGGTTTCAAGCTTTGTGAGGACGGAAACCTTCACAAAGGACATTGTCTTCGAGTGTGGGAGATCATCCCTGGACAATTTGTTGGCAGTATCATTCAGAGGGTGCACTTGAACTTTAACGGAGAGAGATTTTCTCAGTTTAATGGAGGATGGTAGAGCTGAATAGAGTTATTGGAGGGTTCGTCACACTTTCATTGTTGTTGTCACTTCTAGAAGTCAACTGCACCATTTCTAGGGCTTACCGTACAGTTTGACAGGTTTTAGTGAGGGTTTGAACTGATAGTAGCATTTATACTCCTTCAGAATCTCCTTGCCTTCATTTTCAGACTTGTTGCAGACTCGTTTCCAGCAAAGAAGAGACTTATTTAATTGATCGTACCATTCTGTGCATGCTGAAATACCTTATGGAGACACGTGGGGGCCTCAAGGATGATTCGTTGCCCTTTGGACGGGTTTTTGCTTGAAAAGAGGCGCTTAGGGCGTGAGATTAATCTTTGGTTTGTTTTGGAGTGAAGTTGATGGTTTAAAAGTTGTTTGCGTTTTGGTGAAGCCCAGTTTGACTGCAGTAGACAAACTGGGCTTCACCAGGAAAGGGACAAGCGTTCAGTCCGGCGAGGCCCTAGATTTGAACCTTGGACCTCCGCCTCCCTTATGGGGTTTGGATGAACCAATTGGTCTACACCTCGGACCTTAACTAATGGGTATGTTGAAAACATCATTTTTAGTGATTTCTAAATGAAGCACTGTAACCACTCATTATTTGGGTTTAAATACAATATTTGGTGAAGTGGGTTTCAATTTCTGGCATCATATTGCACTATTTTTGTGTTTTTATTCAATAGCGACATTCTATTTAAATGTGTTAAGTGTTCATAAAAAACTAGTTCAAAATCAAAAAAGCAAAAAAAAAAAAAATCCAGATTTGGGGTGGGACATTACACTCTTCTTCTTCACTGTTGTTGAATGAGTGTGTTACTGTTTTACTTTTAACTTTAATTTTTTAACTTTTTCCTTTTACCTAGTCTTAGTCTCTTTTAGTTTTTAGGGTTTGGGGGGTGGAGACTTTCATGGGTCCCACCCCCCATACCTTTTTTTCTTTTAATTTTTAATACACTAATTTTTTTTTTATGTTGTTTGAGACGCCCAGCCGTGAGGGATGGTTGGGCGTCTCTAGGGACACTCGGGCCGTCCCTGGGGACGGTTGGCCATCCTCGAGGATGGCCCCCCATGGGCCTTTGGCATCCTAGGAACACCCCCCTGTCGTCCCCCCAAAGGGGGACGGTGGGGAAACATTCCCGATGTCGTCCCCCCGTGTTTCCCGATGTCGTCCCCCCGTATCGAAGACAGGGGATGAGGAGACGCGTCCCCCAAGGTGGGGGATGCGTCCTCGTGGAACCCAGGTACCTATGCTTGGATTGACAACCTAGATATGATGGATTTGGGTAGTGCAGATGTTATCCTCAAAACTTAATGGTTATCTGAGTTGGGGGATGTTACTTTGAACCTACAATAGTTGTATGTATAGTGGACAAAAAATGGCAAGGTCCTGCATCTCCAGGGTTCGGAACCCCCACCTTCCAAGGTCGTCATCTCCCACCAAATGGAAAAGATGTTGAAGAAGGGTAACAAGGGTATTGCATGGAATTCATAGCCTTTGAGCAGTCACCTCCTGCTCTCCTCTTCAAAATGCAATCTCTTTTGAACAAATATGCTTAGATATTTGAAGAACCCTAAGGGTCTTCCTCCCAATGGGGCACATGATCATGCTATTCATATTCTTCTAGGAAGTTATCCACCCAGTGTTCGTCCTTATCGCTATCCCCAACCTTAGAAAATAGAAATTGAGAAGTTGGTTTAAAGATGTTGGAGCAAGGCATTATCTGGCCTAGTACCAACATCTATTCCTCCCCAACAGTCATGGTGAAGCTCAAGGGCAATTCTTGGTGGATGTGTCTAGATTTCAAACCACTCAACAAGAACACTATCAAATATAAGTTCCCCATTCCTATTATTGATGATTTGTTGGATGAATGACATGATGCAAAGTTTTTTATGAAGCTAGACTTGCATTTTGGGTTGCATCAAAACCAAGTTAGAGAGGAGGATATACCCAAAACTACTTTTCGTACTCATGAGGGTCATTACGAGTTTTTGATCATGCTTTTTGGTCTTACAAATGCACCTTACACTTTCCATAGTTTAATGAATTCTATCTTCCATTCTCTCTGCAAATTTGTATTGGTCTTTTTTGATGACATCCTAGCCTACAATAAGTATCGGGAAGCCTATTTGCATCATGTCGCAAATGTTCCAACTTTTGGATAGAGAATAGTTATATGTCAAAAGGTCCAAATGTTCCTTTGGTGTGTCTAAAGTAGAGTATCTTGGTCACATAGTGTCTCATGAAGGTGTCAAGGTGGACCCTAATAAGATCAAGGCCATGCAAGATTGGCCAATTTCTAAATCTCTAAAAAGTCCTAGGGTTTTTTGGGGTCTCACTAGGTATTAAAATGAATTTGTCAAGAATTATGGAAAGATTGTAGCTCCCTTGATTGCCCTCACTAAGAAGGATGCCCTTTTTGGATCTAAGTAGGTTACAAGTGCCTTAAATAACTTGAAGAAGGCTATGTACACCACTCCTATTCTTGCTACTTCGAACTCCAACAAGTCTTTTTTCATTGAATGTGATGCTTCTAGAAGAGGTATCGGTGTTGCTTTCATGCAGAAAGGTCATCCCCTAGCTTATGAAAGCAAACAACTCTTCCACATGAATCTAGGTCATTCTACTTATGAGAATATGTTAGCCAACTTGCATGTAGTGGACAAATGGAAGCCTTATTTGTTGAGCCAATGTTTCATTATTGAAATTGATCATAGCAGTCTCAAGCACTTCTTGGAATAGTGTCTCTCTTGTCCAAAGCAAAACAAATGGTTGACCAAGCTTTTGGACTATCACTTTGCAATTGAATATAAAAAATAGAAGGGGAATGTGACAACAAATGCCCTTTCTTGAAAGCATGAAGATTTTATAGTTGTCCATGCTATATCCAGGCCTCTTCCCCATTGGTCACCCAGCTTTAAGATGAATGGCATTGGATCCTGAGATTATTTATTTGGTTCATGATGTTGAGACAGGTAACCCATACAATCCGTGGTTCTCATGGTTTGACAGAATTTTGAGGAAGAAGGACTGCATTTATCTTATTCAATCCTCCCAAATCAAGAACATCCTAGAAATCACATGCTTCTCCCTTGGTAGGACACTCTAGATTTATTAACACCTATCAACAAGTTGAGCAATTTTTTTCTTGGAAAGGAATGGAAGTTGATGTCAAACAGTTAGTGGCAGCATGTAAAGTGTGACAAAGGAATAAGGGAAAAATAGTTAAGTCCCTGGGATTGTTGCAACCCCTTCCTATTATGGATCACCAATGGGAACACATCTCAATGGACTTCATTGAAGGTCTTCCTAAGTCAAAGGGAAAAATAGTGAGTTTTGTGGTGGTGGATCACCTTTCCATTCACTACAACAAGATGGCCAGGTATTCCTTGATTCTGCTTTCAAACTACATGGTATGCCCAAGTCTATTGTCCATGACAATGATCCTATTTTCACTAGCAACTTTTGGAAGGAGTTGTTTACTCTGACACTCAATACGGTCTCTTCCTATCACCCTTAGTCAAACGACCAAACAAAAATTGTGAACAAGTGCCTAGGTACATGTTTGAGATGCTTTGCCCAAGATACACAATATCAATAGGTTAAATGGCTTCCGGTACCAGAATGGTAGTGTAGTACTTCTTATCATCTTTCCACTAAGATGTCCCCATTTGAGGTGTTGTATGCATAGAAACCCTCATCCTTGGCAGACTATCTTCTAGGTTCTTCATGTGTTGCTCTAGTGGAAGATTTCCTCCAACAACATCAGATTGCCCTTCAACAACTCCTCAATCTTTGTTAGGCCCAAAATTGTAGGAAGAAACAACAGAATTTACACTACTCTCAATGACAATTTGAGGTGGGTGACATGGTCTTTTTGTGGCTTTAGCCATATAAGTAGCTTTCTCTAAAGATGAAGTCCATCCAAAAGCTTACACACAAATTCTGTGGTCCATACAAGGTGGTACCCCAGATAGGCAATGTGGCATATAAATTGGAGCTTCTTCCTACCTTCAAAATACACCCTATTTTTCATGTTTCTTGCCTTAAGCAAGTACTTGGTCAGAAGGTGTTGTCCCAAACAGAGCTTCTAGAGTTGGATGAAGAAGGACGGGTTGACCTAAAGCCAGAAGCAATGTTACAATTGTGGGTCCCTAATCTACAATCTTACCAAGCGTAGGAGCTATTCAACAAGTGGCAAGATCTTCTTGAAGAGGATAAGATATGGGAACAAGCGACCATTCTCAAAAAAAATTTAGCTTTGAGGACAAAGCTTTTCGAGGGGGAAGCCACATAATGGCACCGATGTAGCCCATCTACTATCTTTATTTTGTTTGGATCAGGCCCTTAAGTTAGGATAATCAGCCCTTGAGCATTAGGATTAGGTTTTGTTACTTTGTTAGATTATAAATAGGAGGGATGTGATGTAGTTTGATCATCATTCATTTGTCTAACTTCTCACCTCTGGTGTGCATAAGAGACTTTGCTCTCTCTAAGTGGCTAGAAGAGTTTGCCCTCTCTAAGTGGCTTGGATTATTTCTGAGACTTGGAATCTAGATTTGTGATTATTTATTGGATTGTTGTTCTGGAATCTAATTCTATTGTGAATATTTTGGTGTATGTTATTTCTGTTGCTATTATTTTGAAACTTATTGTGTAATTGTTGTTTTCTAGAAGTTATTTTGTTACAAAAACAGTATATATACGCTTAATTGCAAGAAAATACACAAAACACCCCAACTCATAATAAAAGAAGGGGATAAACAGCATAAAGTTTATTTTTGACGTGAATGATACTATAATAATAACATTTAGGATGCCCATGGGATTTGGAGCAACTGGTGGGAAATGAAAAGTTTCACAGCATAAACCAAGGTTCAGATCTCATGGGTGAACCTTAACATTTTAATCAAATGGCATTAGATAAAGCGGTTAAATTCATCAACTTTCATTGAGGAGACCCAGGTTCAAATCTTGTCAAGCGATAAATACATAAATTCCAAGTTGTTGTAATACTACTATGTGGTGTTGGTGTAATACGGGTGGGGTATGTTTCAGTCCCATATAACCAATTATAAATAATAATTGTCCAAAATTTGAGTTAACATCTTTAAAATCCACCAAGCTTCCATAAAAGCATATTTTGGAAGAAGAATTATCCCTGATTCCTTGGAACCTAAGCTGAGAAGAAGGAAAGTTTGGAGAGTTTTTTAAACAAAAACAAGGGCTGTGATGTACACATAAATGTATATGCGTCCCCTATAACCAAATGCATATGTACCTTCACCAGATAAAGAAATCCATAAACAAACAAAATAAGCATCTTCAAATCTATCAAATAACAAAACAATTTTTCTATCCAATTTAGATCCATTTCCAGAGAAGCAGACAAAGAAGAGAGAATATCTTGGACTGAGGCCAAGCAAGATAGCTGGAATAGAGACCTATAATGAAAGAGCAAACAAATAAAATAAGGGAATAAAAAGCAGCCTGGCTTCAAATCGAATTTGGAAGGGAGGATCTTCCTCTATTCTATATTTTCTTCAGAATTTAAATCCCAATTTGGAAAATTGGAATCCATCTTATATATTTATAATATTCTTACATTCCTATGACATGATACAAGTAATAGTTGCCCTTGTTTGGCAAACAATCATTTCCTTTTGCACCCTTTTTGCTTGCATATACAAAGTAAAATTACGAGGGCCCTATGAAATATTACAGAACCACTAATGCTTAATTTTTATTTCACAAACATAAATATTCCAAGTTTGTTGATAACATTTATTTTAATTTCGTTAAAGAGATTAGTTTGCAGTACAGATGAAAGTGGAAAAACTTACCATGCCCTTATGACTTAGTTCAAAAACATTTGTCTTAGTTAAAGTTGACACTCTAGCTATATGGAGTTTCCAATAAGAAACATTTAATCCAACTGCTTATCCAACATTTATTGCAACAATTAGTTAGAACCTTGGGGACAGCAATTGACCAACAGATGTACAATACACTTGAAAGAGAGGAAGCTAAGGTTTAAAAAAAAAAAATACAATTGTCCTCAGATGAGTAGAAACAAGCCAATGGAAATGGTAAATGCAAAAAGTACAGAAGTCCAAATGTCTAAAAACATCTCCAACCCAATTACACTATGGAAGTATTAAAGGAAAAAACAAACCTTAGTTTGATGGTGAGTTGTATGAGGCTAAATTGTGTCCATTATTGTAATGGTTATGTATTTACGCAGTTAGTTAAACAAGGCCACGGAGTTTGGATCCAGTAAGATCCACAGTGAGATTTCTATTATTCCAATTTGGTGTCCTTTCATTTGCTTACAGCATGACATAATACTAATTAGGCATGTTCTCAGATGGATATCCAAAAACATAATTTGCAATAATGATGGGATAACATTACAGTCTCAACAGAAACCAAATAAAATACTCAAAAACCAAGATTGACTTCGAATGCAAATACATAAAATACACAAACCCATTGATCCCTGCCAACAGCAAACTAACCAAGGACGAAAGCAATCATGTAAGTTGAACAAGATTAAGAACCCCTTATATCAGTTTGGTAACTTCCGGCCTAGCAATTTTGACGCCCTCGCCATTCAGAAATAAGATTTTTCTAAAAAGACAAGTGAGTTTTTTCACCTCGATCAACTATTGCTTTTGACTCTGTTTTTATTTGGCATATACTCCATGAATATTATAGGAAAATGATTAATGAATAAGAGGTTCAGAAACATGAGAGAATTATTTACCAGAGAGATGTTTCCATTTGCTTGACAACCTTTCCTGTGAAAGCATCATTCTCATCCCGTTCCAATAGCCAAACAAGAAAAGCTGTAAGCACAATAAATGCTGCTGCAGTCAACCACATGGCAATTGTAAATGGTTGGAGAAAGGCCCAGCCAGAAGATTTCGTGTTCTTGATAGACACCATGATTACCAACCCTGTATCAGTATATGGCTGCGTAAAATCTACCTTTGCAGATCGGTTTGCAAGTATTGTTATATCTGCTACAATTGCATCAAAGGTCTGAAACAAACCATGTTTTTTGAGTAAGTACTCAGACAGTGTACAAATCTCATACTGAATTCCGAATCTCATAAGAATGATGATTTCAAAGCATACCAATTTCATAAACATATGGGCAATAATAAAGTTCTGAAATCCTCTAGTAAATAACGTTGAAGAGACGTTTGAATTTTTTTAAATTTGTTTCCCATCAGATTGCAGCAATAGTAAATAGGGGAATCAAATTTTGAATCTCTTATCCAGTTACCATTTTCTCTGCTCGTAAATGAAAAAATATATATCTATTAAACATACAACCAATTGATTAACTTAAACTAAAACCAAAAAAGGGATTTAAGTTGGAGCTAGAGTCCAAGTCTCTAAAAGGAAAAAGTATTCAATATGACCCCATAATCAGATTCCAAATTGGCCTACATCAACTTTTCTCATCTAAATTAGGTTTGGAAGGGAGGTTCTAAGAAGTCTGTTCAATGATTATTACAGTCTGGAATTACTGTGCTTGCAGTCTAAGTAGGACTCTTACTATGGTTGGCTTCTGGCCGTGCAGGACTTGAATATGTGCTACATGAAAAACTAAAACAAATTATGGAAACATTTAAACCCTGTAATCCATATGAAAACTTTATCAAGCACCCTACACAATTTATCAAGCATCGTACACAATTATTTAAGGGCAACAGGACATTTTAATATTTACTACTAAATATAGAGCACGATTAACTGACAAGGAAAAGTATCCCCTTACAAGAAAAAGCTTAATCAGAAGTAAAGTGCGTTAATATTTAAGAGGTTATTAAGGGTACGTAATTCCACCTATTGTCTTTAGTTTGTTCTGAGAAATTTTATTCCAAAAACAATATGTTATAAAGAAGGTTCATTAGTTAATTAGTTAGAAGAAACTAAGATTTGAATCTTCTTAAGAGATATATTGTTTCAATCCTATATAACAGAAAAGGGTTTAAAACCTGACATCAGGTCATAAGAAATGCACAAACTCAACACCTAAAATAACTGTTTAAATTAAATATGTATAAGCCCATCAACACAGGCCCGAAAGGTCAGAACCATTCATCTCAGATAAAAATAAATTATTGTTCAAGAAACCAGATTTAAACGGTGTGGTACCTTATTTACAACCTGTTCGACCAGGTCATTGTAATCTGGGTTTTCGTCGACGTCTTCAGATAGCTGAAAATCATAGTCTAAATGATATGGGAGCTTGCCAACAGCATGCTGAAACATTTCTATGCAGAACCCCGAAAACTTTTTATTATCATCTGAAATGTTCACAAATTCAGCAAACACAACATGTGGAGGCACTCCCACTAGAAGCCGTCTGTAACCAGAGGGTGGTATGCAAGATCCATTGGGCCAGATAATCCTTCCTTTTACCAAATTCAACTTTCCCTTGTTCCACAATCCTACAACTCTGATTTCTCCGTCGACGACATTAAACATGTCATATGAATCAACTTTAAGAAGCCCATTTTTGTCGAATGCTATGTTACCACTAATTCCCTTGAAACTGCTCTCAGCTGCTTTCTGAAACAGGGCCTTCCCTCCCTGAAAAACCTGGACATCCGTTACATATTTTCCTGAAGACTTGAATTCCAATTCACTAAGTTTGTTTTCTCTAAACAGAGCATCAATAGCTCTGGCAATTATCCAGATGGAGTCATAACAATGAACTCCAACTATGCCAATTTTTTCAGAATGAGTTACATTTGGATACAACCTCATAAACTTATCCTTCCACCTACTGCTGATATTATTGAACCCTGGAGTCTCTGGAATGTTTCTTCGAACCCCAACGACTCCTTTCATTGAATCCATAGTTTTGTAATCTATAACATCCAAAGAGCTTGCAACCCACTCTGTAACAATCCAAACATAACCTTGCTTCTTCATGATGCCTAATTTTTTTGCCTCCAAAAATATTTTCTGGGCCAATCCATAGGAAGTATGTACAAGAAACACACGACTCATAGTCCTTTCATCCTTTAGGTTCTTCAAAATCTGTTTTAGTGAAGACTCATTGAAAGATTGAGACACTGCAAACTTTTGGACAATTCTGGCAGATGCGTCTCGCAGTGCATTGTTCAAGGCTAGAATCCCACTCACACCCAATTCATCATCCTCAAATATGACCACTATTTCTCTCCAGTAAAATTTGTTGAGCAGACAAGCTATTGCCTTCATTTGTGCAGGATCATTGCCAATCATTTGAATGGAATATGTGGAATGCTTCATGGACATAGATTGATCATTGCCGGCAATCGTAATCAGCGGTACTTGTGCAGAATCAGCTACCAAGGATACAAAGTCCGAAACTTCTGGTGACATGGGTGCCACAACAGATACCACGTTTCCCCTGAACAGATTCAGCACTGCACCACCAAATTCCAATTAAATTTTCAAATGAAACGGAGATTGGGCGATAAAATTCTCTTTTTCTCTCTCTCTTATGTCCATATCCATACCATGTAAGGCCAGGTATTGGTATTCACTATTCGTCTATATTGCCAGAAACATAACTAAAGCGACAACTTTACAATAAAATCTTAGTTTCCAAGTATACATGTTACCACATATCCATGATGACTATAATCATATCTCAGAAAGTAATCACAGTGGCTACAATAACACCTTAAAACGGTTATAGTTATTGGTTAAAAAACGTAATAGAGTATTGAGAAATCTCACAGGAGGACTACCATGCAACATAACTCTTTAAAAACCAAAATTTCTTCAAACAAACAAACGTGGGTTATACATTAGAAACGCAAAACGAGGGCCATATGTCGTGTTTAGTTATGTGCAGACTTACCATTCGCTGTGTTTACAAGAACATTTCCTCCTCCTTCCACTTGAGTATGCTGAGGTTGAATGCGAAGGCGGTTACCATTAAGAATGAAGTGATTGTTGTTAACATCGTGAACAGCCAAGTCTATGGCCACTTTGCATTGTTTGCCCTGATAGCTTCCCACGTCAAGGACTCCTCCCACCTTCACTTCTTCAGGCCTTGCAACGCTTGAATTTGATTTTGATGTTGCCATAACAAGGAAGAACATAATCAGCCCTCTCACAACTCTAATCCAAACTTCACAAGCAGGAGACATTTTGGAACATGAGATAAAAGTTGAAGATGTTGCAGAAGGGAAGCAAGATCAATTATGGTCATAACTCATCCCATATTCCACAATATGTTATGGCCTGTGTCGGTGGTTCGTGTTCTTTCTCAGCAGCTACGTCGAAAGTCTAATGGCTTTACGCCTTTCACATTGACGACGATATAAGCATAGCAAGCTCAGTGCCACGTGTATTTGTTTTTATCTTGGTACTCCAAATGCCTAGAAACAGGGGTTTATTTTGGTTTGATTTTTTTAAAGATTTGATTTATTAACTGTTTTTGATTATAAAAAAAATTTAAACTCCAGAAATATAAAAATATATATCTAAAACCGATCTTTTAAAGATTAGAGTTCCTAAAATATTTTAAAAAGATAAATAATAAACAAATTTAAAACCATATAATTTTATATTAAAAAATAAATAGTATTCCTTCAGTAGTTGGTAACTTCCGGTTTTTTAATAGCTGAGCGTTGACGTTAATCGTTTAGATTATGGAGCATTGAGCGCAGTCAATCACTTAATATTATATTTAAAAAAAAATAATAAACAAGTTTAAACAGTCGTAATTTTATATTTAAAGATAAATAATGTTCCTTCACTAGTTGCCGACTGCAGGTAACATTTAATAGTTAATTTTTTTTTTTATTTGGTCATTTAATAGTTAAACTTTGACCTTAACCTTTTTGTATATGAAGTTTAGATTATTTTAAACTTGTTTGTTGTAATTTTTATTTATTTATTTAATTTTTATAAATTGATTTTGATTTTTTGGGGAAAGTTTAAGGTTCAAATATGAGGAACCAGGAGCCTCATAAAAATTTGTATAAACTTATTGAAAATTGACTTATAAATGATACGTAGTGGTAAGTTCAAAATGTTTTTTTTATTAAGGAGAGGGTCGAGGCCTGTCATAAAAACCCGTTTTAACGTAAATAACCTAAATTTTTATTAAGTGGTATTAACTCAACTGGGTAGATTCCTCAATATTTAAGGAGAAGACTAAGGTTCAATTAAGTGATACATGGATAATATCCAAACTTTGTTGTAATACCACTATGTGGCAATGATGTAACAAGGGTGAGGCCCATTTCAATCTCATATAATCAAGTGAAAAATAAATAAATTTACAAGTTGTTTTTTTTTTTTATTTAGTAAAAAAAACTTCTTGCGGAGCTGCCTTGGTTTAAGAAATCATGATCAGGGGTTCTACACCATCAAAATCACCTGGGAGTAGCTCAACTGGTTAGATTACTCAATATTTAAAGAGGAGACCAAAGTTCAAACCTTGCCAAGTGATACATGGATAATATCCAAGCTTTGTTGTAATACCACTATGTGGCGATGATATAATAAGGGTGGGGCCGTTTCAATCCCATATAACCAAGTGAAAAATAAATAAATTTACAAGCTATTTTTTTTATTATTTAACAAAAAAAAACCCTTTCGGAGCTCCTTTGGTCTGAGAAACCACGATCAGGGGGTTCTACGAGTGATACGTGGATAATATCCAAACTATGTTGTAATACCACTAAGTGGCAACGATGTAATAAGGGTGGGGCCCGTTCCAATCCCATATAACCAAGTGAAAAATAAATAAATTTAAGGAGTTCTACAAGTGATATATGGATAATATCCAAACTCTGTTGTAATACTACTATGTGGCAATGATGTAATAAGGGTGGGGCCCGTTTCAATCCCATATAACCAAGTGAAAAATAAATAAATTTACAAGCTGTTTTTATTTTTGAATTTAACAAAAAAAAAACCCATTCGGAGCTGCCTTGGTCTGAGAAACCACGACCAAGGGGTTCTACACCGTCAAAACCACCCGGGAGAAGCTTAACTGGTTAGATTCCTCAATATTTAAATAAGAGACCAAGGTTCAACTTTTGTCGAGTGATACATGGATAATATCCAAGCTTTGTTGTAATACCACTATGTGGTGATGATGTAATAAGGGTGGGGCCCGTTTCAATCCCATATAACCAAGTGAAAAATAAATAAATTTACAAGCTGTTTTTTTTTTAATTTAACAAAAAACCCCTTGTGGAGCTCCTTTGGTCTGAGAAACCACGACCAAGGGGTTCTACACCGTCAAAATCACCCAGGAGTAGCTCAACCGGTTAGATTCCTCAATATTTAAGGAGAAGACCAAGGTTCAAATCTTGCCAAGTGATACATGGATAATATTCAAGCTTTGTTGTAATACTACTATGTGGCGATGATGTTATAAGGGTGGGGCCCGTTTCAATCCCATATAACCAAGTGAAAAATAAATAAATTTACAAGTTGTTTTTTTTTTTAATTTAGAAAAAAACCCTTGCGAAGCTGCCTTGGTCTAAGAAACCACAACCAAGGGTTCTACATCATCAAAATAACCCGAGAGTCATGTTCGGCCCTGACCGCACTAGCATTATCAAACAAATATCCAACTTTAGTCTTATAGAAAAGTAGCCAAAAATGTTTCACGTCGGGTTCACCAAAGAATGTAGCCCAAAAATTCTCGCACTCCTTTCCTCAAGGCTAATGGATCTGCGCCTTAGAGGGGAATGAGAGAATGAATGGTCTACACCTCAGAGGAGAGGTACTTGAATTCGTACCCTCTTATGGTGATTTTTCGATGAATGGGTTGGGTTCACCAAGAAACATTTTGTGGCAGTTTTCGAGCCTAGGTTTGGGATTTGTTTTGATGTATTTGTTTTGACCAAATCACACATACACCTAGGTTTGGTCAAAATGCAATTATTCTATCCTATATGCAATTTTCATTCCAATGTAAACAGTAAATATAATTCAAAAAGACAAATGCAATGTTTAAAAAGTGATTTTAAACCTTACCTGCATCCGAATGTTTGATGGAGATTCTGAATTTTTGAGTGTAGTCTAGATCGTATGCAAAAGGTCAATATTGTACTATGATTCCGCAGGATTGTATCACGATCTGCAAGATCGTCTTACGAACAAAGACAGACTGCTCCGATTTTGCCAAGGATTAACAAAAACATGGGTAGAGACAGAAAACAGAAAACAAAGAATTGTATTGAGGCTTATAAGAATAATTAAGCTTTAATGTTGGCTATTGGATGACTGTATAACATAATTAACTTCCAAATGTTCAAAACTACATAAAACATGCACTTATATGATATTAGGTGAACTCCAGGGATGCTAATGCATACATCTAGTATTCTATGAAATAAGGGATGCTAAATGAAAGACTAATGCAATGAAACATAATTAGAATACGCAAACCAGAGCTTGGGGTTGCCCCCAAGTGAGTTGCAGATAATATCATAGCCTGCAGGACAAGATCGTATGTCGAACAACAATATCGTACGACGATTAGCGATATCGTATCCTTCGATCTATAACAATGTCCTCCGATCTACAACAATATCCTCAGATCTTACACACAACAAAATATCTAGAACTTAAATTTCATAATTAAGTGACAGAATTCTAAATGCGAGGAGTCAGGAGAATTTCAGGAGGAGAGATCTGGTTAAATAGGCAGGGAGGAGTGTCTAGAATATGGAGGAAGTTGGATTGTTACAACTTCTAAGCTGGACAAGACCGAACAGATCCAATCTCGCATTTCCCGCACAGTTACACAGGTGAGGACAAAAAGTCGTTCAACTGATTTTTGTCGTTTTCCACTTTTGCATTTTTTGTTTCTAAGAAAGATCGTATTATGATTAGCGCTATCGTACGCCGATCGCAAAGATCGTATGACTGAAATCGTATTACGATTTCAAAGATTGTACTACGATTTTGGAGGTCGTAGTACGATCTCGTCAAGTAGGCACAAATTTTGAGGTGATTAATGCAAACATGATATTTTTGTAGTTTTTTTATGTTTTCACGTAAATGGGTCAAATTTAGGGTGCTACAATACCCAATGTGCGTTTGGTAGGGTGGAGATCCGAACCAGAGACCTCCCTTGGAGGATTGCACTACCCTCTCCAACTCACCTACAACACGTGGGTTACAAGTTG
Source organism: Wollemia nobilis (assembly GCA_028583015.1). Lineage (NCBI taxonomy): Eukaryota > Viridiplantae > Streptophyta > Pinopsida > Araucariales > Araucariaceae > Wollemia > Wollemia nobilis. The sequence continues at coordinate 3,229,056 of JAQPPZ010003147.1, forward strand.
TTTTTTAATATCATAGATATTATATAATTAAATTTTATTAAGTATTTAAGTTTTTTGTAATTTGAATAAGTTTAATAGTAACATTTTGAAGAAATACTAATGAGAAGTAAAAAATTTAATTCCATACATCGAGATGATATTTAAAAGTATCATCCATTAAGACTTTCCAAGGGATTGGACACGTTTAACAATACCTCTTTCCAGGGGTGAAGATGTAAATGTTCCTTTAAATTATCGAACCATTATAGCCAATCCCCTATTTAAAAAGTTGTTTGGAAGCATGGTTGATTGCAGAATCAACAAGTGGATAGAAGAACAAGGAAAGAAGACAAAAGGACAAACAAGTTTCAAACCAAAACACTCAACAAAAGATCATGGCAATATCTGTGTGCATGTGGTCTACTAGTAAGGATACCACTTGCATAATCGGTGATGAGACCCGAGTTTAACCCCCACAACGGGTGTGTATAAGAAGTATTACTCCAAACAAAATCATGGTATCAATTTGAGACATCATTAAAAAAATAGGGAAAGAAAAAGGAGAAGCCTATTGTTGCTTTGTAGCCTTCAAGAAAACTTTTGACTCAATTCTTAAAAGTAAACTACATAGTAGAATAAAGGACCTAGACATACTAGAATATGGAGCAATTGGCATATGAGGAGCTTTGAGATAAAATCAAAATTCATGTAGCTCTGTTTGATTGATTTAGAAGTGTCATAGAGGTTAAACAAGGACACCCACTATCCTCTACCTTATTTGACTTATATATTCACAAATTAAAAGAATGGCTAAATCTAAGAGGAGGAGATGGTGTTTATTTGGGAGAATACATAATGGGGCTTCTTGTGTATGCAGATGATCTCATTTTTATTGTAAGGTTAGCATAGGAGCTAAGAGAGCACTTAAAGCCCTTGAACACTTTTACAAGGAGGTTGACATATAAGTAAATGCCAAAAAAAGCAAGATCATGATCTTCTTCAACCAAAAATTTTAAAAATTGTTATTTTTAAGGGGATCTCCTTGAAGAAGTGACATAGTACAAATATATTGGAATAAATTGCAATAATAAGCTCAAATGGAAAACATGTGGATGGAAGAGAACTTTAGAAGGATGAAGAACACATTTTGCATTGCAAAATAGAAGTAGAGAGGTTGAATTATGGGACTAAAAAATTATACAGGTTTTATTTGGGCTATCAATGATAGCAATGATGCTATATGGGTGTGAAATATGGGTTAGCAACACATCAAACTTAAAATGAAGACAAATAGATAGGATTCATAAGTATCTTATTACAAGGAAATTCAAAATAAGATATTTAGTTCCATATGATGTTCTTCTAGCATAAACATATACCTTCCTTATAGAGAAAGTTGGTTTGATTTATCTTCTAATGCATAATTGAAAGGATGGATGCAAATGAATGGCCTAAGGTTGTAACTAGAAGAATATTTGAACAAGAGAAATAATATATAGACAAAACAAAACAAGTTGATAAACAAATGAAATATTAACAAGAATTAATTTCTAAATAATAAAGACAAAAGCATTTGTTAAGAAAAAACTCAAAGTACTATGTGGAAAAATAAGTTAGGAAGAAAGATAATATAATATATTTTTTAATTAATCCTATATATGATCAACCATCAAAAAGTATATAGAAGCAAACATCAATTGAAGAGCAAAGATGTTCATGGCCCAATTGAGGACTAGCTTACACCAACTTACATGTGAAAAAGGCATATGGAAGAGACCAAAAGAGGAATGTGAGGAGATGATATGTAAATTTTGCACATCAAAGACAATTGAGATATGGGAGCACTTTATTTTAGAATTCATGATGGCTATGTTGATATTGTAGCAATAAATTAATGCAATATTTATTTGAAGAGGATAAAATAGAGAAAGTATGATAATTCATCATCAAAATCAACAAAAAAGCAACATGAATAAATAAAAATTATTGGGTCAAATTTTGAGTTTGGAAAATATGGTTCTTTATAAAGTCATTGTCCCATAGGCTACTTTTAGCCTCATAGATGTTAAAAACCTTCTATTCTATTCCATTGATATGAGTACCGATCAAATTACCTATAATTAACAATTTTATTGATTTGACTAAGAACAATTAAAATATTATAATAAAATAAATTAGAATCATAAGTTTTTTTGAATTTAGCGAAAAACCCCTTACAGGGCCGCCTTGGTTTGAGAAACCACGACCAGGGGGTTCTACACCGTTAAAATCACCCAAGAGTCGCACCCGATCCTGACCGCACCAATATTATCAACTTGATTTTGGGTACCCGATGTGCGTTTGGTAGGGTGGAGATCCAAACCAGGGACCTCCCTTAGAGGATTGTCCTACCCTCTCCAACTCACCTGTAGCACGTGGGTAAATTACAATCATAAGTCTGTATAATTTCAAAATTATGGTTAGTCTTAATTGTAGTATTATCAAATTGATAATGTAATAAAACCCTGTAGGCATGATGAATACATATCAGTGGCTTGCAATAATTTTGATATCAAATTCATATCAAAAGATGATATATTTAATATAGGAAAAGCGAAGATAATCTAGACCTAAAGCAAAGTTAAAACCTGGTGCAACCCAAAAGTTACAAGACATCTCTTCCATGAATAGGAAAGGAAGAATTATACCTTATGCAAAACAAACTTGACATGGAAAAGAGTTATCCTAAAATGCAAAAATGGATCCGTAGCTACGATGAAAGGAAACACAGGAGGTAACACATAGCCAAATCAGTAATCAGGAAGAAAACAATGTAAAGCAAAATATGGTGCAATAAGACCAATCAACAACCTGACTAAGAAGATATAAGTGCATGCACACAGAAACATGCATGCATGTCATTCTTTGGTAGCATTCCCAAAAATAGCATATCTGTATGTGTATGAAGTAGCCAAGTTACTGATCCTAGGACTTCTTGAAGATCATAAAGATGGAGTGTACAAATCCACCATCCAACATCCTTGGAACTTTAAGTAGGAATAGGATATTTATCAGTATTATAGAGCTAAGGGACAAAGTGTTGATAAGGTATCATATACTAAAATACTCAAAAAGGTTTAGTAGTTTAAATAAAAACGTGTTGCTTGTTTATAGCAATTGTTATAGCTGCCTATCGTTAACACGTGAGTTATTGCGCAACCAAAGATTGCAACAAGTGCAACTAATAAATGTAAACAAAGCAAAACACAACATACAACATATGTACTAAGAAAAAGACGTAGGATGTCTGACTGTACAAAGCAAGAGGAGGCTTGTACGACACCTTGCCATACAAATCAACATTGTGACAACCATTCAAGTGCAACATGTTGTATGAATGGGGCCTACCGTACAATTAGGGAGGGTCGTTCAAGTGTCATACAAACAATGCCACTTGTACGACATAACCGTACAACCAACGAACAAGCAGAAGCAGGTTATTCCAACGCAAGGGATCAGATGGTAGATCATGCAAAAGGTCATATTCGACAAGAAGAGATAGACCTGTCGACAAAAATAGCAATTGAAGTGGCAGTTGCAATGGTCATACGAATTGTATGGCGTAGTTAGGATCAGATGGCATATTCCATTTGAATAAATAAAAATTAAAATTAGAAAAAGACAAAATGCGGTAGTTGCATGCAAGGTGGCCATCAAAAAACAATTATGCATGGGCGACAACCACCCCACCAATCTTATAAATAGGGGCAACCAAGGAGGCCTGAGTATCTCATTTGCACTCAACATCAAATGGAGAGGGAGGACGAAGGTTGCACCAAGGAGCAGCAGTTGGGCAAATGCGGTTTGGTGGAGAAGTGCATAGAGCATTGCCAAAGGAAGAGTTGTGCCAAAGTGCACAGAGTATTGTCGAAGCAAGATTCATGCCGACATAGAAGCTACAGATAGATGGAGGAAAGAAACAACTGCTATCGACGAAGAGTTGCAAAGGAAGGATGGTACCCTAGGAAAAATCCTATGCAAATAGAGAGTTGAGGAAGCGCAAAAGGGTTTTTGAAAGAGTAACTATAGGCGTACAAACGATTTTATAGCCGTACAAATGGAAGGAGGTGCGAGACTTGTTCAGTTGCAGGTGTGGAAAGGCTAAGAAGTTGTTGTGAAGACTGGTGCAGATGGCGTGAAGATTGAACAACAAAAGTAACATAGACTGCGTAGAAGATGTGCAAGGGAGGTTGTTGTGCGAGTCATGTGAGGAAGCTACCAGGTGAGTCGTGTTGTACAAGTGAAGTTGACGCTTGTACGATGTAAGATGCTACCCTGTTTGGAGTTTGTAATTCCACAAATTCTGATTTGTTTTCGATTTTTTCTGATGTTTGTATTTTTCCTTTTTGTTTTCTTTGTTTTTTTGCTTTGGAATGCAAGAAATAAATATATAATGCAGAAGGTAAATAAACATGAAACTATCCTTCTCCTTTGATTTTTTCAATGATAACAAACAATGCAAAAAATATTTAGCAAATATAGTCTAAACCCATAAAGGAAAGAGTGAAATATAAGGTACCCGATCTTTAATTAAATTCTGAAAATGTTTGAGATACATCCACAACAAGCTGGAAATGACTGGTTAATTCACAGCTCTTAAAATCTTCTTCTCTTCACTCATATAATGATAGCTGAGTAAGGTAGTATAACTGCCGCCCACATTTGCATAGAAATCAGACCATTGAAGGGGGTGATTGGCCCAGAAATGCTCACGCCAACATTAGAAGCAGTACGGCCCTTCAAGTGTACGGCCAACAGAGTGGTAAATCATATGAACAACAATATATATTACTGCCCTAAGCTCTCCACACAATCATTTGGCCCTGAATTGATGAAGACACTCCAATGTGGTAAAATGAAATTATACAGACTTCAACATTTGTTCCACTAGCTAATAAAATATGTTATTTATTCCATTAACTAATCAAATACCAAGGTTTGTGTATGCAATGACAGGTTTTTTAGTGTATGAATGGACAAGGACGTGTTGTTAAATATGTAATATGATTCATGGACAAGACCGATATTGTATGATGTAATATTGAATAGGGGCTAAGGGCATTCATTGTACAATGTATTAAATTTATTCTAATATTTTAGTATGTAATCCATATAGGTTAAGATGAACCTCGTTGTGGATAAACATGCCTTATAAACTTGTTATTAACCTTAAAGCCTTTCTTGTTATGTTGGCTTAAGGTTAAGTTCATTTATGCATTTGGGGTTTTGGTATTGGTATAAATACCTCCCACCACTCTATTTGAATCATTAGAGTGTAGTGGTTCTTATCCATTAATAAAATAGTGATTATTTATGGTGCCTACAAATACCTCTCAATTTTTATCTCTTTATTTTCTTTCATCATTTTACACTTTTCGTATAAGATTTGAGTGGATGGATTGCTTTCATTTGTTTTTGAAAATATTGTGGACTCCAACATGGTATTAGAGCAAGTATGAAGAGACAATGCTTGGTCATGCAGAAAGTTGCTTTGGAGCCTCTATACTTCTTCCAAATTCCAGAGTGAATTCAAAAAGAGACTTTTTATCTATCCAAATTTAAAAAAAAAATTAAAATGTTTTTGCTAGAATTTCTTCTTCCTTTGATGGTATCAAAGCCCTTATGATTCTCCATCTAAAAGTTCAAATTTTCTTCTAAATTGCCATTTTTATTTCCTCTCCCAAGCCTACGATAAGTTTTTTAAGTTAACCTTGCATATATATATATATATATATTTATTTGGCTAAATAATAAGGGGTTGTACTCGGTTCCCCACCCTTGACAAATTACAACTCTCTTCTTTAGATCTTGAGAGTTTACAAATAGATACACTTCTCATCTCAATTGAGATGCTATAGCTAGAAACCTACATCATTTTACATAAATGTCTGAATTCTTGATTTTCATTTTTTGGATCTTTTTAATTTTTTGTATGAATACAAATATTCCAGAATTCAGCATCTTTTTTGACATTTTTTATAGCAACCTTCACAATACCAAAACTTCACCTCTACTATAGATGCATTGCATCTTAGTAGAGTAATATTTCCAAAATATCGCACTATCATAGTCCGCTTTACGAAAGTTGGATTGCTAGTTTCCTTCCTAAAACACAAGTGCAACCACAAAAATTATAATAAATAGTTTATATGAAAACACATTATTGTTATAAAATAAAGCAAATATTACCAATGGAAAACATTAAAGTAAATCTTAATTATTATTTGATTTAGATAATCAACATTTTCTTGTCAACTTCAACTAAAGTTACTACTTCCTTTCACCATGGAAAGGAGAATTTAACTTCACGATCCTCAATTAAAACCCCTCTATTGGCTAGCCTTTTGGCACATTTGTTACCTTCCCTTAAAGTATGTGTAAACTTGATTTCTTCAAACTCTTTAGCGAGATCTTGAATTTCCATAATTATCTTATGTATGTTCCATGGAGCCTTTGCTTTCCTCAAAATTGTATTTATTACTATAAGAGAATCACCTTCCATCCATACTCTGTTCCATTTTAATTGTTTGCATATTTTAAACCCTTTTAAAGTCACCCAAGCTTTAGCTTCATTATTTATCTTAAATCCACTATTGAAAGTGTAATGAGATAAAATTTCTCCTCTATTATTTCTAATTATTCCTCCTTCTCCTGTTGGTCCTGGATTTCCTTTAGATGCTCCATAAAAATCCACTTTAACCCACTCCACATATGGTGGTTTCCACTTTATATTCTTTGCCTTATTTTTGCTTCTCTTGTACCCAACATCATAATTCCATTTAATGACTTGAATCCATCTATCAAGGCTCTCTGCTTCTAGATTAGGGACTAGGTGAGTTGATAGGGTTGGTTTAGACTCCTCTATGGCTAAACATATATTCCTTTTCATTACCTCTAAACTACTTTCCTTTCCTTTAAATATTATTATATTCCTTTCTAGCCATACAGTCCAAAGTATTGTATCTTTTGATATATCCCATATTATCTGTAAAACCTCACTTTTATAAGTGCTCTACCATTTCTTTAACCCATCTTCAATTCTGATATTCATCATCATGCATTTACTGAACATATTAAGAACCCATTATCATAGTTTCCATACTATTGAGCAATATCCCAAGAGATGATCTACACTCTCCTCATTTTTACAAAGAACACATTGAGAGGGGCCATGAAAACACGTTTCATAAGGTTATCCCATGATAAAAGTCTTCTATGACCTACTAGCCAAACAAAGAGAGAGCAATGATCTTAAAACTTGATATGAGTAAAGCCTATGATAGGGTTAAATGGGACTTTCTTTTTGCAATATTAAAGAAGTTTGGGTTTGGTAAGAAGTGGGTCAGATGGATTAAAGCTTGTGTCTCTATAGTTTTATATTCAATGTTGGTCAGTGGGTTAATAACAAAATCATTTAAAACCAAGAGAGGTCTTAGACGGGAAGATCCACTTTCTTTTTGCAATATTAGAAAAGTTTGGATTTGGTAAGAAGTGGGTCAGATGGATTAAAGCTTGTGTCTCTACAATTTTATATTCAATGTTGGTCAATGGGTTAGTAACAAAATCATTTAAAACCAAGAGAGGTCTTATACGGGAAGATCCTTTATCACCATATTTGTTCATTATAATGGCATAGGTTTTGGGTAGGAACTTGAAGAAGGCTAAAAAATATGGACCGATAAGTGGTCTTAAGGTTAGTAATAACATTGACAACATCACCCATCAACAATTTGTAGATTAGACAAGCCTTTTTGGGAGGGCAAGGATAAATGAGGCCAGAGCTTTGAATAATTTATTAAAGGTATACAAAAGAGCATCAGGGTAGAAAATGGGACAAAATATTAAATTTACTTTCTAAGCAACCTAGCTATAGAATTAAAGCAGGGATATGCATGTTACTTTAAATGGAGGAGGTAAATTTGCCAACTTATCTAGGGATGCCCTTATTTAAGGGGAGAATGAAGATAGGATTATGGAATCCAATTATTAGTAAAGTTCAAAATAAATTACCGACATGGAAAGGTATATGGTTATCATTAGCAAGAAGAGTGCAACTAATTAAATAAATCTTACAAGCCATTCCAACTTATTATATGTCCTTGTATACTATGCCAAAATCAATAGAAAAAAGTTAATCTATATTATGGGGTCCTTTTTATGGTTAGGTTTACATGATAAAAGGAAATTTCCTATAGTGAAACGGAGCAAGGTTTGTGATGATAAAACTAGGGGAGGTCTCGATTTAAGAGTTCTTATGGATGAAAACTTAGCTCTTAGGGAAAATTAATTTGGAGATTGTACAAAGAGAGTCAAAGACAATGGGCAAGAATTCTTCTAGGTATATTGAGCCCAATGACCATAGCTTAATATTTACTGCATTCTCACTTCCAAATGATTCTGCGATGAGGATTGATGTTTGATCACTCATATGACCCCTCTAGTAGTTCCTAGCTAGGTTTGCATAGTTTATTTCTTGCAAATTAATATTGTAAGTGAGTCTCCTTCTCACATACACTTGTGGGCACTAGTTATCTTCTAGTTGTCATTTAGGAGTGTTAGTTAGGAAGTGTGAACTCAAAGTAGGAAGTGTGTACTTCAAGATAGCTAAAATGGATCTTCTAGTTAGCATCATTCCTTTCTCTCTTAGCTTAGAAGTTACGTGCATTCTCCTTTGCACTATTGTAGCTTATGGTTAAGCATATTAGATCAAATCCATGATTTAGTGGGTTTGGTTATGTATTTTGGGCCATTAGAGCCTATATAATGAGTTGTAAATAATATGAAGTTAGTTGGATTTTCAATCCTTTTCATTGGTATCAGAGCCTAGTTTATGTTTGCACTAGGGCTTGTGAGGTGAGAGGGTAGGAGATAGATTATTTTTTATGAGAAATTCTTTCTCATTGAGGACTCGGTTCAAGCTCAAGGGGAGCTTGAAGACCATTCGTAGAAGAAAGTTTCTTCGGCATCAAAATCCTCGTTCCAACTTTCTCCGTATGCTCAAGGAGTATAGGAGAAGTTTACCCCGATTTCTGTCTTACAAAAATCCCTTGGCAGGTTTGGATTTCTCCTACGGTGAAATGCGAATTAGGGAGCCTTTTGTTCCTGATGTTCCCTGCCATTTTGGAGTCTTGAAGATCGAGGAGCATCTAAAACTAGGTCGTGTGTTGACTTAGATCTGGTTGCCTTTCAAACGCTGGTCTTGTGTCGAATGGATCTTGAAAGGAGAGCTACTAATCAAGAAAGTGGGTTTCATCCTGTCGCTGGTTTGAAAAGAAATTACAAATTTCTTGAAATTCTTAGGTAAAATTACCTTAGTTTCTTTGAAATCATTGTAAAATTTAAATTTTAAAGTTTTAAAATAACAATTAAAGTTATTTAAAATTTAAATATATATATATATATATATATATATATATATATATATATATATAATTTATTTATTTTTTTTTTATTTTTCATAAAAATTATAAATTTATTTTTATTGAAAAATAAGACAAAAATATAAAAATAATAATAATTTTTTTGGTCCGTCGGCCCCATCTCAGCAGGAGCCGAGGGCCACATTTTGGCATGCGTGCTCGGCTGACTCAACACCGACGCCTGCTGACGTCGGCCACCGGACGTCCGTCGGCCGACAGACGTTGACTATCGACTGCCGACGGGACGTCGGCTGTGTCGCATCACAGTCGACGGACGTCGTCCCGTCATGCCGACGTCGATAGGTGCTCCGACACGTGTTGGGTCTGTCGTGGCCTGTTCGTCCGCTTGTTTCTTGCAGGTGCGGATGACGACGCGCCACACAGCCGACGGGACGCTAGCTGTGCCGCATCACAGGCCCAACAGCCGGTAGGCGTTGTCACGCCTGCCGAATCCGACGAGCGTCGTCGTCTCGCCTGGTTATTATTTGGCCGAGCAGGTCGCACTCGCACGCAACCTAAGAGGCCGCAATCGTTAGCCTCTTTGGGGCTGCCTTGCATCCGCCTCAGAGCACAAGAATTTTCTCCCTTGGAACAAATCGTATTTTTTACCCTGCCGCTTGTCATGCATGATAGTCACCTCGGGAAACATGCCACTGTAGTTCAAAATTTCATGCAAGCAAGTGACGTGCAGTTGACAGGCTAATCCACTTCGGCAAGCAAGGGTAAAACTTATTGTAATTTTTTAATTTTACTATTCTAAGGTTTTGCATGTAATTTTTATTTTTTTATTAATTTAATTTTTAATAACTTAATTAAATTAATTAATTTTTGATTAATTAAAATTTAATTTTTAATTAAGTTATTTTTAAATTAATAAATTATAAAAGACATTTTTAAACCTTAGGTTAGTTTAAATTATTTTCATTTTGAGCCTTAGGGGTAATTTTCAATTCGGGGCACAGCATTGTAACAAGGAACCTTCAAAATTTTACCCTGATTTTTAAGTGCCTTTTCCTTTTACTCTTGGCTTATACCCGGTTTCACATGGCTTCTGACTTGGCTGCCCAAGTGGTAGAACTTGCACATGTTGTAAATGCTTTAGCAGATAAAGCTAATGATACTACCATGGCAGAAGTCCTCGGTAACCTTGCAATGAAGGTAAATGATATTTTGTCCACAATGCTTCAACTTCTGCTCATGATTCTCGCCTGAGAGTTCGTTGTGAAGTGCCACTTTATGATGGATCCCAGAACCCTGAAGTCTTGAATAGTTGGATTCTTGACATGAGTTATTGGTTTTCTTACACTCAGCTTTCAGATGAGGATATGGTTCCATATGCTAAGCTAAAACTTTTTGGTTTAGCTAAAGTACTTGTTGAAAGAAAAAGAGGCCATGATGAACTCACCTCATGGGATGAGCTTGTAGAATGTCTTAAGACCAATTTTTATCCTTCCAATTATTCAAAGGAATTGGTCATTAAGTGGTTTCGATTTCGACAAGGTACTAATATGACTGTGCAGGAATATATCTTTCAATTCAACAGTACAGGATACTTTTGAATGTGGAGGAAGATATTAAAGCTTTAATTCTCAAATTTCAAAGTGGTTTGTTGGAACATTTGTACAGGGAAATTATGTTTGTTTCTATGGAAACATTGGATTCATTTTCAACCAGGCGCAACTTGCGGAGGACAAGTTCAAAGCGCATTCGTAGGCATTCCGCGCACCTGCTACTCAAGTGGTTGCAAACTCATCAAAAGGGAATAGTTCTTTCTCACAAAAGAAGAATTTTGCTCAAAAGAAGAATGTTTCTTCTCCATCTCCTTCTTCTCCTTCTCCTTCCACTTCTACTCCTCCTTCTTCTTCTTCTTCTTCCAAACCTTCTTCTTCTAAAAAATTTTGTAACTATTGTAAGAAAAAGGGTCATGAAAAAGCTGATTTTTTTAAGCTTAAGAAGAAGAGTTTAGTCATCACTACTCAAGAGGAGGATGATTCCAAAGGTCCCCTTGAGTCAGTAGGAGAAAGTAGGGTATACACGAAATTACGAGGTAAGCTCAATGAGGTTACCTTGGTAAATGTAAGTTCATCAGGGGGCGCTCGTGATGCTTTGTTCATCACTCGAGCTCATTTGCTCCATAATTTTGCAACAGATTGTATAGTGGATAAGGGCTCGCAGAAAAATCTTATTCCATTAGCATAATAGCCCACCTCAATATTTGGTTAAGAAGAAGCCGAACCCGCACATTAAATACTTACCCACATTTCGATCAAGTCACTTGGTGATGTGACTCCTAGTGGATTGTTGTGGGATTTCTTGACATTCGGCCTTTCTTAAGCCTACCAAATGGTAGGTCTTCATTAAGTGGTCCCACGAAAGTTGACGTTTTACTTAAGTGGTCCCCTCCTTCAACTCTCACCGAGTTAAGGAGTTTCCTAGGACTTGCAAATTTTTATCGCAAGTTCATTCCTCAATATTCCACTCTTGCAACTCCATTGCATTATCTCACTAAGTCTAAAGTTCCATTTCATTGGGAGAAAAGCCAAGATATTGCCTTTGAGAAACTCAAAAAGAAACTTTGTACAACACCTGTGTTAACTTTACCTGACCTCTCTCAACCTTTTGAGATTGAAACAAATGCCTCTAAAGTTGCCTTAGGAGTCTGTGCTCAAACAAAATGGTCATCCAGATTGCTTATCATTCTAAAACTTTTTCTGCTGCTAAGTTGAACTATTCTACATATGACAAGGAGTTGTATGCATTAGTTCAAGCTATCAAGTACTGGAGACATTATATTTTGGGAAAATATACAAGTAGTAGACACCGATCATATGCCTCTCAAGTTTTTACAATCTCAAAGTAAAATTGAAGAATCAAGACATATGAAGTGGGCCTCTTACCTCCAACAATTTCACTTGGTGATCAAGTACAAAAAGGGGAAGAGTAATACTATTGTTGATTGTTTGAGTAGGCCTCCAGCCGCTCTTGCCTTAATAGTTATGTCCACTTCACACTTGGGATTTCAGACTTGGCCTAATCAGTATTCACAGGATCCTGATTTTGGGAAAATATTTGAGCAAGTGAGTAAGCCTTCTTCTTCCAATTTGCGTCCTTTCCAATATTTCTACATCAAAGAAGGGCTTCTTTACAAATTGGACAAGGTTTGTGTTCCTTGTGAGCCTAGGGTGTCACTTCTTAAGGAAGCTCATTCTACACTTTATGGTGGTCACTTTGGGAAGCACAAAATACTTCATCACTTGCAAAGATTTTTCTATTGGCCTAAAATGCAGAGGGATGTGTTGAGATTTCTCAAACAGTGTGCAGTTTGTTGTCGCTCAAAACCAGCTAACAGGAAGTTTGGCTTAGGCATGCCTTTGCCCATTCCTTCCCATCCTTGGGAAAACATTTCCATGGATTTGGTTAGTGGTTTTCCCATGACAGTGTGACAACATGATTGTGTGTTCATGGTGGTTGACATATTCAGTAAGATGGCTAAGTTTATTCCATGTCACAAGACAAGTTCTGCAGTAGACTTAGCCCAATTGTTCTTTGACAGCATTTGGCGATCCTTTGGTCTACCTACTAGCATTATATCGAATCGTGATTCACGCTTTGTGGGTCACTTTTGGTGTTCTTTGTGGAAAATTTTGGGAGTTTCCCTTAACTTTTCCATCGCCTATCATCCACAATCCGATGGGCAGACTGAAGTGGTAAACCGTACACTTGTGCAAAGTTTACGAATCTATCATCACACTTCACCAACAAAGTGGGACTTGAGTCTCACTCATATTGAACATGCCTACAATAGGGCCCTACATTCTTCTACAGGTCACTCACCTTTTGAGGTTTGTATGGGATTTCAGCCCTTGGCACCTTATGAGTTACCTTTGTCTTTGCCTTCTCCTATCACTTCACATCTTCAAAAGGAGCAAGACAAAGCACACTCATTTATTCAGCACTTGCACAATCTTCAATCAAAGGTGATTGAGATTTTGCAAAAGACACAACAGCAGCAGAAAAAGGCCATGGATCGACATCGAATTCCTCATCCATTTCAGGTTGGTGACAAATTTTGGTTGCATCTTGACAAGCGACGTTTTACTGATAAGACTCATAGTAAAATCAAACCGATTCGCTATGGGCCTTATACTATTCTTCAACAGGTGTCCGAGAATGCTTTTCGCCTTGATCTTCCCGCACACTTGGGAATTCATGACGTCGTCAATGTAGATCTTTTGAAGTTGTACTTTGACTCTACATTGGAGACCGCACCAGCTATCAGTCATCCCGTGGACGTGGTTCTCGATTCTCATTTACCATTGGATTTCGATCATATCTATGACACGAAGACTCGATAGACTCGCTAGGGGTCTACCACCTCATATCTTGTGGCTCGACGAGGACAGCTGCCGCATCAGGCTCATTGGATTTCTTTTCATCGGATGTCCCGTGACTTTCCTACTCTTCCGAAAGCATTGGAGGCCAATGCTTCTATTGTGGGGAGGAATGATGAGGATTGATGTTTGATCACTCATATGACCCCTCTAGTAGTTCCTAGCTAGGTTTGCATAGTTTATTTCTTGCAAATTAATATTGTAAGTGAGTCTCCTTCTCACATGCACTTGTGGGCACTAGTTATCTTCTAGTTGTCATTTAGGAGTGTTAGTTAGGAAGTGTGAACTCAAAGTAGGAAGTGTGTACTTCAAGATAGCTAAAATGGATCTTCTAGTTAGCATCTTTCCTTTCTTTCTTAGCTTAGAAGTTACGTGCATTCTCCTTTGCACTATTATAGCTTATGGTTAAGCATATTAGATCAAATCCATGATTTAGTGGGTTTGGTTATGTATTTTGGGCCATTAGAGCCTATATAATGAGTTTGTAAATAATATGAAACATTAGTTGGATTTTCAATCCTTTTCATTCTGCTCTATGGAATGGTTTAAAAAAACCTATTGATCTAGTGATTAAATGTCTAAGATGGGTGGTGGGAACTAGAGGAAATATTTTTATTTGGATGGATACTTGGTGTGATAAAAAACCACTCAATCTAGATCCAAATTTTGAAACCATGGATGACATTACTTCAAGACAAATATGGTGATAGGGTTTCAAACATTATGTACAAGGATAAGAAAGATACAAATGGAAAGAAGATTTTTTTACAAGTATACAATACATTGATGCTAAGAGGTAGTTTAGCAGAAAGATAACAACAATGATTATTCCGAGGGGAGCCAAGGATAAGTTAATTTAGGAGTTGAATAGCTCAGGAGAATACACAACAAGAAGTGGATATAATGTAAAGCACCAAAAAAATAGAAATATCACAAGAATATGGAGAGATATTTGAGAAATCCCTAGAATTCCTAAAGTCAAAGTGTTTGTTTGGCTAGTAGGTCATAGAAATTTTTTATCCTAGGATAACCTTATGAAAAGTGGTTTTCATGGCTCCCCATAATGTGTTTTTTGTAAAAGGGAGGAAGAGATAGACCATCTCTTGGGACAATGCTTAATAGTATGGAATCTATGGCAATGGATTATGAATATATTTGGCAAATGCATGGTGATGAATAGAAGAATTGAAGAATGATAAAAGCAATCGTAAAACACTTTTAAAAGTGAGGCTTTACAGACAATCTGAGATATATTAAAAGATATAATGCTTTGGACTATATGTCTAGAAAGGAAAAGAAGTGAAGAACACAAGCTTATATTGAGAGGGGGGTGAACAATATAAGACCACTTTTTACTTTTTCTTCCAATTCAATATTATGTTGTGTAAAGATAGTAGTATCAATAGCAGTAATCAAAGCAATGCACAAAAACCATACACAATAGAGACACCACAATTTACTTGGTTCACCCAATGTGGGCTACTCCACGGAGAAAATCTTTTACTAAAACTTTCTCAATCAATATCTTTGGGAATCACTCCCAATTACAATGTTTATGGATCTCTATCCAAAGGAGATCTCGATCCCCTAATCTCAAGTTCGTGGATCTCTTCCACAAGAGAACTCTTTCCCCTTCTGCTCTGGCTATGTGATCTTCTAGAAGACTTTGTCTCTCTACCGCACCGATTGGTGGACCTCTCTCCACTTGAAGACTCCTCACTTAGATCTGTCTTCAACCGTGCTAGTTGTTGGATCTCTATCCACTAAGACTCATCCTCTCGTACTCGTCACCTCCAAAGCTCATCAATAGGCTCACACGTAACCTGCTCAATAGGCTCACACAGAACCTGCTTAACAAGCTCACACATAACTTGTCAAATCTGCTCAAGCAAGCTCACCAAGAACTTACCCAATTCTGCTCTAGCAAGATCACAAAGAACTTGCCCAAATCTGCTCTAGCAAGCTCACCAAGAACTTGCCCAAATCTGCTCCAACAAGCTCACTAAGAACTTGTCCAAACACTGTCCTCAAATCTGTCCCAACACTATCCTCAAATCTGTCCCAAATGCCTTCTTAAAGACTCAATCAATTATGCTCAAGTAGTACTCAAAATGAACTCAACAATGAATGGCAATCTCAACTCAAATTAACTTCATAGAAGCATAAAGAGAATTGTTAGACTCAATATGTTCTAATCTCACTCTCAACCCAAATCAATCTCAACTCAACTCATAGAAGCATAAAGAGAATTGTTAGAGACTCAATATGTTCTAAACTCACTCTCAACTCAAATCAACCTCAACTCAAATCAACCTCAACTCAATTCAAGTATTATAGAACCATAAAGAAAATTGGTAGACTCAATATGTTCTAACATTAATCTCAACTCAACATAGAATGATGAAATAGTTTGTTTCATAGAACTTGAATAATCACTTCACACATCACTTGACTAGGCTCAATCAACTCAACTCAACCAATCATCACAAGGAACAACTCTTTCTCACACAACCCTAGTCCAAGTATGTATCAACCAACTCAAATGTTTCCAAAAATTCTCAACCACAAATCTCACATAACAATGATACTCATGTTCTTTTCTAACTCAAGTTCTTTCACAACCAATGGACTTCAACAACTATGCTTATCAAACAAGGTTTAGACACAACTCTCAATTTAGAAAACCTTGAAGCATTCAACCAATCACTTTCGAAAAGGAAACCACAAACAATCCTTTTCCCTCCAATGATATTTCAGAAATCAACCACCACAAACAATCAATAGGAGAATGTGTCCATACCTTTTATGAAGATGAAAAAACGTCTTTGTAAATCTGCCACATTCACAAAATTCTTTTGCCAATCTTCACAAGGGTTAGTAGATCACAAAATAATCAACATTACTCCACTTTTCAATAATCATCACCAAGGCCTTTAATTGCACAACTTCCTTATCTCTCCTAAAACCACTTGTACCATAAAATAAAATAAATCAAAACATTGCATAACCTTTTCACTCCCAAAACCACTTATACCATAAAATAAAATAAATCACAATATTGCATACCTTGTCACCTCATGAAAGAATTAATCCTCTTGAAAAAAAGAACAAGGCAAACTTCACTTTTGGAACCCCTTTGCAAAATCAGAAATATCTCTTTACACACACCTTATTTCTCCTTCTAAATAAGTTAGTCAAATAGCCCTCGAAATAAGCTTTCCGACGATATATAATATGCCCCCTTTCCGAAATAAATTGAAACCTTTACACATATATATGCCAACCTCCATTAATTGCACATAGGTTGGCCCTCCATTAATTTAAACTTAAACTTTAAACTTTAATATCTTCATCACCGGAGGTCTTTTTTCGATGAAAAAAAATTTCACCTTGGCTTTTAAGAAAAATCCTTTCCACATAAGCCCACCATGGTTTTAAATAAAACCTTTTATTTTGTCTGCCTTGGTTTTCATAAAAACCCTGTAAATAGCCATGCTTTCCAAAATATCATAAATGCTTATTTATGAAATATTTTGGCCACCAAAACCAAATGTGATCCATGTGACATCAATGACAACATAAAATGCCTCAAATTACCTCAAATGTCCAACAAGAAAAATATTTAAAGGAAAGAAAAGTAGTTTAGAGGTAATGAAAAAGAATATTTTTTTAGCCATAGAGGAGTCTAAACCAACCCTATCAACTCACCTAATCCCTAATTTGGAATCAAAGAGCATTGATAGATGGAGTCAAGTCATCAAATGGAATAATGATGTTGGGTATAGGAAATATAAAAAGAAGACAAAAAATATAAAATGGAAACCACGAGATGTGGAGTTGGTCAAATTGAATTTTGATGGAGCATCTAAAGGATAAAGGAAATCCAGGACCAATACAAGGAGGAGGAATAATTAGAAATAATAGAAGAGAGATTTTGTCTATTATTTAATGGAAACAAACCCACAAATATTTAGGTATATCATTATCCATATATATATATATATATGACTCAAAACCAGCTTAGTTCCATTGTTTATTTTATAGGCTTTATAACAATAGAAGCAAATCTAGGTATGTTTGGGCATATTATTATTTATATTTAAATATTTGTATATGTTGTGTATAACTCAAAATAAGCATGTTGATTGGATAGGATGAAATATAAAAACTATTTGGATAATAGATTTTGTTTAAATATAAATGGATGACCTTTATGAAAAACTCACATATGTAGAAGAAGAGGTATTAATGCGAACAAAATCCAAGGATAAGAAGTTGGTAGACAACAAGAAATCTTTGTTTTTACTTGTTTTTATTTATTTTTGGTCCATAATAAAAAACAAGTGGTAATTAAGAGTATAGATGTGATTTGGTGACCTTTTCAAAGGCATAAGAAGATGGAAATGGCTCTGAAAATATGGTATTACAATGCCTTTCGTGATGGATTAGCATGATAGAAGAGTCATGACCTTCACTGTCTTGAACGCTCTACCTTTGTTATGATCTATGTTCTTTACTCAGTTCCGTGGTATTTTGGCACAATACCAACGAAGACAATTGCGAGTTCCTGGATGATATGCATCATTAAACTACCTATCCAACCAAAAGAATTTAAGAGGAAAATCATCAAATTCAATCCACTGGTGTCAATGAGTAATATCAGCATGACAGGCAAATGGCAAATTGAGGCCTACTTAAGAAGAATTTTGAACGTTTGCCTTGGCCAAATTGTATACCCATTGCAATTACCAAATCTTTCCCTCTTGTTCATGCGATATCGAAGATTTCCCTTCCTAGTATAGCAGAGTAATAAAAAAAAACAATTGTTGACCCTATGATAAAATATATTCACATGTTTAACAGCAGTGGAATTCAACATTGTAATCTTTTAATTTTAGTGTGTGTAATGGAATTGCTGGAATAAACTCTGTCTTTTGAAATAATATATGTAGTTTGATGCTTGAAGGTTGGCCAGTTTCATGGCTGTTATTAGCTGACGGCACTTTTCGGGCAATCCCTGTATTAATTGAGATGGCAATTCTTAATTGTTTGCCAGCTTAAGGTTGGGGTTCCAATTCCCAGCCCTTCTAGGATCTCCCACTTAAAATAAAAATCTTCAAAGTAATCTGTTGCCAATTCCTATGTTAAAAAAGAAGAAAAAAGATTTTGACGTTCACTCCAGTTTCTTGTTATGTAGTATTTTAATTTTTTTTTGAGAGTTTTAAAGTCTTCATGCAGATTGTACTAAACTGTCCATAAAATTAGTTGCTTCTTAAAAAGTTATAGTTGAGAATGGAAAGAAAAAGGGGCGTTTAATCGGCTGTCTTGTTTGCTCCTTTTTTTTATTTTTCAGCTATCTTCTAAAGTAATAAGGGAAAGGAAAACAAAAATGTCTTTAAGTTTATGTAGGATATAAAACCAGAACTCTGTGTTCTCCCGAGTACGTGCTGCCATCTCACCTCGAGGACCACTCAAAATTGTGGCATGAAAATAATTGAAAAAACATACAGAAATTCATAGCTTAGAACTTATCGGAACAAATATTAAGCTGAATAGGCTCTTCTCCTTATACGGTGGTGCATATTGAAATCACCAGGTAGAGGCAATGTATTTTCAGGAGGAATAGCAACAGCTAGAGATAAAGAGGAAGGTGATAGGTTTGTATTTTGATTTGAATAAGAAGGTTCTTCATCTGATTGAAGAACAGACAAAGGGGTCCCCGGAGCTATGGACTGAACATTCGCCACCCTTGTGCTGATTCTTGTTATAGTGGCTTTATAACACTTGAGTGCAAAATAGGCGGAAACCAATAAACAATAGAGAGCTGTTGTGGTGACAAACAAACCCCAGAAGCTTCTGGGATTCGACTGCCCACTGTCCAGTCCAGCACTACCCCTATTGTCCTCACATGAAGATGATGAAGAAGAAGAATCATGAGGGCCAAACCAGTGACTGCGAATATCCTGCAATTCTGTTCTGTTCTGAGTTAAATTCAGTACTGCAGATGTCATTTCTGGAAGCCCTGGAAACCCTTTGGCAAATAACTGTACCATAGCATCACAAAACCCAGAATTAGATTGTTAGAGAATGGTAAGAAATAACAAGTTCCTCGTATACATATTGGTCCTATGCCATTTGTCTAGGTATGTTTAACTTAGGTAACATAAGTTTTTCTTTTTTAAATTATCATGTACAGCTGTTTCATCTGGCAGGATGCCCGCTACTGCTCCTAAGTTTATGGAGCAGGTGATCCGATGAAGACAGATTTGATCCTGCATTCGTGTATTTTAGAATGTTGTAGGAAATGCAGAGTTGTTACCACTGATTGTGAAGAGTGGGGTCTGAAAATTTGCAGCACCTGCTTAAAAAAATTTGTCCTCTGTGGCAATAACTAAATGGGCAAGTTTTCCTTCAATCTCTTCGAAACTGATGAAAATGGGAAATCTTTAAATGTGCTGCCTAAATCTCCTGAGCATGACCTATTGGGAAAAAGTCATGGGACCAGATTTGCTGCAAAAGGCTTCGTAAATTGTTGAGGCAGGCACTTGCTAAAAAAATTTCAGCGGAAGGGCTCCATGGGACCATGATATTATAGACATCCATAATGCGTGCATGCACATTGGATCATCTGAAAAAGTAATGACAAAGCATACCTCATACTCCCTTTGATAGTTTTTTGTGCATTCATTCTTCTATGGCTCACTGTATGTTTTACTTTGCAAACTTTATCAATAAACTCTAAACAATTAAAATTTTATGAATGATACTTACAAATCCAAAGCCGCCTCTATAAAATCGCTGACCCACAATAGCGAATTCTTCACAATGATTTGACATGACCATGTAAATATATGGGGTCTCATCAACTATAGCACCAATGCTTCCATTCCGAAGGAGATCAACATAATCTTCTCGCTTCACAAGAGGTACTAGTCTGCTCTCTTCAATTTTGAGCTCATTCGTTAGATAAGATTCAACAAATGAGCCAAACAGATGGCCTATTCTCAGATTGCTGCTTCTCAATGTCTCAATGTCCTGGATTGTTGGGGACAGTTGTTGGACAGTGAGAATGGATGTGAGGCTGGCCGTGTAGCTCGAATTTAAGATTAAGACTACAAATAGCCATATCATCAAGATAAATTTACCAAGAGATGTCATAACCTTTTCTTCTGCAAACATTACATTTGAAGCTTTGGATTATATTTGGAATTGGAGTATGATTTTTGTCATCTTAAATTGGATTCAAAGTAAAAAATATAAAAACAATATAACAGATTAGATTAAATGAGAGAACAAATCCAAAGAATTTACTTACTGTGTGCAAATACAATTGTTGAAAAAGAAAACCTGCAACCCAAAAACATGATAATGTTACATAAAAATCTTAGATAAAGCACGTTCATTTCTGTGCCCAGCCAATTTTAAATTAAACTAAAAAATCTGAGCAAGAACCAAATATGTGCCATTCCAGAGAAATGCTTATATAATGCCTGGAAAGTGTGATCGGCATCTACTGTGTTTTGGTAAATAGTAAGGCAAAGAATATTCATTATAATAATCTTTATTTACA
The DNA here is from genome assembly GCA_028583015.1 of Wollemia nobilis. Lineage (NCBI taxonomy): Eukaryota > Viridiplantae > Streptophyta > Pinopsida > Araucariales > Araucariaceae > Wollemia > Wollemia nobilis. The sequence goes on from JAQPPZ010003147.1 coordinate 3,250,454, forward strand.
GGTTACCTTGTCATATACAATCTGTTTGTAGGCATAAGTGTTGTCTCTTGACACTGTAATTTGTTTGTCATCATTAATGAAAATTGCATATTGGAAATTGGAAAACATAGGCTGTTCTGGAGTTGATATCATTTTATTTTCTTCCAAGCATGCATCTTATCCAAGAGGCTGTTGGATGGTTACCTGTTTTAGTTTATTAAAGTGGTTCAAAATCTATATGTGGAATTTCTGGGAATATGCTGCATTAGCCACCTTTTACTACCAACATCTCTGGGTAACACTTAACCCTTCATCAAGGGAAAGACTTCAAGGGATCACTTTGAAGAATAAATCAATAACTAATCAACCTGCAGAAAACCAAGTTCTTCATGTGGGAACCCCAATGTAGCCACGTTAGGTATCTTTATTTTGTTTGGCTTGAGCCCTTAAGTTAGGATAGTCAGCCCTTGAGCACTAGGGTTAGGTTTTGTTACTTTGTTAAACTTCAAATAAGAGAGATGTGATGTAGTTGGATCATCATTTATTTGTCTAAGTTATATCATCTCGTATAAAAGACTTGGTCCTCTCTAAGTGGCTAGGAGACTTTTCCCTCTTTGAGTGGCTTGGATTGTTTCTGAGACTTGGAATCTGGATCTGTGATAATTTATTGGATTTGCTTTTTCTAGAATCTGATTATGTTGCAAATATTCTGGTGTATGCTATTTCAGTTGCTTTATTCTGAAACTTACTGTTGCTATTGTTGTTTTCTGGAAGTTGTTTTGTTACAAGTGCTATCAGAGCAATGATTTTGGCTCCCTATGGTGGCTGAAAAGGGCAGCAAAGTCATAAGTGAGTTCATTTCAGAACCTCTTTTAGTCAGATCCATGTCTTCCGATCAAGTAATTTTTGACCAATTTTTTTCTACTACTCTGGCACACTTATCTTTTGTAGTACTTTCATTTAGGGAAAACCGTTCATGTTTCCCCATCTTGAAAAAAAAGTATCAAGTGTGCTAGGACCCTTGCAGGAGACCTGTCTTATTTTGATTGTCTTGTTGAGTTGATCAAAACAAGATATATCTTTGGTAACCCTTTTTCCCAAGTTGTTTTGACGTTGATTTGGCCTCGTCATTTGGCTAGTGGTGTATGTTTGATCCTTTGGCTCCCATAGTCTTAGAACAAATCAACGGATTCTTGTAGAAATGAAATGAAATGAAGTATTATTAATGTCCGTGGTGGGCCAAAAAAAGACCCAAAGGACCATAAGAAGGACAATAATGACTGTCAGCTAGCAGGCTAAAAAGCCCAACAAAGAAAAGAACTAAGATAAATACAAGATGAAACTCGACAAACGGGCCAAAGAGAAAGGGAAAAGAAAAGAAAAGGGAGAGCAAAGGGGGGGAGGGCTGCAATCCAACAGAGAGGAGTGCACGCCAAGAAGAACGGAGAGAGAGGATGGGGGAGGGTACAACCCAAAAGGGGCAAGCTCCAAGAGCCCTCCAGAAACTAATCTCTCCTAACAGTCGAGGCTGAAGTACTGGAGCTGAAGAAGTCCATGATATCTCTGCCCATTGCTAGTTCGAAACCCTGACAAACTGTTGGTGCGCTGTCTAGTGACCCTGCTTTTGCCCAAACTGGATTATGTGGGGCACTTCCGATTGAAGTCACCTGGTCCGTCGGAGTTGGTGAAGTATGTTGTGATGAGCCGATGTTGAGGAGGGTGAGAACCATTTGGAGAAATTTTATGTCGTCGAAGCCGAGTTATCTCCCTAAGAAAGAGTGCGAGACAACGTTGGTCCGGGTAACTGAAGAAGGTAGAAACATATCGAGAGTTGTCCCTGAAAAGGCAATGGAATCTACCTCGGATCTCATAATAAATGGGACAACAAAAAATAAAGTGATGAAGGGTTTCAACTTCACCCAAGGAGCAAAACAAGCAAATCCGCTCCTCTGTCGGAAGATGGTGATCTAATTCAATCCGAAGTTGGTGAGAACACACCCTGAGTTGCCCAATAGTGATCCGAAGACTATGCATTGTGTGTTGTTGAAGGTATTGTGGAAGAACTATTCTGCCCTCCTGAATTTGTAAGAAGTGCTCATGGTAGAAAGACAGCTTGGGGGAAAGAGGGGCAACAGGAGAGATCCATGTGCATCTGGTGTATTGGAGACTAACATCCTTCCGAATCTCATGGAGCATCTTCTCCTTACTAAGCCGAGAGGGGGGAGAACCCCCAAAGAATAAGGCGGGAGCCTGTCTATCCGTATCTGAATGCTAGCCAGGAGAGCAAAAACCTGAAAATACCAGCTCCTTCGGCCTCCTCGAGAACTTGGAGAGAGTTCCATTGAGGGTGAAGGGCGAGGTAAGGGTACTGCTTGCAACCCTCATCTTTTGCTCAATGTATGAGAGGGCAACAAACCTTGACCTTCCAAAAGACAGTGTAGGCACCAAAAGGCGAATTCCAAAAGGTTGCCCTTGAGCAGAATCAAAATCGACAAAAGGGACCTAAGATCCCCAAAGATGACCCAATGCTTGTCGGGCATTTCCAATGTAAATATCCAAGGCACTTCCAAAGGATGACTTTTGGGCAAGATTCAGGGCACTTCCAGCAGACGACTTTCAAGCATGATCTTGATTGCTCCCGAATTTCCCAAATGCATACTCAACGTTTCATGGGAAATCATAAAGGTATGGTTGGTGATGAATGGTTGTAGAGAACAAAGCTAACTAATGATAATTGTATGAGCCGAAAGAAGCATCATCCAAGGAATCAAGGCAAGCACCATAACATCCAAGAAGGCATCAACAACTTCAATGCCCACGCTCGATCAACCATTGCCTCCATGAGTTCCTCTTCCACCTCTCCTATAGAACACTTTGACTCATTTAATCCTTCCCCTCTAAGCCTGGATCTAGAGGTTTGCCAGTACTTGCAGAATATGGCAAGAAATTTGCACAATAGGATTGATCATATCATGGCTGGTCAAACTACTTGCATCGAGCCTCTCACGTGCATAGAGATGCAGTTGAAGGAATATTTTGCTCAATGTATGAGAGGGCAACAAACCTTGACCTTCCAAAAGACAGTGTAGGCACCAAAAGGCGAATTCCAAAAGGTTGCCCTTGAGCAGAATCAAGATCGACAAAAGGGACCTAAGATCAACAAAGATGACCCAATGCTTGTCAGGCATTTCCAATGTAAAGATCCAAGGCACTTCCAAAGGATGACTTTTGGGCAAGATTCAGGGCATTTGCAGCAAACGATTTTCAAGCATGATCTTGATTGCTCCCGAATTTCCCAAATGCATACTCAACGTTTCATGGGAAATCATAAAGGTATGGTTGGTGATGAATGGGATTTTGCTCCTGATTTGGATTCTACAATCGGTGGTGCCGCCTATCTACTTGATTGGCTTCATGATATTCTGGTAACCTTGAATTTATATATCAACTTTTGATGGCGAAGGCCTTTGCAGATAGATTTCCAAAACGGATTGCCTAATATGCTTACACAAAGTTCCTCACTAGGGTAGATCTAAGTTGGGTACCCATGGTCAACAGTTGATACGGAAAGATTAAGCAATGAAGAACTGGTTTATTTCATTCAAGAAGCTTGCTTAAATAGACAAAATACACCCCCTCAAGCCTTGGGATCCTTTCAGAAGCTAGATCTCGTATAGGATCAAATTAAATACAAAAATGTCAAAGGCCATCCCAAATCTCATAAACCATCCGAAGGCCAGCTTTTCAATTAAATGCCTATCAATGCAAGTGGGCCGCCTATAAATTTGATATTACATTCCATTCCTTATCATTCTTCCCAACAACAAAAGCATTCGACTCCAATGCGTACAAAAGGGAAGGAAAATGCTGAGATAGTTGAGAATAACAGATCCAGTGAGTCTGATGCAAAAGTTGTGCAAAAAGCGATATACTTTATGTGGTGATGTCCTGAGAAGTCGGACGAGTCTTGCTAGCAATGACATGAGCCAAAAAGCATGGCATGAAATCCACTGAGAGAGACGAGCCGACAGATGGCAAAGACAACTCCAATTGTAGGAGTACCCATGTGATGCTTGTGATCACATAAAAAGGGTCGTGGTCTTGAGAAGGAAGAAACAACAACTCCGACTGTAGGAGTACCCATGTGATGCTTGTGATCACATAAAAGGGCCATGGTCGTGAATGAAAAGTCTTCTTCCAAAATAGTCTCTCATGACGAAGGTGGATTGTTTGAAAAAATACAAATGCTTGAAAAAGATCTCGCATGGATCAATTACGTCCTTATGGTAACCTTCTCATCCTACCGGATTGCATGGATACCCAGTTGCTGCAACTACCATGTGTTATAGAGTAGATCACTGCTTACGAGGTTCACTTGCATTGTTTTGAGGAATTTCGAGTACTATTGAGAATGCACTCCATATTACAACAATTTTTTTAAAGTAGTTTGGGCAACAAGAACTTTGATGCACCACTAGTCATATTAGACTTCTACAAAACTAAAAAAATTTGCTTTCATTGGGTCGGCCTCAAAAAATAATTTCCAACGAGTATATATAAGCCTATACTCCCAATGGATTGAATGCCTCAGAAGTACAAGAAATTAGTGTCTCGCCAAGCAAAAATAGAGATGGAATGTTTTCCATCCAAGCAAAATCTTGGAAGGAATCTGTTGTGGAATATTCTACTTCTTTTTTTTGTTAAAAATATTACATTCCATCCCTAATTTTTCACATGCATTCGATAGAGGGCAAGTAAATAAAGGCTATAAATATCTTCCCACTATGAATGTGGGACAATTGACACCATCCATTGTTAATGCATTGTGTGAGGAGTTCATGTGTTTATCCAAGTTCTCATTTGTGGGCATAAATGGAATCATCCACGTATAAGCACTGGATTGTCAACACCCAGGCATATTTGCATGAGGCCAATGGTATCGTTGATGGAACATGTCAGGACTATGACAACAAGCTAGAGCCACATGGAATTTTGATGGCTATGTGGGCAATAGTGAGAGTTTGGAGCAGCAACAATACGCCAAAGTAGCAACAAAGCAGGGTCAGGTTCGTTGTTGTGTATATAGTCGAAATGTCAGTATGAATGGAGCTCAACTGAGCCCATATGCTAGAGAGCGTAGGGTCTTGTACAACTATTGTGGATATGCATTTGCTCCGCCATGTGACACGCTTTGGCGGTGGAGGAGAAGAGGGGGCGAGGTACTTATGCCACATCTGCCAAGCGTTGGTGACCCCAATACAAGGGGTCGAGGAGGAGGTGTCATGCTCGCAATGCCACAATATCTTCGTCGAAGAAATTGAGACTACGCCATCGTTGTAGCAACAACGAGGGTTGGAGAGAGGGGAAGTAGTGGTGAGACAACTGGTGATCATAACGGGCAGAGGTGATGAGGACTGCATGAGACGCATGGCGGAGGGCATCACCGCCGCATTCTTAGCTCAGGACCAGGGTGGGGGCGGATGCCGCTTTTGATGTGCTTGATGTCGACAGTGACAAGTATTAGGCAAAGGCAGATGGAGATTTTAATGCTCTCGCGCTTTTTCTTCTTTCATGGTCTACACTGAAATTCACAAGCAATTCTTACTTCATTCTCTTCCTTCTGTTCATAACTCCAACTGGGTATTGTTGGTTACGAATCTGCCACTAGGAAAGGTTTTAATGCAATGCGCCCTAGATTCGCCAAGCAGATTGAAATGCCGGAAGGAAGGAATGCCTTCCGTGCCAATCTCCGGAGAAGGCCGGCTTCCTATATGTTTTCTCAAGTGGTTTTAAGCTCAGAGTGCAGGAAAGAAATTATAAATGCGGAAAGAAATATAAATGTGATTTGCATTGGGTGGGGAGGATAAGCAGCACAACAACTATCAATCACCACTACTAACAACAATTAAATACAGAATACGTTACAGAAACTACTGATGTTATTCATCCTATGTATCCTCTAACTATGCATTCCAGGAATACTTAATAATCAAATACTGATATCCAGATAGCATAATAACAGTAAGCAATAACATAAGCAACATGAGGCAGAAATGCTAAGTAAAGACAGCATAAAGAACAATAACAGTAAATAGAGCCAAGTGTATCTTGCATTCAGAAGCAAACGTACAGCTACAATGGTTCCCTAGCAGTATATCCCCCTTCCACCCTTTACAATGATATGGTGCAGCTATTTATAGCGCAATTTCCCCCCGATTACAATTCTGGGCATAGGATCCCAGGCCTGACAATAGCTGACAAAGCTGACACAAAAGCGGCAAAAGAGCTGCTGATGTTGACCTCTGCAGATAGGGACTGTACTTGCAGCAAGGTCCACCTGAAAACCTGACAGCTACGTGGTAGTGCGGTTGATGAAACTTTGAATCAGCTTGAATGCGGGTAGCTGTGGTAGGTGAAACTTTGAGTTAGCTTAAATGAGGGTAGCTGTGGTATAATAATTCGGCTCACGCCTGCCCTTTCTCTGTCACATCTCCGGCACGAATCCCGAGGCTGGACACTTGTCAAAATCTGATAAGGGACGAATCTGCCTTGAAAGGCAGTCTCTCTTTTATGTCCGACTTCGCCCGGAATCATAGCGCAATTAAACAGTGCAAGGGGGAAACAGCGTAGTTGGGGAGGCCTCCATGCCTTAGACAGTTTTTAGACTACTTGAAACATCCTGCCCAAGTGCGCACAAGTTAGAGGGCGCAGCCCGAATTTGCTGCGAAGTCGGGTTGCGCTCTAGCACTTAGCCAATTTTGTTTTGCTGTTCAGACTGCGCACAGGAATGAGGGCGCAGCCCGACTTCGCTGCGAAGTCGGGTTGCGCTCTGGCACTTAGCCAATTTTCGGGATCCGCTGCTTCCCAAGTGCGCACAGGAACGAGAGCGCACCCCGACTTCGCAGCGAAGTCGGGTTTCGCTCTTGTACTTAGCCAAATTTCGGTCCTTTTCCGCACTTCGCATTCCCGAGGGCGCTCAAATTTAAGGGCGCACCTCGACTTCGCTGCGAAGTCGGGTTGCGCTCTTAGACTTAGAAATTTTCAGGGACCTTTTTCTTTGTTTTGGGAAATTGACCGAAGAAAGTACAAGAGGAAAAAGGGGAAATGACCGGAATGAAACTAACAGAAGGAGAGAAAGGGGATAGTGGAGAAAGGGAAAGGAGCAGGAGGGAAGGGAGAGCAACATACTTACAATAAAAATGAAAACATGGCACCCCGTGCGAAATGTGGCAACATTCCTAGCGGCTCGCGGGGTTTCGAGCTCGCCTCGACGCAAAGAACCAGGCCTTTATCCTTTGGGCGCAGAGGAACTCCCTTCCCCTGCATTCCGCTGCTCTGACGTCCCCTTTTTGGGTAACTGCTCCTCTTCGGATTCGCTCTCAGCAGTTTCTTCTTCTGATTCTCCTCCCCTTTCTGAATCCGAATGATCACCACTGTCACCCTCTTGCTCGGCCGGCTGCTCCCGTTCACGGACATGATTGTACGCAGCCCTGGCCTGGTCCTAGGCTGCTGCCTGAAAGGGCCCTAAATCGCTGACATCCCTCAGCGCTTCTTTGAATGCTGCAATCGTGTGTACGTCGATGGTGTTATATCTCTCTCCCAACTCTTGAAGGGAGGTGTTGATCTTGCAATATCTTGACACCATCTGAGTGACCTGTGCTTCCTGGACTGGCTCGGCCCAGCTGTCAATTTCCGACGTATTTGCCTCGAAATACAGCCAATTCAGCTTCACCTGTTCAAGGGGCAGAAACTCCCCATCCTTGACGAACCTCGGGCATCCGAGCTCAGAAAGAGTGTTGAAGGGGGCCCGAAAAATATTCATTTCATGGTTCAATGCATCCAGCATTTTCCTGGCGGCCCTTGTTTTTTTCGTTTTTTCAAAATAATTGTGCAAGGTTACCCTTGCATCTGCCCAATCTAGGGCAATTCGGGACATGGGGGGAAATCGGAGGCCTTTGCGTGCGAACTCTTCAATTTTCATTGCCAAGTCCAGCCATTGCTTCGCTTGGTGTTCGGCCTCCTCTACCACAGGCTTTCCCTGGGCAGATACTTCTTGGATCCTGGATGCAAAATCCAGGACGGATAGGGACCTGACAACATTAGCCCTACATCCCTGCAACAAACCAGCCCGCATCTCTTTGACCTTGTTTTTCGAAAAGGCCGCCGTCTGGGACGTCTTCTCCTTCAGCTGAGATTGGGCCTGCCTTAATGAATCCTGCAGCTGAGAGACATGTTCCAACGCTGCCTTTTTCTCTTCTGACAGCTGTTCAGTTGTTCTTCTTTGTGCTGTAGCCTCCTGCTGAGCGGCGGCGAGCTGTGCTCTCAAGTCCTTGATCTCCTGCTGGGCAGACTCCAGCCGCATGGTGGCCTTAGCCAGATCTTTTTCCAGCTGCCTTGAGTCATTTTGAAGCTGAAACAACTTCTCCTGATTCTCGAGTCGCTTAACAAGGAGATTGTCAGTTCTGCAACGAATACCGTTGATTTCGTATTCTTCGTTTATGTCGTCAAAATTCTTCTCCTTGACTCGGTGTTCATAGTCAGCCTCGATCATTTCTCGGAGAGGCTTCTTTACCTTAGGGATCAACTTTTCAGTTCGCAGCACTCTCCTGTCCAAGTCGAACTTGGTGCGCTTCACCGGGGTAGCTATCTCCTCGGCTCTTCTTCGTTTGACGCCCTGGAGGAAAGAGGCGGAACACCCTATGGCCTTCGCTGCCAGAGGCTGATCATCTGTAATCTGCAGTTGCTCCCCCATGAAGTCAAGCTCTGCCAGCATCGGATACGCCGAGACTAAATCCTGCTAAGGCATCTTTCCAGCAAACAATGAAGCAGGAGATATCCCAAAAGGCATGGTCGCTTTCAAGGGCGACTGGGTCCTAGGGGGAGCGAGCGGCTGAGTGGGAGGTGAAGGCGGGGTCTTGAACAATGGAGGTGAGCAGCACGGCGATGTAGGTTCGGCTTCGGTACTGGCCGCAGGCAAGAGGTCTAGGGTTTGACTCAGGGTTTGGAAAACGTTCGGGTCTTGGGCAAACTGCTCGAAAGAATGGGGACTGTGGAAGGATTGGGAGATTTGTGACAAGGAAGATGCAACTAAGGCTTGCCCTCATACAGTGGGGGACGGTGTTACGGCAGGGCCAACTGGGATCTGGGGAACCGGGGAAAAGGACGTACCTGCGGGCTCCGAAAGAGTCGTTGTTTGAAGGACGCCTGCTGCCCAAACTTCTGCTTCTTTCCCAGGGCTATCCAAAGAGATGATTTTCGGCGCGACCGTCACTGTCTGTGCTGCGGCCGTTTGCTGCGCAGACTCCTTAGGCCACTTGGCATTTTTGCTCCTTTTCCTCTTCTTTTCTTCTGGAGCTGCAGCTGGCTCGAAGGAGGCGGAGGAGGTTGGGGCGGTTTGCAGCGGTGTTCCCACGGTAAACTTGTACCTGGGTTTTGACGGAAGAATTCTTGCTACGGCCGTTCCACCGGTTGACTCTTCTTGCGCCTTTTCCTTTTAGGGGGCCGCCTCACTAGTTGACTTTTCTAGCTCTTGTACCTTTTGAGGTAACGCTTCAAGAGCTGGAGGCAACATTAGGCCCACCTGACTGCTTGTTGGTGTCGCACTGGAAGTCTCTTGAGTAGGCAATTGCTGGGATGGGGGCTTCCTTTTATCTCTTTCTGGCGCCTAGGGGAACGCAATCTCGAAACGCGAACGGCTCCCATTTGTCGGTGTATTTATCATATAAGGCCGAAAATTCATCATCTACGACCAATGTCTTCCGGTTAGAATTATCGTGTTGCTGCGGCACCTCATTTTCCAGCCTTCAATAATTTTGTCCTTTTGCCAGCTGAGGGGCGCCACCTTTGAGAGGAATTTCTTGAAGCCTGTTGAGTCTAACCGGTGGTCCGGATTGCGCTCCGGATCATACGCCACTTCTTCGCAGTAAAAATCATGCCATGGCGGCCATGATTGCATTCGTTCAATGTGCCATTCCAGGTCTGCGCCTGTTTTATTGCACCTTTCCTCCATGATCTTCGCTCGGGGGCAGATATGTACAAACTTTCCCCTGACCCCATTCGGGTCATAATTCCAGCGTTGAGGTAGCTGTATCAAGCCCATGCTAAGGAGGTCTTGTTCAAGGTAGAATGCTGCCCAATCTCGTGCACTTGAATGTTCGCCCAGGTAATAGGATACTTGAAAATATGGCCTCTCTTCTTTCCCTAGCCGAATAACTCCTCGACATAGTCCTGTTGTCACATTTTGCACGGGGTGCAATGTCTTCAGTGTTGTAACTGTGCTGCTCTTCTTTTTCCCTCTTCCCCTATTTTCCTTCCTTCTCCTCTCCCTTTCCTTTTCCTTCCCGCATTCTCTTTCTTTCCCCCATTTCTTCGAGTCCCCAGTTGATTTTTCAACTTTCCAGCAAGTTACCTGAAAAATGGCTAAGTGTTGGTGCGAAGTTCGCACTTCGCCCAGTTTTGGTGCGAAGTGCGCACTTCGCCCAGTGTTGGTGCGAAGTTCGCACTTCGCCCAGTCTGGGTGCGAAGTGCGCACTTCGCCCAGTGTTGGTGCGAAGTTCGCACTTCGCCCAGTCTGGGTGCGAAGTGCGCACTCGCCTGGATCAGGTGCGAGCGCACTTCGCCCGCGTTTAGTGCGAAGTGCGCACTTCGCCAGTTTTGGTGCGAAGTCTGACTTCGCCCCACTTTCTGGGCGCACCTTGCAATTGGCAGATTGACAGGCTGGCAGGCTGACAGAAGATGATAAAAGGCCGGAGCAGAGTCCGTACGGCGGCAGACACCAGTTTCCACCTGTGCGCAGCCCGACTTCGCAGTAAAGTCGGAGTGCGCCCCTTGACAGTGCGCAGAGGGGAACAAACCCGGAATTTGACCAAGGCATGAAGGCCTTCCGATCGCATCGTTTTTTGCCCACGCAACCCGAAACGCTCTGATCCCAAGCGAAGTTGGACGGACTGCCTTCCAAGGCAGACACGTGTCACACAAGATCATCCATCATCTAACAAGTGTCCAGCTTCGGGATTAGAGCCGAAACGTGCCGAGCAAAAGGACAAGCATGGGCTGCATTGCCTGCGCCAGTAGCCTCATTTAAAGCTGATCTGAGGTTCTACCTGCTCCAGCTACCCGCATCACTGCCAGAGAGAAGTTCTGCCCAACACACCGCCATGTAGCTGTCCAGCTTCCAGGAAGACCATGCTGCGGGTACAGTCCGGTCCGACAAAAGGTCAGCATTTGCAGCTCTTTCGCCGCTTTTGTCAGCTTATGTTTGACTGGGACCTTGTGCCCATTAATGTAACGGGAGGGACTCGGGCTATAAAAGCCCACCGTGAATTCATTGTAAAGGGTGGATGGGGAATGTCTGTTAGGGAACCAATGTAACCGTGCTTCTACTTATAAATATAATTTGTATGCCTGGTTCTGTTCTGCTGCTTCTGTTTTTTATGCTGCCTTTCTTTATATTCATGCCTTAGGCTAACCTGTCACGGCTCGCTGATTCATTTCAGCATTTGGTGAGCAGGTGCCGCTAGCATTGCTTGTTTAAAGCACCCTCTGTACTTCATTAATTAAAAGGATACATAGAATGGATGTAGTAGCAGTTTCATCAATTGTGTGTTAAGTTGCTGGTCAGTATCTAGTGATTGGTGCGCTGCCGTACTGTTAGTTCCTTGTAGGGAATGTCTGTTAGGGAGCCATTGAAGCTGTGCGGTTAAATTCTCTACACGACACATATACCTGGCTCGATATCTCTATGATTGCTTTCTACCCATGCTAGTGTCCGTAGGTGGTGATTGACGTGTTGCCGTACTGTTAGTTCCTTGTAGGGAATGTCTGTTAGGGAGCCGTTGTAGCCGTGCGTACATTGCTTGGGTATCGGAAGTATACGTTAGATTTTGCAGTTCTCAGTCGTGCTTTATATTTGTAATGCAGTAAGTATTGGTGATTGCTGGTTGCCGTACTGTTAGTTCCCCCCACCAACCTTTGAATATATTTGTAAATTCCTTTCTGTTCATTTATTTCTTTCCTGTACTCTTAGCTTGAATATAACCCCCCCAAAAAGAAGCCGGCCTTCTCCGGAGATTGGCTCGGAAGGCATCCCTTCCTTCCGGCCTTTCAATGTTGGTTCGCGGGTCCAGGGCGCAATAACGACAAAGTCCTTTCCTCGTGGCGGATTCGTGACCAACAAGTCCATCTGGCGCGATATCTCCATACCGAACCGATGCTCAGTGCAAAAATAGGGCAGCAGGAACGGCTTCCCCTTGAATCCGTAGATTCTGATCACAATGCCCTGAGTCAACCGGAAGGTATCCCCGCACTTGTACTTCCTCAAATAGTTCGTCATGGCCAGTGGTGGGCGAGATGCCTTGCCGTTGAACAATGCCAAGGTCATACCTAGAAATTTGAAATTGAAATCGTAGTACGACCCTCTCCTGTACAAGGCTTCTGTCCACTCGTACATAGGCAGCGGTTCTCCCTTCTCATTTACCTTTTTTAGGTCAGGCACTTTAATCCGGTAGTGCGTGTGGTACAGGCACAACCATGTGAGGAACGAGCGAGTCGGAACTCGTCGTCCGTTTTGCTGCAACCTGACCAGGTTCGAATGTATGGCGTACGCCACCCAATCTGCCCAGTCAAAGAAAATAGGGCGCCTTCCGCTCCTTTGCGCAGTGGAGTCATAAAACTCTCCATGCAAGATGCATTTCGCGAGCGCCAGCTGGTACGGGCGCACCATTCTATCTGTGTCGCAGCCGAGTACCCATGCTAGGATAATATATATGTATTTATTCTCGAACCTGTCCAGGGGTATAGGGCCTGTCGGCCACTGTCCGACTGGTAGCGAGGTTTTCAGCTTTAAGTCGAGAAACTCTCTCATCCTTCTGTTCTGAGCGAATCTGCCCGCCTGCTCATCCAGGTTAATTCTTCTGACAATGGCGTTGGGGTCGTACTGAAGCCCCGGGGCGAAGGCTGGCTAGACGCTCTCCTTGAAGAGGGTGAACAACACCCTTCCTTGGTTGTCTGCAGACTTGCCGGTAGCTGGTTTGTAGTATGTCACAATAGATTCAACCAGCTCCGGGCACTGGTGGACGGGAGGGCACAAGAACCAGTACAGGTTCGACTTGTATGCAGCCCCAACATAGTGCGAGGGTGAGACTTTACCAGCCCACTTCGCTATATTTGGCCGCAGCTTGGTGAGGCTAATGGAGTACTCGCCGTCCCTATACCCGGCCAGGCGGTTGACGGGCGGCAGTGGAGCTTGCCCTTGGCTTTTCTTCGACCTGGATCTCCTTGTTCGCTCCCGTGTCGCTTTGCTCTCATGAGCGCTGGATTCTGTGTGATCTTCAGCCTTGCGCTCTGCGTCGCTGGACTACGTCTGCATTGGCGCTTTTCCCTTGTCCATTTTCTCTTTTCTGCTCGAGGTGGCAGAGACGGGGATTCTAGTTACTAATTGTTTAATTCTGTGCCTTGCAGCTCAGACTTGGCTTGATAATTCGGATGTTCTGAGTATGCCAGGGCCCCTTTTCTAGGAAAAAATACAGCATTAATGGTGCCAGGGAGGGGGTTAAGGTGATTTGCCTGAAGTAGGTGGGAAACGCTATTATTCTTTGGCGGCCGTGCGTGGGCTTTTTCTTTGGAAGGCGTACCCTGGTTGCGGTTGGTCCTAATGCGCCTGCTTTTTTAATGACATCTGCTTTGGAAGACGCGCAATCATTATTTTAAAATTTTCTCAGACCTCGTGCTTCAAATGACGTCACGGCCGCTGCCTGGGCACACACTTCGAGGGAGATTTTTGGCCCAAGGTTTTAAGGAGGGATGCAGCCCAACTTCGCGTTATGCCTCACTACGCAGCCTGGGTCCATACTTAGGAATTTTTTTGCCATTATGTCCCTCGTTTCCCGTGACAAGTCATTCAAGGTGCGCTCGAAATTGAGGGTGCACTCAGGCTTCGCCCAGAAAACGTGTGCACTCCGACTTCGCCTAGAATTTGTTGCGCAGTCCGACTTCAACACTTAGCCAATTTTCGCTCTGCGCTGCCCGACTGCGCTCCCAAGACGGTGCGCAGTTCGACTTCGCTATGAAGTCGGGTTGCGCACCAAACACTTTGTCATTTTTTTAGGCTTTTTGTCAGCTGCCTTCTCTCAAACTCACGATGTCGCACTATTCAAGGAGCGATGCCCGACTTCGCTGCGAAGTCGGGGTTTGCTCTATGCTTCACTTAGGCTCTGAAAACTAAAAGCTGAATACTGAAATAAATATATACATTCTGTCATAAACTAAAATGCAGAAAAGGAATATGTACAAGGAAGGACCCCTTGGGTGCCTTCAGTGGTGGTAAATTTTCAGGTGGAAACCGTTGACTGGAATGGGGAGAAGCTGTCCCGCCATGTCCTGAAGCACGAATGAATTGAATTGGTTTACCCGAGAAATCTTATAGGGACCTTCCCAGAGGGCATCAAATTTATCATGGTTGCCTGACTTTGCTTTAAGTGAGTCCCACTTTAGCACTAGGTCCTCGATTTTGAAAACTCGGGTGGTGGTGCCTTTCGCAAACCAGCCCTGGGTTGCCTCGGCATGTTTAGTAAAGGCCAGGTATGCCTTTTCCCTTTCTTCTTCTAACCGCAATAGTTGGCAAAGTCAGGCGTCCACTGGATCCCCGTCGCCTTTTTCTTCATCTAGCATCCAGAGTGCAGGCATCTCTATGTGGGTAGGCAAAACTGCCTCCTTTCCGTACACAAGCCCGTAGGGGGATGTCTTGATAGACTTCTTGAACGATATGCGATCCGCCCAAAACGCCCGATTCAGGAGTAGGTGCCATGTCCTCTTGTTTCTCTCTACTGTTTTTTTAACAATCTTCAATAGATTCTTGTTGGTGGACTCGGCCGAGCCATTCCCCTGCGGGTAGTAGTTCGAGGACATCTTGTGATAGATGCCGTATTTGCTGGTGAACTCCGTGAGTACAGCACTGCGAACCCCGGACCATTGTCTCAGTAACTATTGCCTCCGGGACCCCGAAACGGGTGATGAGGCTCTCGAGGAACCCAATGACCGTTTCTTGGTCCGCGTGCTTAGTGGGGATCGCCTCTGGCCACCGGGTGAAATAATCGGTGGCTGTAAGGATGAACTTATGTCCCGCTGCAGAGTTAGGCGTGATGGCCCCGATGAAGTCTAGACCCCACCGCTGAAACGGAGTCTCGGCTTGAATTGGCTGGAGAGGCAAGGGTGCCTTTCTGTTCCTGCCAGCGAACCTCTGGCATTTTTCACATTTAATACAGACCGCATGTGCGTCTGTGAAGAAAGTGGGTCAATAATACCCAGCTCTGATAATTTTTAAGGCCATAGGCCTCCCAGAATGATGTCCCCCAGGCATCCCGGAGTGGAATTCTTCGAGGACCCTCGGTTTATCTGTTTCTCTGACGCATCGCAATAGGATGCCGTCGATGTTTTTGAAATACAGCCCCTCGGGGCGTAGTACATATCTCAAGGCGTTTAGCCTAAACCTCCTTTGTGAGGCATTGAGATGATCTGGACATCTCCCTGTGCTAAAATACCGCACTGGGTCATTTGTCCAATCACTTTCCTCTGATAAGGAGTTGGCAAGGTTAGTTTCTGCTATCGGATCTTCCCACTTGCAGGCAGAGATTTCAGCTGTAGCGCTGCGGGCCAGCTCATGGCACAAGGCTCGGCCTCTGATTAGCTTCGTTGGCCGTACCTCGATGTCAAATTCTTGGATTTTGGCTATCCATCCTGCACTCTTGTGACCTGGCTCCCCTTGTACGATGAAATTCCTGATGTTCGGGTGTATCACGAAGACAATTATCCGGCTTTGGGAGACGAAGTGCCTGAACTTCCTGAGGGATTTCATGACTGCGTGCACCTGCCGCTCAATAAAATTATACTTTTCTTCATGCGGCTGGATCACCTGGCTTAAGAACGCTATGGGGCGTTCTTCGCCATCATCTCCCTTCTGAGTCAAAACTGCGGCGTAACTCTCGTGTTCTCCCACCGCGTACAGGATGAAATCCTTGGAATAATCTGGATTTATCAACATCGGAGCTTGCGCGATTCTGGCCTTGATCTCTTCGAAGGCCTACTTTCTTTCGTCAGTCCACAAGAATTCGGCATTCTTTTTTAAGAGTTCGGCCATGGGCTTAATTACTTGAGCGAAGTCCGGTACGAACTTCCTCACGAAGTTGATTTTGCCGAAGAATGATTGTAACCCCTTCTTGTCGACTGGGATGGGTAGGCGAAGAATGGCTTCTGCTCTTTCAGGATCCACTGCAAGGCTTTTCTCAGAAATGACATGTCCTAGCAGCATCTCTCACTTCTTCGGGTTGATGGAAATGCCGAATTCACGACATCTCTCAAATATTTGCCGCAAGTGGGAAGCATGGTCCTCTCTCCTGTGAGAAAATACAGTCATATCATCCAAGTGATGACAATGACCTTGTTGAGCAGCTCCCGGAACGCCAAGTCCATGGCTCTTTGAAACGTAGCGCTGGCATTAGACAGGCCGAAGGGCATGCGTTGATATGCAAACGTTCCCCATTTGGTGGTGAATGTTGTCTTGTGCTGATCTTCGTCCTTTACCCATATCTGGTTGTATCTAGAGAATCCGTCCAAGAGAGAGAACCTCTGTGCTCCAACAACGATGTGGAGGATCTGATCAATTTGGGGAAGCGGATAATGGTCCTTCAGCGAGGCTTGATTAAGGTTTTTGAAATCCACGCAGAGGCGGATGTCTCCATTCTTTTTCCTCACAGGAACCAAATTTGCAACCCAAGATGAGTGCTTGATGGGGTAGATGATTTTGGCTTCCAGCATCTTTAAGAGCTCTGCTTTCATTATTGCTTCAATTTTCGCGTTTACTGCCCTTTGCTTCTGCCGGAAAGGTTTTGCATTATCTTCTAGCTCTATAGTATGCTGCATCATCTCTCTGGTCAAGATATAGAAGCCCTATGACTCTAAACTAAACGTCAATTACTAATAGAGCATAACAAGAAGATGAGAGAAAGCTACAGAGAGAGGGGGAGGGGAGAATCACCAAAGAGGTGATTCCCCCCTCAGGATTCACACAAGAAGGAATTGCTCTCATACCAAACTAATACAGAAATATTTAGCAATGAAGAACTAGTTGATTTCATTCAAGAAGCTTCCTTAAATAGACAAAATAAACTACCTCAAGCGTTGGGATCCTTCAGGAAGCCAGATCATCGAATAGGATCAAATTTAATACAAATATGTCAGAGGCCATCCCGAATGTCAAAAACCATCTGAGGCCAGGATTTTAATTAAATGTCTGTCAGTGCAAGTGGGCTGCCTACAAATTTGATATTACATTCCATTCCCTATCAACAATGGATTTTTTTGGAATTGTGGCTTCGGGGCTATCACTTTTCTTGGCCAAAATATAAGATGTGGAGTTTGATAAAGGTCCTTCTACCTCTTATGTGGTTAGGTTAATGTAGACAAAAAAAACAAGAACTACGGATAAGTATTGTATGAAATTCATAAGCATTCTTTGGTCTTGTAGTGGTGGTTTTCACATTTAAGCATGGGCTCAAGGATTAAATCTGGCAGGAAGTAGCTATGCACTATCTATACACCCTTCAAGATGTTGAACGTGTGGCCTGCATAGCTGAAAAGAAGCTATAGTTGCCTAAAATTCAGCCATGACACAATTTGAATTCCCATAAGACTTACTTCAATAACCACAATGAGGATCGCCCACAAGGTTACTTTTGTTGCAAATGTTGGTCACGACATCCATGGGATAAGGCATGTGAGGACTAGCATTACTTCCACATGGAAATTGAGGATGAAAATTCCAAATAGGAGGATGTCCTCACATCGCCTCATCAAGAGGAACCTGCAAAACCTAACAAGCTTGGACAAGGTATGGGTACTACAACTTTCTCAGCAGTTGCCCTCATCGGAATGCAAGCTCATCACACAATCAAGGTATAGGGCTTCATAAAAAGACAATAGGTCAATGTTTTTATCCATTTGGACAACACTCATAATTTCATTAGCCATGATACGGTCAAAGCCCTAGGGTTGTGTATAAACAATATTGACAAAGACAATTTCAATGTTTTGATTACTAATGATGGTAAGGCTCAATGTGTGGGTAATATTGCTAATGTTCACATCCAAATGAGTACCTACCAAGGTTCCACGAGCTTTGGGAATGGGGGGATGGGTTACGGGATGATGGGGGACAACAAGCCGATTTTAAGGGATGGCTGGGGGACAACAAGTATAATAGTATTAAAAAAATTCGAAATTTAAAATAATTTACATAACAAAAATGAAAAATACTAAATACTAGTAGTTTACAACAAAAATACTTAGTTTACAACAAGAATATTTAGAACTTAGAAAGTTAGAAGCCATTAGATTCTTAGAATAATTTAAAAATTACAAAAAATGTCAAAGACTCAAAAATTCTAATAAGTAATATTGGCAGTCTCATTACAACAAAAAAAGTTTATTTTTACATTGTACAACAAAAATAGTCTCATAATATCATTCCTTTGGAACTTCTCATTTTGTTGGGCTATCGCTATCAAAATCTATATCTGATGAGCTGCTCTCATCATCTGAGTGAAGAGCCTCCAATGGAACTCCAACCAACCTCTCCTGACCCTCATCCTCATCAATTTGTCATGCATCATCTAGATCAACATCCCATCGTGTGGCTGGAGATTGCCTGTACTCTGGTTTAACTCTCTCACGAAGGCGAAAAGAGTTATGCATTGCAACTAGCTTCTCCGCTCTGCGAGAGGTAAGTCTGTTCCTCCTCACATTGTGGATAAAGTTGTATGTGGACCAATTCCTCTCAGCAACAAAGGAACTAGCAACCTGTGAAAGAAACCTAATTGCAAAATGTTGCAAGTTAGGTGCATCATCCCCATATAGTTGCCACCATCCAATGGGATTTTTTGGGCAATGGTATCCCTATCCTCTGTACACTCTAGTTGACTTAAGTAAGGGCCTGAAAAATTCACAAATTGGATCCACTCATCTCTAAGTTTTGAGCCCTCCTCCTTTGCATATATCTTTTTAATGGCACTCAAACACCCCTGTCTCATCTCTGGATCTTTATAGGTAGCCACTCTCCCAGGCCTAGGCTCATACCACTTTGGGTTTATTGCATATGCAACCATATGAAGGGGGGTGTTCATCCTATCCCACCTTCTTTGTATAATAGGTCTAATGTTGGCCTCATAGAATAATAATGATGGATCTCTAGCAGAAATGACCTTTTTTTATCTCCCCTACCATGCTGTCAAAAGTCTCATAGATCTCTCTTAGATTAGGAGCATTTGTATTAGCATATCTAATGATTGCAACAATCGGAAAAACAAAAGACACAATGTACCTACAAGAAAAAAAAAATTAAATAAAGTAGACTATATGAGCAATCCAATTTGAAACTAAAAATGAAAAATCATAAATGATAAATCAATAAATCATAAACAAAAAAAATAAATATGAACCAAATCTTAACTTCAACATTTCTTACTTGGCTTGAGTCCACCAACTATCATCCAATACTGTCTCTAATTTTCTTTCCCTCCTTTGTCCTTGATTCCAGCCACCTCTTCCACTCTGTGCATACTACCATGGACTGTAAAGCATCTTGCACCTCAATCATCCTCTCCAATAAATTGAAGTAGGTGGCGTATCTAGTATTTGTTGGTTTGATGAACTCTTTCTTTGAGAAGAACCGAAAGAGGGCTAAGGAAGTGTGATGGTTGCAAATGAACATTTGCAACTCTCTAGCTTCTGCAATCATAGCCCTCACCCAATCTATCATCCCAATGTCCTTCAATGCATTGTTCAATGCATGAACACAACAAGGGGTCCAAAAAATATGTCTATATGTTTGTCGTATCATTTGCTCCACACACTAGCAAATAGGGGCTGCATCTGTAACTACCTGTAGTGTACAAAAAATTTACACGACAAAAATGGTCTCACTTACACAACCATATAGATTCTGATTTTCATAAGAAAAATGGAAATCATCAAATTGATTACCTATACAACATTGGAGGGTCCAATAAGCTACAAGCTTACTACAGTGGTAAGGGCTTTGGCCTCTCTTTGAAAGGTCCAAGGTTCAAACCCCAATTAGTATGAGGGGACCGAGACCCCTCATAAAAACCCTGTGTAAACTCATTGAAAAAAATAATCAAGTGGAATTAGCTCAATCGGTTAAATTCCTTAATATGCCAAGGAGACCCAGGTTCGAATCTTGCCAAACGATACATGGATAATATCTAAGCTTTGTTGTAATACAACTATGTGGTGATGATGTAATACGGGTGGGGCCCATTTCAATCCCATATAACCCATTAATAAAAAAACATTGGAGGATCCAACCTCCTCAATAGCCTCCTTCAACAGGAGGTACTAAAACTCAACATCCTCTCTTTTCCCCGTGCAATCAATGGCTCAAAGAAAATAGGAACCTGTTGAACATGTGACAATGATATTGATGAGTGGACGTTGATGAATGTTAGTCCACCCATCTATGATGATAGAGCATCCATTCGTCAACCATGTGTTCCTCATCTGCTCCATAACCAAACTACATCTGGATTATTATTTTTCAAAGAGAGGTATGAAGCTTAGTTTCTCCAGGCGCTGGATATGAAGGCCCTACCTTGGCTATTTTTTTAATGTTTCCTTGAAATAGGGGGAACGTGCAATATGGAAAGGAAGCCCATGTGCAAAAAATAATTGTGCTATAGCATCATCTACTTCCTCTCTTGCTTGCACATTAAACATCTCACTTACAGTTCCTTTTTTTCTTTGAGGGCAACGGTGGCATACTAGAGGTTTGGGTTGATTCTTGTGGTTGTTTTGAGGAGGCTCCAAAGTCACCTCTAGATGATTGGCCAGCTTTAGGGAAAGGCATGTCTAAACCTCTAAATTTGGCCTCTTGCACAAGCCTATTGGCTTCAGCCACTTGTAGCCGGTTCATTTTTTTGCAAGCCCTAACCCCTGTTCCCGCTTTATCAGTAATATGAGATTCAACCCTAGTATAGCTGCCCTTAAACTCAGTTTTACAAAAATTACACAACCATGTTCTTGAGCCCCAAAAATGTTTTTTCCCTTTCATAGTTGGTTACAAATTGCAGCAGAGATTTTTTAATATTGAATGGACCCCTAGCATATTATTCTTTTAACAATGGTGATGGACAATCAAAACTAGAAGTAGTGTTGTCCCCTTTGGAAGTTTGAGGTTGGATAGTAGAGGCAGAATCCCTAGCAATATGAATATTTTCATTTTCATTTACACTTTGGTTTTCCCCCTCCATATGAATGTCAAATGGATCTGATTCAAGGTCCTCACTGCTGCTCATGTTGAATCTTGAAAGAAAAATATGAAAATTTCAAAATAGACTTGGATGAGGTAATGAAAATTGGAAAACAAACTTGGAAGTTGGATCTCTTGCTGCTATTCTGTTGTTGTTGCCTGCTCTTGCTCTTGTTGTTGGCTGCTCCTGCTGCTTGTTGTTGTTATCCCTTTGTTGTTGCTTGCTCTTGTTGTTGTTGTTGTTGTTGCCTGCTCTTGCTATCCCTGCTCTTTGTAATGTCCCCTTTCTATGCAGTTAATTATATTGAGGAGGTTAGCCTACTCACGGGCTTCCGTAGGCTAATATTTTGTGTTAGGGAGCTCATTGGGGTTGGACAGGTGTACTCTGTGCGTTACAAGCTTTCTTTTGCCAGTTTCCGAGGCCGTTTTGGGTATGCGAGCTCATGCTTACTATTTTTAGTAAGTACGTTTTGAGGCACCGACTTGGTCAGTGGATAGGGTGTGATGTTTATCTTGATTGGGAAGTCCGTTTCTTCACTCAGTCGGTAATTCTTACCTCATTGGCAAATATTATTTAATTTTTGGCGTTATTTCCCTAAGTTAAATTAAATATTTAACTTATAACGTCAAATTAAATAATAAAGTAAAAGGACCCAAACATAAAGTATTAAAATGAAATATTTGATAAAGTGACTTTATTATTGGATGCAAAAGTGGACGTCCCACCTTGGGAAAAGAGATTAAAAGAATAAAAGAGTTTTGGGCTCATTTTTGAGGGAGGAGGGGACTTGATATTTTCTTCTGTGGAGAAATACTTGCAGCAGCTTGCATGCAGGGGTTTCAAGCTTTGTGAGGACGGAAACCTTCACAAAGGACATTGTCTTCGGGTGTGGGAGATCATCCCTGGACAATCTGTTGGCAGTCTCATTCAGAGGGTGCACTTGAACTTTAACGGAGAGAGATTTTCTCAGTTTAATGGAGGATGGCAGAGCTGAATAGAGTTATTGGAGAGTTCATCACACTTTCATTGCTGTTGTCACTTCTAGAAGTCAGTTGCACCATTTCTAGGGCTTACCGTACAGTTTGACAGGGTTTAGTGAGGGTTTGAACTGATAGCAACATTTATACTCCTTCAGAATCTCCTTGCCTTCATTTTCAGACTTGTTGCAGACTCGTTTCCAGCAAAGAAGAGACTTATTCAACTGGTCGTGCCATTTTGTGCATGCTGAAATACCTTGTGGAGCCATGTGGGGGTCTAAAGGATGATTCGTTGCCCTTTGGAGGGGTTTTTGCATGAAAAGAGGCGCTTAGGGTGTGAGATTAATCTCTGGTTTGTTTTGGAGTGGAGAAGTTGATGGTTTAAAAGTTGTTCGCGTTTTAAGGAAGCCCAGTTTGACTGCAGTAGACAACCAGATGACTGGAATTTCATTATTAACTAATGGATATGTTGAAAACATCATTTTTAGTGATTTGTAAATGAAGTACTGTAACCACTCATTATTTGGGTTTAAATACAATATTTGGTGAAGTGGGTTTCAATTTCTGGCATCATATTGCACTATTTCTGGGTTTCCCTGGGATTGTTGCAACACCTTCCTATTCTGGATCACCAATGGGAACACATCTCAATGGACTTCATTGAAGGTCTTCCTAAGTCAAAGGGAAAAATAGTGAGTTTTGTGGTGGTGGATCACCTTTCCATTCACTACAACAAGATGGCCAGGTGTTCCTTGATTCTGTTTTCAAACTACATGGTATGCCCAAGTCTATTGTCCATGACAGTGATCCTATTTTCGCTAGCAAATTTTGGAAGGAGTTGTTTACTCTGACACTCAATACGGTCTCTTCCTATCACCCTTAGTCAAACGACCAAACAAAAATTGTGAACAAGTGCCTAGGTACATATTTGAGATGCTTCGCCCAAGATACACAGTATCAATAGGTTAAATGGCTTCTGTTACAAGAATGGTAGTGTAGTACTTCTTATCATATTTCCACTAAGATGCCCCCATTTGAGGTGTTGTATGCATAGAAACCCTCATCCTTGGCAGACTATCTTCTAGGTTCTTCATGTGTTGCTCCAGTGGAAGATTTCCTCCAACAACATCAGATTGTCCTTCAACAACTCCTCAATCTTTGTTAGGCCCAGAATTGTAGGAAGAAATAACAGGATTTACACTACTCTCAATGACAATTTGAGGTGGGTGGCATGGTCTTTTTGCGGTTTTAGCCATATAAGTAGCTTTCTCTAAAGATGAAGTCCATCCAAAAGCTTACACACAAATTCTATGGTCCATACAAGGTGGTACCCCAGATAGGCAATGTGGCATATAAATTGGAGCTTCTTCCTACCTTCAAAATACACCCTATTTTTCATGTTTCTTGCCTTAAGCAAGTACTTGGTCAGAAGTGTTGTCCCAAACAGAGCTTCTAGAGTTGGATGAAGAAGTACGGGTTGACCTAAAGCCAGAAGCAATGTTACAATTGTGGGTCCCTAATCTACAATCTTACCAAGCGTAGGAGCTATTCAACAAGTGGCAAGATCTTCTTGAAGAGGATAAGATATGGGAACAAGCGACCATTCTCAAAAAAAAATTAGCTTTGAGGACAAAGCTTTTCGAGGGGGAAGCCACATAATGGCACCGATGTAGCCCATCTACTATCTTTATTTTGTTTGGATCAGGCCCTTAAGTTAGGATAATCAGCCCTTGATCATTAGGATTAGGTTTTGTTACTTTGTTAGATTATAAATAGGAGGGATGTGATGTAGTTTGATCATCATTCATTTGTCTAACTTCTCACCTCTGGTGTGCATAAGAGACTTTGCTCTCTCTAAGTGGCTAGACGAGTTTGCCCTCTCTAAGTTGCTTGGATTATTTCCGAGACTTGGAATCTAGATTTGTGATTATTTATTGGATTGTTGTTCTGGAATCTAATTCTATTGCGAATATTTTGGTGTATGTTATTTCTGTTGCTATTATTTTGAAATGTATTGTGTAATTGTTGTTTTCTAGAAGTTATTCTGTTACAAAAAGAGTATATATACGCTTAATTGCAAGAAAATACACAAAACACCCCAACTCATAATAAAAGAAGGGGATAAATAGCATAAAGTTTATTTTTGATGTGACCGATACTATTATAATAACATTTAGGATGCCCATGGGATTTGGAGCAATTGGTGGGAAATGAAGAGTTTCACACCATAAACCAAGGTTCAGATCTCATGGGTGAACCTTAACATTTTAATCAAATGGCATTAGATCAAGCGGTTAAATTCATCAACTTTCACTGAGGAGACCCAGGTTCAAATCTTGCCAAGCGATAAATACATAAATTCCAAGTTGTTGTAATACTACTATGTGGTGTTGGTGTAATACGGGTGGGGTATGTTTCAGTCCCATATAACCAATTATAAATAATAATTGTCCAAAATTTGAGTTAGCATCTTTAAAATCCACCAAGCTTCCATAAAAGCATATTTTGGAAGAAGAATTATCCCTGATTCCTTGGAACCTAAGCTGAGAAGAAGGAAGTTTGGAGAGTTTTTTTAACAAAAACAAGGGCTGTGATGTACACATAAATGTATATGGGTCCCCTATAACCAAATGCAGATGTATCTTCACCAGATAAAGAAATCCATAAACAAACAAAATAAGCATCTTCAAATCTATCAAATAACAAAACAAATTTTCTATCCAATTTAGATCCATTTCCAGAGAAGCAGACAAAGAAGAGAGAATATCTTGCACTGAGGCCAAGCAAGATACCTGGAATAGAGACCTATAATGAAAGAGCAAGCAAATCACTTGAATCTCTGACCACTGAAATAAGAACCATTCAATATAAAATAAGGGAATAAAAAGCAGCCTGGCTTCAAATAGAATTTGGAAGGGAGGATCTTCCTCTATTCTATATTTTCTTCAGAATTTAAATCCCAATTTGGAAAATTGGAATCCATCTTATATATTTAAAATATTCTTACATTCCTATGACATGATACAAGTAATAGTTGCCCTTGTTTGGCAAACAATCATTTCCTTTTGCACCCTTTTTGCTTGCATATACAAAGTAAAATTATGAGGGCCCTATGAAATATTACAGAAACACTAATGCTTAATTTTTATTTCACAAACATAAATATTCCAAGTTTGTTGATAACATTTATTTTAATTTCGTTAAAGAGATTAGTTTGCAGTACAGATGAAAGTGGAAAAACTTATCATGCCCTTCTGACTTAGTTCAAAAACATTTGTCTTAGTTAAAGTTGACACTCTAGCTATATGGAGTTTCCAATAAGAAACATTTAATCCGACTGCTTATCCAACATTTATTGCAACAATTAGTTAGAACCTTGGGGACAGCAATTGACCAACAGATGTACAATACACTTGAAAGAGAGGAAGCTAAGGTTTTAAAAAAAAAAGTACAATTGTCCTCAGATGAGTAGAAACAAGCCAATGGAAATGGTAAATGCAAAAAGTACAGAAGTCCAAATGTCTAAAAACATCTCCAACCCAATTACACTATGGAAGTATTAAAGGAAAAAACAAACCTTAGTTTGATGGTGAGTTGTATGAGGCTAAATTGTGTTCATTATTGTAATGGTTATGTATTTACGCAGTTAGTTAAACAAGGCCACGGAGTTTGGATCCAGTAAGATCCACAGTGAGATTTCTATTATTCCAATTTGGTGCCCTTTCATTTGCTTACAGCATGACATAATACTAATTAGGCATGTTCTCAGATCGATATCCAAAAACATAATTTGCAATAATGATGGGATAACATTACAGTCTCAACAGAAACCAAATAAAATACTCAAAAACCAAGATTGACTTCGAATGCAAATACATAAAATACACAAACCCATTGATCCCTGCCAACAGCAAACTAACCAAGGACAAAAGCAATCATATAAGTTGAACAAGATTAAGAACCCCTTATATCAGTTTGGTAACTTCCAGCCTAGCAATTTTGACGCCCTCGCCATTCAGAAATAAGATTTTTCTACAAAGACAAGTGAGTTTTTTCACCTCGATCAACTATTGCTTTTGACTCTGTTTTTATTTGGCATATACTCCATGAATATTATAGGAAAATGATTAATGAATAAGAGGTTCAGAAACATGAGAGAATTATTTACCAGAGAGATGTTTCCATTTGCTTGACAACCTTTCCTGTGAAAGCATCATTCTCATCCCGTTCCAATAGCCAAACAAGAAAAGCTGTAAGCACAATAAATGCTGCTGCAGTCAACCACATGGAAATTGTAAATGGTTGGAGAAAGGCCCAGCCAGAAGATTTCGTGTTCTTGATAGACACCATGATTACCAACCCTGTATCAGTATATGGCTGCGTAAAATCTACCTTTGCAGATCGGTTTGCAAGTATTGTTATATCTGCTACAATTGCATCAAAGGTCTGAAACAAACCATGTTTTTTGAGTAAGTACTCAGACAGTGTACAAATCTCATACTGAATTCCGAATCTCATAAGAATAATGATTTCAAAGCATACCAATTTCATAAACATATGGGCAATAATAAAGTTCTGAAATCCTCTAGTAAATAACGTTGAAGAGACGTTTGAATTTTTTTAAATTTGTTTCCCATCAGATTGCAGCAATAGTAAATAGGGGAATCAAATTTTGAATCTCTTATCCAGTTACCATTTTCTCTGCTCGTAAATGAAAATATATATATCTATTAAACATACAACCAATTGATTACCTTAAACTAAAACCAAAAAAGGGATTTAAGTTGGAGCTAGAGTCCAAGTCTCTAAAAGGAAAAAGTATTCAATATGACCCCATAATCAGATTCCAAATGGGCCTACATCAACTTTTCTCATCTAATTTAGGTTTGGAAGGGAGGTTCTAAGAAGTCTGTTCAATGATTATTACAGTCTGGAATTACTGTGCTTGCAGTCTAAGTAGGACTCTTACTATGGTTGGCTTCTGGCCGTGCAGGACTTGAATATGTGCTACATGAAAAACTAAAACAAATTATAGAAACATTTAAACCCTGTAATCCATATGAAAACTTTATCAAGCACCCTACACAAATTTATCAAGCATCGTGCACAATTATTTAAGGGCAGCAGGACATTTTAGTATTTACTACTGAATATAGAGCACGATTAACTGACAAGGAAAAGTATCCCCTTACAAGAAAAAGCTTAATCAGAAGTAAAGTGCGTTAATATTTAAGAGGTTATTAAGGGTACATGATTCCACCTATTGTTTTAGTTTGTTCTGAGAAATTTTATTCCAAAAACAATATGTTATAAAGAAGGTTCATTAGTTAGAAGAAACTAAGATTTGAATCTTGTTAAGAGATATATGTTTAATTGTTAAACTAATTATAATACAACCAAAGGAGTTGTTTCAATCCTATATAAGAGAAAAAGGTTTAAAACCTGACATCAGGTCATAAGAAATGCACAAACTCAACACCTAAAATAACTGTTTAAATTAAATATGTATAAGCCCATCAACACAGGACCGAAAGGTCAGAACCATTCATCTCAGATAAAAATAAATTATTGTTCAAGAAACCAGATTTAGACGGTGTGGTACCTTATTTACAACCTGTTCGACCAGGTCATTGTAATCTGGGTTTTCGTCGCTGTCTTCAGATAGCTGAAAATCATAGTCTAAATGATATGGGAGCTTGCCAACAGCATGCTGAAACATTTCTATGCAGAACCCCGAAAACTTTTTATTATCATCTGAAATGTTCACAAATTCAGCAAACACAACATGTGGAGGCACTCCCACTAGAAGCCGTCTGTAAC
The DNA here is from genome assembly GCA_028583015.1 of Wollemia nobilis. Lineage (NCBI taxonomy): Eukaryota > Viridiplantae > Streptophyta > Pinopsida > Araucariales > Araucariaceae > Wollemia > Wollemia nobilis. Next base: position 3,278,547 of record JAQPPZ010003147.1, read on the forward strand.
CAGAGGGTGGTATGGAAGATCCATTGGGCCAGATAATCCTTCCTTTTACCAAATTCAACTTTCCCTTGTTCCACAATCCTACAACTCTGATTTCTCCGTCGACGACATTAAAAATGTCATATGAATCAACTTTAAGAAGCCCATTTTTGTCGAATGCTATGTTACCACTAATTCCCTTGAAACTGCTCTCAGCTGCTTTCTGAAACAGGGCCTTCCCTCCCTGAAAAACCTGGACATCCGTTACATATTTTCCTGAAGACTTGAATTCCAATTCACTAAGTTTGTTTTCTCTAAACGGAGCATCAATAGCTCTGGCAATTATCCAGATGGAGTCATAACAATGAACTCCAACTATGCCAATTTTTTCAGAATGAGTTACATTTGGATACAACCTCATAAACTTATCCTTCCACCTACTGCTGATATTATTGAACCCTGGAGTCTCTGGAATGTTTCTTCGAACTCCAACGACTCCTTTCATTGAATCCATAGTTTTGTAATCTATAACATCCAAAGAGCTTGCAACCCACTCTGTAACAATCCAAACATAACCTTGCTTCTTCATGATGCCTAATTTTTTTGCCTCCAAAAATATTTTCTGGGCCAATCCATAGGAAGTATGTACAAGAAACACACGACTCCTAGTCCTTTCATCCTCTAGGTTCTTCAAAATCTGTTTTAGTGAAGACTCATTGAAAGATTGAGACACTGCAAACTTTTGGACAATTCTGGCAGAAGCTTCTCGCAGTGCATTGTTCAAGGCTAGAATCCCACTCACACCCAATTCATCATCCTCAAATATGACCACTATCTCTCTCCAGTAAAAGTTGTTGAGCAGACAAGCTATTGCCTTCATTTGTGCAGGATCATTGCCAATCATTTGAATGGAATATGTGGAATGCTTCATGGACATAGATTGATCATTGCCGGCAATCGTAATCAGCGGTACTTGTGCAGAATCAGCTACCAAGGATACAAAGTCCGAAATTTCTGGTGACATGGGTGCCACAATAGATACCACGTTTCCCCTGAACAGATTCAGCGCTGCACCACCAAATTCCAATTAAATTTTCAAATGAAACGGAGATTGGGCGTTAAAATTCTCTTTTTCTCTCTCTCTTATGTCCATATCCATACCATGTGAGGCCAGGTATTAGTATTCACTATTCATCTATATTGCCAGAAACATAACTAAAGCGACAACTTTACAATAAAAACTTAGTTGTCAATTATACATGTTACCATATATCCATGACGACTATAATCATATCTCGGAAAGTAATCACAGTGGCTACAATAACACCCTAAAACGGTTATAGTTATTGGTTAAAAAAAGTAATAGAATATTGAGAATTCTCACAGGAAGACTACCATGCAACATAATCTTTAAAAACCAAAATTTCTTCAAACAAACAAACATAAATTAGAAACGCAAAACGAGGGCCATATGTCGTGTTTAGTTATGTGCAGACTTACCATTCGCTGTGTTTACAAGAACATTTTCTCCTTCCACTTGAGTATGCTGAAGTTGAATGCGAAGGCGGGTACCATTGAGAATGAAGTCGTTGTTGTTAACATCGTGAACAGCCAAGTCTATGGCCACTTTGCATTGTTTGCCCTGATAGCTTCCCACGTCAAGGACTCCTCCCACCTTCACTTCTTCAGGCCTTGCAACGCTTGAATTTGATTTTGATGTTGCCAAAACAAGGAGGACCATAATCAGCCCTCTCACAACTCTGACCCGAACTTCACAAGCAGGAGACATTTTTGAACATGAGATATAACTTAAGATGTGGCAGAAGGGAAGCAAGACCAATTATAGTCATAACTCATCCCATATTCCACATGTTCAATAACTTAAGATGTGGCAGAAGGGAAGCAAGACCAATTATAGTCATAACTCATCCCATATTCCACAATATGTTATTGACAGTGTCTTTACTTCTTATGGTAGTTCTTTCTAAAGCAACTACGTGGAGAAGACAACGGCTTTACGCCTGTGACTTTGACGACGATATAAGCATAGCAAGCTCACGGTCATCTGTATTAGATTTTACAAGATTTGATATTGGCACTCAAAATCTGAAACCTTGTCTTTGTAGAGACACTATGAAGGGGTTAGGTTCTCTCTATGATGTTTTCTAATTGTTATCGTATGTTTTAAAAAATAAGTAATTCGGGTTCAATCTTCAAAACAGATGTGTATAAGAAGTATTACTTAAATTTTTTTTTTTTTTTTTTATACTTATAAAAATTTAAATAAAATTATATTAAAAAATAAATAATAAATAAATTAAAACTTGGTAATTTTATATTTAAAAATAAATAAAACTCCTTCCAAAGAAAACGTTAAAACAACCATCATCTTAATCACTAAGACACCTACTTGTCCACAACTCCTTCTATAGTTGCCAACTTCGCTAACATTTTAATAGCTGAACGTTGACGTTAATATTTTTGTATATGAAGTTTAGATTATGCGGCAATTGAGCGCAGTCACTTGACATTATATTAAAAAATAATAATAAACAAATTTAAGCCTCGTAATTTTATATTTAAAAATAAATAATGTTACTGCCCTACTTGCCAACTTCATGTAACATTTTAATAGTTGAACGTTGACCTTAACTTTTTTTAATATGAAGTTTAGATTTTTTGTATCTTGCTTATTGTAATATGTTTTTCCCAAATCTTTAACCTATTTGTTACAGTGTTGATTTAGGTTTTATAAAATTTTTATTATTATTATAGATATTACATGATTTAATTTTGTTAAGTTTTAAAGTTTTTTATAATTTAAATAGGTTTAATGAAAATCTTAATTAAAAAAATATATATCGAAATGAAATGAAAGATTTTAATTACGTCTACGAGACCCAAATATGGTCTATGGGACCTCAAATATGGAAGTACAATTACTCAAATCATATCATATGATCTTTAATATCTTTTAGAAGGTTGTTCATTCTCCTGTTTATTTGGGTTAGCAATTCCCTAACTTTTTTTATTTTATTGTCTTCAAATATTACTCAAATCATATCATATGATCTTTAATATCTTTTAGAAGGTTGTTCATTCTCCTGTTTATTTGGGTTAGCAATTCCCTAACTTTTTTTATTTTACTGTCTTCAAATAACTCTGTCATAGACCCGTTTCCAAGTGTTTCTTTGTATTTACCACGGATATCTGAAAAACTTGGACATTTATAGATGAAGTGTTCCTCTGTCTCTATTGCCCCTGTGTTGCATAGAGTACATATCTTTTCTTCCCATTGTTCAAGTGTTTCTTTGTATTTACCACGGATATCTGAAAAACTCGGACATTTATAGATGAATTGTTCCTTTGTCTCTACTGCCACTATGTTGCATAGAGTACATATCCTTTCTTCCCATTGTTCTTTGGGCGTTGTTCATCTCCTTGTTTCACATCTAAGCCTATGAGAGCTAGTCCTTATCTGAGCAATGAGGATTTTTTCCTTCCACTTGATTTCAGTGCCTATATATGCTTTTTCCTTGTGGTCATATGCTGGGTTAAACTTTGCAATATAATATTGTCTTTTCCTGCTTGCATTTTTCCACATTTTACTTTCGAACTTTTCATTTACATTATTTTTTATGTCTTTGTTGACATTTGGGCATTCATTTATGTTGATTTCCCAACGTTTCATCCATTTCTGATATTGTTTCATCTATGTATTCTTCCGCCTATGCAACTCTTCGTCTCTAGCTACCCTAGGCCATCTATCATTTTTCATGTTTTTTGTTTTTTTCAAGTAACATAACAACTTGGTCATACCAATTGCTTCTAAAGGGAACATTCCAGTTTCAGCTAGAATAATTTCATAAGGGGTTGTGGCCTTAATTCTGAGAAAAAGTGTGATTAGATATTTTTGAATCCTTTTTATTTGCCTCCATTTTGCATTTGTTGTGCCACTAGCCCACACCTCGCAACCATACAACAAAACCGATGTAACAAGCTGGCCAAATAAGACCTTGGTGGTCTTCCAGTCCCACAACTCGGCATTCCTACTCCTATTTTGAAGTGCATATAGTGCTCTCCAACCACTTTGAGTTATTTTAATCCTACATGTATTCCAATTAAGTTTGTCATGAAAGTCTATGCCCAGGTATTTGTATTCTACTACTACTACCTCAAGCGGTTCTCCAGTAAACTGAAATTCGAGCTGTTGCTTCTTTTTTGCTGAAAAATCATAATTTTTGTTTTGCTCATGTTCACCTGCATCCCAACTTCCTTACAAAAGAGTGCTAGAGCTCGAAGGTGATCTTCTAGATCTTTGAAGTGTGGTTTTTTTGTTGTTGATTTTGATGAGAGTTTTCCTCACTTTTTTATTCTTAATTCTTTTCAAATTATTTTATTAGTGAATTTATTTTTAAAGTGTCCTCATATGCAATAGTGATGTTTTTGTAGGCTTCACACTCCACGATAAAATGTTTTTCAGTCTCCATTACTCCTGTTATGCAAAACACATTCGTTCTAACCATGCCTCCCGAGGAATTGTTCATCTTCTAGTTTCGCATCTAAGATGGTGTGAACTAGATCTAGATCTTAGTTGGGCTATAAGCATTTTTTCTTCCATTTGATCTTTGCATCTATGTACTTCTTTTGGTTGTGTTTATAGTTTGGGTTGAATTCAATATATAAATATTTTTCCTTCAATAATTTTTAGCCTATATGACAACTCTATATTTTTTCCAAACATACTATTTAACTTCTTTGTTGGAGTTTTGGGATCTCAAGAAATTTAATACATTATTTGTCCATCAATTTATTGTTTTGTTTTGTCCATGTGTTTTTTCTTCTATTCAGTGTTTCTTTGATTACCTATTTTCGCAATTTGCTATATTCCATTCTTTGTATTTTTTAGGTACCTAAATAGCTTTATCATAGCTTTTGCTTTTAGTGAAAAAAAAATTGTTTCACCAAGTCAAATCTCATATGAAAATGATGCTTTAATTATGAAATTATTTGTGATTAGTGGCTTTCAAGGTTCTCCTTACTGCTTTGTATTCTTCATCATACCATGGATTTACAAAGAAGCTTTCATGTTTACTTTCCTTGGGTTTTAACTTATTGCATGATTCCAAGTCTTCTTTGATTATATCCATCAGTTTACAACTACGAAGAGTATAAGTTTGAAAAATATCTTTCCTCTCTTTGCAATGATGTTTTAAGGGTTTTTTATTTTTCTTTGTCATAGAGATGTTTTGTGTTGTCTTTATTTTAGTTACTTGAAGATGTTCTTCTTGCTCAATTTATTGTGTTTGGATCGTTATGTGCATTGGAATGTGATTAGATTTTAGCTCCATGGGAACTACTTAAAATTCTAAATCGTTTATCTTTGAAATAAAGTTTGGTAAGCAAATAACATAATTAACTACATCGTATCCATTATGTGTTTGCCAAGTATATTTTCTATATTTTTACCATATGTTTATGCTATTGCAGATTATCAATCCCTTTATGCGACATAGTTTAAGTAGTTCTTCTCCATAATGTATGATGGGTCCTTGACTATCATCTGAGGACCTTAACCAACGGTGATCCACCTCTTCATCCAACCATAGCGGATTATCATCTATTCCTTCATTGACATTTAAAGAGTTTGCTTGTCTATTTATTGCCCTGACATTAAAGTCACCCACTAAGACCACCTATCCAAGATTGTTATATTTTGTGATGTATTTTGATAATGCCATATATAAATCCTCATGATTTAAGCCATATTTCTTATAAAATTTTTATTATTGTGAAGCAAAATAACAAGCTACAACGCTAACTAGTTTGGCATTATCTCTGATTCTAATCCATGTGTATTGTTTATTTGGATCTTCTTTCTCAACTTTTATTAGTATTGTTACTCCTTTATGTCCTTTTCCATTTTTTTCTACTTCATTCCATACTGCTATCTTTTGTATCATTCACAATCTATAATATTGCATCCATCATGTTCATGTGTTTTCTATTTGTATAATTACATCATTTGCTATAGCCACGGGCTCTAGACCAAGACCTTAATATATGTGTAAACCTGATTTATTCAAATTCTTTAGCAAGATCTTGAATTTCCACAATTATCTCTTGTATGTTCCATGGAGCCTTTGCTTTCCTCAAAATTGCATTTATTACTATGAGAGAATCAGCTTCCATCCATACTCTATTCCATTTCATTTGTTTACATATTTTTAACCCTTCTAAAGTTGCCCGAGCTTCAACTTCATTATTTGTCTTAAATCCACTATTGAAAGCATAATGAGACAAAATCTCTCCTCTATCATTTCTAATTATTCCTTCTCATCCTGCTGGTCCTGGATTTCCTTTAGATGCTCCATTAATATTCATTTTAACCCACTCCACATCTGGTGCTTTCCACTATATTCTTTGCATTATTTTTGCTTCTCTTGTACCCAACATCATAGTTCCATTTAATGACTTGACTCCATCTATAAAGACTCTCTGCTTCCAAATTAGGGACCGGGTGAGTTGATAGGGTTGGTTTAGAATCCTCTATGGGTAAACATATCTTCTTTTTCATTACCTCTAAAATGCTTTCCTTTCCTTTAAATGTTCTTCTATTCCTTTCTAGCCATATAGTCCAAAGTATTGTATCTTTTGATATAATCCCATATTGTCTATAAAACCTCACTTTTATAAGTGTTCTTCCATTGCTTTAACCAATCTTCAATTCTATTATTCATCACCATGCATTTACCAAACATATTAAGAATCCATTGCCATAATTCTAGACTATTGAGCAATGTCCCAAGAGATGGTCTATACTCTCCTCCTCCTTATTACAAAAAACACATTGAGAGAGGTCATGAAAACTCCTTTTCATAAGGTTATCCCAGGATAACATTCTTCTATGACCTACTAGCCAAACAAACATTTTGACATTAGGAATGCTTGGGCTATCCCAAATATCTCTCCATATTCTAGTGACATTATTATTTTGTTGGTGTTGAGCATTATATCCACTTCTTGTTGTGTATTCTCTTGAGCTATTCAACTCCCAAATCAATTTATCCTTGGACCCCCTCGAAATAATCACATTTTTTTATCTTTCTACTCAATTTCCTCCTAACATCAATATCTTGTATACTTGTAAAAAAATCTTCTTTCCATTTGTATCTTCCTTCTCGATCCTTGTACATAATGTTTGAAACCCTATCACCATATTATCTTGAAGCAATTTCATCAAAGGTTTCAAAATTGGATCTAAATTGAGTAGTTTTTTATCACACCAAATATCCATCCAAATAGAATTTTTATCTACAATTCCCACCACCCATCTTAAACCTTTAATCATAAGATCAATAGATTTTTTTAAACCATTCCAAAGAGTAGAGAGAATGTAGTAAATATTAAACTTAGGTCATTGGGATCAACATACTTACTTAGAAGAATTCTTTCCCATCTTTGACTCTCTTTGTACAATCTGCAGATAAATTTTTCCCTAAGATCTAAGTTTGCATTGGTAAGAACTCTTAAATCAAGACCTACACTAGTTTTATCATCACACAACTTGCTCTATTTTACCAAATAAATTTTTCTTTTATCATGTAAACATGACCATAAAAAGGATCGCATGATATAGATTAAACGTTTTTCAATTGATTTTGGCATAGAATACAATGACATATAATATGTTGGAATGGCTTGTAAGACTGATTTAATTAACTGCACTCTTCCTGCGAACGATAACCATCTAACTTTCCAAGTTGGAAGTTTATTCTAAACTTTACAAATAACTGGATTCCATAAATCTATCCTCATTCTCCCCTTAAATAAAGGCATCCCTAAATAAGTTGGTAAATTTACCTCCTCCATTTGAAGCAACCTGTAAATTCTTGCTTTGATATTAGCACGATTTTGGATTTAATCCTATTAACTTTTTGCCCTGAAGCTATTTCATACTCTTTTAAAAGGTTATTCAAAGCTCTGGCCTCATCCTCACTCTTCCAAAAAAGATTGTATCATCTACAAATTGTTGATAGCGTTATCTATGATTATAAATTATTTATAAACAGTTTCTGGTAGGCGGGAAAGCTCTCTAACATATTCCATAATGTTTCCCGTCTGAAAGCTCGGGTAAAGAAGCTGCAAATTCGAAAACGTTGACCGCCTTTCCAGCTGTTGCTTTAAAATCTCGGGCACTAGAGCTCTGCTTTGCAACTTGCTGTAAATGACTGTTGCTTTTTGTAAAGATTGAGATCCTGTTTTTTTAATGTCTGTTTTGGACACTGTCAAAAGTTTCCTCCGTTATAAAACGTCTCCACGTTCCCACGAGTTATTTCTCTGAAAGTCAACTTCAAAGTAAATGACAGCGTTAGCGATGGTTGTCAGCCCGCCGACTTCCTCCACCGGTTTACATTGCTTCCACGTCTCTTATCATGATTTGCGTTTACTTCAATATCACTTCCGCCTCAATTATTAGTTAACAATTCGAAGGAGATCAGGAACTCTCTGAAATAAGATCGACTTGGGTCAGGCAGAAATAATTGTGTACGACCCTGGTGTACATCTTTTGCAATAAACCCCTTCTGCCTATCTCTCTATATATGGTGGGTGGGTATTCACCGAATTTTGTCGCGTTTAAATTATTGAACCCGGGTGGGTATTCACCGAATTTTGTCGTGTTTAAATTATTGGGGTTCAATTTTATAAGAAGTATTATTAAAAAAAATTAAAAAAAATTTAAGTTTATAAAAATTTAAATAAAATTATATTAAAAAATAAATAATAAATAAATTAAAATTTCGTAAAATTATATTTAAAAAATAAATAAAATTCCTTCCATAGTTGCGGGTAACATTTTAATAGCTAAACGTTGACGTTAATCTTTTGTATATGAAGTTTAGATTATGGATCAATTGAGCGCAGTCAATCACACATTATATTAAAAAATAATAATAATAAACAAATTTAAAGCCTCGTAATTTTATATTTAAAAATAAATAATGTTCCTGTCCTAGTTGCCAACTTTAGGTAACATTTTAATAGTTAAACGTTGACCTTAATTTTTTTTCAATATGAAATTTAGATTTTTTTATCTTACTTATTGTAATATGTTTTTCCCAAATCTTTAACCTATTTGTTACAATGTTGATTTAGATTTTATCAAATTTTTATTATTATTATAGATATTACATGATTTAATTTTGTTAAGTTTTAAAGTTTTTTATAATTTAAATAGGTTTAATAAAAATTTTAATTAAATAAATATATATTAAATAAATAATATTTTTTATTATAATATATTTATTATTATTATTTATTTATTTATTTTGTTTATATTAGAAGAATTCGTAACTCTGATATATTTTTTTTATCGTTTCTTTGTGAGTTCAAATCTTACATGCATCGAGTGAACTTTTTAATGTGGTCGGCAATACTAGCGTGATATGCCCTTTGATTCTACGAGGCTTGATGGATTTGAACCATGATCTCCACCTTCCATATTAATTATTTTTTATTATTTAAAATTATTTTATTTTATATATAATAATCAATTTTATAATAAAAATATTTTAATAAATAAACTTAAAAATAAATTCATTAAAGGCAAACAAGTAATTTAAAATAATAAAAACGAATAGTGTTTTTGCATAACATTATTTACTATGAATGAAGTTTGGAGAGTTCTCGTGGAGAGCTTGAGGCAGGGAGGGGCGTCAGGTTTGATAGGGGCGACAAGCTAGCAAAATGGATAGCAGGAAGAAGATGTTGGGATCGATGATGGAGATTATGACAAGGGTAGGGTAAAACCTTTTGACCCGAGTGCTTAATCCTAGGTAAATATTTTGAAAGGCAAGCAACAAATCACATAGAGGTGCTTCAACCTACAATCGTCGAATGAAGAACTGCAAATCTCATATGCCCTAGCAGACCTAGCAGTTGAATAAGCAAAGATGTATCTGGTTGAGAAATTTGTTAGAGTGCAACTAGGGTTGGAAAATATTAGAAAATGGGCAACGGGGAAGTGGAAACCCCTAGGTCATATGGACATTGTGGCCCTACCACAAGGATTTTTTGGGTCAAATTGAACTGTTCGATGGACTATGATAGAATCCTCCAAGGAGGCCCATGGTTCTATGGGAGAAGAGGGCTTTTTCAAAAATGGAGCCCTTATTTTGACCCTTTCTCGCAATGCATTGATGTAGCTCCGGTATGGATTCATCTCCCTGGGCTCCCGATTCACTTTTGGCATGAAGAGATTTTAGTAGGCATGGCGAGAAATATAGGATAGTTACTTGCAAGGGACCCAACAACCTTAGCCTAGTCGAGAATGCTCTTTGCGAGAATTTGTGTAAATGTGAACCTGAATCAGGAACTCCCCAAATCTATAAAATTGATTTCTAAGTATGGATCCTGGAACCAAATCATAGAATATGAAAACTTGATGGTTAAGTGTGGGGTTTGTAAAAAGGAAGGACATCCAAGTGTTGTGTGCAATGCACACAAGAATAATTTTCATGGTAAGAGTAACTGGCTTCGAAAGCAAGTTGGTCCTAGTCAATAAGCTTAGACTTTAGTGGAGGGTTTTTAGAAGGCAGATTCAGAAGGAAGGGCAAAAAAATAAGTGACGGGATTAGGAGATCAGGAGACATCAGAGGAATCAATAAGGAGGTAAGTGAATTATCCTTAAATTCTAATGAGTTGAACAGTAATATTCTCCTATCAAATTTATTCTCGTGTTTGACTGTTATTGAAGAGATACCAAACTGTTTTGATATCGAATTAATTGAAACCCCAGTAGGGGGAAAGGAAGGAGAGAGTAAAAAATAATCCTTAGAGAATGAAATCCAAATAGAACCCAAACAGTCTGATGGAACATTGGAGAAGGTTCAAAGAGAAAATATAAGAGGTAAACACCAAGATGTTTCAACTCAGAATAGAGTGACCCGAAGTCATTCCAAAGGGACAATTGATATAGGGGATGAGACATGATCAAGTAGACTGTTAGTTGTTGTTACTATTTAGAAGAAAATTACCAAGGAGGTGGTTGATGGCACTTAGACAACTTTAAATTTTAGAGGGGGGAAGAAGATTCCCACCAAAATAAAGATGATTTTTTTATCATAGAACATTAGGTCCTTAATGCCCCTTCAAAACATTGTTTGGTGTATACCCATAGAAGAGAAAATAATCCAAATATATTTTTTTTACAAGAAACAAAACTATACCATATTAAAATTGATGGGATTCAAAAGGTAATTTGGAAAGAGGCAGGTTGGGAATGTAGCAGAGTGGTAGGAGCTTCAGGAGGGCTCTTGTGTTTATGGGACAAGAAACATATTGAGGGTAGGTTAGTTGTAAGTACAATATGGTCAATTACAATTTTTTTCCACAATCTAAACAACAAGCAAAACTAGATCCTAACCAATGTGTATGCCCCTAATATAACAACTGGAAGAAGGCGGTTATGGTCTGACTTGAATCATATGAGAGAAGCATTTAAGGGAATACCCTTGATTCTAGTAGGATATTTTAATACTCCTCTAAACCCTTTAGACAAGAGAGGAGGATCTTCCACCATTTCATAAGGAATGTAGGATTTTAGATACTTTGTCAATGGTAATGAATTGATGGATGTAGAGCTTAGAAGAATACCTTATACTTAGAGTAATAGAAGATTAGGAGATCAAATCATTCAAATTTGATTAGATAGGATGTTAATTTCGCTTGAGGGGTTGACCATTTTTGGTGATTCCACACACACTGCAATTCCAAATATTGGATCAGATCATAACCCGCTCATTTGGGAAATTTTAGAGGAAGGAAGTACAACAACCCTTTTAGGTTTGAATTAATGTGGCTAAAACATAAGGATTTTGGCTCCAAAATTGAGGAATGGTGGCAAAAAGATTTTTTAAGACCCAAACTTAATTAGATAGCAGGAAAATTAAGATATATCAAGCAAAATATTAAGGTGTGGAATAGAGTGGTGTTTGGAAACCTTTTTAAGAGGAAATATGAAGTGAAAGAGCAGTTAACAAAACTAGAGATCAGGTTGAATAAGGAGAATCTCACAAAGGAAATTAGACAACAAGAGAAGAAACTTCTTGTAGAATACCATAATATATTAGCTAGTGAGGAAGTTCATTCGAAACAAAAGTCTAGGATTAGATGGTTGAAGGAAGGAGATTGTAATACAAAGTTTTTTTAATTTTATACTCTCCATCAAGAAGCTGCAACAAGATCAAGGAAGTTGTTAAACAAGATGAATCAGTAGTCAATACGCTTGATGATATCCAGGAGGAGGCAGTGTACTTCAAGGAACTCTTAAGACCCCAGGAGGAGGAATATCTAGAAGCAATGGAAACTATTCTTAATCACATACCCCATCTCATATAGGAATATTTGAATGATTATATTTCCATCCATTTCACTAAAGAAGAGATTAGAAAGGCAGTTTTTGATTTGGGAGGTGATAAAGCACTAGGGCTGGATGGTGTTTCAATAGCTTTCTTTCAACATTTTTGGAAATTGATGACCAAGGATTGGTGGAAGCTATTAAGGAGGTGCAAGAAACTCATTTTATCCCCATAGATGTCAAATCCACTTTTCTAGCTTTGATCTCTAAATATGCAAGGGTTAGAGATTTTACACAGTTTAGACCAATAAGCCTCTGCAATACCTTATACAAGATCTTGTCAAAAATATTAGCTAATAGTATTAAACCAAGTTTACTCTTCATTATTGATGTTAACCAAGGGGGTTTTGTTAGAGGCAAGCAAACCTTGGATGTGTTAGGAGGAAAACTGAAGAGATATATTGTACATGAAAGAGATTACAATATATAGGCATAAGCCTATATGAAGGACATGACACTTGTCAAAGAGAATGACAAGTGTCAAGATAAACTGACATAGTGCACATTAACAATATTCTAACATTCCCACTTAATGTGCACTATCCTAACTATAGAAGAAAAAACAAGTCAACATTAGGTAACATTATCCCTTAATGTTGACTTCTCTAAAAGAACCCTATCATCCTCCTTTATTACTGATTTTGTCTAGACTCGTGCTATTTGCGCTTGAATCTCCAATTGTGAATAATGCTAGATCAACGGTGTATACATCTCGGTATATTGCCATGGGATCAACCACTTCCTAGGGTTTTTTGCCTCTGGGTTAGCCATCTAAGTGCCTTAGGGTCATCATGGTTGCCTCAAGGTCAGCCACTCATGGGTCTGTTGCCTCTGCAGGTCATCCTCAAAGGATGATGCCTCTCGTAGGTCACTAACTAGGTTCACCATGAATATCATCCCCCCTTATGGTGAACTCAATCTAGAAGGTGTTGGTCTCTGCCAAAAATACACCTTTATACAAATGAAATACGAGCCATATAAGAGTGTCGGTCTCTTCCAAAAATGCACTCAAAAAATACAATAAAATGAGCCATAGAAACCAAATATGGAGGAGGATAAAAAGAAGAGAATATAATATTTTGAAGTGTCTTCGTCTGTAGTCTTCAGAAGTAGATCTATAAAAAACCTCAGATAGAATCTAGGGCGTTTATGTTTGTAGTCCCTAGAATAAGTGTCCTTATGGTAATCACCTCATCTTACCGGAATGCATGGATAACCAGCCGCTGCATCTGCTAAGTTGATAGAGGATAAAACTAGATACTAGGTTCACTTATAAGTGCCTTGGGAGTGTCGAGTTCAATCGAGAGTGCACTCCATGATACAACAATATTCGAGCCTAAAACAAATCATAGAAAATAGTCTCAAAACTAAAAATAGACCTCACCATTGGGTCTAGCTCGAAAAAATCTTTCCAACGACTATAAACATGGCTATAGTCGAATCTCAATAAGTCCTCCATATGTGGGATAAACAACAACATGCCTCACTAGGCAACAAATAATCCACAGGAATATTCTCCTGGCATCGCACTCAGGCGAAATAAAAACAAACTTCAAATTTCCCTCGCATGGGAATTACATGGGCCATCTAGACCTTCCACTTCCACTTCCCATGTGGAAAATATAAAAAAAATGACCAATGAGGCCAGACTATCGGCCAATAACAATCTCCACCATGATTTAAATATTTTCCCTCCAAGGAAAATTACAATGTTTTGAAAATTTGCCCATGTGGGCCTCTTCCACTTCCATGTGGAAAATAGCAAAAAAAAAAAAAAAGTGCCCCCCATGCTTTGAAAAATTTTCAAAGAAATGGGCCATCCCCGTGGCCATATATTAAAATACCCAACTTTTGAAAAATGCCCCACTCACTATATATTGTATTTTAAAATATTATCCTTATGTGATGCATTCACAAAAAAATGAAATACGAGCCAACACCCCCACTGCAAGAATCGAATGACGTAGGTGATGTTGATAGGCCATAATGATAGGTTTAGTATAGAAAATTTAGCTCCTCCACGGAGAAATCCGCATCAGTGCTGCTGCGCTGGAAAGAAACGAACGCACTCAAAATCACGCCACGCTAAACTGTCAAATTTCTTGCCTTCTTTGACACGAACAACAACACCAACAAAAGTGAACACCAATAATTTTTTAAATGGTACAAGTTCACGATAATCATGGGAGATAAGCAAAGAACACATGCACGCACCTAGAATACTAGGGACTCAAACTCGCGTGCGCTCTGAGCAGCGGTTGGAGCGCTTTAGCCCCCATGCGGAGGCCACGCAGACCTCGATTGAGTGCGATGGTGAAATCTTAGCTTCAACACTTCAATTGTAAGGTTGAACATTCAACATTGCGGCTGACTGAACCTTCATAGTCAGCACCGTGGCTGACTGAACCTCCTAGTGGCATCTCGTCAGATCAACGGGTGGTTGGATCTCGGCCATGTCGAGTCACATTTGATTCTACCACCACCAACAAAAATAAAATCATGAACAACGTTGTTGTTGTAATTCGATCTCCGTCAATTTTAAAAAATGGTGGGCTTGATAAAAATTAAACAACGCCCACATCACAGGTAGTCAAACAGTGCACATCACGTTTTTCTTCACCAACATAGTTTTCGCCTTGGTTATCCAATGGAGAATTTGGACGCCACCACACTGTCATCTGAGGCTTTTCAAGAAAAATCATAGCAAATATGTACGCGTCTTCATCAGCGGTACGCTTCTCCATCTAAACTCCATACGAATAGAACTACGACAAACTCCATTATTGTCTATTCAACTGGTCAAACTCCAAAAGGAATGCTCCACAGCTGCATATCCGCTACATCTTCGAACATCATATGATGAGTTGATCACCTTGAAAAAGTTTTACGTTGTTGTTGTTATACCACCCACGATCATCTCCTCATTCAGCACTCCCGAGCATTTCTACCCAACTCAAGATTCTTCTTGACACTCCTCATCAAAGAGCAACAAATACGATGCATCGAGGATTTCTTAATGTCAATTGACAACAACATCATCGAAATTCTCCACTACTCCAGAATATTAATTGCAGTATGGCTATCTCCACTGCGTCCACTATGCAAGGGCTACGGGTGCTACGTATTATATTGGAATGCCAAAGATTTTGTAACAGCCAACGCCAGGCAGGAAAATATTGTATTTGTCATCATGAAGATGCAACAATATCGGGAAGAAGTAGGAGATGTTGCCATCCAGAAGATTCTGCGATTCATCAATGGAAAAAAATAGTGGAGTTTGCATTCTCCAACATTATTTGTAGCATCATGAAATTTGCGTTCTCCACCATTATTAAACAACATCAACGAAAATAATGTCTATTAACTGGAGAGAATATGCATTCCAATTTATGCTCCATGGCGAGCAACAACAAGAGAGCATAGAATTTCCTTGTCAAAATAAATTAACCTTCTTAAGATAACACATATTTTCTCATCAGTATTGTGAGCTATCACTGTAGCACTGTATGCGCATTCCCTACACTCAGATGGTTGTATTTGCTGTATCGTGTTGCTTCAAAAAAAAAACACATGCATGAGCTCTTCACAGGAGACCACGTTGGTTCAGTTGGGACTGCAGCTTTCTGTGATTACTCAGTAGATCTCGTTGCGTTTTGGAGCTCCATGACCTCTGTCTTGGGGTACAACAAGATATGAAGTTGTCAAAGATATTGAATGGAGCTTATGTTGTTTCATCTTGCACTTTAATTTTTCTTCTATCGTCGAATCAACTAATCACGTTAACAATCCGTCGCAGATAAGGAGCGCTCGAAATGGTAAAAGCAGCACAACCGCATCACAGGATTTTTAAATTTAATAGTTCGTCAACAGTAATCTGGATCCCATCGGTGATTTAAAAAATAGATTTGAGCTCTGCGAAATAGCCATGCTGCACCTTTCAAAAATTTTCCCCAAAACAAATTCGTCATCACTTGCCAGCTCGCAGTAATAAGAAAGCCATTAATATTATAACATCAGGGGCAACCACTAATGGTATCCCATTTTTCATCTCCGTGGAGATATTACTTCTATGGACAGATACATATGGGGGAAAAATGGATCACTAAAAAAAAATTGGGAGCCATGATTTTTCCAAAAGTCTGGTTTCTGATCCATTGTAAACAATGGAGAGCATACTCCCTGTTTTGAAAAAATGGGGGAAAATAAAAAAAATGGGGGGAAAAAAGGAGGGGGAGGGAAAAAAATGAGGGGGGGATTTCCATGAGGGAAATCCCCCCTCAAGCTCACAAGGGCAAGGAAATCCTGGAGCTCTGATACCAAATGTTAGGAGGAAAACTGAAGAGATATATTGTACATGAAAGAGATTACAATATATAGACATAAGCCTATATGAAGGACATGACACTTGTCAAAGAGAATGACAAGTGTCAAGATAAACTGGCATAGTGCACATTAACAATATTCTAACAGGATGGAATAGTTATAGTTCATGAGGTTATACACTCAATGGATAGAAGTGGGGAGGCTTGAATGTTATTAAAATTAGATACGAATAAGGTGTGTGATTAAGTCTCTTGGGAATTTTTGGCAAGGATCTTAAAAATTTTTGGTTTCAATGAGAACTGGGTAAATATGACTATGAACTACATCTCCATAGCCAAGTTCTTAGTTTTGGTAAACAAAGCAGCAACAAGATACTTCAACAACAATCATGGAATTCATTAGGGAGATCCATTATCCCCATATCTTTTCATTATTCTTGTAGAGGTCTTAGGTCGTTCCTTGGCAGCAGTGGTCTCTGAAGGCAGTCTTGGAAGTTTCAAGGCAACTCATTCAACAAATTTGATATCTCATAAACAATTTATTGATGATCCTATAATTATGTCTAAATCCTCTATCCCTCAAGCTAATAAAATTAAACATATACTGGACAACTATGAACAAGCAACAGGGAAAAAACTTAATTTCAATAAGAGTATGGTCTACTTTATAAATACTCAGGAGCCTAGACAAAGAAGTATTAAGAAATTTTGTGGCTATGAGATTGGCGCACTCCCCTCTTCCTACTTGGGAATGTCACTATTTAAAGGAAGAATGAAATATGAGACGTGGAACCCAGTCATAGAAAGGTTTGCAAAAAAATAGTTGTATGGAGAGGTAATTTATTGAGTCAGGCAGGGAAATCACAACTAGTTCAATCCACCTTGTAGAGCATTCCCATCTACTTTATGTTAGTTTTCAATAATCCTTCTATTATTAGTGATAAACTAGAATAGATCTAAACATCATTTTTATGGTCTGGTTTGGAGGATAAAAAATGCATGTCCTTAGTAAATTGGGATCAAGTATGTTCTAAAAACAATTATGGAGGTTTAGGCTTCAAACGCCTAAAATTATTGAATGAGGCTTTAATTGGTAAGATGATATGGAAGTTGATTAATAATGATTAGTTAGGTTGGGTAAATATTTTGAAGGTAAAATACCTAAGAAATAATAAATTTTTCTTAATTTCAAAAGATCTACCCAAGGGGTCTACATTTTGGAATAGTCTTATGCACAACAGAGACCTTTTGAAGAAAGGCCCAAGATGGAGGATTGGTAATGGAGATAAAATGGATCTTTGGAAGGATAGTTGGTTGAAAAACTAGCTCCTCAAGTATGACATTGAATTGCAACCCATTAGATAATATATGTCAAAAATACTAGGTGAAAAGGTGAAAGATTTTCTTATTTTGAATAATGAGAGAACTAGTTGGAAAGATGTTAGGTTGGAAGGGTTGACTAAAGAACATAAGAAAGTAGCTCACAAACTATTTAACCTACTCAAGGTTTTCCTTTTGAAGTTTAAGGGTAGTAATGACTCTCTCGTTTGGAGTAAAGAAAGCAAGAAGGCTATTCAGTTAAATTAGGCTATTCCTTATTAGAGAAGGAGGGAGTTGGATGGCTCCCGATAAAAAATATTTGGATTAAAAACTTGATTCACAAGATTAACTTTTTCTTTTGGTTGACTGTTCAAAATAGGATTTTAACCATTGATAATATTTGTAAAAGGGGCTTCCATATTGTAAATAAGTGTGATCTATGTGAAATGATTTGGAAATAGTTCAACATCTCTTTTTGGATTGTGTGTTTTCATCTGAAGTCTTCAATTCTTTACTCCAAAAGTTCTCGGTCTCATGGGTGAAGCCTAACAATATAGTGGATCTATGTTTACAATGGAACTCACCCTTTAAGAGTAAGAGCTTGAGTGTTTTGTGGCATTTTTATCTTTCACATTTTTTTATGGGGGATATGGTGAGAGCTAGATAATCAAATTTTCAAGGGTAGAAAGAGAGATGTTTCTTTGATCAGTTTAAGGGTTGGGAATGCCTTAGAGGAGAACTTTAAAGCTTCCTTAAAGATTCCAAAAGAAGACCTCAATTTAGGAATCCCAATACTTCTAGATTGGCAAGCTATCAATATATCTCCTCAATCTCTATTGAAGCCTTCTAGAGTTAATGTGAATTGGGAAATACCTCCAAAATACTGGGTAAAGCTTAATTTTGATGGAGCTTCAAAAGGGAATCCATGTGTAGCTGGAGTAAGGGGGTAATAAGATATGAGACAAGTGAATTTTTGTTAGCATATGTTAAACCTCTTAGCATTCAGACAAGGTATTTTGCAGAGGCAATATCTCTCTTGCTAGGCACTCATATTTTACTACAAATGAAATAAATGAATGCCATAATTAAAGGCGATTCATTGAATATAGTGAAATACCTCAAATAAGAACAAGAAGCGAGTTAGAAAATAGCAAAGATGATTGATGAATGCAGAGTGAACTTTACACAACTTAATTATGTCATAATTCAACATATCTATTGAGAAGGGAATGGAGCTGAAGATATTATGGTCAATATTAGTTTTGTTGGAAGAGAGTAGATCCTGGATAGATAGTTTTCCCTAGTCATTGCAAGAGATAGATGTAAAGGATAAAATAAGGAATGTACCCTTAGTAGAGCAATAGGGAATGATTATATTGGATAATTTTCACACAGATGATGGGAACTAGCCAAATCGGGGCAACCCAACTTCAAATGACTGTGAATGAGGAAGGATATGTAGCTAAGGTGAAGAAACACATATTTTTTCAGTGTTGTTTTGGTATGGTATTGACTGTTTCTTACGTAGTTTATTGTTTGATTTATATTTGGTTGTATTTTTCTCAGATTATAGTTTAGTTAACTGCCAGTCTATGTTTGTAAGGGTAGTTTTGTAATAGTCAGCAAGTTTTGTAGTTGATAGGTGGTTTTTTATTGGCTTTTTGTGTTGAATGGTATATATTTTTGGCTTTTTGTAAGGGTTTGGGGACCCTAAAACCCATTTCTACAATTAAAAAAACATTCTTTACTATAAATAAGATAGTATTAATAAAATATTGAACTTAAGTTGGTATTAAAAAGGATATGTGACCATGTGAAGATAAATTTTTGAAACTAGGGTAGTGTTAGGGCATTTTTTAAAAACATCTCATATTTTAGGAGACTTATATTTGCAAAGGGTTGTTCAATAAAATTGATTTTTGGACCAATCTGTGTGGAATTTGAAGAAATTAAAAATGAGTGATCATATAAAAAAAATTGAGCAATATTGAGGGAAATACGACCCCATGAAGTCAGTCATTTGCAACAAGGGCAGTGACAAATTTTCAAGTTGTGAAAAACAAAATTGTAGATATTTGTCAACCAATGTTCAGATGATGGGAGGGGCAATGGAGGGCTAGGGTTTTAGCGAAGCAAGACATTTTTTCTGGACATAGAATTTTTTAGCTAAGTTTCTTTTTCCCTTTCATTTTCTTAGAAATTTTGGTTGCAAATTATTTTAGGTTTTTTTCCTATATTGTAATTATTATAGGATAATTTGGTAATTTTCAATAGATTTTAAGTTTTAGTTTTCTTCCCATGGACCAATTTACAACTAAATCCTTAGAATCATCTCTAGTAGTAGAGGTTAGTGAGCGCCTCATAGAGGAGTGATCCTCATATCTCAAAGATAGGGTAGTTTTTGGTAAATTTAATGGGTCTTGGCCAGGGGCTTTAGCCTTGAGAAAATGGATTGATAGGAGTTGGAAGTGTCCAAGAGGGATTCTATCCTTTGTTCCCAAAGGTTTATTCCTATTCATTTTTTGTTCCAATAAGGAAAGATATAGAATCCTAAAAGGGTGCCCTTGGTTTATGGCAAGAGCAGGACTCTTCCTTACCCGTTGGTATGAAGGCTTTGTGCCTAAAAATGTAAAGCTATCCATACTACCAGTTTGGGTTAGGATGTATGAATAACCCATTGAATTACACTTTGGGGGAATTCCTTGAGATTTTAGAAACTATAAAAAATAGATTCTTGGCTATGTATGTTTGGATATTGGTCATGATTGATATAAGTAAATATTTACTAGAATACACCATTCTATAGTATGGGGTAAGTTGTGGATCCAAGCCATAGATTATGAAAACATATATTACATGAGGTGGGGCATATTTAAAGATCATACCCTCAGAAGAGTCTAGTAGAATCATATGTAGAAAACCGCAAGAGAAATTTACAAATGGATGCATATGAAGATAGTTTTCAACTTCCAAAAAAAGGTCTAGACAAATAAAAGTAAATAAAAAATTGAGACCAATAAGAAAATATATTGGAATACATACCAATTATTTTGATGGTTTAGCCTTGAAGAAAAAGCGAATAAGAGCTTAGAGTACATGTTGCATACTTTATTATTATAAACATAAATAATTCACCAATATGCCGAAATATCAAATCATTCATCCACAATACATTATCCACAATAACAATCCACAAATGAGAGAGAGATAGATAATACCCTTAAGGTAGGGAAACACCAATAATAATCCTTAAGGAAGGAATAACTCCACAAGATCTCCCAAGGTAAGAGGAAACTTCGTGGGCATGATGATTACATAATATTATTCTTCAATGATGATTACAATGACAAATATCTCTTCTTTATATACCCATATTCTTATTCTACTTTGGGGAGCCTACTACTAATATAATATTATATTATAATATAATATAATATTATAATACAATCAACCTTGGGTTATGGGTGGCCCATGCCAACCCTTATACAATATAATAATATATCCCCAAATATCTATTCTTAGGTACCCTACCATGCCACCCTCCTTACAAATGTTTTGTCCTCGAAACATATGAAGAAACATGATAATATGATTTTCTAAGCAAAGTTAGCAATCGGTACCAATCTTGATCATCCATCCATCCAAATGAAACACGTTGATGTTGGTATGCCATTTTGTTACTTGAGTATTCAAATCTGCTTTGTTGGCTCCACGCTTATGCTGTTGTATTTTGATAACTTGAATGATGGGTCCACTTGTTCCATGATGTTGATGAACTACTCTGAAAACCATGATCACTATTCTTTCTTTGCCAAACACTGCCATAGTTGGTGCCCTTCAGATTCCATGTAGAACCATAATATTGTTGCCTTGAACCATACCCCCAAGATTGTTTTCGTTCATGGTGGTGTGGATGGTGATATGGTGCAACCTTAATTTGATTTTCTACCTTCTTTGACTTCTCAACATTTGGCTCCACTATTTTAAATTCCTCTACACAGTGTTCTTTCATGTGTTAGTCCCTTTTAATTAAAACCATTACATAATTTTGCTATAGTGAGGGTTTGAATTTTTTGGGCAGGAATCTCAACCAAGACGGCAGAGGTAGAGCAGGTATGGAAGGGGCGGGTGGTAACCTCGAGCATGTATCAAGCGAGGATCTAGAGGAAGGTGGTCAGGATACGACATATTTGGAGGCGGGTATCATGCGGGGGCCCAACCCTCAGAAAGACCCCGAAAAAAAATATATGAAGGACAATGCGGGGCCCAAGAAGTGGCTGTCTTTTGCTGAGACTCTTAGAGGAAAAAGAAAGGAGGTTCTCTCTCTTTCGCCCCTAGTTCCAGTAAATAATAAAATTTTGGCCCCGACAAGTTCCATGAGCCCTTTTCTTTCAATGGAAGAATTCTCCTTGGTAGGCAAGTTTTTGGGAGGTAGGTCGGACATGGAGACTATCAGGGCTTGGGTGACGGGTAAATGGCGATCGATAGGCAGCTTGGAGTTGGTAGCTCTAACTCGAGGGTTCTTCATAATCTGTTTTAAAAATATTGAGGATGCTAACCACATTTTAACATGAGGTCCTTGGTTTTTGGGCAAAAGGAGCCTTTTTCTCAGACAATGGGGTGAATATTTCAATCCTAAAAAGCAAAATATTAACATTGCCCTTATTTGGGTTCGTCTCCCGAGTCTACCTGCCCAGTTATTCAATGAATATTGGTTGCAGGGCATAGCCAGAACTATAGGGGACCTGATCTCCATTGACCATGCAACCTTGGCCAGGACAAGGATGACTCATGCATGAATCTACGTAAATGCTAATTTGGATAATGAATTGCCAAGGTTTGTGGAGCTAGAGTATGGAGAATACTATCGAAAACAACTGGTAGAATACAAGAAAAGATCGACATTCTGGGCAGAATGTAAAAATCAAGGACATCTATGCAATCAGTGCCCTAACTTGGCAATGAATAGAGAAAAGTAGAAGCAAGGAATGCTAGACAAAGGAAATTTTAGGAGTTTCCCTGACAAAGGCGATTTCAATCAAAAAAACCATGTCTACCAAAAAAAAGAAAAGAGAGGGTGCAGGGTCCCAACAAGACAAAGGAAAACAATAGGTTGTTGGCAACCAAAATACTCAGTAAGTTCCAATCCTCTAGTTTCAAATAAATTTTCAATTCTATCCAATATGGGAGTAGGAGGATTATCGAAATACATGGAAGCCTAAACCTTCAAAGCTAACCTTTCTGACTCTCTAGAATCCCCATCCAAGTTAGGATCCTCAAACCATAATTCTAAAATTACTGTAAGCCCCGTGGGCATCACAAAGCCAAACCCTAATGCTCGATCTCTAGAATCCCCATCCAAGTCGAGATCCTTAAACCTCAATGCTAAAAATACTTCAAGCCCAGTGGGTATCCCAAAGCCAAACCCTAATGCTGAAGAACTTAGGAAGAAAGTTGAGGCATTGGAAAATAAAAAATCTCATCTCCCTAACATCATCACTAGGAGCCAGGTGAATCCTATTGAGGGGTCGTCCCGCAAACCAGGGGAATACAGGAAAAAAAGAGAATATTTGGATGTAGGGGTGGAGATATGTGAAAATCTTCAAACTGAGGAATATGGTAGTCCGGTTCTGCAACAAATTGCCTCCCCCCAGTTTAGTCCTAAAAAAACTAGGAGCACTGTGAAGTCTCCTATAGATTTTGGCAGTGAAAAAGAAGAGGGAGAATATCAAATGTTGAGCATCAAAAATTAAAACTGATAATGATATTGCCAATGGAAAATAGAGAACCTTGATTCAACAGGTTATTCTAGGTTCTAAAGACAACAAATTAGGAAAACCCACTCAAGGGACGGAGAGAGGAAGAAATCAAGTGAATCCAACTATTATCATGTTGCAAGAAACAAAAACTGATGAGATTCAGTCAAAAAAAGTAGCAAACATTTTTGGAATCAAGGGGAGATGGTTTGCAAATCAGCCATAGGAGCATCTGGAGGCCTTATGACTTTGTGGGATCCCCGAATAGTAGAAGGCACCATTATTCAGAAAGATGACAGGGTTCTTAGTGTTTTATTTAAGGAAATAAACAACAACAGGTCGTGGATCCTTTCAAATATTTATGCCCCGACTTAAATTCAAGGAAGAGCTCTATTGTGGGAGTACTTAGGCAATCTAAGTGAAATCTTCCATAATGTCCCCTGGATTCTAGTTGGGGATTTTAACACTCCTCTTTACCCTTCAGACAAAATGGGTGGAAATGGACCACCTATCAGGAGCATGGATGAGTTCAATGACTTTGTGAACTCTAACATGTTGATGGATGTAAAACTTAGAGGAGCAAATTATACATGGATCAATCGACGGATAGGGTGTCATCTCATTCAAGAAAGGATTGACAGGTTTTTTCTATCAAAGGAGGCTACAACTCTGTTTGATGATTCTACCCTGCAAGCCCTTCCTAAAATTACCTCTGATTATAATTCCATTTTGTTGGAGATCCCCAACTCTCTGTCCTTCAAGAAACCTTTCATATTTCAATCTATGTGGATCAAACATTCTAGTTTTAGAGATAACTTAATTTAGTGGTGGCAACAACCTGTCAGGGGTAGTGCAACTTTTAAACTTCCTGGCAAATCAAAGTTTGTTAAGGAAAAGCTTTGAACTTGGAACAAAGAGGTCTTTGGGAACCTCTTTGAAAATAAAAAATAGGTTGTTGAAATTTTGAAGATAATTGATCAGAGGATTCAACATGGTGATGCTGATGAAACTACTAGGCAGGAGGAACGAA
Source organism: Wollemia nobilis (assembly GCA_028583015.1). NCBI lineage: Eukaryota > Viridiplantae > Streptophyta > Pinopsida > Araucariales > Araucariaceae > Wollemia > Wollemia nobilis. Next base: position 3,303,369 of record JAQPPZ010003147.1, read on the forward strand.
CAAAACTAGCAGAGTTTCATAACATTTTGGCCTGTGAGGAAATATATTGGAGGCAAAAATCAAGGGCTATTTGGTTGAAATATGGAGATTCAAATTCCAATTTTTTTCACGTCACCATGCTTAGAAACAGAAGCAATAACAAGATAATTTTTTTTTAAAAAGTAGATGGTTCTATTACTCAGGACTTAACAGAAATAAGAAAGGAGGCAATAACTTATTTTAATTCTATCCTTGGTCAGGAATCGTAGTGCAATGAGGAGGCCAAATATATTCTCTTGCAATCCATTCCTAGCATAATAAATGAGGATAAAAACCTTAAGCTTCTAGATCCCTTTTCTGATGAGGAAATTAAAGAAGCCTTGTTTAGCATGGAGCCAGACAAAGCCTCGGGACCCGATGGATTTCCACATCATTTCTATCAAGATTTTTGGGATATCGTGAGGATGTAATTTTTGCTATCAGAGAATTCTAGGCATGCAATCATATCCCAAAAGGTCTCAACTCTACTTTTATTTCTCTAATTCCTAAGAAGCAAACCCCTGAATCTATGGCTGACTTCAGGCCAATCATTCTGTGCAATGTTTCTTACAAGATCCTAACTAAAGCCATTGCAAATAGAATGAGAGATGTTCTTCCCCGCATCATAGATCTATGCCAGGGAAGCTCTATCCAAGGCAGGTCAATATTGGATGGAGTTATCACAGTTCATGAAGCTCTACACTCTGCTCATAAGACTAACAGGTCTATTTTTGCCCTCAAGCTTGATATGAACAAAGCATTTGACAGGCTAAATTGGGACTTTTTGATTGTTGTCCTCCTTAATTTTGGTTTTCACCACTAATGGGTTAATTTGATCAAAGAATACATTTCTAAAGCATGGTTCTCAATTCTGGTTAATGGAACAACTGCTGGTTACTTTCAAAGTTGTAGAGGAATCCGGCAGGGGGACCCTATCAGCCCCATGTTATTCATCATTGTGGCAGAAGCTTTAGGCAAAACCATAAAAATGCTTGCAGTTCAAGGCTAATATCAAGAATCAAGGCAACATTTCTCACTAGGGCTGTTTCTCAACAACAATTCGTCGATGATACCCTTCTATTGACTAAGGCATCAATGGTTGAGGCCAAAAGAATTAAATACATCCTGCAACTCTACGAGGACGCTGTTGGTCAGAAAGTTAATTTCAGTAAAAGCAAGTTATATTTCTTGAACACCCCCATTCAGAGGCAAGGAAGGATTACAAAAATTTTAGGGTGTGATATAGCAAACCTCCCCACCTCGTATCTTGGTCTCCCTCTTTTCATTGGTTCTCCGAGAGAGTCAATGTGGGTCAGGGTTATTGAAAGAATTAAAAAAAAACTTGTTGGATGGAAAGGTCATCTTCTATCTCAAGCAGGAAAGATGACCCTCACTAAGGCCTCTCTTCAGAGCATTCTAGTCTATTTCCTCTCCGTTTTCAAAGCCCCTGTGAAGGTTTTCCTAGAAAATTGAGAAACTCCAAAAAATTTTTTTATGGACTGGATCAGAGGAGAAAAAAATGATACACCTTGTAGGATGGACCAAAGTGTGCAGACCCAGGGAAAATAGGGGCTTAGGTCTGAGGAGAATTGCTCATATGAATTTAGCTTTACTAGCTACAGGGCGTGGCACCTCATTTCCGGTGAAGAAAATGAATGGACAACTATCATCAAATGAAAGTATCTTCAAAATATGGAATTTCTAAGTGACTCGGTTCCAATCGGAGGTTCTCGCTTTTTGGAAAGCAATTCTCAATTGTAAGGAAATCATCAAAAAAGGTTTAAGATGGGTTTTAGGCAATGGTGAGAGGATAAATTGCTGGAATGATAGGTGGGCTAAGGACGAACCACTGATGCAATATCCTAACTTAGCCCAAATCAGAGATATCATGAAAGAACTCATTGGCAAAAAAGTCTCTGATTATATGGTTGAGGACAGAGGCAGAATGAAGTGGAAACAAATAAGGATTTAGGGATTTCAAGCGAAATCAAATGATATTTGTAACATTCTCGGGCAATAGTTTATCCCCATGAGACCCAAGGAAGATCAAGTGACCTGGGCTCCTATAGAAAATTGGCAGTTCACTGTTAAATCAGCTTACAAGCTTCTGCTTGATGACGAGGATTTTGTCCTCCAAAAGGATTTAGTTTGGATAAAAAAATTAATTCAAAAAATTATGGTCTTTTCATGGCTAGTTATCCAAGGAAGAATTCTAACCATTGATAATATGATGCATAAAGGTATTTGTATTAATAATCATTGTTATCTGTACATGGCTAATTGGGAGACCATTTATCACATTTTCCTTGAGTGCCCTTTTTCCTTGACTGTCCTAAGTGGGGTTTTTCAGGCCTTCAATATTTCTTGGGTTAAACCAGCCACTGTACTTGATTATTCGTCCAGTGGCCTTGCCACTTTTCAAGCCAAAGACTTAGATACATGTGAAAAATTTGTCTTATTCACTATCTTTGACAGGTGTGGTTAGAAAGAAACCATAGAGTCTTTAATGAGTCTATCCATGATCATCAAACTATCATTGCCAGGATCCTATCCTTTGCCAATGAGAATGTGAACCTTATCCCTTTTGATAGTCGTAAAACTCATCTACAGGAGACCACGATTTCTCAATATTTAAGCTTAACCTTGTTAGATGAGTATGTGCCTAGGTAGTCAACCCCAGAGCCAATGTTAAGTGGTCCCCACCTCCTACGGGTTGGCTTAAGCTTAATTTTGATGGAGCGGCTAAGGACAATCCTGTCAGAGCAGGCGTTGACGGCATTGTGCAAGATCATAATGAGAATATGATGCTTGCATTTCTGAATATTTGGGAACAAGGACAAACAATGAAGCTGAAGCTAGAGCTATGTGGAGAGGCCTTCAAATGACTCAAGACTTAGAAGGCAATTTGATTGTAGGAGACTCTATACATGTTATAAATCTCCTCAATAATTGGAAAACACCTCCTTGGAGGATTAAAACAATTGTTGAAGAGGCTAGGATCCTTTTCCAAGGAAGACAGGATTGAAAAGCCCAACATGTCTTTCGGGAAGCTAACAAAGTTGCTGATAAGCTGGCCAATTTGGGTGTCTATGGTGACGAACTTTTCAAATGGGAACACGGTGTCCTGAGCGAAGTAGAGGAGTTTATTCAACAAGAATGCCAAGAATGATAGTCAAATTTATCAACAGGGAAGGCACTGCAAGTTCGAAGGCTATGAGTATTCCCGTCTCTTTTTTGAAATAAACTCACAATAAAAATTATCCGAGCTATCAATCTTGGTGGATGCTGCTTGGAAATACCACAAAGACTAATGGGGATAGTCACATGTCAGATAACATGGATCCTAGTCATCTTAGTAATTTGAGGTTGGTTGATAATCACATGGTAGGAAAGAAATGGCAATATAAGACTTCAAACCAGATCCACGTGGACCACTAGATAGCCACCACCATAAATATAGCCAGCAAGTTCACTTCTCCAAGGCTGATTGGCCAAGACGAGATGTGGTCCCAAAGCATGTCATATACGGAAGAAAGAAATTACCAAAGAATTATTAAGAGTAACTGTCAATAGAAAGTTTGTTGGAGTTTTTTTCAGTACTCTGCTATGTGTGTCTGCAGCTTTTTGTTTCTCCATTGTTTCAAGGAAGGGATCTGTGTCTCTTTCATTTTTTGTAATTATGATGTAGGTGTGTTTTCTCAGGGTATACCCAAAAATTTGTATAGGAATGATAACAGGCTATGTGCCTTACTGGATGTAATGGCTTTGGTAGCATGTAGATTTTACATATATAGGATCCTTAGGAAGGACATGTTCATCAACAACCCTGGGCTGATTTTTGTAAAAGATTTTGGGTCAACCTGTAAAACCCGGTATTAATGCTATAGTATCTTATCTACCAAAAAAAATGTTCTCTTTGTTTGGCGTGTCCTTGTGCTCTTATATCAAAGCTTCCTTGGACTCTGTTACTATTATTTCCACTAAATCAGTTGTTGCTACTTCTTCCATGGACTCTTTTGCTGCTACTTCCTTCTTGGATTCTGTTTCAGGTTCTCCAATTTTTCTCTACAATCACTTCTTGATTTTCCTTGGATCCTTGCTCCTTAAGCTGAGAAATATCCTACAATGTTATCTTCTTTTTCTTGTACCATAACTTCATAAAATTCTTTTGCACATTAATGGTAACAGTACCCAAAGAATCTAACCAAGGATAACCACAAACAATATCCTCATCATCCATATGAATAGCATGAAAATTTGAATGTAAAACATATTTATCCATGGTGATCTTCAAATATTCAAAAATCTGAACATTCTCACCCTCTAGTTGTATGTTCTTAATTTTTGTTGCTTGAACTTGCAACTTCTTAGCCAAAGCAATATTAATAAAATTATATCGGCTACCAGGGTCAATGGAAATAATAATCTGTTCCTTTTGAATGCTTCCATGAACCTGCAAAATAAACTTTTTAGATTCAAACAAATTCCTTTGTCCATATTCTTCTACCAAAGGTATGGTTTCCTCTGTCTGCATACTGACATCTTTTTTATCTTCCTTGACATTTTCCTCTTTCTTCTTCAGTAATTTTATTTCTTTTTCATAGTCTTCATTATGTTTCTTGAAAACTTCCCATTCTCCTTTTATTGCATTCTGCTCATTTTGAATTCCCTGTAGTTTCTTTTCATAGTCTTTGATGACATCCCACATGCTATCTATATTTTTATCCCTTCCTTCAAGTTTTCTCTTACAAATATCTAACTTTATTTATAATTGAATAGGTACCCATGTGCTCAAGAATGTCAGTTCAATTTTATCCCATGTGCACAAGCCTTTACCCTTAGTAAGGTTGTCTATCTATTGTAATGATTTCCCCGTAAACAAATTAAAATAGCCATATTGTAACCTTCTTTCACTAAATTGAGAATTTACTATTTTCACCCACTCTCACATCAATATTATTTTCTCCATTAAACTTTTCCACTCTCACATCAATATCATTTTCTCCATTAAAATTTTCCAATGACATAGTTGATGCCCTAATGCAACTAGTTTTTTTTTTGACAATATATATCATCCCCTAATGCAAACTAGGATTTTATGGAAATAAATATCTTCTCACTTATTTGAAGCTAAAAATCCATAGAGATAACTAGATCTGAAATTTTTCTTCCAAACAAAATAAAGTGCAACTGATTTGCTTACCCAAACTAAACAAATTTTGTCTTTTGAAAAAATCAAGATTTGAAAATTGGTCACTACCCTTGTTCTATATGGCTGACTTCAGAAGGTTGTATCTCCCTCAATACTACTCGGATTCCTTCATATGACCACTCATTGTAAATCTCTTCAAATTCTGCATAAACTAATCCAAGAATCGTCTGAATCAGATAAACTTTCACAGAGATATGGCTTCTGAAATATGAGATATTTTTCCAAAAAAATCTGCGAAATTTGTCACTATCCTTGTTTCATATGACTAACTTCAAAAGGTCGTATATCCCTCAATACTGCTAAGATTCCTTTATATGACCACTCATTTTAAATCTCTTCAAATTATGCACAATATGATCCAAGAATCGCTTGAATCGGATAAACTTGCGCAGAGATATGGCTCTTGAAATATGAGACATTTTCCAAAAAAAATTGCCCTAATTTTACAATTTCACAAAAAATTTCCACTTTGTCAAAATTGTTGCTCTGATACCACTTGTTGCATACTTTATTATTATAAACATAAATCATTCACCAATATGCAGAAATATCAAATCATTCATCCACAATACATTATCCATAATAACAATCCACAAATGAGAGATAGATAATACCCTTAAGGTAGGAAAACACCAATAATAATTCTTAAGGAAGGAATAACTCCACAAGATCTCCCAAGGTGAGAGGCTACTTCGTGGGCACGACGATTACATAATATTATTCTCCAATGATGATTACAATGACAAATATCTCTTATTTATATACCCATATTCTTATTCTACTTTGGGGAGCCTACTACTAATATAATATAATATTATAATACAATCAACCTTGGGTTATGGGTGGCCCATGCCAACCCTTATACAATATAATAATATATCCCCAAATATCTATTTTTAGGTACCCTACCAGGACACAATACAAGTTCAAAATATGAACAAGGAACTATCTATTTAGTATGATTTATATTTAAGGATGAACATTCTCATTGAACCTAAGGAATGTGTCTCATAAGATTTTGAAGATACTCTTGAAGTACCATGCACCATTCAAGAGAAGAAAACAGGTAGAGATAATGTAGTGTTAGATGTTAATACCTCTACCATTAATAAGGAAATACCAAAAAATGAGTAGGACAAGTCAAAAGCTTTCGTAGTAGAGCTAGGAAAGGATAAATCTAATAAAAATAAAAGTTGTGAAAGAATATTGAGGAATAGAATAACAAGACCTACTTCTGATACATGCAAGGCAAAAAGAGGAAAACCCTCAAATTATCAAGTGAGATCCAAGGAAGCAAGAGTAAATATAGAGAAATGAACATAAACTAAGTTCGTTGAACTTATTTTTACCAAACAACAAAATGATATTGGTAATTTGCAAGCAGGGCTAGTAGCCCCTCAAAGTAGAGGTATATTAGGGACCTTTGTTTAAGTAATAAGCCTGATATTCTTTGTATATAGGAAACTCAAATGAAAAAGGAAGAATTTTTCAAAAATATGAAAGCAATATGGACAAGATGTGAATGGGATATTGTGGATTCTAAAGGAGTGGTAGGGGGAATTGTAAAATGTTGGATTCCTATTAGAACCTCTTGTGTAACCATTCATAAAAAAAGACATTGGATAGCCTCTTTAGTCACTTGTTACTTTGCATACATTTATTTCATCCTTATCAATGTCTATGGACCTACAACTCAGTCAAATATAATAGAAGTATGGAGTGGCATTGAAGCCTTTATGAGAAGTAAAGACCAAGAAAACCAATTCATGATCATAGGAGATTTCAATGCAATTACCAATTTGGATGAAAAATTTGGGGAAGTTAGGAAATTTACACAAAGTATGAGAGATTTCTCAACTTTTATTCAAAATAATAATTTGTGGGAGGTTGAGTTTGAAGAAGACAACTATACATGGACCAACAATAGGAGAGGGCATAACCTAATAGCAAAAAAATTAGATAGATGCATACTCTCAGATCTTTGGCTAGATGAAGGGACTTATGTTAAAATTAATACCTTGACAAGGATTGGTTCATATCACTGGCCAATAAGAGTTAAAATGGTGGTAAGTGAATTCAAAAAAATATCTTATTTTAAATATGATAAAATTTGGAAAGGCCATCCTAAATTTGTTGATGTGATAGCACAAACATGGAATTCTTCAAGAAAGAGGGAGTTGTATACACTTCTTAAACACATTAAATCAATGACATCTAGTTTAAAAGAATGGAACAAGAACACTTTTGGAAATATTTTTGAGAAGAAAGGAGAACTAAAAGATAAAATTTCAAACTTCCAAAAATATGATCATAATAATACAAGCTTAGAGGAAAGGGAGTTGCTTAGTGAATATCATAATATTTTGAGTAAGGAAGATAAAATTTGGAGATTAAAATCAAGACAAACTTGGTTAAAAGGAGATAAAAATACAAGTTTTTTCATGGGATGGCAATAGTTACACGTATTAAAATCCAAAATTAATAGAATTAAATCAACTAAAGGGGTCTGGATTGAATATCAAAGTGAAATTAGAAAGGAGGCAAGGTTTTTTATGAGAATATTCTAGGAACAAAAGAGTTTGAAGTTCTTAATGATAAAATTCTATAAGAAGTACCTTTAGTTATAACAAATGAAGACAATAGGAAATTAATGGAGCCTATTACTTTGGGAGAAGTTTATTTAGCTCTTTTATTTTTTGATAAGGATAAATCCCCAGGTATGGATGGGCTCTTTGCAACATTCTATCAACATAATTAGGATATAGTGAAGGATTCCTTATTAGTGGCAGTGGAACAGTATAGGATAAAACAATACGTTCCTTATAGATTAAATGCAACATATCTTACTCTAATTCCAAAAAAGAAGGATGCATAATTGTTTGATTTATTTAGGCCCATAAGCCTATGTAATATGACATATAAGATTATCTCCAAAGTTATGGCAAATCGATTAAAGACTTTTGTTAGACAACATTATTTCAGAAGAGCAAGGAGGATTTGTGAAAGGGAGATAGATTTTGGATGAGATCATAGCATCTCATTGAGTTATGCATTCAACAACTTCAAGAAAAGAGAGAGCAATGATATAAAAAATTGATATGAGTAAAGCCTATGATAGGGTTAAATGGGACTTTCTTTTTGCAATATTAGAAAAGTTTAGATTTGGTAAGAAGTGGGTCAGATGGATTAAAGCTTGTGTCTCTACAAATTTATATTCAATGTTGGTCAATGGGTTAGTAACAAAATCATTTAAAACCAAGAGAGGTCTTAGACGGGAAGATCCACTTTATTTTTGCAATATTAGAAAAGTTTGGATTTGGTAAGAAGTGGGTCAGATGGATTAAAGCTTGTGTCTACAGTTTTATATTCAATGTTGGTCAATGGGTTAGTAACAAAATCATTTAAAACCAAGAGAGGTCTTACACAGGAAGATCCTTTATCACCATATTTGTTCATTATAATGGCATAGGTTTTGGGTAGGAACTTGAAGAAGTCTAATAAATATGGACCGATAAGTGGTCTTAAGGTTAGTAATAACATCGACAACATCACCCATCAATAATTTGTAGATGATACAACCCTTTTTGGGAGGGCAAGGATAAATGAGGGCAGAGCTTTGAATAATTTATTAAAGGTATACAAAAGAGCATCAGGGTAGAAAGTTAATGGGACAAAATCTTAAATTTACTTCCTAAGCATCCTAGCTATAGAATTAAAGCAGGGATATGCATGTTACTTCAAATGGAGGAGGTAAATTTGCCAACTTATCTAGGGATGCCCTTATTTAAGGGGAGAATGAAGATAGGATTATGGAATCCAATTATTAGTAAAGTTCAAAATAAATTACCGACATGGAAAGGTATATGGTTATCATTAGCAAGAAGAGTGCAACTAATTAAATCAATCTTACAAGCCATTCCAACTTATTATATATCCTTGTATACTATGCCAAGATCAATAGAAAAAAGTTCATCTATATTATGGGGTCCTTTTTATGGTTAGGTTTACATGATAAAAGGAAATTTCCTATAGTGAAACAGAGCAAGGTTTGTGATGATAAAACTAGGGGAGGTCTCGATTTAAGAGTTCTTATGGATGAAAACTTAGCTCTTAGGGGAAAATTAATTTGGAGATTGTACAAAGAGAGTCAAAGACAATGGGCAAGAATTCTTCTAAGTATATTGAGCCCAATGACCCAAGCTTAATATTTACTGCATTCTCACTTCCAAATGGTTCTGCTCTATGGAATGGTTTAAAAAAACCTATTGATCTAGTGATTAAAGGTCTAATATAGGTGGTGGGAGCTAGAGAAAATATTTTTATTTGGATAGATACTTGGTGTGATAAAAAACCACTCAATCTAGATCCAAATTTTGAAACCATTGATGACATTACTTCAAGACAAATATGATGATAGGGTTTCAAACATTATGTACAAAGATAAGGAAGATACAAATAGAAAGAAGATTTTTTTACAAGTATACAATACATTGATGCTAAGAGGCAGTTGAGCAGAAAGATAACAACAATGATTATTCCGAGGGGAGCCAAGGATAAGTTAATTTAGGAGTTGAATAGCTCAGGAGAATACACAACAAGAAGTGGATATAATGTGAAGCACCAACAAAATATAAATATCACAAGAATATGGAGAGATATTTGAGAAATCCCTAGCATTCCTAAATTCAAAGTATTTGTTTGGCTAGTAGGTCATAGAAATTTTTTATCCTGGGATAACCTTATGAAAAGTGGTTTTCATGGCTCCCCATAATGTGTTATTTGTAAAAGGGAGGAGGAGACTATAGACCATCTCTTGGGAAAATACTTAATAGTATGGAATCTATGGCAATGTATTATTAATATATTTGGCAAATGCATGGTGATGAATAGAAGAATTGAAGAATGATTAAAGCAATCGTAAACCACTTTTAAAAGTGAGGCTTTACAGACAATATGGGATATATTAAAAGATACAATGCTTTGAACTATATTTCTAGAAAGGAATAGAAGAATATTTAAAGGAAAGAAAAGTAGTTTAGAGGTAATGAAAAGGAATAGAAGATTCTAAACCAACCCTATCAACTCACCCAATCCCTAATCTGGAAGCAAAGAGCTATTAATAGATGGAGTCAAGTCATCAAATGGAATAATGATGTTAGGTATAGGAAATATAAAAATAAGGCAAAAAATATAAAATAGAAACCACCAGATGTGAAGTTGGTCAAATTAAATTTTGATGGAGCATCTAAAGGAAATCCAGGACCAATACAAGGAGGAGGAATAATTAGAAATAATAGAAGAGAGATTTTGTCTATTATTTAATGGAAACAAACCTACAAATATTTAGGTATATCATTATCCATATATATATATATATGACTCAAAACCAGCTTAGTTCCATTGTTTATTTTATAGGCTTTATAACAATAGAAGAAAATCTAGGAATGTTTGGGCATATTATTATTTATATTTAAATATTTTTATATGTTGTGTATAACTCAAAATAAGCATGTTGATTGGATAGGGTGAAATATAAAAACTATTTGGATAACAGATTTTTTTTTAAAATATAAATGGATGACCTTTATGAAAAAACTCACATATGTAGAAGAAGAGGTATTAATGTGAACACAATCCAGGATAAGAAGTTGGTAGACAATAAGAAATCTTTGTTTTTACTTGTCTTTATTTATTTTTGGTCCATAATAAAAAACAAGTGGTAATTAAGAGTATAGATGTGATTTGGTGACCTTTTCAAAGGCATAAGAAGATGGAGATGGCTCTGAAAATATGGTATTACAATGCCTTTTGCGATGGATTAGCATGATGGAAGAGTCTTGACCTTCACTGTCTTGAACGCTCTACCTTTGTTATGATCTATGTTCTTTACTCACTCTCAAACCAAATCAATCTCAACTCAACTCATTGAAGCATAAAGAGAATTGTTAGAGACTCAATATGTTCTAATCTCACTCTCAACTCAAATCAACCTCAACTCAATTCAAGTATTATAGAACCATAAAGAAAATTGGTAGAGACTCAATATGTTCTAACCTTAATCTCAACTCAACATAGAATGATGGAATAGTTTGTTTCATAGAACTTGAACAATCACTTCACACATCACTTGCCTAGGCTCAATCAACTCAACTCAACCAATCATCACAAGGAACAACTCTTTCTCACACAACCCTAGTCCAAGTATGTATCAACCAACTCAAATGTTTCCAACAATGCACAACCACAAATCTCACATAACAGTGATACTCATGTTATTTTCTAACTCAAGTTCTTTCACAACCAATGGGCTTCAACAACTATGCTTATCAAACAAGGTTTAGACACAACTCTTAATTTAGAAAACCTTGAAGCATTCAACCAATCACTTTCGAAAAGGAAACCACAAACAATCCTTTTCCCTCCAATGATATTTCAGAAATCAACCACCATAAACAATCAATAGGAGAATGTGTCCATACCTTTTATTAAGATGAAAAAACGTCTTTGTAAATCTGCCACAATCACAAAATTCTTTTGCCAATCTTCACAAGGGTTAGTAGATCACAAAATAATCAACATTACTCCACTTTTCAATAATCATCACCAAGGCCTTTAATTGCACAACTTCCTTATCTCTCCTAAAACCACTTGTACCATAAAATAAAATAAATCAAAACATTGCATAACCTTTTCACTCCCAAAACCACTTATACCATAAAATAAAATAAATCACAATATTGCACACCTTGTCACCTCATGAAAGAATTAATCCTCTTGAAAAAAGAACAAGGCAAACTTCACTTTTGGAACCCCTTTGCAAATTCAGAAATATCTCTTTACACACACATTATTTCTCCTTCTAAATAAGTTAGTCAAATAGCCCTCGAAATAAGCTTTCCGACGATATATAATATGCCCCCTTTCCGAAATAAATTGAAACCTTTACACATATATATGCCAACCTCCATTAATTGCACATAGGTCGGCCCTCCATTAATTTAAACTTAAACTTTAATATCTTCATCACCGGAGGTCCTTTTTCGATGAAACAAAATTCCACCTTGGCTTTTAAGAAAAACCCTTTCCACATAAGCCCACCATGGTTTTAAATAAAACCTTTTATTTTGTCTGCCTTGGTTTTCATATAAACCCTGTAAGTAGCCATGCTTTCCACAATATCATAAATGCTTATTTATGAAATATTTTGGCCACCAAAACCAAATGTGATCCATGTGACATCAATGACAACATAAAATGCCTCAAATTACCTCAAATGTCCAAAAATATTTAAAGGAAAGAAAAGTAGTTTAGAGGTAATGAAAAAGAATATTTTTTAGCCATAGAGGAGCCTAAACCAACCCTATCAACTCACCTAATCCCTAATTTGGAAGCAAAGAGCATTGATAGATGGAGTCAAGTCATCAAATGGAATAATGATGTTGGGTATAGGAAATATAAAAAGAAGACAAAAAATATAAAATGGAAACCACGAGATGTGGAGTTGGTCAAATTAAATTTTGATGGAGCATCTAAAGGATAAAGGAAATCCAGGACCAATACAAGGAGGAGGAATAATTAAAAATAATAGAAAAGAGATTTTATCTATTATTTAATGGAAACAAATCTGCAAATATTTAGGTATATCATTATCCATATATATATATGACTCAAAATCAGCTTAGTTCCATTGTTTATTTTATAGGCTATATAACAATAGAAGCAAATCTAGGAATGTTTGGGCATATTATTATTTATATTTAAATATTTGTATACGTTGTGTATAACTCAAAATAAGCATGTTGATTGGATAGGGTGAAATATAAAAACTATTTGGATAATAGATTTTTTTTAAATATAAATAGATGACCTTTATGAAAAACTCACATATGCAGGAGAAGAAGTATTAATGTGAACAAAATCCAAGGATAAGAAGTTGGTAGACAACAAGAAATCTTTGTTTTTACTTGTCTTTATTTATTTTTGGTCCATAATAAAAAACAAGTGGTAATTAAGAGTATAGATGTGATTTGGTGACCTTTTCAAAGGCATAAGAAGATGGAGATGGCACTGAAAATATGGTATTACAATGCCTTTTGTGATGGATTAGCATGATAGAAGAGTCATGACCTTCACTGTCTTGAACGCTCTACCTTTGTTATGATCTATGTTCTTTACTCAGTTCCGTGGTATTTTGGCACAATACCAACGAAGACAATTGCGAGTTCCTGGATGATATGCATCATTAAACTACCTATCCAACCAATAGAATTTAAGATGAAAATCATCAAATTCAATCCACTGGTGTCAATGAGTAATATCAGCATGACAGGCAAATGGCAAATTGAGGCCTACTTAAGAAGAATTTTGAACGTTTGCCTTGGCCAAATTGTATACCCAGTGCAATTACAAATCTTTCCCTCTTGTTCATGCGATATCGAAGATTTCCCTTCCTAGTATAGCAGAGTAATAAAAAAGAACAATTGTTGACCCTATGATAAAATATATTCACATGTTTAACAGCAGTGGAATTCAACATTGTAATCTTTTAATTTTAGTGTGTGTAATGGAATTGCTGGAATAAACTCTATGTCTTTTGAAATAATATATGTAGTTTGATGCTTGAAGGTTGGCCAGTTTCATGGCTGTTATTAGCTGACGGCACTTTTCGGGCAATCCCTGTTTTAATTGAGATGGCAATTCTTAATTGTTTGCGGTTTCAATTCCCAGCCCTTCTAGAGTCTCCTCATTTAAAATAAAAACCTCACTTAAAATAAAAACCTCCAAGTAAATTGTTGCCAATTCCTATATTAAAAAAGAAGAAAAAAGATTTTGACGTTCACTCCAGTTTCTTGTCATGTGGTATTTTAATTTTTTTTAATTGTTGCCAATTCCTATATTAAAAAAAAGAAGAAAAAAGATTTTGACGTTCACTCCAGTTTCTTGTCATGTGGTATTTTAATTTTTTTTAGAGTTTTAAAGTCTTATGCAGATTGTACAAAACTGTCCATCAAATTAGTTGCTTCTTAAAAAGTTATAGTTGAGAATGGAAAGAAAAAGGGGCGTTTAATCGGCTGTCTTGTTTGCTTTTTTTTTTTTTTTTCAGCTATCTTCTAAAGTAATAAGGGAAAGGAAAACAAAAATGTCTTTAAGTTTATGTAGGATATGTAGGATATAAAACCAGAACTCTGTGTTCTCCCGAGTACGTGCTGCCATCTCACCTCGAGGACCACTCAAAATTGTGGCATGAAAATAATTGAAAAAACATATAGAAATTCATAGCTTAGAACTTATCGGCACAAATATTAAGCTGAATAGTCTCTTCTCCTTATACGGTGGCGCATATTGAAATCACCAGGTAGAGGCGATGTATTTTCAGGAGGAATGGCAACAGCTAGAGATAAAGAGAAAGGTGATAGGTTTGTATTTTGATTTGAATAAGAAGGTTCTTCATCTGATTGAAGAACAGACGAAGGGGTCCCCGGAGCTATGGACTGCACATTCGCCACCCTTGTGCAAAATAGGCGGAAACCAATAAACAATAGAGAGCTGTTGTGGTGACAAACAAACCCCAGAAGCTTCTGGGATTCAACTGCCCACTGTCCAATCCAGCACTACCGCTATTGTCCTCACATGAAGATGATGAAGAAGAAGAATCATGAGGGCCAAACCAGTGACTGCGAATATCCTGCAATTCTGTTCTGTTCTGAGTTAAATTCAGTACTGCAGATGTCATTTCTGGAAGCCCTGGAAACCCTTTGGCAAATAACTGTACCATAGCATCACAAAACCCAGAATTAGATTGTTAGAGAATAGTAAGAAATAACAAGTTCCTCTTATACATATTGGTCCTACGCCATTTGTCTAGGTATGTTTAACTTAGGTAACATAAGTTTTTCTTTTTTAAATTATCATGTACAGCTGTTTCATCTGGCAGGATGCCCGCTACTGCTCCTAATTTTATGGAGCAGGTGATCCGATGAAGACAGATTTGATCCTGCATTCGTGTATTTTAGAATGTTGTAGGAAATGCAGAGTTGTTACCACTGATTGTGAAGAGTGGGGTCTGAAAATTTGCAGCACCTGCTTAAAAAAATTTGTCCTCTGTGGCAATAACTAAATGGGCAAGTTTTCCTTCAATCTCTTCGAAACTGATGAAAATGGGAAATCTTTAAATGTGCTGCCTAAATCTCCTGAGCATGACCTATTGGGAAAAAGTCATGGGACCAGATTTGCTGCAAAAGGCTTCGTAAATTGTTGAGGCAGGCACTTGCTAAAAAAATTTCAGCGGAAGGGCTCCATGGGACCATGATATTATAGACATCCATAATGCGTGCATGCACATTGGATCATCTGAAAAAGTAATGACAAAGCATACCTAATACTTTGATAGTTTTTTGTGCATTCATTCTTTTATGGCTCACTGTATGTTTTACTTTGCAAACTTTATCAATAAACTCTAAACAATTAAAATTTTATGAATGATACTTACAAATCCAAAGCCGCCTCTATAAAATCGCTGACCCACAATAGCGAATTCTTCACAATGATTTGACATGACCATGTAAATATATGGGGTCTCATCAACTATAGCACCAATGCTTCCATTCCTAAGGAGATCAACATAATCTTCTCGCTTCACAAGAGGTACTAGTCTGCTCTCTTCAATTTTGAGCTCATTCGTTAGATAAGATTCAACAAATGAGCCAAACAGATGGCCTATTCTCAGATTGCTGCTTCTCAATGTCTCAATGTCCTGGATTGTTGGGGACAGTTGTTGGATAGTAAGAATGGATGTGAGGCTGGCCGTGTAGCTCGAATTTAAGATTAAGACTACAAATAGCCATATCATCAAGATAAATTTACCAAGAGATGTCATAACCTTTTCTTCTGCAAACATTACATTTGAAGCTTTGGATTATATTTGGAATTGGAGTATGATTTTTGTCATCTTAAATTGGATTCAAAGTAAAAAATATAAAAACAGTATAACAGATTAGATTGAATGAGAGAACAAATCCAAAGAATTTACTTACTGTGTGCAAATACAATTGTTGAAAAAGAAAACCTGCAACCCAAAAACATGATAATGTTACATAAAATCTTAGATAAAGCATGGTCATTTCTGTGCCCAGCCAATTTTAAATTAAACTTAAAAATCTAAGCAAGAACCAAATATGTGCCATTCCGGAGAAATGCTTATATAATGCCTGGAAAATGTGATCGGCATCTACCATGTTTTGGTAAATAGTAAGGCAAAGAATATTCATTATTATAATCTTTATTTACAGGTTACCTTATCATATACAATCTGTTTGTAGGCATAAGTGTTGTCTCTTGACACTGTAATTTGTTTGTCATCATTAATGAAAATTGCATATTGGAAATTGGAAAACATAGACTGTTCTGGAGTTGATATCATTTTATTTTCTTCCAAGCATGCATCTTATCCAAGAGGCTGTTGGATAGTTACCTGTTTTAGTTTATTAAAGTGGTTCAAAATTTATGTGCAATTTCTGGGAATATGCTGCATTAGCCACCTTTTACTACCAACATCTCCGGGTAACACTTAACCCTTCATCAGGGGAAAGACTTCAAGGGATCACTTTGAAGAATAAATCAATAACTAATCAACCTGCAGAAAACCAAGTTCTTCATGTGGGAACCCCAATGTAGCCACGTTAGGTATCTTTATTTTGTTTGGCTTGAGCCCTTAAGTTAGGATAGTCAGCCCTTGAGCACTAGGGTTAGGTTTTGTTACTTTGTTAAACTATAAATAAGAGAGATGTGATGTAGTTGGATCATCATTTATTTGTCTAAGTTATATCACCTCGTATAAAAGACTTGGTCCTCTCTAAGTGGCTAGGAGACTTTTCCCTCTTTGAGTGGCTTGGATTGTTTCTGAGACTTGAAATCTGGATCTATGATAATTTATTGGATTTGCTGTTCTAGAATCTGATTCTGTTGCAAATATTCTGGTGTATGCTATTTCAGTTGCTTTATTCTGAAACTTACTGTTGCTATTGTTGTTTTATGGAAGTTGTTTTGTTACAAGTGGTATCAGAGCAATGATTTTGGCTCCCTATGGTGGCTGAAAAGGGCAGCAAAGTCATAAGTGAGTTCATTTCAGAACCTCTTTTAGTCAGATTCATGTCTTCCGATCAAGTAATTTTTGACCAATTTTTTTCTACTACCAATCTTCTGGCACACTTATCTTTTGTAGTACTTTCATTTAGGGAAAACCGTTCATGTTTCCCCATCTTGAAAAAAAAGTATCATGTGTGCTAGGACCATTGCAGGAGACCTGTCTTATTTTGATTGTCTTGTTGAGTTGATCAAAACAAGATATATCTTTGGTAACCCTTTTTCCCAAGTTGTTTTGACATTGATTCGGCCTCGTCATTTGGCTAGTGGTGTATGTTTAATCCTTTGGCTCCCATAGTCTTAGAACAGATCAACGGATTCTTGTAGAAATGAAATGAAATGAAATATTATTAATGTCCGTGGTGGGCCAAAAAAAGACCCAAGGGACTATAAGAAGGACAATAATGACTGCCAGCTAGCAGCCTAAAAAGCCCAACAAAGAAAAGAACTAAGATAAATACAAGATGAAACTCGACAAACGGGCCAAAGAGAAAGGGAAAAGAAAAGAAAAGGGAGAGCAAAGGGGGGGAGAGCTGTAATCCAAAAGAGAGGAGTGCACGCCAAGAAGAACGGAGAGAGAGGAGGGGGGAGGGTACAGCCCAAAAGGGGCAAGCTCCAAGAGCCCTCTAGAAACTAATCTCTCTTAACAGTCGAGGCTGAAGTACCGGAGCTTAAGAAGTCCATGATATGTCTCTGCCCATTGCTAGTTCGAAACCCTGACAAACTGTTGGTGCGCTGTCTAGTGACCCTGCTTCTGCCCGAACTGGATGATGTGGGGCGCTTCCGATTGAAGTCACCTGGTCCGTCGGAGTTGGTGAAGTATGTTGTGATGAGCCGATGTTGAGGAGGGTGAGAACCATTTGGAGATATTTTATGTCGTCGAAGTTGAGTTATCTCCCTAAGAAAGAGTGTGAGACAATGTTGGTCCGTGTATCTGAAGAAGGTAGAAAAAGATCGAGAGTTGTCCCTAAAAAGCCAATGGAATCTACCTTGGATCTCATAATAAATGGGACAACAAAAAATAAAGTGATGAAGGATTTCAACTTCACCCAAGGAGCAAAACAAGAAAATCCGCTCCTCCGTCGGAAGATGGTGATCTGACTCAATCCGAAGTTGGTGAGAACACACCCCGAGTTGCCCAATAGTGATCCGAAGACTATGCATTGTGTGTTGCTGAAGGTATTGTGGAAGAACTATTCAGCCCTCCTGAATTTGTAAGAAGTGCTCATGGTAGAAAGACAGCTTGGGAAAAAGAGGGACAACAGGAGAGATCAATGTGCATCTGGTGTACTAGAGACTAACATCCTTCCGAATCTAATGGAGCATCTTATCCTTACTAAGCCGAGAGGGGGGGAGAACCCCTAAAGAATAAGGCGGGAACCTATCTATCCGTATTTGAATGCTAGACAAGAGAGTAGAAACCTGAAAATACTAGCTCCTTCGGCCTCCCCGAGAACTCGGAGAGAGTTCCATTGAGGAGTGAAGGGCGAGGTAAGGGTACCACCTACAACCCTCATCTTTTGCTCAATGTATGAGAAGGCAACAAACCTTGACCTTCCAAAAGATAGTGTAGGCACCAAAAGGCGAATTCCAGCAAACGACTTTCAAGCATGATCTTGATTGCTCCCAAATTTCCCAAATGCATACTCAATGTTTCATGTGAAATCATAAAGGTATGGTTGGTGATGAATGGGATTTTGCTCCTGATTTGAATTCTACAATCGGTGGTGCCGCCTATCTACTTGATTGGCTTCATGATATTATGGTAACCTTGAATTTATATATCAACTTTTGATGGCGAAGGCCTTTGCAGATAGATTTCCAAAACGGATTGCCTAATATGCTTACACAAAGTTCCTCACTAGGGTAGATCTAAGTTGGGTACCCATGGTCAACAGTTGATACAAAAATATTAAGCAATGAAGAATTGGTTTATTTCATTCAAGAAGCTTGCTTAAATAGACAAAATACACCGCCTCAAGCCTTGGGATCCTTTCAGAAGCTAGATATCGTATAGGATCAAATTAAATACAAAAATGTCAAAGGCCATCCCAAATCTCATAAACCATCTGGAGGCCAACTTTTCAATTAAATGCCTATCAATGCAAGTGGGCTGCCTATAAATTTCATATTACATTCCATTCTTTATCATTCCTCCCAACAATAAAAGCATTCGACTCCAATGCGTACAAAAGGGAAGGAAAATGCTGAGATAGCTGAGAATAACGGATCCAGTGAGTCTGATGCAAAAGTTATGCAAAAAGCGATATACTTTATGTGGTGTTGTCCTGAGAAGTCGGACGAGTCTTGCTAGCAAAGACATGAGCCAAAAAGCATGGCATGAAATCCACTAAGAGAGACGAGCCGATAGACGACAAAGATAACTCCAATTGTAGGAGTACCCATGTGATGCTTGTGATCACATAAAAAGGGTCATGGTCTTAAGAAGGAAGAAACAACAACTTCGACTGTAGGAGTACCCATGTGATGCTTGTGATCACATAAAAGGGCCATGGTCGTGAATGAAAAGTCTTCTTCCAAAATAGTCTCTCATGATGAAGGTGGATTGTTTGAAAAAATACAAATGCTTGAAAAAGATCTTGCATGGATCAATTACATGTGTCCTTATGGTAACCTTCTCATCCTACCGGATTGCATGGATACCCAGTTGCTAGAACTACCATGTGTTATAGAGTAGATCACTGCTTACGAGGTTCACTTGCATTATTTTGAGGAATTTTGGATACTATTGAGAATGCACTCCATATTACAATAATATTTTAAAGTAGTTTGGGCAACAAGAACTTTGATGCACCACTAGTCATATTAGACTTCTACAAAACTAAAAAAAAATTCTTTCATTGGATCGGCCTCAAAAAATGCTTTCCAATGAGTATATATAAGCCTATACTCCCAATGGATTGAATGCCTTAGAAGTACAAGAAATTAGTGTCTCGCCAAGCAAAAATAGAGATGGAATGTTTTCCCTCCAAGCAAAATCCTGGAAGGAATCTATTGTGGAATATTCTACTTATTTTTTTGTTAAAAATATTACATTCCATCCCTAATTTTTCACATGCATTCGATAGAGGGCAAGTAAATAAAGGCTATAAATATCTTCCCACTATGAATGTGGGACAATTGACACCATCCATTGTTAATGCATTGTGTGAGGAGTTCATGTGTATATCCAAGTTCTCATTTGTGGGCACAAATGGAATCATCCACATATAAGCACTGGATTGTCAACACCCAGGCATATTTGCATGAGGCCAATGGTATCATTGATGGAACATGTCAGGACTATGACAACAAGCTAGAGCCACATGGAATTTTGATGGCTATGTGGGCAATAGTGAGATTTTGGAGCAGCACCAATACGCCAAAGTAGCAACAAAGGAGGGTCACGGTCGTTGTTGTGTCTATAGTCAAAATGTTAGTATGAATGGAGCTCAACTAAGCCCATATGCTAGAGAGCGTAGGGTCTTGTACAACTATTGTGGATATGCATTTGCTCCACCATGTGACCCACGCTTTGGCGATGTAGGAGAAGAGGGGGTGAGGTACTTATGCCACATCTGCCAAGCGTTGGTGACCCCAATACAAGGGGTCGAGGAGGAGGTGTCATGCTCCCAATGCCACAATATCTTCGTTAAAGAAATTGAGACTACACCATCGTTGTAGCAACAACGAGGGTTGGAGGCAGGGGAAGTAGTGGTGACACAACTGGTGATCATAACGGGTAGAGGTGATGAGGACTACACGAGCCGCATGGCAGAGGGCATCATTGCCACATTCTTAGCTCAGGACCAGGATGGGGGCGGATGCCGCTTTTGATGTGCTGGATGTCAACAGTGACAAGTATTAGGCAAAGGCAGATGGAGATTTTAATGCTCTCATGCTTTTTCTTCTTTCATGGTCTACACTAAAATTCACAAGCAATGCTTACTTCATTCTCTTCCTTATGTTTATAACTCCAACTGGGTATTGTCGGCTAAAACACACATAAATGATGTATGCAGACAGGGCAAACTAGTGGAGGCATTGCCTACTCTACATCACATCATTCACCAAAAATTATTGTTGAACTCCAACATTCATGGGTTCCTCTTACACACTTGCATCAATGCTAAATCCCTCCCAGAAGGCTAGGAAATCTAGGCACACATGCTCACCAAATGACTTGATCAAGACGTCTTCATTGCAACCAAATTGGTCCCATTATATGCCACCTTATTGCTGAAGGCATTTGACTCATTATTCGATCTGAAACAAAGCAAAAATATTCATTATCACATTGTGAAAAGTGGGATTGAGTTGGACATTTTTATTGGCAATGCCCTTGTTGACATGTATGCAAAATGATATGCACAGAATGGGTGGGATTATGAGATATTGGAGGTCATTAAAAAAATGCAAACGAAAGGTACAAATCCAAACATGGTTACCCTTGTGATATGTGTCTTCATGGAATGCTATAATTTTGGGGTATGCTCAGAATGGACTTGCCAACAAGGCCCTGAAGGTGTCGACGGAGGGCAGAGGCCCAAGGTGGTAGTTACAAAAAAAATAATGAAGAGAAACTAAATTGGATGGAAATCCTTGGGAAGCATGTCACTTCTTGGCAAACAAAGCAATTTTGTGGACTCCTTGAGAGGCTGGTTTACAGTCCATATGTGTAGTACTAACATGGTAGGTAAC
Organism: Wollemia nobilis; assembly: GCA_028583015.1. NCBI lineage: Eukaryota > Viridiplantae > Streptophyta > Pinopsida > Araucariales > Araucariaceae > Wollemia > Wollemia nobilis. The sequence goes on from JAQPPZ010003147.1 coordinate 3,325,441, forward strand.
AAAGCCATATCCATAGCCATCATGAGGTCAAGCTATAGAAGCCCTATGACTCTAAACTAAAATTCAATTACTAATAGAGCATAGAAAGAAGATGAGAGGAAGCTACAGAGAGAGGGGGAGGGGAGAATAACCAAAGAGGTGATTCCCCCATCAGGATTCACACAAGAAGGAATTGCTGTCATACCAAACTAATATAGAAAGATTTAGCAATGAAGAACTAGTTGATTTCATTCAAGAAGCTTCCTTAAATAGACAAAATAAACTACCTCAAGCGTTGGGATCCTTCAGGAAGCCAAATCATTGAATAGGATCAAATTTAATACAAATATGTCAAAGGCCATCCCGAATGTCAGAAACCATCTGAGGCAAAATTTTAATTAAATGCCTGCCAGTGCAAGTGGGTTGCCTACAAATTTGATATTACATTAAATATTACATTCCATTCCCTATCAACAATGGATTTTTTTGGAATTGTGGCTTTGGGGCTATCACTTTTCTTGGCAAAAATATAATATGTGGAGTTTGATAAAGGTTCTACCTCTTATGTGGTTAGGTTAATGTAGACAAAACAAAAAAGAACTATGGATAAGTATTGTATTAAATTCATAAGCATTCTTTGGTCTTGTAGTGGTGGTTTTCGCATTTAAGCATGGGCTCAAGGATTAAATATAGCAAGAAGTAGCTATGCACTATCTATACACCCTTCAAGATGTTGAACGTGTGGCCTGCATAGCTGAAAAGAAGCTATAGTTGCCTAAAATTCAGCCATGACACAATTTGAATTCCCATAATACTGACTTCAATAACCACAATGAGGATCACCCACAAGGTTACTTTTGTTTCAAATGTTGGTCATGACATACATGGGATAAGGCATGTGAGGACTAGCATTACTTCCACATGGAAATTGAGGATGAAAATTCCAAATAGGAGGATGTCCTCACATCGCCTCATCAAGAGGAACCTGCAAAACCTAACAAGCTTGAACAAGGTATGGGTACTACAACTTTCTCAGCAGTTGCCCTCATTGGAATACAAGCTCATCACACAATCAAGGTATAGGGCTTCATAAAAATACAATAGGTCAATGTTTTGATCCATTTGGACAAAACTCATAATTTCATTAGCCATGATACGGTCAAAGCCCTAGGGATGTGTATAAACAATATTGACAAAGAAAATTTTAATGTTTTGATTACTAATGATGTTAAGGCTCAATGTGTGGGTAATATTGCTAATGTTCACATCCAAATGAGTACCTACCAAGGTTATACGAGCTTGGGGGATGGGGGGATGGGTTACGGGATGACGGGGGACAACAAGCCGATTTTAAGGGATGGCTGGGGGACAACAAGTATAATAGTATTAAAAAAAATCAAAATTTAAAATAATTTACATAACAAAAATGAAAAATACTAAATACTAGTAGTTTACAACAAAAATACTTAGTTTACAACAAGAATATTTAGAACTTAGAAAGTTAGAAGCCATTAGATTCTTAGAATAATTTAAAAATTACAACAAATGTCAAAGACTCAAAAATTCTAATAAGTAATATTGGCATAGTCTAATTACAACAAAAAAGTTTATTTTTACATTGTACAAAAAAAATAGTCTCATAATATCATTCCTTTGGAACTTCTCATTTTGTTGGGCTATCGCCATCAGAATCTATATCTGAATGAGCTGCTCTGATCATCTGAGTGAAGATCCTCCAATGGAACTCCAACCAACCTCTCCTGACCCTCATCCTCATAAATTTGTCATGCATCATCTAGATCAACATCCCATCGTATGGCTGGAGATTGCCTGTACTCTGGCTTAACTCTCTTACGAAGGCGAAAAGAGTTATGCATTGCAACTAGCTTCTTCGCTCTGCGAGAGGTAAGTCTGTTCCTCCTCACATTGTGGATAAAGTTGTATGTGGACTAATTCATCTCAACAAGAAAGGAGCTAGCAACCTGTGAAAGAAACCTATTTTCAAAATGTTGCAAGTTAGGTGTATCATCCCCATATAGCTGCCACCATCCAATGGAATTTTTTGGGCAATGGTATCCCTATCCTCTATACACTCTAGTTGACTTAAGCAAGGTCCTAAAAAATTCACAAATTGGATCCACTCATCTCTAAGTTTTAAACCCTCCTCCTTTGCATATATCTTTTTAATGGCACTCAAACACCCCTGTCTCACCTTTGGATCTTTATAGGTAGCCACTCTCCTAGGCCTAGGCTCATACCACTTTGGGTTTACTGCATATGCAACCATGTGAAGGGGGGTGTTCATCCTTTCCCACCTCCTTTGTATAATAGGCCTAATGTTGGCCTCATAGAATAATAATGATGGATCTCTAGTAGAAATGACCTTTTTTTATATCCCCTACCATGCTGTCAAAAGCTCATAGATCTCTCTTAGATTAGGAGCATTTGTATTAGCATATCTAATGATTGCAACAATTGGAAAAACAAAAGACACAATGTACCTACAAGAAAAAAATAATTAAATAAAGTAGACTATATGAGCAATCCAATTTGAAACTAAAAATGAAAAATCATAAATGATAAATCAATAAATCATAAACAAATAAAATAAATATGAACCAAATCTTAACTTCAACATTTCTTACTTGTCTTGAGTCCAGCAACTATCATCCAATACTATCTCTAATTTTATTTCCCTCCTTTGTCCTTGATTCCATCCACCTCTTCCACTTTGTGCATACTGCCATGGAATGTAAAGCATCTTGGACCTCAATCATCCTCTCCAATAAATTGAAGTAGGTGGCGTATCTAGTATCAGTTGGTTTGATGAACTCTTTCTTTGAGAAGAACCAAAAGAGGGCTAAGGAAGTGTGATGGTTGCAAATGAACATTTGCAAGTCTCTGACTTCTGCAACTATAGCCCTCACGCAATCTATCATCCCAATGTCCTTCAATGCATTGTTCAATGCATGAATACAACACGGGGTCCAAAAAACATGTCTATATGTTTGTCGTATCATTTGCTCCACACACCAGCAAATAGGGGCTGGATTTGTAACTACCTGTAGTGTACAAAAAATTTACACAACAAAAATGGTATCACTTACACAACCATATAGATTCTGATTTTCATAAGAAAAATGGAAATCGTCAAATTGATTACCTATACAACATTGGAGGGTCCAATAAGCTACAAGATTACTACAGTGGTAATGGCTTTGGTCTCTCTTTGAAAGGTCCAAGGTTCAAACCCCACTTAGTATGAGGGGACCGAGATCCCTCATAAAAACCTTGTGTAAACTCATTAAAAAAAATAATCAAGTGGAATTAGCTCAATCGGTTAAATTCCTTAATATGCCAAGGAGACCCAGGTTCGAATCTTGCCAAATGATACATGGATAATATCTAAGATTTGTTGTGATACAACTATGTGGTGATGATGTAATACGGGTGGGGCCCATTTCAATCCCATATAACCCATTAAGAAAAAAACATTGGAGGATCCAACCTCCTCAACAGCCTCCTTCAATAGGAGGTACTAGAACTCAACATCCTCTCTTTTCCCCGTGCAATCAATGGCTCAAAGAAAATAGGAACTTGTTGAACATGTGACAATGATATTGATGAGTGGACGTTGATGAATGTTAGTCCACCCATCTATGATGATAGAGCATCCATTCGTCAACCATGTGTTCCTCATCTACTCCATAACCAAACTACATCTGGATTATTATTTTTCAAAGAGAGGTATGAAGCTCAATTTCTCCAAGCGCTGGATATGAAGGCCCTACCTTGGCTATTTTTTTTAATGTTTCCTTGAAATAGGGGGAACGTGCAATATAGAAAGGAAGCCCATGTGTAAAAAATAATTGTGCTATAGCATCATCTACTTCCTCTCTTGCTTGCACATTAAACATCTCACTTATAATTCCTTTTTTCTTTGAGGGCAGTGGTGGCATACTTGAGGTTTTGGTTGATTCTTGTGGTTGTTTTGAGGAGGCTCCAAAGTCACCTCTATATGATTGGCCAGGTTTAGGGAAAGGCATGTCTAAACCTCTAAATTTGGCCTCTTGCACAAGCCTGTTGGTTTCAGCCACTTGTAGCCAGTTCATTTTTTTGCAAGCCCTAACCCCTGTTCCCTCTTTATCTTACAAGCTATTTTTTTTATTATTTAACAAAAAAACCCCTTGCAGAGATCCTTTTGTCTGAGAAACCATGACCAGGGGGTTCTACGAGTGATACATGGATAATATCCAAACTCTGTTGTAATACCACTATGTGGCAATGATGTAATAAGGGTGGGGCCCGTTCCAATCCCATATAACCAAGTGAAAAATAAATAAATTTAAGGGGTTCTACAAGTGATATATGGATAATATCCAAACTCTGTTGTAATACCACTATGTGACAATGATGTAATAAGGGTGGGGCCTGTTTCAATCCCATATAACCAAGTGAAAATAAATAAATTTACAAGCTGTTTTTTTTTTTTGAATTTAACAAAAAAAAACCCATTCGGAGCTGCCTTGGTCTGAGAAACCATGACCAAGGGGTTCTACACCATCAAAACCACCAACGAGTAGCTTAACTGGTTAGATTCCTCAATATTTAAATAAGAGATCAAGGTTCAAATTTTGCCAAGTGATACATGGATAATATCCAAGCTTTGTTGTAATAAAACTATGTGACGATGATGTAATAAGGGTGGGGCCCATTTCAATCCCATATAACCAAGTGAAAAATAAAAAAATTTACAAGTTTTTTTTTAATTTAACAAAAAAAAACCCTTGCAGAGCTCATTTGGTCTGAGAAACCACAACCAAAGGGTTCTACACCGTAAAAATCACCTGGGAGTAGCTCAACTAGTTAGATTCCTCAATATTTAAGGAGGAGACCAAGGTTCAAATCTTGCCAAGTGATACATGGATAATTTTCAAGCTTTGTTGTAATCCTACTATGTGGCGATGATGTTATAAGGGTGGGGCCCATTTCAATCCCATATAACAAAGTGAAAAATAAATAAATTTACAAGCTATTTTTTTTTAATTTAGCAAAAAACCCCTTGCGAAGCTGCCTTGGTCTAAGAAACCACAACCAGGGGTTCTACATCATCAAAATAACTCGGGAGTCATGCTCGGCCCTGATCGCACTAGCATTATCAAACAAATATCCAACTTTAGTCCTATAGAAAAGTAACAAAAAATGTTTCACGTCGGGTTCACCAAAGAATGTAGCCCAAAAATTCTCGCACTCCTTTCCTCAAGGCTAATGAATCCACACCTTAGAGGGGAATGAGAGAATGAATGGTCTACACCTCAGAGGAGAGGTACTTGAATTCATACCCTCTTATGGTTATTTTTATATGAATGGGTTGGGTTCACCAAGAAACATTTTGTGGCAATTTTGGAGCCTAGGTTTGGGATTTGTTTTGACCAAATCACACATACACCTAGGTTTGGCCAAAATGCAATTATTCTATCCTATATGCAATTTTCATTCCAATGTAAACAACAAACATAATTCAAAAAGACAAATGCAATATTTAAAAAGTGATTTTAAACCTTACCTGCATTCAGATGTTTGATGGAGATTCTGAATTTTTGAGTGTAGTCCAGATCGTATGCAAAAGGTCAATATTGTACTATGATTCTGCAGGATTGTATCACGATCTACAAGATCGTCTTACGAACAGAGACAAACTGCTCCGATTTTGCCAAGGATTAACAAAAACACGGGTAGAGATAGAAAATAGAAAACAAAGAATTGTATTGATGTTTATAAGAATAATTAAGCTTTAATGTCGGCTATTGGATAACTGTATAACATTATTAACTTACAAATGTTCAAAACTACATAAAACATGCACTTATATGAGATTAGGTGAACTCCAAGGATGCTAATGCATACATCTAGTATTCTATGAAATAAGGGATGCTAAATGAAATACTAATAAAATGAAATATAATTAGAATACGTAAACCAGAGCTTGGGGTTGCCCCCAAGTGAGTTGCAGATAATATCGTAGCCTGCAGGACAAGATCATATGCCGAACAACAATATCGTATGACGATTAGAGATATCGTATCCTCTGATCTGCAACAATGTCCTCTGATATACAACAATATCCTCAGATCTTACACACAACAACAAAATATCTAGAACTTAAATTTCACAATTAAGTGACATAATTCTAAATGCGAGGAGTTAGGAGAGTTTCAGGAGGAGAGATCTGGTTAAATAGGCAGGGAGGAGTGTCTAAAATATGGAGGAAGTTGTATTGTTACAACTTCATCTAAGCTGGACAAGACCGAACGGATCCGATCTTGCATTTCCTACATAGGTACACAGGTGAGGACAAAAAGTCGTTCAACTAATTTTTATCGTTTTCCACTTTTGTATTTTATGTTTCTAGGCAAAGATCGTATTACGATTAGTGCTATCATATGCTGATCGTAAATATCGTATGACTGAAATCGTATTACGATTTCGGAGATCGTACTATGATTTTGGAGGTTGTAGTACGATCTCGTCAAGTAGGCACAAATTTTGAGGTAATTAATGCAAACATGATGTTTTTGTAGTTTTTTTAATGTTCTCACATAAATAGGTCAAATTTAGGGTGCTGCAATACCCAATGTGTATTTGGTAGGGTGGAGATTCGAACCAGAGACCTCCTTTGGAGGATTGCGCTACCATCTCCAACTCACCTACAACACGTGGGTTACAAGTTGTTTTTTAATATCATAGATATTATATAATTAAATTTTATTAAGTATTTAAGTTTTTTGTAATTTGAATAAGTTTAATAGTAAGATTTTGAAGAAATACTAATGATAAGTAAAAAATTTAATTCCATACATCGAGATGATATTTAAAAGTATCATCCATTAAGACTTTTCAAGGGATTGGACACGTTTAACAATACCTCTTTCTAGGGGTGAAGATGTAAATGTTCCTTTAAATTATCGAACCATTATAGCCAACCCCCTATTTAAAAACTTGTTTGGAAGCATGGTTGATTGCAGAATCAACAAGTGAATAGAAGAACAAAGAAAGAAGACAAAAGGACAAACAAGTTTCAAACCAAAACACTCAACAAAAGATCATGGCAATATCTGCGTGCATGTGGTCTACTAGTAAGGATACCACTTGCATTATCGGTGATGAGACCCGAGTTCAACCCCCACAACGGGTGTGTATAAGAAGTATTACTCCAAAAAAAATCATGGTATCAATTTGAGACATCATTAAAAAAATGGGGAAAGAAAAAGGAGAAGCCTATTGTTGCTTTGTAGCCTTCAAGAAAACTTTTGACTCAATTCTTAAAAGTAAACTACAGAGTAGAATAAAGGACCTAGGCATACTAGAATAATATGGAGCAATTGTTCATAGACTTTATGAGGAGCTTTGAGCTAAAATAAAAATTCATGTAGCTCTGTTTGAATGCTTTAGAAGTGTCATAGGGGTTAAACAAGGATACCCACTATCGTCTACCTTATTTGACTTATATATTCACAAATTAAAAGAATGGCTAAATCTAAGAGGAGGAGATGGTGTTTATTTGGGAGAATACATAATGGGGCTTCTTGTGTATGTAGATGATCTCATTTTGATTGTAAGGTTAGCATAGGATCTAAGAGAGCACTTAAAGCCCTTGAACACTTTTACAAGGAGGTTGACATATAAGTAAATGCCAACAAAACCAAGATCATGATCTTCTTCAACCAAAAATTTAAAAATTGTTATTTTTAAGGGGATCTCCTTGAAGAAGTGACATAGTACAAATATATTGGAATAAATTGCAATAATAAGCTCAAATGGAAAACATGTGGAAGGAAGAGAACTTTAGAAGGATGAAGAACACATTTTGCATTGCAAAATAGAAGTAGAGAGGTTGAATTATGAGACTAAAAAATTATATAGGTTTTATTTGGGCTATCTGTGATAGCAATGATGTTATATGGGTGTGAAATATGGGTTAGCAACACATCAAACTTAAAATGAGGACAAATAGATAGGATTCATAAGTATCTTATTACAAGCAAATTCAAAATAAGATATTTAGTTCCATATGATGTTCTTCTAGCATAAAAATATACCTTCCTTATAGAGAAAGTTGGTTTGATTTATCTTCTAATGCATAATTGAAAGGATGGATGCAAATGAATGGCCTAAGGTTGTAACTAGAAGAAGATTTGAACAAGAGAAATAATATATAGACGAAACAAAACAAGTTGATGAACAAATGAAATATTAACAAAAATTAATTTCTAAATAATAAAGACAAAAGCATTTGTTAAGAAAAAAATCAAAGTACTATGTGGGAAAATGAGTTAGGAAGAAAGATAATATAATATATTTTTTAATTAATCCTATATATGATCAACCATCAAAAGGTATATAGAAGCAAACATAAATTGAAGAGCAAATATGTTCATGGCCCAATTGAGGACTAGCTTACACCAAATTACATGTGAAAAAGGCATATGGAAGAGACCAAAAGAGGAATGTGAGGAGATGATATGTAACTTTTGCACATCAAAGACAATTGAGATATGGGAGCACTTTATTTTAGAATTCATTATGGCTATGTTGATATTGTAGCAATAAATTAATGCATTATTTATTTGAAGAGGATAAAATAGAGAAAGTATGATAATTCATCATCAAAATCAACAAAAAAGCAACATGAATAAATAAAAATGATTGGGTCAAATTTTGTGTTTGGAAAATATGGTTCTTTATAAAGTCATTGTCCCGTAGGCTACTTTTAGCCTCATGGATGTTAAAAACCTTCTATTCTATTCCATTGATATGAGTACCAATAAAATTACCTATAGCAATTTTATTGATTTGACTAAGAACAATTAAAATATTAAAATAAAAGAAATTAGAATCCTATTTTTTTTTGAATTTAGCGAAAAACCCCTTGTGGGGCCACATTGGTTTGAGAAACCATGACCAGGTGGTTCTACACCGTTAAAATCACCCAGGAGTCACACCCAGTTCTGACTGCACCAGTATTATCAACTTGATTTTGGGTACCCGATGTGCGTTTGGTAGGGTGGAGATCCAAACCAGGGACCTCCCTTAGAGGATTGCCCTACCCTCTCTAACTCACCTATAGCACGTGGGTAAATTACAATCATAATTTACATGTTATAATTAATATTACATTATCAATTTGATAATACTACAATAAAGACTAACCATAGTTTTGAAATTATACAAAGACTTCAACATTTGTTCCACTAGCTAATAAAATATGTTATTTATTCCATTAACTAATCAAATACCAAGGTTTGTGTATGCAATGACAGGTTTTTTTACTGTATGAATGGACAAGGACATGTTGTTAAATATGTAATATGATTCATGGACAAGACCGATATTGTATGATGTAATATTGAATAAGGGTTAAGGGCATTCATTGTACAATGTATTAAATTTATTCTAATGTTTAAGTATGTAATCCCTATAGGTAAAGATGAACCTCGTTGTGGATAAACATGCCTTATAAACTTGTTATTAACCTTAAAGCCTTTCTTGTTGTGTTGGCTTACAATTAAGTTCATTTATGCATTTGGGGCTTTGGTATTGGTATAAATACCTCCCACCACTCTATTTGAATTATTAGAGTGTAGTGATTCTTATCCATTAATAAAATAGTGATTATTTATGGTGCTTACAAATACCTCTCAATTTCTATCTCTTTATTTTCTTTCATCCTTTTACACTTTTCATATAAGATTTGAGTGTATGGATTGCTTTCATTTGTTTTTGAAAATATTGTGGACTCAAACATGGTATTAGAGCAAGTATGAAGAGACAATGCTTGGTCATGCAGAAATTTGTTTTGGAGCCTCTATACTTCTTCCAAATTCTAGAGTGAATTCAAAAAGAGACTTTTTATCTATCCAAATTTAAAAAAAAAATTAAAATATTTTTGCTAGAATTTCTTCTTCCTTTGATGGTATCAAAGCCCTTATGATTCTCCATCTAAAAGTTCAAATTTGCTTCTAAATTGCCATTTTTATTTCCTCTTCCAAGCCTATGATAAGTTTTTAAAGTTAACATTGCGTATATATATATATTTATATATATATGGCTAAATAATAAGGGGTTGTACTCGGTTCCCCACCCTTGAAAAATTACAACTGTCTTCTTTAGAGCTTGAGAGTTTACAAATAGATACACTTCTCATCTCAATTGAGATGCTATAGCTAGAAACCTACATAATTTTACATAAATGTCTAAATTCTTGATTTTCATTTTTTGGATCTTTTTAATTTTTTGTATGAATACAAATATTTCAGAATTCAACATCCTTCTTGACATTTTCTATAGCAACCTTCACAATACCAAAACTTCACCTCTACTATATATGCATTGCATCTTAGTAGAGTAATATTTCCAAAATAATCGCACTATCATAGTACGCTTTACAAAATCTGGATTGCTAGTTTCCTTCCTAAAACACAAGTGCAACCACAAAAATTATAATAAATAGTTTATATGAAAACACATTATTGTTATAAAATAAAGCAAATATTACCAATGGAAAACATTAAAGTAAATATTAATTATTATTTGATTTAGGAAATCAACATTTTCTTGTCAACTTCAACTAAAGTTACTACTTCCTTTAACCATGGAAAGGAGAATTTAACTTCACGATCCTCAATTAAAACCCCTCTATTGGCTAGCCTATTGGCACATTTGTTACCTTCCCTTAAAGTATGTGTAAACTTGATTTCTTCAAACTCTTTAGCAAGATCTTGAATTTCTATAATTATCTTATGTATGTTCCATGGAGCCTTTACTTTCCTCAAAATTGTATTTATTACTATAAGAGAATCACCTTCCATCCATACTCTGTTCCATTTTATTTGTTTGCATATTTAAACCCTTTTAAAGTCACCCAAGCTCTAGCTTCATTATTTGTCTTAAATACACTATTGAAAGTGTAATGAGACAAAATTTATCCTCTATTATTTCTAATTATTCCTCCTTCTCCTATTGGTCCTGGATTTCCTTTAGATGCTCCATAAAAATCCACTTTAACCCACTCCACATATGGTGGTTTCCACTTTATATTCTTTGCCTTATTTTTTCTTCTCTTGTACTCAACATCATAATTCCATTTAATGACTTGAATCCACCTATCAAGGCTCTCCGCTTCTAGATTAGGGACTAGGTGAGTTGATAGAGTTAGTTTAGACTCCTCTATGGCTAAACATACATTCCTTTTCATTACCTCTAAACTGCTATCCTTTCCTTTAAATATTATTCTATTCCTTTCTAGCCATACAGTCCAAAGTATTGTATCTTTTGATATATCCCATATTATCTGTAAAACCTCACTTTTATAAGTGCTCTGCCATTGCTTTAACCAATATTCAATTCTGATATTCATCGCCATGCATTTACTGAACATATTAAGAATCCATTATCATAGTTTCCATACTATTCAGCAATATCCCAAGAGATGATCTACACTCTCCTCATTTTTACAAAGAACACATTGAGAGGGGCCATGAAAACACGTTTCATAAGGTTATCCCAGGATTAAATTCTTCTATGACCTACTAGCCAAACAAACATTTTGACTTTAGGAATTCTTGGGCTATTCCAAATATCTCTCCATATTCTAGAGATATTACTATTTTTTTTGTGTTGTACATTATATCCACTTCTTATTATGTATTCTCCCGAGCTATTAAACTCCCAAATAAATTTATCCTTGGCTCCCCTTAGAATAATCATAGTTGTTATCTTTCTACTCAATTGAATCCTAGAATTAATGTCTTGTATACTTGTAAAAAATATTCTTTCCATTTGTATCTTCCTTCCTGATCCTTGTACAAAATGTTTGAAACCCTATCATCATATTTGTCTTGAAGCAATCTCATCCAAGGTTTAAAAATTGGATCTAAATTGAGTGGTTTTTTATCACACCAAGTATCCATCTAAATAGAAAAATTTTCTCCAGTTCCCACCACCCATCTTAAACCTTTAATCATTAGATCAATAGATTTTTTTAAACCATTCCAAAGAGCAGAACCATTTGGTAATAAGAATGTAGTAAATATTAAACTTGGATCATTAGGCTCAACATACTTAGAACAATTCTTGCCCATTCTCTTTGAATCTCTTTGTACAATCTCCATATTAATTTTCTTGTAAGAGCTAAGTTTACATCTGTAAAAAATATTAAACCAAGATCTCCACTAGTTTTATCATTACACACCTTGCTCCATTTCGCCAAATAAAATTTCTTCTTATCATATAAACTTGACCATAAAAAGGATCGCATAATATAGATTAATTTTTTTTCAACTTATTTTGGCATAGAATACAATGACATATAATATATAGGAATTACCTATAAGACTAACTTAATTAACTATACTCTTCCTGCTAATAATAACCATCCATATTTCCAAGCTGGAAGTTTATTTTGAACTTTACTAATATCTGGATTCCATAATTATATCTTCATTCTTCCCTCAAATAAAGGCATACCTAAATAAGTTGCTAGAAAATTTGCCTACTCCATTTGAAGTAACTTGTAAATTATTGCTTTGATATTAGTTGGAGTGTTAAGGAAGTAAATTTTGGATTTTTTCCTATTAAATTTTTACCCTGATGCTCTTTTGTATTCCTTTAAAAATTTATTCAAAGCCCTGGTCTCATTTATCCTTGCCCTTCCAAAAAGGGTTGTATCATCTACAAAATATTGATGGGTGATGTTGTCGATGTTATTACTAACCTTAAGTCCACTTATAATACCATATTTGTAAGCCTTCTTTAAGTTCTTACTCAAAACCTCTGCCATAATAATGAAAAAATAAGGAGATATATGATCTCCTTGTCTAAGGCCTCTTTTAGCTTTATAAGTGTAGACACAAAAACCTAGCCACTTGTCATCCATGCATCCTCAAATCACAACCATTCATTATTTATATATATATTTAATAAATATATATGTATATATGTGAATAAATCTCAACCGCCCATCACGACTTAATCTTGACCATTCATTCATCATGATTTGTGTCACTTGTTCAAGCACAATCTCGATCCTTCATCATGTTTTAATCTCGGTCGCTCATTGGTGTCATCGAAACCCTAACATGATCAAGGGAAAATTATAAAATATGATTCATTTTTGTGAATCAAGGTCCCAAAAATTAACATTCGAAGAGCATTGATCATTTACCCACTCATACCTCCCATATTCATCATCGCCCAAAACCCTCATTGTCATATCTGTCACCGAAACTTATATGAACCCTACCCAGATTCTGCAATGTTCCCCATCACCCACAAATACTCTAGGGAATTTTTTGAACACTGCAGGGTGTCCATAGCCATCCCTGAACACTGCAAGGCATTTCTCATTTGCCAATTTATAGTCGACAAACCCTCAAATGCTCGTGAGCATTCGTGCATCATCAGATCGAGGAAGAAAAGCCATAGATTGAACAAATCCGGTACATTCTAATAAGGTAACAAGTATTATTGATTTTTAACTTATATTTTTTGTACTTGAATTACATTTTTGAGTAATACTTCTTATATACTTACATTTTATCACCACTGCATCTAGAGTTTGTAGATTTATTATTCAAAGGATCTCACACAGTGGAGCCCTTGCATATACTACTAATATTTTTGTGTTGTGATCTATTTTCAAGTATAAGAAATATTTTCATTAACAATTGTTGTAGCCATGAGTGGTCCCGTAGGGATACACAAGCCCACTCACAAATTATTTTGAGTGAAGATGACCTAGAGACATTGAATATTCATTTGAACGAGGGTTTTAAACCCTCTGATTGTAAAATCATTTGTATCAACACAAGTTGCATTGTAATAGTGGAGATCAAGGCTCCCACAATATTAATATAATATCATTTCTTTATTGTGCAATATTTCTTGTGTTGGATCTATTATCGTTATCTTGGTGTTGTTCATTTTCGCTTTACAAAAAGATTCTATTTCTAACCCATTGACAAACATTGAATAAAAAAATGTAGAGACACAAGCTTTAATCCATCTAACCCCTTTTTTAAAAACTAAACTTTTCTAAAACTACAAAATGAAAATCCCATTTAACCCTATCATAGGCTTTACTCATATCAAGTTTTAAGATCATTGCTTTCTCTTTTCTTGAAGTTGTTGAATGTATAACTTCATGAGCTACCATGATCCCATCCAGGATTTATGAATTTGTCTCCCTTTCACAAATCTTCCTTGCTCTTCTAAAATAATTTTGTCTAACAATGACCTTAATCGATTTGCCATCACTTTGGAGATAATATTATATGCCATATTACATAGGCTTATGGGTCTAAAAGAATCAAACAATTTAGCATCCTTCTTTTTTGGAATTAGGGTAAGATATGTTGCATTAATTTTATAAGGTATGTATTGTTTTACCCTAGACTATTCTCCTGCCACCAATAAATAATCCTTTACTATATCCCAATTATGTTGGTAAAAAGATGTAGAGAGCCCATCTGGACCTGGGGTTTTATCCTTATTAAAAGAGAAAAGAGATAAATGCACTTATTCTAGAGAAATAGTCTCCATCAGTTTCCTATTGTCTTCATTCATTATCATTGAAGGAACATCTTGAATAAGTTTATCATTAAGAACTTCAATCTCCTTTGATCCTAGAATATTTTGATAAAAAAAATTACCTCTTTTCTAATTTCACTTTGGTCTTCAATCCAAACCCCTTCTATTGATTTAATTACACTAATTTTAGATGTTGATCTATGTACTATAGCCATCCTCTGAAAAATCTTTGTATTTTTATCTCATTTTAGCCAAGTTCATCTTGATTTTAATCTCCAAAAATTTTCTTCCTTACTCAAAATATTATGATATTCACTAAGAAACTCTCTTTTCTCTGAGCTTGGATTATTATGAACATCTTTTTAGAATTTTAAAATTTTATCTTTCAGTTCTTCTTCAAAATATTTCCAAAAGTGTTCTTGTTCAATTCTTTTAATCTAGATGTCATAGATTTAATTTGATTTGGAAGAGCATATAACCCATTATTACCTGAAGAATTCCATGTTTGAGCTATCATATCAAAATATTGAGGATGGTCTTCCCACATCTGTTCATATTTAAAATATGATATTTTTTGAATTCACTTACCACCATTTTAACTTTTTTTGGCCAGTGATCTGAACCAATCCTTGTTAAGGTATTAATTTTAGCACAAGTTCCTTCATCTAGCCAATGATATGAGAGAATGCATCTATCTAATTTTTCTGTTATTAGGTTTTGGCCTCTCATGTTGTTGGTCCAAGTATAGTTGTCTTCTTCAAACTCAACCTTCCATATATTATTATTTTGAATAAAATTTGAGAAATATTTCATACTTTGGGTTAATTTCCTATTTTTCTTAAAATTTTCATCTAGCTTGGTTATGGCATTAAAATATTTTATGATCATAAATCAAGTTTCTTGGTCTTTACTTCTCTTAAAGGCTTCAATACCACTCCAAACTTCTAATCTACCTAACTAAGTTGTAGGTCCGTAGAATAAGGATGAAATAAATATCTACAAAGGAGCAAGTGACTAAAGAGGCTATCCAATACCTAGTTTTATGAATGGTTACATAGGAGGTTCTAGAAGGATTCCAACAAGTTAGAATTCCCCTTGCCACTCCTTTAGAATCCATAGTATCCCATTCACATCTTGCCCATACTGCTTTTAAAGTTTTTGAAACTTATTTTATCATTTTAGTTTCCTAGATACAAAGAATTTCAAACTTATTACTTAAACATATGTCCCTGATAGACCTCTACTTTGATGGGGCATTAGTACCCCTTATATTCCATGAGATGATAATCATGTCTCATTAGGGGATTTTGGCCCCGCCTATGTATTACCAATATCATTTTGTTGTTTGGTAAAGAGAAGTTCAACCAACTTAGTTTTTGTTCCTTTCTCTATGTTTGCTCTTGCTTCCCTGGATCTTGCTTGATAATTTAAGGGTTTTCGTCTTTTTTTTCTTACCTATAGAAGGAGTAGGTATTATTATTCTATTCCTCAATATTCTTTCATAATTTTATTTTTCATCATATTTATCCTATCCTAGCTCTACTACATAAGCTTTTGACTTGTCCTACTTATTTTTCGGTATTTCCTTATTAATGGCAAAGGTTTTAACTTCTAAAAATACATTTTCTTTACAATTTTTTTTCTCTTGAATGGTCCATGGTACTTCAAAAGAGTCTTCAAAATATGATGAGACACATTCCTTAGGTTCATTAAGAATGTTCTTCCTTAAATCAAGATCATACCGAATAGATGATTTCTTGTTAATATGTTAAAATTATTGTACCATGTCCTCTAAGTTTTGATCTACTTTTTCTTCATAGGATAAAGCCTCAAAAGAGTTGGTATTCTTCCAATATCCTTCCTTATTGGTCTCCACTATTTTTTATTTTTATTTTTTATAGATCTATTTTTTAGAAGTTGGAAATCATCTTCATCCATAACCATTTGTAAGTTTCTCTTACTGTTTTCTACATATGATTTTGTTGGGCTCTTCTTAGGGCATGATATCTCAATATGCCCCACCTCATGACATATTCTACATATAAAAGATGTGTTTTCATTATCTATGGTTTGTATCCACATATTATCCCCATAATTAGGAATGGTTGATTCTGGAAAAGTTTTACTTATATCAATCATGACCAATATTTGAACATAAATAGCCAAGAATACATCTTTCGTAGTATCTAAAATAAGGAATTCTACTAAAGTGTTTCTTATTGCCTTGAAGGTATCTATTTTCTAAAATTCAATGGGTAACCCAAACATCCTAACCCAAACTAGTATTAGGAATATATTTACATTTTTAGATGAAAAGCCTTCATACCAGTGGGTAAGGAAGAGTCCTTCTCTTCCCATAAACCAATGACCTCTTGATTTAGCTGGACATAAGAAAGAAAGGAAGCATTCGAAGAGATCAAGGCTCGAATCGCTCAGGCGCTAGTCTTGATCAATCATGATTACAGTAGGGATTTTATCCTATATGCTATAGGGGAGCCTGAAAGCTATGCTACTGTTCTGACACAAAAATGGGAAGATGGCGAGGAGCGCCCCATCGCATTTCTGATCCAAGTAATCAATCCCCATGAAGAGAAATATAATTTCATAGAACGCTAGGTGCATGCAGTAATGAAATCCCTCAAAAATTTCAAACAGTTCATCTCTCAAAGTTAGGTCACAGTCTTCGTCATTCACCCCGACATGCGAAATTTCATCATCCAAGGGGAATTGGGAAGCAAAAGAGCAGGTTGGGTGAACAAGATACAATATTTTGACATTGAGATCAAGCCCACCAAATTGGTTCGCGATCGCGCATTATGTCAAGAATTAGCGAAGAACGCAGCGACCGAAGTTGTAGGGTCTCAGAGGGATGACTTACCAGCCGAAGGATGCTTCACTAACCAGGAAGAGGACGAGAAAGATTGGGTTAGTGAAATAGTTGAATACTTCCACACTGGCAGTTCTCCTTCGCATCTAAATACTTCACAGTGAAGACATTTCAAGATGCGGTCCTCCCGGTACACTCTGCGCCCCGAAGGCCTGTTTTTCAGGAATATTGATGGGGTCTTTCTCAAATGCATCAAAGACGATGATAAAAGAAAATTCCTAGGAGATTTCCATTCAGAACTATCTGGAGGTCACTTCGCAGGAAGAACAACGGCACTAAAGATTATCAAAGCGGGCTATTATTGGCCCACACTCTTTGCTGATGCCTTCATCGTTTTTTGCAAATGCGAGCAGTGTGAGAAGTTCACCGACCCAAGAAAAAATGCTTCGATGCCCCTTCATCCGATACAAGTAGAAAATCCCTTTCAACAATGGGGGTTGGATTTTATAGGAGTCGTATCACCAAACTCCTCTGCAGGACATAGGTTCATCCTGACTGCAATAGACTACTTCACCAGGTGGGCCGAAGCGATTCCCATGAAGCATGCAGATCAAGAGACTGTAATCACCTTCCTAGAAGGATTGATCACCAGGTTCGACATCCATGAAGCAATCATCATGGAAAATGACCCTAGCTTCACAGGCGCTAAAATCAATGAATTCCTCTATAGATATGGGATATATCATAAAGTATCCTCCAATTATTATCCACAGGGCAACGACTTGGCAGAATCCACCAATAAGACTCTATTGAGGATGCTAAGAAAGCTCATAAAGACAAACAAAAGGACTTGGCATCTCCTTCTAGATCGGGCTTTGTGGGCCGATCGAATTTTTGTCAAGAAGTCAATCAAGACTTCACCATACGCCCTAGTTTACGACAAGGAGGCCATATTACCCATTCATGTGGAGATCCCTGCACTGCAGCTGTTAGAAGTAGGAGATGGAATTAGTCTGATGGAGAACAGATTAGCTCGGTTGCTGCAACTAGAGGAAGATTGCGAAGAAGCCTACCAGAGCTTCGCTAAGCATGCTCAGGTCACCCAAGATTGGTTCAAGAAGAAATCATCTGATCGTACATTCAAAGTGGGAGATCTGGTATGGAAGTGGAACTCTGGAAGGCCAAGCCTAGGAATCACGACAAAATGGATGCATTTTGGGATGGGCCATTCAAAATTATGAAGGTGAACTCAGCAAACTCATTCATCCTGAAAGATGCAGATGGCCAAGTCTTGCCGATCTCTGTCAATGGTCTTCATCTGAAGACTTTTCACCGCTAAGGTAAAACACGATTTCTTTCAAAATTTTTTTTTTTTTACAACTTCAGAAAACAGATCGTGTCAAAAATGCTTCAGCAAATGAACTTCGGCGATTTATAATATTTGGGAGGAGCTTCGACAGAAAAATGTTCGAAGTAGCTACTTCGGAGAACACTACCCCCGAAGTAAGTACTTCAGGGAAGAAACTGCCGAAGTAGAACTACTTCGGGGAAATTTTGGTGAAGCAATTGCTTCACACGGTTTTATTTCGAAGTGACTGTATATGTGCTTTTGTATATAATTCGCATTTGTATGTACATCCTGCTCCAAGATCGCAAAAGCAAGTACCACATCCAAATCCTCTTAGGGGACTTTTGATGCGAAGTGGTAAATGCAGGGAGGTTCGCTGTGAAGTAGGTTACTCTCAAAAGGGACCGAACCAAAGGCATGAAAAGAGCTTCACACCCGAAGCATTTTCAGCAGACACTTCGGGCAGCAGTCTTGCGAAGTAGATTTTAAGAGTGTCCTCGCGAGGCAGTTTTCAAAGCAGAATTTGGCAAAGCAGTTTCCAAAAGGGCAAAGCTTCGATAAAGTAGAGCGGTGACGCGGTGAAGAAGTACTTTGGGCTTGAAGCATCGAAATGCAGTCTGAACCAAAGGTTCATCGTGAAGAATTTTCAACATTAAGTTCAACTTCACCGAACCGAACACACGAGATGGAGAATTTGAAACGTGCTTCGAAAAGCGCATTGGCAGCAGCCTTGAAAGGAGTACAAAGCGGATGAATTTAAGGCAAAAGGGTGATGGAGCATTGCCCAAGGTAATTTAATTAGAAAAGGGGAAGAGAAAGCCTGTGTTGAGGTACGAGGTGGCAGCAGGTTGCGTCCCCAATGCAGAGTGTAATCATCAAAGCACATGGCCTCGCGTACTACACTGCTATAGAACTGATCAAAGGACACAGTCGCTCCTTCCGTTCGAAGTTTCAAATTAATTTTGGTAGGTGCCATAAATTAAGGTAGTTACCTATTTTAGGCTATAAAACACGAAGACCTATCAAGGAGAGGTATTTGTTCATCGACCCATACAAAGCTAAGGGCCTTCAGTTACTCTACCTTTCACATCCAAGTTTTCGCATTAAAACCCTCTGTATTAATGATTCTACTGTCATCACTCACAACATGGGGAAGAAGAATTCCAAAGAGAAGGGAAAGGATCCCAAAGTTGTAGGCCCCAAAAAAATGAAGAAGGGCAAGGAAGATAAAAAGCATACTCTAAAGAAGCTAAGTCTCCCCCTTCGACCCGAAAAGCAGCCAATGGAAGAGGGGGATGACTCAAAAGAAGAACAACTTGTGGAACCACCATTTGATGGGTGGGATAATATCAGAGACACACAACTCTCTAAGGGTGTATCTGATCTCTAATGCACCATAGAGTTCATGACAAGGAAACTCACCCCAAAAAATAAGAGAGCTACTACGTATTACTCCCAGATTTACTGGTTTTTAACCCCGCTTGCTCATCATTGTCCCGAGCTGATCTACGCTATCGCACAAAATTACCAACCTGCATCCAGGCAAGTGTTAGACGCTTCGAGTCACAAACTATTTTCCATACTAAAGGAAGATGTACAAGCAGCCTTTGCACCATAGTAGGGCCCGCCCAAGGGCTATTCTATTTATAATGTCATCTTAAGCGAACAAATGGAGAGATTCACCTCCAACAACTACATATTGAAATTCCTGCGAGAGAATCTCAAGAGCGGGCTACCTTCAAACAAGCTGCCCCAGATGCCCTTACCCTTGGAGGATTTCAAAAACATTGATATTTTCTCCATCATTGCATGGGTGGCGAGATTGTCAACAGATGCTTCAGTACAACCCTAGCAGGTGTCTTTGGCCGAATGCATTTCAAGAGGGGAGTTTTATGCCCCTGACGCTTCAAGGCCGAGCACCAACCCAATTTTCTTTGAATAGGTGGAATGGGTGGCCCGAACCCTGCATATAAGGCTCACTAGCATGAAGAATTCAGCAACAGGCCAGTACTTCGCACCCTGTTCCTTTCTTGTTTGGTTGTACTTCCACAAAGTTTATAAGCGGTTTCCCCATATCGCCATCTCTCCATGTGACAAGGATGGAAATCCTCTGCCAGTGTATCAATGGACTCCCATATTATTGAAGGAAGAGTCCTATTATCCTTTTAATCAGCAATTTTTGGGACCCGCCATGCATCTGTTAAAAGGATCTTGCCCTCGGGTACCACTCAGTTTGAGAGATAGAGTGGTACAAGGAAAAAAGAGGGACATTTTCCAATTGACACAAGGACTGGTGATTCACCTGTTTGGCTTCATAGGGAATCCCTTCCTGTTACCAGTCTACCCCTCTGAATATCAGTTCACATTGGAAGCCGCTCGATAGAGCGACTCTACAAATGCAGTATACGGTCACGGTCAGAAGTGGGCACATAGCTATGACTTCCCCTTAAGGATGAGTGTAATCAAAGTCTTTGCCCTTAAGCAGAATGTTTTCCTGGAGGAAAAGCTTGCCGATTTTGGCCTACTCCAGATTCTTCAGCAATGGCTCTATGATCCTTTGGGCCTGATGAGGGATCATTTGAAATTCAAGAACTTCCACATCTACCCTCACCCCGAGGTTGTGGAACAAAGGAATAACCCCAATGGAAAAGATCTGGAGTGGCATTTGGAAAGAATGAGGACATTGACTCAATGGCATGAATTCTACCCTATGGAGGTCGAGTTTGACCCCGATTAGTAGCCCCTCTCGACTCCAAGCTCCACTTTTTAGAAGAAGGCAAGGAACGATTTGAAGGAGGTAAAATACTGGAGCGAGGAAAAGCTTTGGGAATGGTGGATAATGAGAGTCCATCGTCAAAAAGCGAATTCTTATGGACTCTTAGCATCAGATAAAGACTTTGCGATTCTTTATGACACCAATATCGAAACTTGGAAGTCTATATCCTTTGCGGATTTTGTTCCCCCGGCTACCCCAGGGTCAGGCGAAATCCCAAGAGGCATTAAGGATGCCTTGGAGGAAGAAAAGGAAGTAGGGGCTAAAGCTATGCCTGCAACACTACCACATAAGCCATCGAAAGTCCATGATACAAGTGTTGAAGAGGTAGAACAACCGTTGGAGAGAAAGAAAAGAAAAAGGTAGGAGCAAATTCAAGTGCCTCCGAGCCACCCAAAGTGCCCTCACACAAAGCCTACAAGTACTCCTGTTGAATCACCTGCATCAGGCCCAGTTGAAGCAAATATTGAGGATGCAGGGCCACCAAGTGCTGAGACGGTCCCTGAAATAGATATCATCGATGTGGAGGAACTCCTCCAACAAGAGAAAGACCAAGGATGCATAGCAAAAGTTGTGGAGGTCGGGAGTGTTGAAGCCCAAGAGGAACAAGAGCCAATCACCCAAGATGTCACCACGATCGCTTTGCCAAGAAGGCACGCATGTACGCATTCTCTTCCCTTCGCCTTGGTCTTCGACGCATCCACGATAGTCCAGATTGGAGGTCCTCATCAATCTCTCCATCCCCTACAAGGTCAATCCCCCACTTAGATATCACCCATTGCCAGTCCAATCCTGCATAGCTCCATTCCTCCCGAGTCGTCTGACTAGGATAAGCCCGTTGAAACCACTTCGCCTACCCATGCCACCGTTCCTTCAATCCTAGGTCAAGGCGAAGGTAGTGTCCCAACACCAAGCCCCGTAACCCACTCTCCCATAGCTCAAAGCATAGTCCCACTTGCCAAAGCCCCTGCTACACCCGTCCCCGAGCCGTCAGGGGAATCCTTCCCCGTTAGTTCTTTATATTTGTTCACACCTTTGGCTGGAGATTCGGCCTTTTCTGAAATAGATTTATCTTTAATAAAGGAGCACCCCCTGGCCGAGAAGCTACTCCTAGCTCGACAAAATATAGAGAAAATGCTGAAGGAGGCAAGAAAGAAAAGAGGGCGATCTCTGGCCCAAGTTGAAAAATGTGCGGTTTTCGACTTGAAGGGCGGAAAGTTACATAAGGTTAGGAAGGTCCCTAAGGTCCAGAAGCCTCTGGATGAAATGACTCCAGTCGACTACGACTACCAGGAGAAGACCAAGGATCTGGAGCATTTAAATATAGATGACGAATCCGCATCCATGCATGTCAGGGTTGAAACTTTTTGAGCACATGCAAATATTGCTAATCAACATAGGTTTGAGGCAGAAAATGCCAACATCAAGTTGGAAGAAGAGCTGGCTAGGATCCACTCCGAGCTGGAGGATTCGTAGAAACAGTGCAGGTTGTTGAAAAAGGAAACACATGCCCTCAAACAACAAATTCTACAATTGTAGTCTTCGGCCGAGCAAGAAGCACAAAAATAGGTCAAAAATGAGCTAAAAGCCAAAGATCTCGAGAACAAGATCCTGCAGGCCTAGCAGCAATTGTTCAAAAAGCAAACCTGGAGCTGTTCGAAAAAGGTAGAATCAAGGAGATCCGC
This sequence comes from Wollemia nobilis, assembly GCA_028583015.1. Classification (NCBI taxonomy): domain Eukaryota; kingdom Viridiplantae; phylum Streptophyta; class Pinopsida; order Araucariales; family Araucariaceae; genus Wollemia; species Wollemia nobilis. The sequence continues at coordinate 3,348,639 of JAQPPZ010003147.1, forward strand.
TCACACCTGCTCAAAGGTTTCAGATCTCGGGCCTCCAGTGCCCTATCGATTTTAATTTATGTCACCGAAGCTCAACATGCCATTGCTAAGGAGGGACCAATAGTAGATGAGGTGATCCAAAAAATCAAGAGGCGACTCAAGCTTGCCTTTGAGGTCCAAAGTATTAGATACCAAGACCTGCAGGTCACTGCTATGAGTCGAACGGCTAGGGATTGGTCTACTGCCCAAGCCATTGTTCGCGCTTTCTTCTCCAAGGTGAAGAAAGCCCAAAAGGCGAAGGACCTCCTAGATATATTTGAGCAGGAGCAGCGCACATCAATGAGTTACTTTGAAGACCTTTCTTCTTTGGGTTTCCCGAGTTTCACAGACGATGATGGGAACCTTCTCACCCGAGAAGAACTTAAGCCGACGTGGCTCCATTTTGAGAGTGACGTCTCTGAAATTGATGAGTGGGAAGAGCCAGTCACAGAGGGACAAGTCACCGACTTCATCCTGAGACACTATAAAATCGTGGCTTGTCTGAATGACCTAGGTGCAAGAATCAAACACGTCGACATAGGGCAGATTGATCGGTTCCATGTTCTAGTCAAGGCACTCGAAGACCAAGAACCATTTTAGAAAGGGGTCTGGGCTCACGTTCGCCAAACCATGAAGAGAATCCATGACCGTCTTGTCCCATCACCATAGCAAGAGGCCACGCCAGCATGCGAAGGAGCAGAGGAGGAAGAAGAGGTAGAAGAAGAAGAAGGAGAACAAGAACCAGCTACGGAAGCGCTCCCAGAGGAAGAAGGAGGAGAAGGATCGGGAAAAGACTCTGGCCCAATGGATCAAAATTAAAGGGTTCTCCCATCGAGACAAGCTCGTTGCCCCGTGAGCCACCAAGAATGTTGACAATTTTGTCACATTTCTCAAGGGGTAGAAAAGAAAATCAAATTTTGTACAGATTTTGTAAAGTTTTTTCTTTGTTGTCTTTTTTATTTGAAAGTTGCAGCAATTTTGGCTTTCAATGCCACCCCTTTGTATATAAAGTAGAAAAGAAAGAGCTTCGCTGTCAAACAAGCTAGAGAAAAGAGCTTCGCCGAAGGAAAATGAAAAGAGCTTCGCACCCGAAGCATTCCCAACACTACTTCGGGCAAAAGTTTTGCGAAGTAGTTTCATCGAAGTAAAATATGAAGAAAAGAGAATGAAACTACTTCGCACCCGAAGCGTTTCCAGCAGCTACTTCGGGCGAAAGTTGAGCGAAGCGGCGTTCAGAAGAAAAAGAGCTTCGCACCCGAAGCATTTTCAACACTACTTTGGGTAGAGTTTCTTGCGAAGTAGTATCACCAAAGTAAAAATACAAGGATAGCGATAAAAGAAACTTCGGGTCCGAAGCACTTCAAAGTATTTACTTCGGGCAAAAGTTGAGCGAAGCAGCATCCAAAAGAACAACTCCGCCGAAAAAGGAAGGTCCAGATCGTGGTCCGAGTTAGCTAAGGCAAGAAAACTACTTCGGGCCCGAAGCATTTCCAACAAATACTTCGGGCGAGATTTCTGCGAAGCGGCATTGCCAAAGTAAAATACAAAGGAGAAGGCAAGAAAACTACTTCGCATCCGAAGTATTTCCATCAGTCACTTCGGCCAGAAAGCTAGCGAAGCGGGACTCAAAAGAGCATTAAAAATACTTCGCCAGAAAGTTGTCGAAGCACTCACTTCGGGCCCCTCCATCAGCGAATCATTTTTACTTCGCCAAAAGTCATTGCGAAGCATTTGCTTCGGCTAATTTTGTGTGAAGTACTTCTACCCAAAGTAAAATTGCTTTGGCCGAAATCTTCTCGAACCACAGTTTTGAAAGAGGATCGCAGTGAAGTATTTCTCCAAGGCATCGACGAAGCAATTTTGTCAACAAAGTGGCAAGGACAAAGAGGCCCGTTTTGCGAAGTAAATATGCTTCGGCACTCCCCACCCCCGAAGCAGTTTTGCGAAGCTCAATTTTGTGAAGTACAAACCAAAGAGGAGTTTTGCTTCAGCCCAGAACCATTGCGAAGCGAAGTTGTGAATGAAAACTTAGCGAAGCACTTCACGGGCATGCGTTCCAAGTCGGGTATCTTCCCGAGGTGATCAAGTGCCTCATAAATGCAATTTTTTATGCCCGATAAGCTCGCTCCTCATTTTTGGCAATCAAAAACGAAGTATCAAGCCATGATGGAGAGCCCGACGAGCATGGCGGCCACTCGAGCACCGCACCCGAAGACCAAGGACGTCCAGACGGCTCATCAATGCACCTTTCCATGGTTGACCCGGTCACGGTTGCCAGTTTTGGTAACAGATTTGAGAGCTCGATCACGAGAGCCTCGGGGAGCCGAATTCTCAGGGCTCGAGGGCGTACTTCTCATTGCTGTGTAATTATGACTCAGAGGCCCGGGTCCTCTATAAAAACCTAGGCATTATAATGTAAAAGGGGGGGAACTATCTGCTAGAAAGCTGCTGTAACTTGATGTCCTGCGATTAATACTAAAAGGCTTTGGGCTCGATTTCTTTCTTTTATGCTGCCTTCTGTGCTTGCTTCTTTTGTCTCTCTTCATTTGCATACTGAGATGTTGAACTCTGCATCCAGAGTGCGATCGGGGGCTGTACCCTAAAACTCGTCTGAAGGATACATAGGAAGGGAAAAACATCATACTGGTTTTCTTTTATGCTGCCTTCTATGCTTGCTTCTTTTGTCTCTCTTCGTTTGCACACTGAGATGCTGAACTCTGCGTCCAGAGTGTGATCGAGGACTGTACCCTGAAACTCGCCTGGAGGATACATAGGAAGGTCAATATTACATTTCTTTCATTTATCCTTGGTGTTCTTTGCTTCCATTCAAGTTGTCTGTTAGCGATCGTGCTTCCTATTCTCTCCCACCCTAAATCACTGATTTCTCTAACCCTAACTCCTTTTATTTCTTTCCTGCACCCTTATCTTCAAACATCCAAGTAGTTTAGCATAGGAGCCGGCCTTTCTCCGGAGATTGGCATGAGGGGCATCTCTTCCTTTCGGCATTTCAATGTTGGTCCAGGTCTAGGGTGCATACACTCACCCAAAATCCTTTCCTAGGCAGATTTGATGACCAACAGTTTTTGGCATGCCCGATGGGACCGACTGTGTCTGTCTCAATAAGATCCATAACCAGTCAAGGCCCCATATTTTAAATCTCAAACCCGTCTTCACCGGGGCCAATAGTTCAAACTAGTTCCCGATGTGACCCGGTCAGTCTCACTTGACTAGTGGTAGTGAGGACCGATGCCCTCATTACTGAAAGACTCTTAGCATCTGGCGACTCTGTTTACCCAAGAATATTTAAGTCGTAAAGACCAGTACCAAAAGTCTGTGCCTTCATGCAAACGAGATGGAGAGTTAAGAATAGAGGAGAGGAAACCGAGTTCTTTGAGCTAGATATTGATGCCTTTGGGGAGCAATCAAGGTTGGTCACCCTCGAATCATTGTTACGTGGAACATCCTCGCAAGAGGCTTGTTAGCAGACAAAGCCTAACTTTTGATAGTACAACATCTAGTTTTCCTCCCAATCCTCCCAACTCACCGAAGCATCCTAGTCCCTCCATTCCTATTAGTTGTCCTACTAGCAATCAAGGGGGAGCTTCGAGAATTCCTATTTCTCAAAATCCAGGAGCAAGTATGGCACAACAACAACAACAACAAATGCAATAGCCACATCCACCCAAGTTGTGCCCAGCATGGGATTCTTTGTCACCACTGAATCTAGCGGGACAAGGGCAAGTGCCGCTTGCTGCCATAAAGAAGATCCCAACGTTCGATGGAACTGGGAAGACTGCTCTAGAGCATATCCAGGACATAATATCTCTAGCGGTGATCCATGACATTACAGAAGAGCAAATTATGGTAAAGCTTCTGGTCCTTTCCCTTAGGGGAAAACTCCTCTACTGGTATAGATCTCTACCACCCGGTAGTATTACGAGATGGGATCAATTAGCTGGGCAAATGATGGGAAACTTCAATGAGTCTTCCGATCCTACCTCTCTCCTACATCAGTTCACTTCGATCAAGAGGCATCCACAAGAAGAAATCATAGATTTCAATGTTAGGTTCGCTCGAACCTGGCAGAGAGTGCCAATTGGACTTCGGCCAACCGACGAAGCTGCAACACTCTATTTCCTTCGAGCTTTCAATCCTGATATCAGTCTCATGGTAAGATATTCTAACGTTAATACTTTTCTCGAGTTATATGAGTTAGCCAAGAGGGCAGAAATGGATTTGATAGCTATGGGCAAGCTTCCCCAAAGGATGCCGACACCCATACTTCCCGAATTCCTTCAATTCCAATATGCAAGCGCAGCCGCTTCGCAAATCTCTACTACCCCTGCACTCCCAGTTTCATCTTGGAACCCGAATCCTATCGTGTCTCAAATCACTGCTCCCCAAATTCATTTCCCTACATTTTCAACTCCACAGCCCACTATCACTTCGGCATTTCCTGTACTACCAGCACCACCTCAACACCCCGCCCTTCCTCCAATACCGACGATGGCTTCATTGCCACTCGTTTCAAAAGTCGATGATATACAAACTAAAATTCTGCAAGAGATGCAGTCTCTGAACTCTACAGTTCAGATGTTGTCAAATGACATGACCATTGTGAAGAAGAAGCAAGCGCAATAGGAGTTCCTACCGAGAAGATCTTATCCTACGCCTGCGCTTACCAAAGACCAAGCAGTCCAGCAAGGGAAGGCTTCGACGAGAAATGCTGCGATTGATGAAGCTCCGAGCACTTTCGATTATGTATATTGGTGCTCTACGTGCAATGATCCACATGAAGAGAATACCTGCACCCTGCACCAACACTATGTACAAATGCTGGCAAACAGTAGTCATAATGGTCAAGTCAATGTCATTAGGCAGATGAGTCAGAACCTGACAATTGGCGAAGAGGAGCCGGTTGCAGTACTTACCAGAGGAGGAAGGAAGGCAATAGAAGTAGATGCTACTCAGATGGCTCCTTTAAAAGTGCAAGTTTGACCCGAGAAAGGACAATCATCTTCTTCGGCTCCGAATGAAGCTCCTCCACCTGCACCGATCAAAGAGAAGGCTCAAAAGGCCTCTGTCGAGCCACCTCAGGCAGAAACTAAGGAACAAGCTAAGGAAAAGCTCAAGTTTCCTTCCCTGACCAAGCGACAAAGAGTTGAAGCTACAGAGTAGTATCGCACTAGATACGAGCCCAGAAAGGAACCTGAAGTGCTCAAATCCTTGGCGTACAACATTGTAGAGGAGTTGAAGAAGATCCCAACCAAGATCAGCTTGTACGATGCACTGCAACTACCTGGACAGGTGGACTTGCTGCAAGAATCATTGAAGACAATTAAAGCAAAAAAGGTGGCACCGCTTGCTCTTGTGCAAACCCTATCCACATCCATCACGGGGAAGAACAGACCACCTCCGTTCTACCTGTCTCTACAAATGGAAGGGTATGTTGTACATAATTGCATGATCGACTCTGGGGCCGCTACAACAGTAATGCCAAGAGCAGTCTACGAAGAAATAGGGATGGAATATACGTGAAGTAGCCAAGGTGTACTCCAGTTGGATGGTACTCCAGTGAAGACTGTAGGAGTGATCAAGGACATTCCTATCCGACTACATAAGATGCCTCAGATCACAGTCATACAAGAGGTAGTGGTAGTCGACTTAGAGCCATATTTTAGTATGTGCTTGTCAAGGGAATTCATGACAAAGCTGGGCGGATATCTATCTATGGACTACTCTCATCTGGAGATTCCATTCAAAGGAAAGAAGGTGAAAATCTACAATGAAAAGCCTTCTTCCTTTCTTGTGCAGAAGATGTCCGAAGAAGAAAGTAGCGAACCAGTGAATGCAATGGTGGAGGAGATAGAGCAGGTAGACCTGGTCGAGGAATCTCTTGCGCAGTTAAGTTATGAAGATGAGTTCTCATTGGCAGACTTTAACGCCATGGTGGAGACCGAGATAGGGTGTTATGCGATCGCCAAGCCTAAAAAACACTCCCAACCAGAGAATAGAACGAGTGCCCAGGAAGGACTATGGAAGTTATTCTTCGACGGTGCCCGATGTAAAAATGATGCTGGGGTAGGGATTCTTCTAATTTCACCCTTCGAAGAGCAAAGGGAATATTGCTACCGGTTGACATGGAGCTGCACTAACAATGCAAGTAGAATACGAAGCATTGTGCCTAGGACTCAAGAAAGCTGACAAGTTAGGCATAAAGCATCTCCAAATCTTCGGAGATTCTGAACTGGTTTGCAACCAGGTCACAAATAAGTGTACTTCAAAGAAGCATTATCTAAAATCATACCGCAACAGGGTATGGGACCTGTTCGACCAGTTCGAGTCTCTCAATCTGCGGTCAATCCCACGAGAAAAGAATCGACATGCCGATGTTCTGGCATCCATCGCAGCCAAATACTCTCCAACAGAAGACATGGTGCACAAGCCCAAAGCTGTGAGGATGATCTACAGACCCTCTATCCCAGACAAAGATCTGCATTGGCAAGTCTTTGACAACGACGAGCAGATTGTAAATTTCATGATCCAAGAAGCCGCCACAGTCGAAGACAGAAGCTCTGATGAAGGAGAATATGAAGGGCTGATTCAATTGAAGAATAACCACGTTCCCAAGGGACTAATCACCCTTGAAAGCCTCTTTGATCAGAATGACCGAGCCCTCTCTCACATCATCAAAGTCAATGAAAAGCAGTATCAGGATTTAGAGCTTGAACCTGGAAAAGCAATAAAGGTTGGAACCGACTGCACTTCAGAAGAGATAGAACAGATACAGAATCTGTGCAAAAAGTTTTTTGACATAATTGCTTGGTCTTATCAAGATCTCAGGGGATACAATCGGCAGCTGGTTCAACACACAATCGAATTGCAGGAGGGGGTCAAACCCTTTCGACAAAAGCAAAGACCGGTTAATCCTAAGATCGAGGTCCTAATGAAGGCCGAACTCCTGAAGATGCTCGAGGTGAAGATCATTTATCCCATCAAGCACTCTTCATGGGTAGCGAATCTGGTCCCAGTCAAAAAAAAAATGGAGATATACAGTTATGTGTGGATTTTCGCAACCTGAACCAGGCTTCCCTCAAGGACCACTATCCTCTCCCACAAATCGATCAAATCTTGCACTCGGTGGCTGGAGCTCAACGCTTCTCTCTGCTCGATGGTTTTTCTGGATACAATCAGATCTGGGTCAGGGACGAAGACCAGCACAAGACAACATTCACCACCAAATGGGGGACATTTGCTTACCAGTGAATGCCATTTGGCCTTTCGAATGCTGGTGCCACTTTCCAGAGAGTGATGGATCTTGCTTTTGGTGAGCTTCTAAATAAGGTTATCATCATCTATCTGGATGACATGACCATTTTCTCCCGAAGAAGGGAAGATCATCCCACACATATACAACAAGTTTTCAAAAAATGTCGAGAGTTCGGCATCTCGATCAATCCAAAGAAGTCCATATTCGTAGTCAATGAAGGAAAGTTGTTGGGACATGCGATATCAGAAAAAGGGCTCGCTGTAGATCCTGACAGAGCCGAGGCTCTAATGAAGCTCCCACTCCCAGCAGACAAGAAAGGACTTCAATATTTCTTCGGCCAGATTAACTTCGTGAGGAAGTTTGTCCCTGACTTCGCCCAAGTCATCAAGCCAATGTCCCAACTCCTGAAGAAGGGCACCGAATTTAGCTGGACGAAAGAAAGAAAGGAAGCATTCGAAGAGATTAAGGCTCGAATCGCTCAGGCGCCGGTCTTGATCAATCCTGATTACAGTAGGGATTTTATCCTATATGCTATAGGGGAGCCCGAAAGCTATGCCGCTGTCCTGACACAAAAAGGGGAAGATGGCGAGGAGCGCCCCATCGCGTTTCGAGCCAAGTGATCAATCCCCATGAAGAGAAATATAATTTCATAGAATGACAGGTGCATGCAGTAATGAAATCCCTCAGGAAGTTCAAACAGTTCATCTCTCAAAGTCGGGTCACAGTCTTTGTCATTCACCCCGACGTGCGTAATTTCATCATCCAAGGAGAATTAGGAAGCAAAAGAGCTGGTTGGGTGAACAAGATACAGGAGTTTGACATTGAGATCAAACCCACTAAATTGGTTCGTGGTCGTGCATTGTGTCAAGAATTAGCGAAGAACGCAGTGGCCGAAGCTGTAGAATCTCAGAGGGATGACTTACCAGCCAAAGGATGCTTCGCTAACCAGGAAGAGGACGAGAAAGACTGGGTCAGTGAAATAGTTGAATACTTCCACACTGGCAGTTGTCCTTCGCATCTGAATACTTCACAACGAAGACATTTCAGGATGCGGTCCTCCCGGTACACTCTGCGCCCCGAAGGCCTATTTTTTAGGAATATTGATGGGGTCCTTCTCAAATGCATCAAAGACGATGATAAAAGAAAAGTCCTAGGAGAGTTCCATTCAGGACTATCTGGAGGTCACTTCGCAGGAAGAACAACGACACTAAATATTATCAAAGTGGGTTATTATTGGCCCACACTCTTCGTTGATGCCTTCGTCGTTTGCCGCAAATGCGAGCAGTGTCAGAAGTTCATCGATCGAAGCAGAAATGCTTCGATGCCCCTTCATCCGATACAAGTAGAAACTCCCTTTCAGCAATGGGGGTTGGATTTTATAGGAGTCGTATCACCAAACTCCTCCGTGGGACATAGGTTCATCCTGACCGCAACAGACTACTTCACCAGGTGGGCCGAAGCGATTCCCACGAAGCATGCAGATCAAGAGACTGTAATCACCTTCCTAGAAGGATTGATCACCAGGTTCGGCATCCCCGAAGCAATCATCACGGACAATGGCCCTGGCTTCACAGGCGCTAAAATCAATGAATTCCTCTACAGATATGGGATATATCATAAAGTATCCTCCAATTATTATCCACAGGGCAACGGCTTGGCAGAATCCACCAATAAGACTCTGTTGAGGATGCTAAGAAAGCTCATAGAGACAAACAAAAGGACTTGGCATCTCCTTCTAGATCGGGCTTTGTGGGCCGATCGAATTTCTATCAAGAAGTCAATCAAGACTTCACCATACGCCCTGGTTTACGGCAAGGAGGCCATCTTACCCATTCATGTGGAGATCCCTACACTGCAGCTGTTAGAAGCAGGAGATGGAATTAGTCCGATGGAGAACAGATTAGCTCGGCTGCTGCAACTAGAGGAAGATCATGAAGAAGCCTACCAGAGCTTCGCTAAGCATGCTCAAGTCACCCAAGATTGGTTCAAGAAGAAGTCATCTGATCGCACATTCAAAGTGGGAGATCTGGTATGGAAGTGGGACTCCTGGAAGGCCAAGCCTGGGAATCACGACAAAATGGATGCCTTTTGGGATGGGCCATTCAAAATTATGAAGGTGAACTCGGCCAATTCATTCATCCTCAAAGATGCAGATGGCCAAGTCTTGCCGATCTCTGTCAATGGTCTTCATCTGAAGACTTTTCACCGCTAAGGTAAAACACAATTTCTTTCTTCAAAAAAAAAAAATTCAAAAATAGATCGCGTCAAAAATGCTTCGGCAAATAAACTTCGATGATTTATAAGCTTTGGGAGGAGCTTCGACAAAACGTCCGAAGTAGCTACTTCGAGAACACTACCCCCAAAGTAAGTACTTCGGGAAGAACCCAGTAGAACTACTTCGGGGAAATTCTGGCGAAGCAATTGCTTCACGCGGTTTTCTTTCGAAGTGACTGTATATGTGCTTTTGTATATAATTTGCATTTGTATGTACATCCTGCTCCAAGATCGCAAAAGCCAAGTACCACTTCTAGATCCTCTTCGGGGACTTTTGATGCGAAGTAGCAAGTGCAAGGAGGTTCGCTGTGAAGTATGTTACTCTCAAAAGGGCCGAACCAAAGGCACGAAAAGAGCTTCACACCCGAAGCATCTTCAGCAGCTACTTCGGGCAGCAATTTTGCGAAGTAGATTTTAAAAGGGTCCTGAGGTAGTTTTTGAAGCTGAATTTGGCGAAGCAGTTTCCAAAAGGGCAAAGCTTCGGTAAAGCAGAGCGATGACATGGCGAAGAAGAAGTACTTCGGGCCCGAAGCATCGAAAGGCAATCCAAACCAAAGGTTCACCATGAAGCATTTTCAACATTAAGTTCAACTTCGCCGAACCAAACACGCATGAGATGGAGAATTTGAAATGTGCTTCAGAAAACACATCGACAATAGCCTTGAAAGGAGTACGAAGTGGACGAATTTAAGGCAAAAGGTGGTGGAGCACTGCCCGAGGTAATTTAGTTAGAAAAGGGGAAGAGAAAAGCCCGCATCGAGGTACGAGGTGGCAGCAGGTTGCGTCCCCAATGCAGAATGTAATCATCAAAGCATGTGGCCCCGCGTACTACGCCGCTATAGAACTGATCAAAGGACACGGTCGCTCCTTTCGTCCAAAGTTTCAAATTAATTTTGGTAGGTGCCATAAATTAAGGTAGTTACCTATTTTAGGCTATAAAACATGAAGACCTATCAAGGAGAGGTTTATTTGTTCATCGATCCATACAAAGCTAAGGGCCTTCAGTTACTCTACCTTTCGCATCCAAGCTCGTTCGCATTAAAGCCCTCTGTATCAAGGATTCTACTGCCATCACTCGCAACATGGGGAAGAAGAATTCCAAAGAGAAGGGGAAGGAGCCCGAAGTTGAAGGCCCCAAAAAAATGAAGAAGGGCAAGGAAGAGAAAAAGCGTACTCCGAAGAAGCTAAGTCTCCCCCTTCGACCCGAAAAGCAACCAATGGAAGAGGGGGACGACTCGGAAGAAGAACAACTTGTGGAACCACCAATTGATGGGTGGGAGAAGATCAGAGACACGCAGCTCTCTAAGGGTGTATCTGATCTCCGATGCACCATAGAGTTCATGACAAGCAGACTCACCCCAGAAAATAAGAGAGTTGTTGCGTATTACTCCTAGATTTACTGGTTTTTAACCCCGCCTGCTCACCATTGTCCCGAGCTGATCTACGCTATCGCACAGAATTACCAACCTGCATCCAGGCAAGTGTTAGATGCTTCGGGTCACAAACTATTTTCCATCCTGAAGGAAGATGTACAAGCAGCCTTCGCACCACAGCAGGGCCCGCCCAAGGGCTATTCTGTTCGCAATGTCATCTTAAGCGAACAAATGGAGAGATTCACCTCCAACAACTACATATTGAAATTCCTGCGGGAGAATCTCAAGAGCGGGCTACCTTCAAACAAGCTACCCCAGATGCCCTTACCCTTGGAGGCCTTCAAAAACATCGATATTTTCTCCATCATTGCATGGGTGGCGGGATTGTCAACAGATGCTTCAGTACAACCCTGGCAGGTGTCTTTGGCCGAATGCATTTCAAGAGGGGAGTTTTATGCCCCTAACGCTTCAAGGCCGAGCACCAACCCAATTTTCTTTGATTGGGCGGAATGGGTGGCCCGAACCCTGCATACAAGGCTCACTAGCATGAAGAATTCAGCAATAGGCCAGTACTTTGCACCCTGTTCCTTTCTTGTCTGGTTGTACTTCTACCAAGTTCATAAGCGGTTTCCCCATATCGCCATCTCTCCATGCGGCAAGGATGGAAATCCTCTGCCAGTGTATCAATGGACTCCCCTCTTATTGAAGGAAGAGTCCTATTATCCTTTTAATCAACAATTTTTGGGACCCGCCATGCATCTGTTAAAAGGATCTTGCCCTCGGGTACCACTCAGTTTGAGAGATAGAGTGGTGCAGGGAAAAAGGGGGACATTTTCCAATTGACACAAGGACTGGTGATTCGCCTGTTCGGCTTCATAGGGAAGCCCTTCCTGTTACCAGTCTACCCCTCTGAATATCAGTTCGCATTGGAAGTCGCTCGGTAGAGCGACTCTACAAATGCAGTATACGGTCACGGCCGAAAGTGGGCACATACCTGTGACTTCCCCTTCAGGATGGGTGTAATCGAAGTCTTTGCCCTTAAGCAGAATGTTTTCCTGGAGGAAAAGCTTGCCGATTTTGGCCTACTCCAGATTCCTCAGCAATGGCTCTATGATCCTTTGGGCGTGATGAGGGATCATTTGAAATTCAAGAACTTCCACATCTGCCCTCACCCCGAGGTTGTGGAACAAAGGAATAACCCCAATGGAAAATATCTGGAGTGGCATTTGGAAAGAATGAGGACATTGCCTCCATGGCATGAATTCTATCCTATGGAGGTCGAGTTCGACCTTGATCAGTACCCCCTCCCGACTCCAAGCTCCACCTTTTGGAAGAAGGCAAGGGACGATTTGAAGGAGGAGGTAAAATACTGGAGCGAGGAAAAGCTTCGGGAATGGTGGATAATGAGAGTCCATCGTCAAAAAGCGAATTCTTATGGACTCTTAGCATCAGATAAAGACTTCACGATTCTTTATGACACCAATATCGAAACCTGGAAGTCTATATCCTTTGCGGATTTTGTTCCCCCGGCTACCCCAGGGTCAGGCGAAAGCCCAGGAGGCGTTAAGGATGCCTTGGAGGAAGAAAAGGAAGTAGGGGCCGAAGCTACGCCTGCAGCACTACCACAGAAGCCATCGAAAGTCCATGATACAAGTGCCGAAGAGGCAGAGCAACCATTGGAGAGAAAGAAAAGAAAAAGGCAGGAACAAATTCAAGTACCTCCGAGCCACCCAAAGCGCCCTCGCACAAAGCCTACAAGTACTCCTGTTGAATCACCTGCATCAGGCCCGGTTGAAGCAAATATTGAGGATGCAGGGCCACCAAGTGCTGAGACGGTCCCTGAAATAGATATCATCGATGTGGAGGAACTCCTCCAACAAGAGAAAGACCCCAGAGTAGAAGTTGTGGAGGTCGAGAGTGTTGAAGCCCGAGAGGAACAAGAGCCAACCACCCAAGATGTCACCACGACCGCTTTGCCAAGAGGGCACGTAGGTACGCATTCTCTTCCCTTCGCCTTGGTCTCCGACGCATCCACGATAGTCCAGATTGGAGGTCCTCATCAATCTCTCCATCCCCTACAAGGTCAATCCCCCACTCAGATACCGCCCATTGCTAGTCCAATCCTGCATAGCTCCATTCCTCCCGAGTCGTCTGACCAGGATAAGCCCGTTGAAACCACTTCGCCTACCCATGCCACCGTTCCTTCAATCCTAGGTCAAGGCGAAGGTAGTGTCCCAACACCAAGCCTCGTAACCCACTCTCCCATAGCTCAAAGCATAGTCCCGCTTGCCAAAGCCCTTGCTACACCCATCCCAAAGCCGTCAGGGGAATCCTTCCCCGTTAGTTCTTTATATTTGTTCACACCTTTGGCTGGAGATTCGGCCTTTTCTGAAATAGATTTATCTTTAATAAAGGAGCGCCCCCTGGCCGAGAAGCTACTCCTAGCTCGACAAAATACGGAGAAAATGTTGAAGGAGGCAAGAAAGAAAAGAGGGCGATCTCTGGCCCAAGTTGAAAAATGTGCAGTTTTTGACTTGAAGGGCGGAAAGTTACATAAGGTTAGGAAGGTCCCTAAGGTCCAGAAGCCTCTGGATGAAATGACTCCAGCTGACTACGACTACCAGGAGAAGACCAAGGATCTGGAGCATTTAAATATAGATGACGAATCCGCATCCATGCATGTCAGGGTTGAAACTTTTCGAGCACATGCAAATATTGCTAATCAGCGTAGGTTTGAGGCAGAAAATGCCAACATCAAGTTGGAAGAAGAGCTGGCTAGGATCCGCTTCGAGCTGGAGGATTCATAGAAATAGTGCAAGTTGTTGAAAAAGGAAACACATGCCCTCAAACAACAAATTCTACAATTGCAGTCTTCGACCGAGCAACAAGCACAAAAATAGGCCAAAAATGAGCTAAAAGCCAAAGAGCTCGAGAACAAGATCCTGCAGGCCCAACAACAATTGTTCGAAAAAGCAAACCTGGAGCTGTTCGACAAAGGTAGAATCAAGGAGATCCGCTCACACCTGCTCAAAGGTTTCAGATCTCGGGCCTCCAGTGCCCTATCGATTTTAATTTATGTCACCGAAGCTCAGCATGCCATTGCTAAGGAGGGACCAGTAGTAGATGAGGTGATCCAAAAAATCAAGAGGTGACTCAAGCTTGCCTTTGAGGTCCAAAGTATTAGATACCAAGACCTGCAAGTCATTGCTATGAGTCGAACGGCTAGGGATTGGTCTACTGCCCAAGCCACTGTTCGTGCTTTCTTCTCCAAGGTGAAGAAAGCCCAAAAGGCGAAGGACCTCCTAGATATATTTGAGCAGGAGCAGTGCACATCAATGAGTTACTTCGAAGACCTTTCTTCTTTGGGTTTCCCGAGTTTCACAGACGATGATGGGAACCTTCTCACCCGAGAAGAACTTAAGCCGGCGTGGCTCCATTTCGAGAGTGACGTCTCTGAAATTGATGAGTGGGAAGAGCCAGTCACAGAGGGACAAGTCACCGACTTCATCCTGAGACACTGCAAAATCGTGGCTTGTCTGAATGACCTAGGTGCAAGAATCAAACACGCCGACATAGGACAGATTGATCGGTTCCATGTTCTGGTCAAGGCACTCGAAGACCAAGAACCATTTCAGAAAGGGGTCTGGGCTCACGTTCGCCGAACCATGAAGAAAATCCATGACCGTCTTGTCCCATCACCATAGTAGGAGGCCACGCCAGCATGCGAAGGAGCAGAGGAGGAAGAAGAGGCAGAAGAAGAAGGAGAACAAGAACCAGCTATGGAAGCGCTCCCAGAGGAAGAAGGAGGAGAAGGATCGGGAAAGGACTCTGGCCCAATGGATCAAAATTAAAGGGTTCTCCCACCGAGACAAGCTCGTTGCCCCACGAGCCGCCAAGAATGTTGACAATTTTGTCACATTTCTCAAGGGGTAGAAAAGAAAATCAAATTTTGTACAGATTTTGTAAAGTTTTTTCTTTGTTGTCTTTTTTATTTTGAAAGTTGCAGCAATTTTGGCTTTCAATGCCACCCCTTTGTATATAAAGTAGAAAAGAAAGAGCTTCGCTGTCAAACAAGCTAGAGAAAAGAGCTTCACCGAAGGAAAATGAAAAGAGCTTCGCACCCGAAGCATTCCCAGACTACTTCGGGAAGTAGTTAAATAAAGACAAAAAGCATTTTCAACACTACTTCGGGTAGAGTTTCTTGTGAAGTAGTATCACCAAGTAAAATACAAGGATAGCGATAAAAGAACTCGGCCTGAAGGACAAGACAATGGAAGCAAGAAACTACTTCCCAAGCATTTCAAACACTGGAAGATTTCCGAAGTAAAATACAAGGAGAATGAAACTACTTCTCATCCGAAGTATTTTCATCAGTCACTTCGGCCAAAAAGCTAGCGAAGCAGGACTCGAAAGAGCATTAAAAATACTTCACCAGAAAGTTGTCGAAGCACTCACTTCGGGCCCCTCCATCAGCGAATCATTTTTACTTCGCCAAAAGTCATTGCGAAGCATTTGCTTCAGCTAATTTTGTGCGAAGTACTTCTACCCGAAGTAAAATTGCTTTGGCCGAAATCTTCCCGAACCACAATTTTGAAAGAGGATCGCAGCGAAGTATTTCTCCAAGGCATCAGCGAAGCAATTTTGTCAACAAAGTGGCAAGGACAAAGAGGCCCGTTTTGCGAAGTAAATATGCTTCGGCACTCCCCACCCCTGAAGCAGTTTTGCGAAGCTCAATTTTGTGAAGTACAAACCAAAGAGGAGTTTTGCTTTGGCCCAGAACCATTGCGAAGCGAAGTTGTGAATGAAAACTTAGCGAAGCGCTTCACGGGCATGCGTTCCAAGTCGGGTATCTTCCCGAGGTGATCAAGTGCCTCATAAATGCAATTTTTCGTGCCCAGTAAGCTCGCTCCTCATTTTTGGCAATCAAAAACGAAGTATCAGGCCATGATGGAGAGCCCGACGAGCATGGCGGCCACTCGAGCACCGCACCCGGAGACCAAGGACGTCCAGACGGCTCATCAATGCACCTTTCCATGGTTGACCCGATCACGGTTGCCAGTTTTGGTAACAGATTTGAGAGCTCGATCACGAGAGCCTCGGGGAGCCAAATTCTCAGGGCTCGAGGGCGTACTTCTCATTGCTATGTAATTATGACTCAGAGGCCCGGGTCCTCTATAAAAACCTAGGCATTGTAATAGAAAAAGGGGGGAACTATCTGCTAGAAAGCTGCTGTAACTTGATGTCCTACGATTAATACTAAAAGGCTTTGGGCTCGATTTCTTTCTTTTATGCTGCCTTCTGTGCTTGCTTCTTTTGTCTCTCTTCGTTTGCATACTGAGATGCTGAACTCTGCGTCCAGAGTGCGATCGGGGGCTGTACCCTGAAACTCGTCTGAAGGATACATAGGAAGGGAAAAACATCGTACTGGTTTTCTTTTATGTTGCCTTCTATGCTTGCTTCTTTTGTCTCTCTTCGTTTGCACACTGAGATGCTGAACTCTGCGTCCAGAGTGCGATCGGGGACTGTACCCTGAAACTCGCCTGGAGGATACATAGGAAGGTCAATATTACGTTTCTTTCATTTATCCTTGGTGTTCTTTGCTTCCATTCAAGTTGTCTATTAGCGATCGTGCTTCCTGTTCTCTCCCACCCTAAATCACTGATTTCTCTAACCCTAACTCCTTTTATTTCTTTCCTGCACCCTTATCTTCAAACATCCAAGTAGTTTAGCATAGGAGCCGGCCTTTCTCCGGAGATTGGCACGAGGGGCATCTCTTCCTTTCGGCCTTTCAATGTTGGTCCAGGTCTAGGGCGCATACACTCACCCAAAATCCTTTCCTAGGCAGATTTGATGACCAACAATTACCTAGAACAAAAAATATCCAAGAAGAAATATTTGGGAAGAAATGATAGAATCACTCCTGGAGACTTCCAACTCCTATCAATCCATTTTCTTAATGTTGAAGCCCTTGGACGATACCCATTTAATTTAGCAAAAATTGCCCTATCTTGGAGCAACGAGGATCTCTATGAGGTGCGATCACTGACGTCTACCACTAGATATGATTATAAGGATTTAACTATAAATCAATCCATGGAAAGGAAACTAAAACAAAAAATCTATTGAAATTTACCAGAATGTCCTATAGCAAATATAATATTTGATAAAAACTTTATAATAATTTGCATGCAAACTTTCTAAAATAAAGAAGGGAAAAAAACTTAGCTTAAAATTTTTGTCTAGCTAGAATATCTTACCTCACTAAAGTCCTAGCCCTTCATTTCTCTTCCTATCATTTGAACCCTAGATGACAAATATTTGCAATTTTGATTTTCACGGCTTAAAAAAATCGTCATTACCCTTGTTCTATATGGTTGAATTCATAGGGTCATATCTCCCTCAATATTGCTTAGAATATTTTATGAAGTTGTTCAAATTCTGCACAAGTTGGTCCAAGAATTAGTTGAATCGGATAACCCTTCATGAAGATATGGCTCCTCAAAGATGAGATATTTTTTCAAAAAAAAAAAAAAACCCTAGGACAATCCAAATGGATTGATCCTCTTCTAGCCCAAAATTTGTAAGAATTTAGGAGCATCTTGAAGATGTAGATGATAAAAATAAAGCTTCACTCCCAAGAAAAAAATAAGTTGATATAGGGAGAGATAAGTAAATCAGAGGACTATCAAGTTAAACAAGGATTTCAACTTCACTAGTTAGGATAGATAAACAAAAAACTTGCTTCAATATGGAAGTAGGATCCCTCAAGCCTATGATAAGTTTGAAGAATAAAAAAGTACAAAATAAACTTTGAATTTGAAATATTTTGGCACCTTTTGAAATTTTCATGTGGGTGTGTGCACTTCGTAGTTAATAATATGCCTTTTGGTGTAGTTTGGCAAGGTTCTTAAGGAAATTGTTGTTGCTTTCAATAATGTTAGAGCGGTTGAGAGTTGGTTATATGAAATATTGTTAAGATTTTGGAGAGTCTAATGTTTTAATCTCCATGCAACTATGTTCAAAAATATATTTGCAATGAAAATAAGATCAAAATATGTTTTGAAAATTTTGATCACCCATTGAATGCATGTCACAACAATCTATGTGAAAATCCTTGGAGCAAGGTGGGGTTGAGGTTCTGTGTTTAAACCCTAATGGCAACATTTTTTGTTCAAATAGAATGACCTAGTCTACCTTTTCTATAGGACTAAAGTTGAATATTTATTTGTGAGAGCATGTTAAACAAAAATAACAATGCTCATTTCATCTAATCTATAGAAAAGGTATGACTAGGAATATCCAAACATGCTCTCACAAACAAATATTCAACTTTAGTCCTACAGAAAAGTCAAAATAAAAAATAAGTCCACAAATTATTCACATGGAAGTCTTCTTGATGTCAATAGGATCATGGTGTTCATCTTGAGTTATTCATTTTAATTGTTAGGAGACTCCAACTTCATTGCCCGACGGTCAGAGTGCCCTCATAGTGCAGAGGTTAGTTCATCATGTGAGAGAAGAATAATTTTATTGAGGTTTATTATTTTATAGTAAATTTATCCTCCAAGATACATACCTAGATTACTTCTTGTGCAAGTTATCTAGTGACTTCTTGCATTGTAATAAATAGACAAGTTTCCATGTGCAAGTTGTACATGTACAAGGTGTCCTATGCATAACTAGTTAGAGTGTTGGGCAAGCATTCTATTTTGTACATATATGGATGGCCTCTTAGATAGATAGAAGAATTATAGGTAGAGGAAATTTGGGAGACATTGTTTGATAGTGTAGGTCAGTGGATTGTGTTCCACACCACTTACTGGTGATAGATATGATATAGATCTATATCTTTGTTAATGGAGTGCTCACTTTATCTATAGCTACATTGTAATATTTTATATCTTTTATATTTTAGCATTCCGTAGTCATCTAGCAGATTTATTTTATTGCATCTTATTCTACATCTTGTGATTGTTATCTCTCATGGATCGTTCATTAAAAGCTAACGATGGTATCAGAGCTACGATAGATCTAATCTGTGCAGGTCTTTAAGGAACCATCATTATTGGTTTGCGTGAGAGTTTTGTCAAATTGACGCTCCAT
Source organism: Wollemia nobilis (assembly GCA_028583015.1). Classification (NCBI taxonomy): domain Eukaryota; kingdom Viridiplantae; phylum Streptophyta; class Pinopsida; order Araucariales; family Araucariaceae; genus Wollemia; species Wollemia nobilis. Next base: position 3,367,677 of record JAQPPZ010003147.1, read on the forward strand.
TAGACAAACCATTGGAAAAATATCTCAAGAGCATCTAGGTGGTTAATTTTGGGAGAGTCACAAAGATAATACTGAAAGGAATCTTAGTTTTAGAAATACTGAGATAATTTTCATCTAGAGTCTATTCTACAGAGTTATGAAAACTTATGAAGACTAGGACTCAATATTTCGATCCACTAGGTTGACAGATCATCTAGTGAAGATCATCTAGGTCATGTGGAGTTTGCTAACAGGTACCTAAAGTTTCTTTTGTTGCAAGAAATTAATCCTTAGAGGATTGGGACTTGTCCTATGAAAAACAACTAGGAGACTCCAAATTCGTTGCCCGATGATTAGAGTGCCCTCATAGTGTAGAGGTTAGTTCATCATGCAAAAGAAGAATATTATGGGAGAAGACTTCCTATGAAGGATTGTGGTGTCCTAAAGTGATTGATTTATAGAGGCATTAAGCCCTGGCTAATTAGGTTGGCCATGGAACTTTTACCTTTTGATGACATGAGAATAAACATTAAAATCTCTTCAAACTTATCTTCTAGATGCACCCATGTTGTAGTTTGTTGATGTTATGAATATTTTGAACACCCATTGAATGCATGTCACAACAATCTACGTGAAAATCCTTGGAGCAAGGTGGGGTTGAGGTTCTATGTTTAAACCCTAATGACAACCTTTTTTGTTCAATTAAAATGACCTAGTATACCTTTTCTATAGGACTAAATTTGGATATTTGTTTGTGAGAGCATGTTAAAAAAAAAAAAATGCTCATTTCATATAATCTATAGAAAAGGTATGACTAGGAATATCCAAACATGCTCTTACAAACAAATATCCAAATTTAGTCCTATAGAAAAGTCAAAATAAAAAACAAGTCCATAAATCCTTCACATGGAAGTCTTCTTGATGTCAATAGGATCGTGGTGTTCATCTTGAGTTATTCATTTTAAACCCTAACAGTACCAAAACTGACTAAGGTTATGAAATTTTTAACTTAATTTTTTAAATATGTTATATGGAATTGAAATGGGCTCCATCCATATTATATCATGAACAAGTAGAGGTAAGGTGGGGTTGAGGTTCTGTGTTTAAACCCTAATGGAAACCTTTTTTGTTCAATTAAAATGACCTAGTCTACCTTTTCTATAGGAAGGCATGCAAAGCATTTGGAGGTGGTAGATCAAGAGGTTGAGTCGTGCCATTTTTTTCATATTTTGTGCTTTAGGGCTTAGGTCATCAAAGCTTTGCTGAGTTCATCATCCAAGGGAGATAGGAAGATAGTGGCTCAAGTTTGATCACTATTTATGTACCTTCAAAAATTTGAGAGAATTAGGTCGACTAGGCGGTTGACAAGGTCGTCATCCATGCTATATAAAATCTAATTTTCACATTTAAATACCTTTGACCAATCATAGTGAAGCAATTGTGTAGCCACATAGGCTTAGGTCCATTGAAGTGGTAAAATATTAGTGGGCACTAGTGAATAATAAAGCACCAAGTGGCAATAGGTGATTAGCTTCTAATTTGCTAAGGTGTGGGCTTTTAATTTTTTCTTTTTTGATATCAATTAGGTTAAAAAAAATGGAGGCCATAACTTCTATATGTAGAAGAATTTTGAGCCCAATTTTTTCAAATTATATGATTTTTCAAGATCTATGAACTAGTGGCATTAGTTCAAGGATTTGTTGTAGTGTTAGGGGTTAGGTTGGATCATCAAGCCATAATTACTCATATTAATAGGTGAAACTATAGTATATTGTCAATCCAAATGATTGGCCTGCTACATAGTAAGAATCTATGATGCATATTTAAAGAAGATAAAGTAGCAACCCTTGATGAAAAAACCTGCTACCAAATAGAGGAAGAAGCTCTTGTTTATTTTCCTTGCTGATTGAACCAGAGTTGATTTTTCACATCAAATAAGAGAGTGAACCTATCAAGGTATGGCCAAATTTTCATAAGTTGTTTGGAAAATTTAATACTATTGAAGTAAGTCTCTTGGAGTTAGAGCTGTCTTTTCTCAAATTGTTTGAGTTTGATAATTTTGAGGACTATATCACAAGATTTAAGACGTTGAGAGTAAATATTGCATCTTCTAAAGGTAAAAAGAAATATGTATCAAAATGCATGAAGATTGTCCTTTGCTAATATCTCCTCTTATTTTTAGATGTTGAACCTCATGGTTCATATGATTTCTATGTTCTTGGAATCTCAAAAAACTCTTACTCTTGATCAACTTTTTTTCTCTCCTAGTTCATTTTCAAGTGGTAATGAGTAATTATGATGTCTCTTCACAAATACAGGCTCATACAAAGGAATTCAAATATGAGGATGCTAAGATCCAGATGCCCAAGGTCTAAACTAAGTATTCAAAGAATTGAAATACCATATGTAGATATTGTAAGATGAAAGGACATCCTATGAAGAACTGCTTATTTAAATTGTAAAAAATTGAAGTTGAGTTTCATATCGGTGGACGTCTTCTAGATGATGAGGGATATTCTAAAGGATCTGGCTCAACTATAAAGACCCATTAGAGCATCCATTATGAGGGAAATATATTATTGTTACTAATGTATTCTCTCCTTGGCCTCTCAATTAAAATTATGAGGGGGTGTTGAAAGTGTAATCTAATTCGGCCAAGGCTGACATTGTATGATGTAATATTGGATAGGCCTAAGGGTATTCATTATACAATATATTAAATTTATTGTGATATTTTACTATGTAAGCCCTATGGGCTACAATTGTTATCGTTAAAGCCATCTTATAAACTTGTAATTAACCTTAAGACCTTTATTGTTATGTCAACTTAAGATTAAGTTCATTTATGTATTTGGTAATTTAGTGTTGGAATCATTGGAGTCTATTGATTCTTATCCATGGATAATATAGTGATTATTTATGGTGCCCCTCAATTTCTATCTCTTTTCCTTTATTTTCTCTGTTTACTATTTTTGTATAATATTTGAGTGGATGGATTGCTTTTATTTGTTTTTAGAAAATATTGTTAATTCCAACACAAGTAAGGTTTAAAATAAAAGAAACTTAGATACATTATAGTGAAATCATAAAGTGAAATATGAGTTCAACACCAAAATTAAGAAAGCAATAAATTATACTCAAATAGGAAAGTTGTGAGGGCATATAAATGGAGTTAAAGTATAAGCATTCAACCTACAAGAAAAGAATAAGTACTAAATTTTCCTTTCTTATTTATTTTTTTGGTATTATTTATTTTTAATGTGGAGTTTGAATTGGGTAATGCTTAAAACAAGCTCAGTGCTTGCAATGTGGGTGTCTTAGATGTAAGGAAGAGCATATATTTTTATCCAATGTATAGTACCTACTACAAGTGTGTCTCAAGTATGAACTATGTGCATACACCCAAACAATCAATTAAAAATACCTATATACTAATTTTTTTTTTTTGAAAAATAAAATCAAAATGCTTTATCATAACAAGTTTTATAAAATGGAAAGTGCTATGTTTCATCAACTCATATTTGAGGAAAATGACACCCTCAAGTCAAATGGAAAGGGTTATTGATGGGAGTGAGAAATAAATGCATTTTATTAATAATTTGTTTTTACTATAAATCATGCATGGATCAAGAAAAATTTACAAAAATATTGAGGTTCAAACTTGTTTTTGGAATTTGCATGAACAAGAACTAAACTAAAAATTACATGGCTACGAAAAGTGCTATAATAATGGAATGAAGGAGTTGCATCCCATGGGGTGGGTGGATGGGATGCACACCTATGGGTCTCAAGCATTTGGGATAATACCCATTATTAACATAGGTAGACTATAATCAATAATTGTGGATTAGACATTCATGCTCATGGAAGGAACGTTCGAAGCAATAGCCCTTTTTTTGGGGGGGGATGGGTTGCATCAAATTAATGATAAAATATTCCCATGGATTTAGAAAATTTGGTGGGGAGTGATGAATTTCATATTTTAAACCAATGTTCAAATATCATGGGTGAAATATAACATTTTAATCAAATGGCATTAGCCCAATCAATTATATTCCTCAACTTCTAAGGAGGATATCCAAGTTTCAATCTTGCCAAGTGAAACATGAATAATTACCAAGTTGTTATAATACCACTATATGGTCATGATATAATATTGATGAGGCCCATTTGAATCCCATATAACCAATAAAAAAATTAAATTAAAAACTTAATGACAAATTTGTTTTGTTTCGCAATATTGTCATAAATTAAAAGTTGTAATTAATATTTACACTCAAATTCAAAACATTATGATAGGCACTAACATTGAGATGGTATTAGTGATATTTTAAGTTGAAATAATTATCTTGAAAAACATTACAATAGTTGTTCAAAGATAAGTATCTTAATTGGTAACCCCATAAACATTTTCCATGCCATATATATTATGCTTTAATTTTATCTATTATTATAGGTATCTGCATTTTGCAATCTACAACCTATCATTATAATCTAGAATACTAGTAAAGGTATTTTAATCTACTTGATTTATGCATGTCAAAATGTTTATTTATTTTCTATACTTCTTTCTTCCTCCATTGTTAATACAAAAAGTATAATGCACTTTCTATCCAACCAACAAAATTTTCAATCAAGAAGGATGTAAACAAGATAAAATGGAACACAATATTTCAAAACTTTGAAGACATATACCTTAGCATGCACAATATATCTCCTTATTTACATTAATATATATAAACAACATACTTTATGTCACATATACTTATTAGCATCCCTTGCACCTTACAATATGTTACAATAGTTACATTTCTTACATTTTAAGTGATTCTTGCCAATTTTATGGCTACCTATTGTAATTAGTTACAACTCAATTACATTATAATGACATGGTGACATTATATAAGTGGTTCTTAATTCCTAATAATATATTGTACCAATTAAGGATATAATCTAGTTATAAAAAAGGTATTAGAATTGTAAATTATACATGAATAATCACCTACTAACATTCTCCTCAACCTAAACCAGTGTCTTATACCAAAGGAATAATAAATAACACCCTATATCCCTACCAACATTCAAAAGCAAGAAATATAAGAATCCCCTACATCTCTCCCCAACTAAACATGTAGTAAAAAAGTGTGCATAGAAAATAAATACAAACTTGAAACCCTCCCTATTTAATTTATCTTCTCATATTAACTATTTACCATAGAAACCAACCTATGCAAAAAGAAAATGGGTCTAGGACCCTACCTTAAATCACTTAACAATACTAGATTTGTTGAAGTTTCCCTCTAACAAATCAATTATCCTTTTCTCCTATAGATCTTCCCATCCTTTCCCCAAGATGAGCCTTTTTTATTTAACTCGTAGACAAATATCTCAACTAAAATAGAGCCCTATAATAGGGACTTGACATGTGTCCTTTGGATCTATTTTTTTTAAATTAGGGGGTTGGTCTCACTCATCTCTAGAATCCTTTTCTTAATAAATCTAAAATAAAAAAATTAGGTAACTTTCTTAACTCACACTAGTTGATAATTAGACCATGGTTACAATAAATTGATACCATTAACTAATTATACATGTCAATACCATCAATCAAATAAAAAAGGATTTAAGTACAACCATAATATGGTTCCTATAATTAATTAGAATGCTCTGTAAAATATGAATAAATATTATCCATTCTATTTTTATTAAAGCATAAAATATGTAAATTATCTCAAAAAACCATATAACATTATCATCCATAATGTAAAGTCTAATCCACACTATAATATCTATAAAATATCTAAAGCAAAAAAATATGAATGATCATATCATGACCATAATCAAGGTCCAATGAGCATATGAGTACAAAATTAAGAGAATGCCTCCATGGCCCAAGGGTGACAAAATGGGCATGACAATTTTGCTTATGGTATTTTGTTGGTTGCCTTCCCGCTCAGTAATGATGGATGGTGGGAGGTAAGGAAGCAAGAAGAAAATAGAGCTAGATTATCTTCTTTGATTACAATGAGCAAAAACATAGTCAAACAATTAAAAACATATGGCTTCAATGATGAATGTTTTAGTCTACCCTTGTTTATGGATTTCTTTAACATCTGATGAAGTCATGCAAGGTCAATGTCTCTTACCAAATTACAACATGATAATTTGAGAACTCATAGTATGTTTCAATTTTTGAATTTTAATTAATTCTCTTCATGTCACTTGTAATATATTCTCTAATTTTCCAAGGCTCTTATGATATGGTTAGAAGTACAATATTAAAGAAGTGTTATTAGGTTCTAAGAATATGTGCACTATCGTAGAGTTTCTTACACAATGGTTTTGGCGTTGCTTATGGATTTTGCAACTTTTTTGGTCTTTGGTGTTATTGCAACATTAGGGGTTAAAGGACATAAATTTTTATGAACCTTTGCTTCTCATAAATATTAAAGCATCCACAATATGCTAAATATTAAATAAACCAACCACAATGATTAATACACACAAAGACAAGATGTGATAATACCCTTCATGTAGGGCAACACCAATATTATTCCTTAAGGAAGGAACCACTCCACAATATCTCCAATGATGAGAACTGCTCCATGAGCCAAGACTGTTATAAGATAATACTCAATATGATTGATGACCATTACAATGATAAATTCTTTCTTTATATGCCCATATTCTAATTCTACTTTGGGGAGTTTATTGCTAAACCCTTATCCCACGTATTATTATAATATAATCAACCTTGGTCTATGTGTGGCCCATGCAAACTATCCATAATACCCTTAGACAATATAATATCATATTATCGTATTCTTATCCCTAGGTATCATAACATTCCACCCTCATTACAAATATTTTATCCTTAAAACATGAGAAAAAACTAGATAATATGATTTGTTAAGCAATGTAGACTAGTACCAATCTTAACCATCCTTCCATCCATGTGAAATTTTGATTGGTGGTGGTCTATAATGATGCCAAGATGACATTATACCACTTTAATATCCATAAATTATTTTTTGGCTACATGCTTCTGTTTCTCTACTCTGATATTCTAAATTATTGGTCCTAATATTCCATGATGTTGTCATACCACTCTGAAATCTAAAATTACTATGCTTTTTTTCCCAAGCATTGTCATACTTGATTTTTTTTACTCCATGTAGATCCATGATAATATTTATGCCTTAAGCCTTGTCTCTAATATTATTGCTACTCATGGTGGTATGGGTAGCAATATGTTGTAACCTTAATATTTTGTTTCGTTTGATTCTTTAACATTTCATTTGATTGTTTTAAATTCTTCCTCAAGTTGTTTCTCATGTACCCTTATTTTGGTGCATCTATGTGCTCTTATAATAAAGCTTCCTTGGATGTTATTATCATTTCTTCGTAGGACTCTACTACTAGCTCTATTGTAGACTTAAATTTTGATTCCTCTATTGGTTCCTTAACTTGTTTCCCTACCTTAAATGCTCTTATTTATCCTTGGATCCTTGCTTCTTAAGATAAGAAATATCATATAGTGTTATCTTATTTTTCTTGTACTATAACTTTGTGAACTTATTTTGCACATTAATGTTAACAGGTATCCAAATAATTCAACCAAGGATAACCTAAAATAATATCCACATCATCCATAGGATCGATAATAGGATTTGTCTAAACAAGAGATAATAGTAGAAGAAGATATAACCATAGTTTCAATGATGACACAAAGTGGCGATGCATGCAATCGAAAGAAAAACAACCCAGACACACCCATCTAAAAAAAATCTACTAATTATAGGTTAAGGGTAATAACAAAAACACAAAAAATAGCAAACTAGAAGTCAAAAATAGGACACTAATTTGACCAAGCACAAGAAACTAGGACATCAGATAGAGGACAAAAATAAGCAGACATCCAAGCTTCGGTTGAAGCTTGCACCACCTGAGCCCTAAAAATATAGGAGGCAAGTTTTGATTCAGAGTATCCTACCCTCAATATTGCCATGGAGTATTGTTGAACCCCATTTACCACCAACCAAGGCCATAGCCTTAGACCCTACAAACATTGTTTAAGTGTATAATTCCTCGAATGTACGTTCCCCTCTCTATGAAAAAAATATGGAATTAAATATATCATTATGAGGATTCCAAAGGAGTGACCATGTATCTAAGAGCATTAATGGTAGAAACATTATGTGATAGATCTTCAAGCACGAACAATGAGATATCATATCGGATGACTCCAAAGCTAGAAACCTCGAGATTATTCTTTATCAATATAGAAGTAGCCTAAACCATATTTTTAAATTTTGAGGGAAAAACTTTGAATATTATCTATAAATATGTACATTTCTTCTCATTGTAGTCATAAAAATCCATTCATTCTTCTAAGGGTGCTTTATATTATTCTATCATACATTTCATCCTTGCTCAAGTCTTACATACTGGTTGATTAGTTTTTGAACCTCTTCTCTCTGCATGTATGTAACTCAAAGTTCACACTAATAAGAATTTATGACTACTTATGAAATACCTATCCTAGTTCTAGTGTGGATGTTCTATTTTTATGTATGTTTTAGAGGGACCTATGTTCCCTGTGCATTGTTAGCCTCTATACATGTGTTAACTTCAATCCCTCATGGCACAAATATTCTATTTAGATCTTTGGTGCATCCCAACCCATAGGTAGGCTAGATAGTCTAGTTAGGTTTTACTACTTTTTCCTTATTTCCTCTTTTCCATAGTGGAGACACCCAGTAGAGTAGGCTAGCATAGGAAGGAGAGAAAAACACTAAAGATAACATGAGAAAAAAGAGCCAACCTTGGTAAAAAATCATGGAGGTTTTCCAAAGGAACCATATCCCATGCTCCCCAAACTTCACAAGATTGGTGCCTCGCACAAGGCACAAGGCACCATACACATTGTTTAGAGAAACACGAGCAATTACAACCATAGGGGATAGTGGTGCCTAGGGTGCAAGGGTTATTTTAGGCCCTCAACAATATCTATAAACATTAATTGGGGTAAGTCAAACAACTCTTGATTGCATTCTAGAGTAGCATAAACATACAACTTACCACAAACAAATAAGGAATCATTTAGCCCTTTATAATGAAGGTATTCTCTTATTTATAGTTTTCAATAGGCTAAAATAAAACTAACTACTATGTACAATTATGAGAAAAATGGATCTACATAATTGGGGACGATTTGGCACCACTTGAGATATTTAACATATATTTTATTAGGTTTCAAGCGGTTATGACTATAGGATTTTTAATTATGCTTTGTTGAGGTGACTATTGCTTTCCTACTTTGTTAATTGTCACATGGCCCAATTGTTCTTTTTATGGAAGCACACCCATGTTGCTTTGTAAGCATGGTGGACATTTTTTATGTTGATATCATATATTTTTTAAAATCTAGTCCAAGATGCTTTCCCCTTTCTATTACCTTTTGGATTTCTTTTCATGCTTTAATGCAATATTTTTCACCATGTCAAAACATTTTGGAATCTTGAGTCAACTTTATTGCTTATAAGATTTGTACTATACCAAAATGTTTTGAAACTCATGCTAACATCAATGCTCTATAGTTCCAACATGTCTTCTTTTGAACTTAAATACTCTACTTTGCACATTTTTTTCTTTGTCTGAGATTTGAAAGTGTACTATTGATGTCATTGCCTGAAAGGTCCAGTTTTGAAGAATACTTAAATCAATTTGAACAAAATATTTAGACTTAAGTGTATAAGCACCTTTTTAGCAGATTCATTTACCTGGAATTCCTCCCTTAGGCTCAAAAAATTGATATCTAGAAAGCTTTTCTTTTATTTATTGCCATTACTAGGGTGGCCTTTATATGGATTGACAAGGCTATACAATTTGTGAAAGTTTTACCATTTGAAATACTGAGGATGCTTGTATTTCCATAGATTGTAAGCTCTTATGAATGATACCAAACCCTTGTATAACCACCTTGAGTTTCCTTTTCTTCCTCCATTGTTCCTAGGTTTTATTTCCTAGGGTCCCTTATTGATGCTACCTTTGTAATTGCATCAAGGAATAGTGACTTGTTGAATAGTCACTATAAACCCAATCATAAGTGGAGGATAGTTCAATTTTCAAACTCACCCTTTTGGATGATAGATAAGTTCATTATCATTGTATGGGAAGAGATCTCAAAAAATATAGTTATTTTAGCTACCATTAGAAAGACTTTGAGACTCTTATCAATAGAGAGATTTGGCTTAGCTTCCACCAAAAATGCCATATGCCCTTATCTGTTTGATCTAGTTGATTAAGATCACCTTGTGGCATAGGGATTTTAGAATCTACTTGTTTCTTTTGGTTAAGGCCCTTTATTATCAATATCCTTGGTATTTTATTAGCACCAACTACTTGATAGGTTGAAGGAGCTTTATATCCTCTCATATTCAATGTTAGCTTTGAGTGACAATTTTACTCAAAATTTCTCCTTTCGATAGGATTTGCCTAGTGTAATGAGATTTCACTATAATTTGGTGACTCACATGGGGATTTTAATTATGGGAGACAAACGACCCAAGTTGCCTTGTCTATTGGGCACAAAGTCTATGGAGGAAAAAATAGGAATTTTTGGCTTAAGGAGGTGGGAGGTAGATTTATTAATTAGAGTGTAGCTTTGCTTGGGATCTCATGAGATACTAAGAATGTAGCTCTTATTTTACAAACCTCTCACACTAGGAAAACTATTGAAGTGCCTCATATACTTTGTCCATCCTTTCATCAATTCTTCTCTCACAAATTGATATGAAAAGGACTTTTCTTATATAGCTGAGCCAACAAAAGTATGATAATTTACTATCTTACCTCGTGTTTAGCCATGGCAATTGTCTCTTTCTTAATATAATGGCTAATTAGTTATTGAGGGCAATATAGATAATGATCTTACTTAGCCAATTTTATGATTCTATAAGCTCCTAATTTATGCAAGCCTCCTTTGAATATGCATGTGAATTGCCTGGTGCTCTTTCCCAAAAAAAATATTTTGTGTCATTGCCCACTTTAGCCAATAGTTATTTGATAACTTAATTGTTATTAACTTTATTTAAATATGACTTATACCACTTATTTCTATGCCAGTTTTTTCACATGTTGCTTGTTCATCAAAACTAGCAATGTCATGACCAAAGTTATGTAATCTTACACCACTCTCAGTTATTTGTTTTTTGGAACATGTGATTGGGTGTCATAAAAATTTATTCTTCACTTTGACATGAAATTATCCCTAAAGTATGTATATATCATTGCATTGAAATCAAGCATATAGAACTCATCATTTGTCTATGATTTTTCTCTCAACTCCTCCAGATATTCTAGATGCTCTTCAATCATCACTTAAAGGATTTCTAAATCATCTTCAACCAAATGGATGCTTTTATCCTCAATAATATCTATGTGGTAGGGGTTGGTATTCTATACATAGAGCCAAACCTTCCTTTCCTTGTAATTAATTATCATGTATATGTAGTTCAAATATAGATACCCCAAGCTTTACTATAAACTCCCTTGACAAGCACAATCTAAATAAAGGCAAAAGATCCACCACTATCACCTTCTAAATCACTAAGACATCTAAAATTTTTGTAACACCATTAAAATTTTCTTTACATATCCCACTATTCGGACTAGAGTCTCATCTAATTGTAGTACACCAAAACTATTCCATGTGTATTTTATGCTCATAATGTCATAAATAGCCTCAAGCACGACTGTTGTTGCCACTCCAAAATCCACCATGCAATTATGGATGATCCAAACTTCCAAAAATGAGTACATATAGAGAGGGATAAGGTTAATATTACCTATGTTAGGAGCTTACTAATATTGCACCAATTTGAGGTCCAAGAAGGTGAGTCCACTTAATGATATTTTTAGGGCCATTTTAAACAGATCAATCTGTCCAAGGATCAAAAAAGCATCAAACATGTTGATTCTTGATAGAAACCTTTTTAGCTCTTCAACTATGTTGTATTTGGAGGATTTTGGCACCCTTACTTCCTTCTAGGTTGGATATTTGAACCTCATTTGGTACTGTTTCATGGCTTCTTTCCTTTGTTTTCTAGTAATAGAAGGAAACTGTAGCTTCCTCAAGGCTTGCTCTCTAGATTTTTCTTGATTAGATTTTGGTATTTTTGGCCTTGGTTTCTCTTTGGGTTTCTCCTTTTTCTATTCCTTTTGAGGTTGAAAGGAGACATCCATACCATTAGTCTTCCAAGGATATGATAGAAGAGGTCTTTTATTAGATCTATTCAGTATGTGGATTAGATCAAAATTTGAAGGCTCTTTAGTCACTATGCTTATTTTAGATCTGTAAGCATACCGACAAGCCTTTTTGATTACATTTATACTTTCTAGGCTACAACCAGCTAGCATTGGTGTTGATAGACCATGTAGGTGTTAGAATTATGGGATAATTATAAGTTAGATACCAATAATATTCTTGAACAAGGGATGCCTCCTCCTCTTAACTTTTGGTAATATCAATTTACTTTTTGATAGTATTGCTAGTTGAAGCCCCTTGGTATTTTTTTATGTAGAGGTATCTTCTTTGCTGATAGCCTTCATACCTATTTTCAACACTTCATCGGTCTATTATAGTGATTTTATTTGTTAGGTTCTTGATTATAGCTTTTAGCTCCTACGTCTCTACTAATTGTTTAGGTTCCAGAGCAGGTACGACTAGTTTGAGAATGGTTGGAATAGAATGGTGAGGATAGGGCTTAGGTATCAACAAAGTGCCTAGTGAAGGGGATGATAGAGCCAAAAGTGAGGCTTGTTGGATTTTTTGAGGGATATCTAGGAAATATACCATTACAACATTTGGAGGGATCTTGCCAGTTAATATGAGTGCATTTTCTGCTGCAACAACTTGAAAGATCTAAGAAAATCATCTACAAGCTTAAGTCTAGAATGAAAGCTCTAAGGTAGTAGATAGAAGCTTGGGCATGGGATGGCCTTATATCTTGAGGGATTCTTCTCCAAATCTTATTAAACTGGATGTTGAAATCTATGATTTTTTCCTAGGGATGTCTTTGTATGGAGGTAAACTATTTGAGAAGTAAGAAAATAGTCCTCGAGAACATTGAACTCTAGGAAGAAAGGTTCAGACAAGTCAACCCAAGTTTTGATATTACTTTATTTTAAAGAGAGATACTAGGTTAAAAACTTACCTCTAAAAGATAAAACTAACAACCTCACCATTACAAAATCATGGATAATACTATGCATAGTAGCTAAACTAGCTATATCTTAGCAATGTTCATTGGTATTATTTTCACTACCATCATAGGAGGGAAAAACTTTTAGTGTGGCTTTTTTGGAGAATATTACATTATTTGGTATATTTTGCACCATGTATTCATTTATCATTATGTCATTATTTGATATTTGTAATCATTGGAAGTTAACTAAATATTTCTCCCATAAGAAAATTTAATAGTCATATCACCTCTAAGAGTAAGAGGAGATAAAAATATAACTGAAGATGAAAACAAAGAATTGCAAATATTGAAGCTAAGGTTGATTCAAAGCTTTATTCACATTTTTAGCATTCACATTTTTTAGCATACTATGTTCTAGTAGATAAAATTAAAAAAAAGTCCCATAATGCCATTTTGAACGCTAAAATATTACTCTGAGTCATATAACTTGTGGGTTTTTACCATACCCTTTTATATGTAAAAATCTCGAGCATGCCTTTTTTTTAAAATGAAGATAAAAATAGTGTGTGTTTTCTCTTCTTGCATGAGATATTACACCTAGGATAATTTTTCCATGATCTAAGACATTATCGATTGTCTATATCCATACCCTGAGTATACATCTCATGCATTGAATTCATCTATATATATGCCCTAAGTATACATCTCATGAATTAGTATTCATTTTCATTTTTGCTAATGCAATTAGTATAAAACTATAAGCATTTTTCTAAGTTCTTATTGCTCCTAACACCCTGTACATAACACGAACCTATGAGTCCACAATTTTCTCCTTGTCTTATTTTTCTTTGGGGCTCTCTATTTTCATCCTCTAGTACCCTATTCATAAAATAAAATCATTTTTCTTGTTTTTTCCTTGATGCTCGATGTGTAAAAAATGGCCCTCGTAGTTCCAAAGCCCCATGAAATAGAATATATCTATCTTTACTTTAAATTTTTTCCCAAATAGTTTTGATGGTGTCCAAGTTCAAAGAGAAAAACTTGCTGTAATTAAAAAAATGCTCACATAAAAGTGTTTGCATGGAAGCTTAGATAGGTCAATATTTTTGACATCTCGAAGGTTAATTTAGATATTGGTGTTGCTCCTTATAATAGTTGATTTGAATTCCTTGTAGAAGTTGCCACCAATGCATGGATTTTCTTTAAGGGAGAAACAAAAATAAAAAAGAAAAAAAACTTCAATTGGTACAACCTTGAAATGCTTAGAGCATGCAGTACAAGTTTTGGAACTCATGCATACAATAGTAGGAATAATAAAGGACTAGTTAAAAATTAGAAATAATGTTGCTATATTCAAATAATAATTTAAAGGTACCTCTAAATTCAATATTTCCCTGCAATCTTAAAGTTGGAAGATTGATCTTTAAAACTAGGTTTAAAATTTAGAAAGAAAAGACCATGGGTTCATTTCTCTTTGGGTAGAGAGGAAAATAATATTTTTATCATTGATTTTTTTTAGCTTCCAAACTCTTTTTTCTATAGTTAATTTTTAAATAGGGGAGAAATAAAGAAAATGATTTTATTGACTATAGAAAGTAGAAGATATTTTTTTTGGAAAGAACACTTGGGAGATAAAAGGGGTATGAATGATTTGTGAGTATTTTAAAACAATCACGGAATAAATAATGGGAAAATTGTTTAAAAGGAAAGTTTAAAGTTTAAAAAGTATCAAAAATAAAATTATAATTTAAGGAGATAAAAAGTGCAATTTGTTAATAAAATTGGCATAATAAAGGGGAATAAATAATTGAAAAAGGTATTATTAAAGTGCATTTTAAGAGTTAAGCTATAATCTTACTATAGTGGTAAGGGCTTTGACCTGTCTTTGAGAGGTCCAAGGTTCAAACCCCACTCAGTATGATGGGACATAGATCTCTTATAAAAACCTATGTAAACTCATTGAAAAAAAAGTGCATTTTAGAAGTTATAAGAGGGCATTTTTTAAGAAGGCATTTAATTTTTTTTGGTATTTTTTAAGTTTAAGCGGGTATTCTTGTAAGAGAGTAGACATTTGAAGAGATTTTGAAAATTTGAAAATTTAAGGGTTCTATATATTTGCAAGGAAAATTTATAATAAGGTGCATTTTCGATAATGACCGACACCTTAATTTTATCAAAAAATTATGTAGAATAAAAATAAAAATCTACTAGACAACATGGTTAAAGAAAAAAGAAAGCAAACAAAGAAACAAGTCAAAATTAAAAATGTGACTCATCAAAAGATAAAATAAGGGGAGAAAAGAAAATAGAAATTCAAAATCACGAGGGTTTGAGGGCTTGGTTCAATAATCAAAATACTTCTGTAGGAGTGTGAAGACCAGGGTTCCAATCCCTCGGGCCCAATAGTACCAGTGGACGTGTCATGTTAGCGTAGACGACTATGTAAAAGGTTTACCCGATGCAACTAGAGGTTATAGTGGCGATAAGGAGCGAGATTCGAACCCACGAAGAGGCATAGAAAATTGTAACGAGTTACTGATTCCTCTAGTATAATAATAAAAAAAGAAATTCAAAAGCACGGATCATCAAATGTTAGTATAGATGAAGAAAAACAAGTAGAAATTCAAATGTATGGGTCATCATAAACAAATGAAGGAGGAAAATAACAAGATGAAGTATTGAGAAATAAACTCAAAATGAGTGAAAACATGACAAATGTGACCTACTTCAGAACGACACTAGAGATAGTGCTCTTACGAATAATTGTGAGTTAGAATTTTTATGCAAAAAATGCTTATGAAACAGTTGATATATGTGGTGGTCATGATGAAAGTCAAATAGCTAAAGATATTTTTGAAGAAGATATTGATGAAAATGAAAAATTGTTAAACTTGAATTCTTGCTTAAATTCCATTATAAAAAAAGTTTAAAATGATATGTTAGCTGAATTAATATGGTACCTACTAATGATTTATGAAGAAGTCGAAAAGGGATATTTCTCAACACTTAAGGACTATATAAATCTTATTCTTGAAGAAGCTAATGAATGCTTTACAAATATTGTTACATTATCTAATGAAGTAAGGAAAGTAATACACATAGCATTACTCACTCTTAATATCCTTATGAGAAAGTACAATAAGGAAGAAAAGGAAAAACCCAATATGAAAGATGTGAGTTGTGGTATTAGTGATTTTCATCAAAAGAAAAACATGAATTGTAATACAAGTGACTTGAGGCCTATGATAGCAAATGTGTGTTGAGCAAGGTGTAGCGACAATATTGTCATTGTTGTCAACATAGTCAGATAGATCGGTTGATGCAGTGGACAGGAGTTTAGAGGTTACTTAGAGTATGTACAGTGATGTTAAATGCTTATGAGGATGTTTACCCACATTTTTGCATATTTTCCAAGAAGACCGAAGTGGCCCATATGCTAAAAATCAAAGAAAAAGCAAAACACCGGAAAGAAAAAAAGTGTCACGATATCACGACATGTTGCATTTTCGTGGTCCAAAGCAAAGAGAAAATGCAAGGAGAAAAAGGGTCGTGATATCGTGACATGTTGCATTTTCGCGGGCCAAAGCAAAGAGAAAATGCAAGGAGAACAAGTGTCACGATATCGCGACATGTTGCATTTTCGCGGTCCAAAGCAAAGAGAAAATGCAAGGAAAAAGTGTCGCGATATCGCGACATGTTGCATTTTCGCGGTCCAAAGCAAAGAGAAAATGCAAGGAGAAAAAGTGTCGCGATATCGCGACATGTTGTATTTTTGTGGTCCAAAGCAAAGAGAAAATGCAAGGAGAAAAAAGTGTTGCGATATCGCAACATGTTGTATTTTTGCGGGCCAAAGCAAAGAGAAAGGGCAAGAAGAAAAATGTGTCACGATATTGCGACATGTTGTATTTGTGCGGGCCAAAGCAAAGAGAAAGAGCAAGGAGAAAAAGTGTCGCGATATCGCGACATGTATTTTCGTAGGCCAAAGCAAAGAGAAAGAGCAAGGAGAAAAAAGTGTCATGATATCGTGACATGTTGTATTTTTGCGATCCAAAGCAAAGAGAAAGAGCAAGAAGGAAAAAGTGTCGCGATATCGCGACATGTCACATTTTTGTGACTCAAAAAGGGCAGGCAGGCAGAGAAACAAAAGTGTCGCGATATCATGACATGTCACATTTTCATGAATCAATAAGGGCAGACAGGCAGAGAAACAAAAGTGTCACGATATCGTGACATGTCGCATTTTTGTGACTCAAAAAGGGCAGGCAGACAGAGAAACAAAAGTGTCGCGATATCATGACATGTCGCGTTTTTGCAAATCAAAAAGGGCAGGCAGACAAAGAAACAAAAGTGTCATGATATCATGACATGTTGCATTTTTGCCAAAGGAACAGAGTAGTTGACAGTGCGTCTGATATTAGTGATGAACACCAGGATGGTGAAACTGAAGACTGCATAGTGACGTGGACCCATAAGGAATATTTAATGATTTGAAATCATTTAAGATGGTCGTTACACATGGGAAGAAGCGGACGCATGCCCATATGGAGAAAAGGAAACGAAGGGCCTCAAAATAGAAATGAAAAGCCTTTTCGAAAACCAAAACACATGCATGCACAAGGGAAGGAGAAAACGAACAGTCATCGAAGAAGAAAACGAACAGTCATCAAAGGAGAAAATGAACAGTCATGGAAAAATAAAACGAACAATCATGAAAAAGAAAATGAACAGTCATGAAGGAGAAAATGAATAGTCATCAAAAGAGAAAATGAACAGTCATCGAAGGAGAAAACGAACAGTCATGAAGGGTAAAATGAACAATCATCGAAGGAGAAAATGAACAGTCATGAAGGAGAAAACGAACAGTCATCGAAGGAGAAAATGAACAGTCATGGAAAAAGAAAACGAACAATCATGAAAAAGAAAACGAACAGTCATGAAGGAGAAAACAAATAGTCATCGAAGGAGAAAACGAATAGTCATGAAGGAGAAAACGAACAGTCATCGAAGGAGAAAACAAATAGTCATCGAAGGAGAAAACGAACAGTCATGACCGAGAAAACGAACAGTCATGATCGAGAAAACGAACAATCATGGTAGGAGAATATGGTGTCAATTCTTTGCATGTGACGTGTTTGACGAAATGCCTTCTCAATATATACAAAAGGAGTTACATAAAGAAGGAGTTACAATTGACAAGTGGCATATGAGAATATGAAAGAAGGTGTTACAATTGACAAGTGGCGTATGAGAATATGAAAGGAGTTACAACTGGAGTTACAAAGAGAAAGGATAGTTATAAAAAGAGTGTTGCTTGGAGAATTTAAGTGGGGGATTTTATTTTGTGAAGTATGCGATAAGGGTGTGTGTTTTGTGAATTGTGGGAGATGTTGGGTAAGCAATAGACCAGTCAGGGTCTTGTAAAAGTGAAGGCATTTTTATGTCAATATTCTAGTTTCAAAATTGAAGTCCAAGTTGGTGCTTGGCATTAGGGGTTGGTGCTCCTTCCAGTTGGTGTTGGTAAATCAGGGGTTGGTGCTCCTTTATGTTGGTGCAGATAAATCAGGGGTTGGTGCTCCTTTCTATTGGTGCAGATAAATCAGGGGTTGGTGCTCCTTCTAGTGGGTGCTGGTAAATTGATTGTAAAGTTGGTGCTTTGCAAAGGTTGGATTTGGATGGGAGTCCAAACAGTCATTTTGAGGAGTAGCCAAATCGGTGAACCTCGATACATCTTATGTTGTGTGATGTTATCTTGTTATATTTGCTTTATTTGGTTTTAAGTTTTCATTGTTTTGGCTTTAAGAGTTGAATATTGAAGTAACAAGAGATACATTGATTCACCCCCCCCTCTTAGTGTCATTGTGATACTAACAATGTGTGTTGTGATACTAGTGGCCTAATTCAAAAGATAGATAAAATTGTGATACTTATGATTTGAGATCCACAATGACAAACACATGTTGTGATACTAAGGATCTTGTAAAAAAGATAGGCATAACATGTAACACAAGGTATTTGAGCATTGTATGTGAAGACAAATAATTTATTGGAAGTGTATGTATTGATTGCATACAAAATATTTGTGTAGTCCATGATCGACATAACAATAACAGAAATAGCTTTAGATGTGTTGATGGATATTATTTTGATAATAGTGTGAGGTATTTAGATGATGACAAAGATATTGATATTCTAAGTTGTGTTGAAATTGATTAGTGTGATAATAAAATTGGTTGTTTTAAAAGTCATAGTAAAGAGATTGGTACAAAATTGTTAAATAAAATGGGATATAGAGGTATAGGTTTATAAAAACATATGCAAGATATGAAAGAGCCAATTATACCAAAAATAAGATCAAAATGTGAAGGTCTTAGATATATAGGATAGACAAATAGTAATGAATTTGTGACAAGAAAAAATGACATTAAATTTGTGATAAGAATTGATAAAACCAATTTTGTGACAAGTAACAATGAAGGACAAACAGGTAATAAGGAATCAAAGAATGGTAAAAATATTTTTGTAACAAATAACAAAGAATGTATAATAGGAAACAATGAAATCAAATATGTGTCAGACATCAATCATACAATTTTTTATAAAAAGGAAATAGATAAAGGGAACACAATTCAAAGAGTGAATAGTTGTAACATTGTGGTAGACAAGGACATAAGATAGAGAAATGTTGGGACCTCCAATGTTGTAAAATTTATGGAGGAAATAATCATTCCCAAAGATATTGTCAGTATTGTAATAACCCCATTAGATCAGCTACTATTAAATTATGATTCATATTTGATTTTGTTTCTAGAACAAAATATTGTTGATGGGTTTATGGTTGCAAGAACATGTATCCATCTATGGGCAAAAATATCAAGAGAGTCAAGTATCCTCCTTTAGGCAGAAATATAAGGGTTGGGCTATTCGCAAGAGGTAAGGAGGGCTATGATAGAGAACCACAACCTTTGAGTATATGGAATCTCATAGAATCACATGCATTCTAGACAATTGCCTTGATTTGTATATATGTTGTGCTCGCTGGATTGTTTACCTCCAAATTAAAGAAATACCTAAAATCTCCAGAAGAAAGAATACAATTAGGTGATATAAGTTATTATGCTAATATTTATTTAATTAAAATAAAAAGATGAAATAAAAGATAAATTATAATATATTTATATATATTTACACTATATAATATTAAAATATTCACATGTTATGTCAACGTATAATAAATTAATAAATAATAAAAATAGCCCCGGGTAACTATCAATGATTTACTAAGAAACTCACAGGTCATAATTCTATAAGCTTAATTTGGTATGCTAATTGTTGCCTATTTGTATTTTTTTTTAAAAGAGAAAATTTAGTTGAAACTGTGCAGTGAACTTTATCTGGTTTGGTTGAGTATACAAATTTATTTATGTTGGTTGGTGTTAAACTAAATGCATGTGTACAATTTTTTTTCACTGGTAGAAAACCTTACCATCGGATGCCTAAACTAAGCTAAGTAAAACTAATTTTTATTAAATGTATAACTAAATTATTTTTTTATTGGTCCGTGAGAAGCAGTTACTGTCTAATTGAAAAAAGTTTGCTACTAAATTGTACGTCTTAGCCAGGTAGAGCTGCTGTAACTTATCTGTGGGTCTAGACCAATTAGGAACCCAACTGATAATTTTATGACTAAATTGCTTGTAAAGCTTGAGTTACATTTTTCATAAAACTTTATTTTCTTGATAAAAAATTGCACTGCATTTACAAGTTGTGAGCATCGGTTGTATTGTATGCATATAGAAATTTGTATTGCATCCATTGGATTGTGCCGATCCCGTGCTTTCACCCACCTTTCACCCACCCTTTTCTTACTGCTGAAACTGGAGAGGTTAGCTTGTTCATGGTTCGAGTTTTTGTTGGTGATTCGTAGAAGAACTGAGATACCGCCTTTTGGTTATGAGAGATACAAAGACTGTAGATGATTTTACATGAACTACTTATAGCTGATGTGTTTAGCAAGGCTCATGCATTAAGGAATCTAATTTGTTGTTCTTTCCAAAAGTTTGACCTGGCGAGACTAAGTTTGTGCTCACCGTTGGGTGTTGTTAATATGATTATGTACCAAGTAAAAGTTATAGAATAAACGTTTGCTAAATTTAAAAGCTTTGGGGGAAATTTATTTTGTTTAAAAACTAGTTTTTTTTTGAAATCATAGTCATCAAAAGAATTATTTTGGATTATCCGTGTAATGTGGTTTACCGGCAAGGATGCCACTTGCATTATTGGTGATGTGACCGGGGTTCAATTCCCATGACGGATGTGTATAAAAAGTATTACTCAATAAAAAAAGTTATTTTGGATTAACATTTTAAAAACATCTTTATTTTATTAATACAAAAACACCTATTAGCGAACACAATAATTTACCCAACTTATAGTTCTCTTGAAGGTATTACATAATTAAAGCACATTCAAATAAATGGAAATTCGTCTTTATTTGGGATACGAAGAATGTTATGATTTACCTTTCATTTGTTTTTCCTTGTTTCTAAGTGTCATTGTTTGACTAACAAAAAGGATAAATCCATGTTAAGAGAAATATTAGGTCATACACCTATTCCATTTTCAAAAGTTGCTCCATGTTTATTTAGGTGGATAAAAGCAAGAACTATGTATGTTAAGTTGAGATGATTGTTCCTTTAGATTCATTGTGAGTCTCAAGGTTTAATAAAATATATGTGCTTACCTTCCTTTGAAATGAGATTGGAAATGGGTGTCGTTTAGCAATATTTTATCTTGGTTTTAAGCTGAATCTAAATAAAGTATTTCTCATCATCTTTCCATTTAATAAAATGGTAAATAAATGTACAAAAACTTAAGTAGCTAAATCAAGTGATTAGAGTATGATAAATCATAGTTGTTTTTAACCAACCTTAGTGCGGGCCATAGAAATTCCATGGCAGATGACCATGCTTAGAAAATGAACAATCTTCAACTGTAAGGGATACTTAATCCAACTGCTTCATCAAATTTAGTGCTAAAGTTTTACCAAGAATCCATCAGCTCCCTTATACGAATGGTGTGTTGGTGTTGTGACAACATGGAAGACCTCAATTATCTTGTACTTCAAATTTAAACATTGTATTTTCCATTAATATTTGGTCTTCCTATGAGTAATGTGAATTTGGTAAATATCTCAATATAACCTTGGAAATTATTAATGCAATGTGCTTTTGGATCAAATTGTTGTCTACTAAAATTTATGATTTGTATTTGTTTTATTTTAACAAGAACTCGAGTTTTAAGGTATTTATTTTATATATTTGTTCTTAAGTTAATATGGTCATTTAATTTATTATTGTTCATAAATTTAAAGTAGATCTCGTGATAAAATATTGAAATACCTTTTTATGAGTACATTTAGTTGTTTTAGGGTATGTCTAATATATAGATTTTGAAATTAAAAAACATCTTACTTAGTTATTGATTTTAATTAGTTATGTAATAGTTGCTTTTTATTCATTTAAAATACCATTATGGTTTATGAAGGGTTAATATAAGTATTGTATCATTTATTTTATTAGGTTTGATTCTTTTCAAATTACATTATAAATTGAAGATTTAATATATGCATTGTAATTTATATTTTATTTTGAATGAAAAGTAAAGGATTAAAGTACTAAGAAAGTATGAAAACTCAAATACCATTAATAAAATGATTTTCCCTTAAACCTTGTTTCGAACCATCGTGAAGTATGAAATATTTTTAAATACCTAACACCGATGATTACGAGTAGGTAATCATTGTGATTTGATAATGATCATTTTATAGCAAACCAACCAGGACAAGTGGTCCTTTTGCCAAGAACAAGTAATAAGGGGCAGTATGAGGCATTATCTCTAGGCCATTGTGCAAGTAGTAAGATGAGGAATGTCTTGCTCATCGTTCTGCTGGGAGATAGCTATCAGGATATCGGTACTAGAAGATAGGTAGATATCGATGCTAGCAGACTCAATGATGGGTTGGTATGGAATAACCCCTTGTCAATCTACCATGACAAGGGATACTTGGTCCTGAGTCAGAGTAATGGTGGACCCTTGTTGACTCCAAAAAAAGTTGAACTCTCAACTAGGCACAAGGTATGTATACACTACACCTTGGCATGTTAAAATTTTAGGATAGAAATTAGGCCAAAGGAACCTAAGTCCTCCATGCTAAGGGGTGGAGAATTATGCGTCCACCCTCTAGGATTTATGGTTCCTATAGGACAATCCCAATCGTGAAACTAGACCTCTAGTAAAGGAGAATACGAGTTTACAAAAAGACACCATTTTGCAAGATCTAGCCAATCTATACCACTTGAGAGACTGTCTACAATGGTTAGTATTCTTGAAGTGAGTAACACCATGCCTTTGTACTAATAAATATTGGGTGGTCATCAAAATTTCTCCTTACGCTTTGTTAAAGTCCTTGAAACCGATTAAAATTTTCACTTTGTGATTCTAGAGGTCAAGATTAGAATGGACAACTAGGTGCATTAGACCCGAGTTGTTACAGTTGGTATCAGAGCCCTAGGTTGCGAAGCCCTAGGTTGTGAAGCCCTAGGTCATAAAACCCTTTAGTTGCATGGAAAATTTTGAGTTAAATTTTAAAGCTTGGAAAAATCTAAATTGAACAATTGACATAGCTCTTTTGTATCCAGACAAAATGGCACCAGAACTAAGAGGAAGCTCCTCGAAGAAGCCCATAACAACCCAAAAAGAAGGGTTGGTTGTTAGTTTGAGAAAGGGACTTTGAAAAGTTATTCAATCTAAACCCAAAAGAGAGGTTGGAAGTCAAAATGTGGTAGAGAGACCCCAAAGAATAATAAGAAAGAAAAAAAAAACATAGATTAGTGAACTTGCTCAGAAAGATGATATATTGACTAAAATAAATTAGTTGCTACAAGGTCATATGGACCAACAGAGGGAGCACATGGAATAGTATAAAGCTCAGATGGTAGAGCGCATGGAGCAGCAGAGAGTTAATATGGCTCAATAGCATTAATTAATAGTCCATCAACAAAAACTAATAGAAAACATAACTAGGGGAAAGGAGCCCAAAGTCATGTAAGGAGTACCAATAGAACAAGAAGGGACTAGCAGAAAAAGGGTCAGGGCTAAATTGAACAAAGACTTGAGGAAGGTTATGATTTCTAAATTTGATGGTAAAGGGGATGGAGATGCAACCAAGAATTGGTTGATTGAAGTCAAAACTTATTATTCAATGAAAGCTCTTTCGTTTGAATCTAAAACATCATGGGTAGTTGTTCACTTAGTCAGACCAACCTTAGAATGGTGGACAACTTACAAGAAAAACAAACATGTTAAATTTACCGATATTTAGTGGGATACCTTCTTGATGGAATTCAGGAAAAGGTTTTTGACTAGATAATTTATGTAGAGAAATTTACTGAATTCTCCAACTTGCATCAAGAGAGTATATTTGTTAATGAGTATCATCAAAAGTTTGTACAACTATTAAAATATGTACTTGAGTATGACATTAGAGAGGAGATCAAAGTACACAAGTTTATCTTAGGACTACATCCAAGGATTGGATCCATGATTAGTTTGTTGAAACCCGAAGATCTTTTTGGAGCCTATGATTTGGCTTGGTAGGAGGAAATAAATCAAAAATCCAGAAAAGCCTATTATAAAAAAAATCAGAGAGGAAAAATTCTCAAAAGAGGAAGAATATGAGACCTACAAGATGGGAAAAAGATTAAGGATGGGGATAAATTCAGGAATGATAATAGAAATAGAAAGCAAGACAAGAACAAGTTCTAGTCTAATAGGGGTAGATAAGACACGATAATTTTTTTGGATAAAAATGAGCAGAGACCCTTGGTTCAGAATGTAGGAAAGAAAATTGCTTCTTAGAATAAGAATGAAGATAACAGGAGAAATAGAGCCCCTCCTAATGGGTGTTATGTATGTCGTGGCCCTCACTATGCAAGCTAATGCCCACATAGAGTTGATAAAAAGAAGGAACCTAAAGAGTTCACACACAAAATATATGCAACAACAGGTAATCCTACTCTCACTAGATGGGCAACACCTTTTCTGTTAAGAGGTAATATATATGATAGGGATGTACATATTTTGATCGATAGTGGAGCTATTAATAGTTTTATTTCCACCAGTATTATGAGGGATATACTAGAAAGGCCAAGATTTTTGGCTAATGGGTGGAAGGTTGAGTATGGGTCAGGGCTAAACTATACGGTCAATCAATGTTTGTTTGATCCTCAAATCACCCTACCTTAGGAGAAAACTAGTTGGCACTTGTATGTAGCCTGTTTGCATGATTTTAACATCATATTAGGTGTATATTGACTCAAAGCACATAAAGCCTTATTAAAATTTGAAAAAATATGGTTAGATTTTATCAACGAGTCTAAGCAATGCGTTCAAGTCCACTATGGTCGTGAATTAATTAAATCACACCTTTTGACAGCCATGCAAGTCAAGAAGGCTATGATAAGGGGTAGTATGATCTATGTAGTCAAGTTAAATAAGAAGGAATAAACCGAGCCTATATCGGGTCTCTTTTAGAAGTACCCAGTGTTGAATAAATTTAGGTATGTATTCCTAGAAGGCTTTACAGGTCTTCCACCTCGAAGAGAGTTTAAATTCTCTATAGAACTCTTGCGTGGTGCAACACCCATTGCCTAATTGCTGTATAGAATGACCCCTATCGAGCTACAAGAGCTTAAGACTCAACTTTAGAATATGTTAGAAAAAGGACTTATTAAGCCTAATGTCTCTCCATGGGGTGCTCCTATTCTATTTGTTAAGAAAAAAATGGATCATTGAGGTTATGCATCGATTATCGCATGCTCAATAAAATGACTATCGAGAATAAATACTCCCTACCAAGAATTGCTGATCTCTTTGATCAATTGAAATGGGCCACAATTTTCTCTAAGATTAACCTCAATTCTGAGTACCATTAGTTAAGAATATGAGAGGAAGACACTCATAAAATAGCTTTTAGGATAAAATATGACCACTATGAGTTCACAGTATTACCTTTTGGCATAACAAATACTCCAATGGTGTTTATGAATCTCATGAATAGTTTATTCTAGGAGAAATTGGACCAATTTATACTTGTGTTTCTTGATGATATACTGATCTATTCCCGAAGAAAGGAAGAACATGATCAAATAATGAGAATCATTCTTGAGATTCTTAGGAAAAACTAGTTGTTTGGAAAGCTATCAAAGTGTGATTTTTACACTCCACAAGCGTAGTATCTGGGGCACATAATTTTTGCAGAAGGGATTGTTGTGGATCCTAAAAATATAGAAGCCATTGTAGACTAGCCAACACCTACAAATGTTATGGAAGTGTGAATTTTTATGGGGATGGTAGGATATTATAGGCATTTTGTGAGAGGGTTCTTAAAAATTGCTCACCTTATAACCAACATCCAAAGAAAATGAAAGATCTTTAAATGGATAGCTCAATGTGAAGAGGCCTTTAGAACTCTTAAGGATAAATTTAACGATTGCACCCATTCTCAGAATACCATAACCTTCCAAGCCATTCATTTTTTGTACTGGTGCTTCCATTGAAGGGCTAGGTGGAGTCCTTATGCAAGAAGTAGTTATATCCTATGAGTCTCGTAAGTTAAAGAAGCATGAGGTAAATGATGCCACTCATGATATGGAACTGACTGTGATCGTACATGCCCTCAAAATTTGGTAACATTATTTACTTGGCAAAACCTTTGAACTAAGAACAGATCATCAAAGCCTTAGGTATATTTTCACTCAACCATTGTTAAATGCCAGATAACAATGCTAGATGGAATTTTTGGTAGAATAAGATTTTGGTATTGAATATATAAAAGGAAAGAAAAACAAGCTAATGGATGCCTTAAGCAGGAGAAGACACATAGCCGCTATGTCTCAATGTCAATAGTTAAATAGGTAAGAGGATTACAAAAGAAAGATGCATTTTTTTTACAATGTTGAGCTTAAGTCGAGCAAGGACTTGATAAGAATAAGGATTTTATGATCAAGGATGATCTGTTATACTTTAGAAATAGAATAGTTATTCCAAATGACAAATAATTAAGAAATATCATTTTACAAGAGGCACATTATGCCCTCTATTTCGCACATCCAAGAAGGGTAATGTTGGTCATCAAATCTACCCAGGAAAGGATTTGGGTAAGTGCATGCGACCTAGACTTGGACCAACATTGAAAGGCCGAAGGGAAGAGATACCCCTCGTGCCAATCTTCGAAGAAAGGCCAACTCCTATTCTAAACTACTTTGGTGTTTTAAGATAAGGGTGCAGGAAATAAATAAAAGAGTAAGGGAAGAGATTTCAGTAGTTTAATGGTGGGAAAGAACCAAAAGCACGATTGCTAGCCAATAGCTTGAAACAACAACAAGAAACACCAAGAATATAACAAAATGAACATAATATTAACTTTCCTATGTATCCTCTAGATGAATTTTAGGATTCTCCTTCCCATTTTGCCGAAATTTAGAGTTTAGAGTAACGGTGATTAGGAAAAGTGAATATAACAGAAACACTATCCACAGGCAACATAAAAGAAAGTCTCTATAGCATTTTCCTCCCCTATGTATCCTTCGGGAAAATTTTAGGGTTCAATCCCCAATCGCATACTTAAATCCAGAGTTCAGAATTACAGCATGCAAATGAAGAAATATGAAAGAAATAAACGCAGAAGGCAACATACAAGAGAGAAATAGAGTCCAAAGCTCTTTAGTATTAATCATAGGAATGCAAGTTACATCAGCTTTCTAGTAGAAAGTTCCCCCCCTTTTACATTACAATGCCTAGGTTTTTATAGAGGACCCGACCCTTTGAGCCATAATTGCACAAAATGGAGTACACCCTCGAAACTTGAGAATTCGGCTCCTCGCGGCCCTCGTGACTGAGCTCTCAAATCTATTACCAAAACTGGAAATGGCGACCGGGTCAGCCATGGAAACTTGCATTAATGAGCCATCTGAGCGTCCTTGGCTTTTGGGTGCAATACTCGAGTGGCCGCCATGCTTGCCGGGCTCTTCTTTAGAGACTGATACTTTTTTTCTAATTGCCAAAAATGAGCAGCTAGTTTTTTGGGCACATAAAAATGCATTTATGAGGCACTTGATCACCTTGAGAAAATACCCGGCTTGGAGCGTGTGCCCTTGAAGTGCTTCGCTAGTTCTTCGTTCGCAACTTCGCTTCGCAATGGACTTGTGCCGAAGCAGATTCTCCTTGATTTACACTTCACATGGTGGAGCTTCACAAAATAGCTTTGGGGGAGATGAGGGCCAAAGCAGATCTCCTTCACAAGATGGGCTCTTCTTTACTACTTCGCTAGAAGATGTGCCAAAACACTTCACCGATGAACTATTAAAATGCTTCGCCGTGATCTTCCTTCAAAATTGTGGTTCGGGAGGATTTTGGCCGAAGTGCATTCTTACCTTCAAAAATGCTTTGGCTGCTTCCACTTCAGGGGAAAGTACTTTGCATGAAGGTTTGTCGAAGTAGATGCTTTTAAACGACTTTCAACGAAGTAGAAATGGTTCGCTGGAGGGGAGGCCCGAAGTGGGTGCTTCGACAGTTTTTTGGCAAAATGTTTTCAATGTTGCATTCCTTCAAATCCCGCTTCGTAAGTTTCTTGCCCGAAGTAGCCTTTGAAGTGCTTCGGGCCTGAAGTAGTTTTCATTCTTCTTCCTTTGCATTTTGCTTCGGCAACACCGCTTTGCAAAACTTTCACCCGAAGTAACTATTTGAGGGATTTCGGGCCCAAAGTAGTTTTCTTGCCTTAGCCAATTCGGACCGTGATTTTTCTTCAACGAATCTATTCTTTTGAAATGCCGCTTCGCAAAACATTTTCCTGAAGTAGCTGCTGGAAATGCTTTAGGTGCGAAGTTATTTTTTACGCCTTCTTTGATTTATTTCTTCTGCAACGCCGCTTTGCAAGATTTTTTCCTGAAGTAGTTTTCATCCTTAGCGATTTCTTGCGGCGAAGCTATCTTCCTTAGCTTGTTTGGCAAAAAAGCTCTTTCTTCTTCATTTTATGTACAAGGGGGTGGCAAGGAAATTCAAAATTGCTACAATGCTTGAAAATATTGTTTCTAAAAAAGCAAAGGAACAAATTCATGAAATTGAAAGAAATACTTTACAAAAAATTTGATTTTTCTACCCCTCTGTGCAATGTGACAAAATTGTCAACATTCTTGGTGGCTCATAGGGCAACGAGCTCATCTCGGTGGGAGAACCCTTTAGCCTTGATATGTTGGTCCAGAGTTACCTCCAAACCCTTCTCCCTTTTCAATCTCTGGGGGTGCTTCCACAGCCTGTTCTTCTTCTTCTTCTTCTTCTACTGCTTCCTTTGGCACGATTTCTTGCTGCGACGATGGGGCAAGGTGATCGTAGATCCTTTTCATAGTTTTGCGGACATGAGCCCAGGCACCCTTTGAGAAAGGCTCTTGATCTTGTAATGCCTTAACCAAAACACAAAACCGATCAATCTTCCTGATATCAGCATGTTTGGCTCTGATGTATAGATCATTCAAGCAGGCTACGATCTTGCAGTGTATTAGAATGAAATTTGTGACCTGCCCTTTTGTTATCGGCTCCGCCCATTCATCTATCTTCGAGACGTCACCTTCAAAATGAAGCCATGTCGGCTTAAGCTCTTCCTTGGTCAAAAGGTTCCCATCATCATCCGTGAATCTCGAGAAACCTAAGGAAGAGAGATCCTAGAAATAGCCTAGCGATGCGCGCTATTCATTCTCAAACATGTCCAGGAGGTCCTTCGCTTTTTGTGCCTTCCTCACCTTGGAAAAGAAGGCACAAACTGTGGCTTGGGCCGTGGACCAATCCCTATTCATCCGACTCATTGCAGCAACTAGCAAGTCCTGATATTTCATATTTTGGACATCAAAGGCTAATTTGAGTTGGCCTCTAGCTTTCTGAGTGATCTCATCCATGATTGGCCCTCCTTCGATAGCGGCACACTATGCTTCAGTAATGTAGGTCAAAATTGATAGGGCACTAGAGGCTAGAGATCTAAAATTTTTGAGCAAATGTGAGCGGATCTCTCTGATCCTGCCTCTGTTAAACAACTTCAGGTTTGCTTTTTCGAACAACTGTTGCTGTGTCTGCAAGATTTTGTTTTCAAGTTCTTTGGCCTTCAGATCATTCTCGGCCTGTCTCTATGCTTGGTTCTTAACTGTACATTGCAGTTGTAGTATTTGTTGTTTCAGGGCATGTGTTTCCTTTTTCATCAGCTTACATTGCTCCTCTGAATCCTCAAGTTTAGAGAGAATTCTAGCTAGCTCTTATTCCAACTTGATGTTGGCATTTGCTACTTAAAATTTGCATTGACTGGCAATGTTTGCATGTGTACAAAAAGTTTCGATCCTGACGTGCATGGATTCAGATTCATTATCAACATTCAAATGCTCCAGGTCCTTGGATTTGTTTTGGTAGTCATAGTCCGCTGGAGTCATTTCATCCAGAGGCTTCTGGACCTTGGGGATATTTTTTACTTTATGCAACTTCCCAGCCTTCAAATCGAAGACAACGCATTTTTCAACCTGGGACCGAGAGCGCCCTCTCTTCTTCCTCACCTCCTTTAGCATTTTTTCTATATTTTGCCGAGCCAGGAGTAGCTTCTCGGCTAGAGGGCATTCCTTAATTAAGGATATATCTGATTCAAATGAGGCTAGATCTCTAGCCAAAGGGGTGAACAGATACAAAGAATGAATGGGGGATGCCTCACCAGAAGGTTCGATGATAGGTGTACTAGGAGTCCCAGCAAGTGCAACAATGCCATGTGAGGCAGGGGAATGAGGAATGGGGTTCGATGTTAGGGCACTGCCTTCACCTCGACTGGGAACTAAGGGAATAGTGGCATGGGTGGGTGAAGTAGTGTCAACAGACTTGTCCTGGCCTGATGATTCATGTGGAGTGGGGCTAATGGGATCATGGGGCAGATTTGAGGTGGTAATGCGCAACGCACGAAGAGGTGATTGACCTTGTGAAGGAGAGATGGACTGATGAGAAACTTTTGTTGGGACCACAGTGGACATATGAGAGACCAAAGGAAAGGGTGGAGAGTGTGTACCTACGTGCCCTTCTGGTAGAGCATCCATGGTGACTTCTTGTGTAATAGGCTCCTGCTCCTTTCTGGCTTTGACACTCCCAACTTCCACGACTTGTACTTCGAGGTCCCCTTCTGGTTGGAGGAGTTCCTCCACATCAATGATGTCTATGCCAGGGACTATCTCGACACTTGGTGGCACTGCATCTTCAATATTTGCTTAGATCGGTCCTGATGTAGGTGGTCCGACAAGAGCACGTGGGAGCTTCGTGCGGGTTCATTTTGGGTGGCTCGAAGGCACTTGAATTTGTTCTTGCCTCTTTCTTTTCTTCCTCTCCAATGGTTGCTCTGACTCTTCAGCACTTGTGTTGTGGATTTCTGACGGTCCCTGTGGTAGTGTCTCTAGTGTAGCTTTAGCTTCTTCCTCTTCTTCCTGCTTCGAAGCATTGTCAACTTCTCTTGGGCTTTCGCCTGATCCTGGGGTAGCTGGAGGAACAAAGTCGACGAAGGATATGGACTTCCAATTTCCAACATTGGCTTCGTAAACCACTGCAAAGTCCCTATCTATTGTCAAGAGTCCATAGGAATTCATCCTTTGGCGATGGACTCTCATTATCCACCACTCCCTTAATTTTTCCTCACCCCAATTCTTCAATTCTTCCTTTAAATCATCCTTTGCCTTTCTCCAAAACGTGGAGTCTGGAGTTGGGAAGGGATGTTGGTCAGGGTCAAACTCGACCTCCATAGGGTAAAATTCATGCCAGGGAGGCAATGTCCTCATCCTCTCTAAATGCCACTCTAGATATTTCCCATTAGGATTATTTATTTGCTTCACAATTTTAGGATGGGGGAAAATGTGAAAGTTCTTGAATTTCAAGTGATCCCTCATCACTCCCAAGGGATCATAGAGCCATTGCTGAGGAATCTGGAGTAGGCCAAAATTGGCAAGCTTTTCCTTCAAGAATATGTTATGTTTTAAGGCAAATACTTAAATTACCCCCATATTGAAGGGGAAGTCGCAGGAATGTGCCAATTTTTGACTGTGGCCATACACGGCGTTTGTTGCGTCACTCTGTCGAGCGACGTCCAATGCAAATTGGTACTTAGAGGGGAAAATAGGGAGTAGAAAGGGCTTTCCTATAAAGCCAAATAGGCGAATCACCAGTCCCTGCATTAATTGAAAGACATCTCCCTTCTTCTCCATTACTATTCTATCCCTCAAACTAAGGGGCACCCGAGGGCAAGAACCTTTCATCAAATGCATGGCGGGTCCCAAAAACTGTTGGTTAAAAGAATAATAAGACTCTGTCCTCAATAGGAGGGGAGTCCACTGGTACACAGGCAGAGGATTTCCATCCTTGTCACTCGAAGAAATGGCAATGTGGGGGAATTTTTATGTACATGGTAGAAAAACAACCAAACAAGGAAAGAACAGGGTGTAAAGTACTGGCCCATCGCCGAATTCTTCATGCTGTCGAGTCGTGTGTTCAAGGTTCGGGCCAACCGTTCTACCCAATCAAAGAAAATTGGGTTGATGTTTGGTCTTGAAGCATCAGGGGCATAGAATTCCCCTCTCGAAATACATTTGGCCAAGGACACCTGCTAGGGTTGCATCGAAGCATCTGTAGATAGGCCTGCCACCCATGTAATGATAGAGAAAATATTGGTGTTCTTGAAGGCCGCAAAGGGTAGAGGCATTTGGGGCAGCTTTCCTGAAGGGATCCCACTTTTGAGGTTCTCGTGAAAAAATTTCAATATGTAGTTGTTGGAGGTGAACCTCTCCATCTGTTCGCTCAGAATGACATTGTGAACTGAATAACCCTTGGGTGGCTCTTGTTGTGGCGCAAATGCTACTTGCACATATTATTTCAAAATGGAAAAAAAATTATGACCCAAAGTGTCCAACACTTGCTTGGATGTAGGTTGGTAGTTCTGCGCGATAGCACAAATTAACTCTGGACAGTGGTGAGCAGGCGGGGTCAAATACCAGTAAATATAGGAATAATATGCAGCAGCCCTCTTATTCTCTATGGTAAGTCTGCTCGTCATAAACTCAATAGTGCATCGGAGGTCGGACATGCCCTTAGAGAGCTTTGTGTCTCTAATTTTATCCCACCCATCAATTGGTGGTTCTTCAAGCTGTTCCTCTTCAAAGTCGTCTTCTTCTTCCATCGGCTACTTTTTTGGGCGAGGGGTGAGATTGATCTTCTTAGGTGTATGATTTTTCTCTTCCTTGTCCTTCTTTGTTTTTTTAGGGCCTGCTGCTTCTGGTTCCTTTCATTTCTCCTTGGAGTTTTTCTTTCCCATTGTGAAAGTGGCAGCGGCAGAGTCCTTGATACATAGGGCTTTGATGCAAAGGGTAGGAGAATTGCAGAGTAACCGAAGGCTGTTAGTCTTGCATGAACTCGTGGATGAATAACATTCTCTCTGCTAGGGCCTCGTGTTTTATAACCTTAAAATGCAACTACCTGAATTTATGGCACCTACCATAATTAAAATTATGCTTCAGATGGAGGAGGTTACCGTGCTTTTTGATTGGCTCTATAGCGACGTAGTACATGGGGCCACATGCCTCGATGATTATGCCTTGCATTAGAAATGCATCCTACTGCCACCTCGTACCTATGCGCGAGCTTTTCTCTTAACTAAATTGCCTCAGGATGTGCTCTGCCACATTTGCCTTAAATTCATCCGCTTCAAATACTTTTCATGGTTGCTGTCGACACATTCCTCGAGACACATTTTAAATGCTTCTACTTCGGTGAAGTTGAAATCAACATTGAAGATGCTTCGCGGTGAACCTTTGGTGCGGGCTATTTTTCAGTGCTTCGGGCCCGAAGTAGTTCTTTCTCGTCGCATCACTTTTTTGTGGAGATTCTAGAGTGTGACACTTAGCTTTTGCAATCTCAAAACAGGATGTATATACACAAATGAAAAAAAATATATACAAAAGTACATACACATTTTTTTTTTTTAAAGCTTCACCTCAATGATGAAAAGTCTTCAGATGAAGACCATTAACAGAAATTGGTAATACCTGGCCATCTGCATCTTTGAGGATGAAAGAGTTGGCCGAGTTCACCTTCATGATTTTGAACGGTCCATCCTAGAATGCATATAGCTTGTCGTGATTCCCAAGTTTGGCCTTCCAAGAGTCCCACTTCCATACAAGATCTCCCACTTTGAATGTGCGATCGAAAGATTTCTTCCTAAACCAATCTCGGGTGACCTGAGCATGCTTAGCGAAGCTCTGATAGGCTTTCTCGTGATCCTCCACTTACTGTAATAGCTGAGTCAGTCTATTTTCCATAGGATTGACTCCTTCTTCTAGCAACTGCAATGCAGAGATCTCTACGTGGGTAGGCAAGATGGCCTGCTTGCCATACACTAGAGCATAAGGGGATGTTTTGATCGACTTATTGACAGAAATCCGATCAGCCCACAAGGCCTGATCTAGAAGAAGGTGCCAAGTTATTTTGTTTTTCTCTATGAGCTTCCTTAACACCCTCAACAGAGTCTTGTTGGTTGATTCTGCCAAGCCGTTACCTTGTGGGTAGTAATTGGAGGAGACTTTATGATATATCCCATATCGGTAGAGGAACTCATTGATTTTAGCACCTAAAAATCCAGGACCATTTTCCGTGATGATTGCTTCTGGAATGTCGAACTGGGTGATCAACCCTTCAAGGAATGTTATGACAGTCTCCTGATCAACATGCTTCGTGGGAATTGCTTCGGCCCATCTAGTGAAGTAGTCGATCGTGGTCAGGATGAACCTATGCCCTACGGAGGAGTTCAGCGATACGACCCCTATGAAATCCAACCCCCATTATTAAAAGGGAGTTTCTACTTGTATCGATTGGAGAGGCATTGAAGCATTTCTACTTTGGCTGGCAAACTTATGACACTGCTCACATCGGTGACAAACTATGAAGGCATCAGCGAAGAGTGTAGGCTAGTAATAACCCGCCTTGATGATCTTTAATGTCGTCGTTCTTCCTGCGAAGTGACCTCTTGATAATCCTAAATGGAATTCTCCCAGGAATCTCCTTTTATCATCATATTTTATGCACTTGAGAAGGATGCTATCAATGTTTCTGAAAAAATGCCTTCGAGGTGCAAAGTGTATCGGGAGGACCGCATCCTAAAATGCCTTCGCTATGAAGCATTTAGATGTGAAGGACATCTATTGGTATTGAAGTATTTGACTATCTCACTGACCCATTATTTCTTGTCTTCTTCCTGGTTTGCGAAGAATCCTTCTGCTGGTGAGTCATCCCACTGAGATTATGTAGCTTCTATCGCTGCGCTCTTCGCCAGTTCTTGATACAGTGTGCTACCATGAACCAGTTTGTAGATTTGATCTCAATGTTGAATTCTTGTATCTTGCTGACCCAACCAGATCTTTTATTACCCAATTATCCTTGGATGATAAAATTGCACACATCAGGGTGAATGACAAAGACTGTAGCCCAAATTTGGGAGATGAACTACTTGAATTTCCTAAGATACTTCATTACTGCATGCACCTGCATTTCTATGAAATTATATTTTTCTTCATGAGGGTTTATCACTTGAATTAGAAATGCGATGGGGCATTCTTCACCATCTTCCCCCTTTTGTGTCAGGACCGCAACATAGCTCTCAGGTTCTCCTATAGCATATAAGATGAAGTCTCTATTGTAGTTAGGGTTGGTCAGGACCGATGCTTGAGCAATTCAAGATTTTATTTCTTTGAATGCTTATTTTCTCTCCTTAGTCCAGATGAATTCTGCACTCTTCTTCAAAAGTTCGGACATCGGCTTGATGACCTGGGAAAAATCTGGGATAAACTTTCTCACGAAGTTGATTTGGTCGAAGAAATATTGAAGTCCTTTCTTGTCTACTAGGAGTGGGAGCTTCAATAGAGCCTCAAATCTTTCAGGATCTATAGCAAGACCCTTTTCTGATATCGCATGTCCCAGCAACTTCCCTTCGTTGACTGTGAATATACACTTCTTCGGATTGATTGAAATGCCAAATTCTCGACACTTTTCAAAAATCTATTGTAAGTGTAAGGTGTGATCCTCCATTCTTCAGGAGAAGACGGTCATGTGATCTAGATAGATAACAATAACCTTATTCAAGAGCTCACCAAAAGCTAAATCCATTGCCCTCTGAAAAGTGGCTCTCGTATTCGAAAGGCCGAATGGCATCCGCTAGTAAGCAAATGTGCCCAACTTGGTAGTGAATGCGATTTTATGCTGGTCTTCGTCCCTGACCCATATTTGATTGTATCTTGAGAAACCATCGAGTAGGGAGAAGCGTTGAGCTCCAACCACTGAATGCAAGATCTGATCGATCTATGGGAGAGGGTAGTGATATTTGAGAGAAGCCTGGTTCAGGTTGTGAAAGTCCATGCACAATCGTATATCTCCGTTCTTATTCCTAACTAGGACCAGATTCGCTACCCAAGAAGAATGTTTGATGGGATAAATTATCTTTTCCTCGAGCATTTTTAGGAGTTCGGCCTTCATCAAGACTTCGATCTTCGGATTGACAGGCCTTTGCTTCTATCGAAAAGGTTTGATCCCTTCCTGCAACTCAATTGTATGCTGGATCAGTTGCCGATCATATCCCTTTAGATATTGATAAGACCAAGCCACTGTGTCGGGATACTTTTTGCATAGAGATCAGATCTGCTCTAGCTCTTCCGAAGTGCAATATGTTCCAACTTTTATTGCTTTCCTAGGTTCAAGTTCTAAATCTTGATACTACTTTGCATTAACTTTGATTCTGTGAGAAAGTGCTCGATCATTCTAATCAAAGAGGCTTTCAAGAGTAATTAATCCCTTGGGAATGTGGTTATTCTTCAATTGAACTAGCCCTTCATATTCTTCTTCGTCAAGGCTTCTGCTTTCAACCATGGCTACTTCTTGGATCATAAAATTCACAATCTGCTCATCACTGTCAAAGACTTGCCAATGTAGATCTCTATCTGGGACAGAGGGCCTGTAAATCATCCTCACAGGCTTAGGCTTATGCACCATGTCTTCTACTGGAGAATACTTATCCGTAATGGATGCTAGAACATCGACATGTCAGTTCTTTTCCCTTGGAATAGACTGTAGATTGAGATATTCAAACTGGTCGAGAAAGTCCCACACTTTGTTTCGATATGACTTGAGATAGTGCTTCTTTGAAGTGCACTTGTTTGTGACTTGATTGCATACCAATTCGAAATATCCAAAGATTTGGAGATGCTTTATACCTAACTTTTTTGCTTTCTTGAGTCCTAGGCATAATGCTTCATATTATGTTGCATTGTTGGTGCAACTCCACACCAAACAGTAACAATATTCCTTATGCTCTCCAGAAGGTGATACTAAAAGAATCCCTGCCCCAGTGTCGTTTTTGCATCGGGTGCCATCGAAGAATAATTTCCATAGTCCTTCGACGGAGATTTTATCTTTTGACTTGATGTGTTTCTCAGGCTTGGCAATGGCATAACATCCCATCTCGATTTCTATCATGTCATTAAAGTCTGCCAATGAAAACTCATCTTCACAACTTAACTGTGCGAGGGACTCCTCGATCAAGTCCACCTGCTCTATTCCTTCCACTATCGTATGCACATGATCACTACTTTCTTCTTCGGACATCTTCTCTACGAGGAAGGTGGAGGGCTTCTCATTGGAGATCTTCACCTTATTCCCTTTGATTGGAATCTCTAGATGAGAGTAATCCATAGATAGATATCCACCCAACTTCACTGAGAATTCTCTCGACAAGCACATGCTGAAGTAGAGCTCAAGGTCAACGACCACTACCTCTTGTATAACTATGATTTGAGGCATCTTGTGTAGTTGAATAGGGATGTCCTTGATCATCCCTACAGTCTTCACAGGGGTACCATACAACTGGAGTACACCATGACTGCTTCACATGTATTCCATCCCTATCTCCTCGCACACTACTTTGGGCATGACTGTTGTCGCGGCCCCAGAGTCAATCATACAGTTATGTACAACATACCCTTCCATTTGTAGAGACATGTAGAATGGCGATGGCCTATTATTTCCCATAACGGATGTAGAAAGGGTCTGCACTAGGGCAAGCGATGTTGCCTTTCTTGCTTTGGTTATCTTCAACGATTCTTGCAATAGGTCCACTTGTCTAGGTAGTTGCAGTGCATCGTATGGACTGATTTTGGTTGGAATCCTCTTCAACTCATCTACAATGTTGTACACCAAGGAATTGGGCACCTTGGGTTCCTTCTTCGGTTCATATCTGGTGTGATACTATTCCGTAGCTTTAACCCTTTGTTGCTTAGTCAGCGAAGGAAGCTTGAGCTTATCTCTAGCCTGTTCTTTAGTTTCCACCTATGATGGATTTAAAGGGGCCTGTTGGGCCTTCTCTTTGATTGGTGTAGGATTCCGAGCTTCATTCAAGGCTATAGGAGGTTGTTGTCCTTTCTCATGGCAAGCATGCACCTTTAAGGGAGCCATTTGAGTAGCATCCACCTCTATTGACTTCTTTCCTCCTCTGGTAAGGACTGCAACTCGCTCTTCTTCACCAATTACCAGGTTTTGATCTAATTTCCTGATGACATTGACTTGACCGTCATGACTACTGCTCGCCAGTGTTTGTACATAGTGTTGATGTAGCATGCAAGTATTCTCTTCATGAGGATCATTACATGTGGAGCACCAATGTATATAATCGAAAGTGCTTAGGGCTTTGTCTATTGCAACATTTCTTATAGAAGCTCTTCCTTACTGGACTGCTTGATATTTAGTAAGCACAGGTGTGGGATAAGATCTTCTCGGTAGAAACTCTTGTTGTGCTTGCTTCTTCTTCATAATGGTCATGTCGTTAGAAAGGGTCTACACTGTGGAGTTCAGGGACTAAAATTCTTATAGTATTTTAGCTTGCATGTCATCGGCTTTAGGAATAGGTGGCAATGGAGCCATTGTCGGTATCAGAGGTAGGGCAGGGTGTTGAAGTGGTGCTGGTAGTACAGGGAATGCCAAAGTGACCGTGGGCTACAGAGTCAAAAAAGTGGGAAAATGAATTTATGGAGCAGTGATTTGGGATACAATGGGATTCGGGTTCCAAGATGAGATCGAGAGTGTAGGGGTTGTAGAGATCTACGAAGCGACTGCGCTTGTATACTAGGATTGATAGAAATCGAGAAGTATAGGCATTGGCATCCTTTGGGGAAGCTTACCCATAGCTATTAGATCCATTTTTGCTTTTTGAGCTAACTCATATAACTCTAGGAAGGTATTGATGTTCGAATACCTCACCATGATGCTGATATCAGGATTGAAATCTCGAAGGAAATAGTATGCTATAGCTTCATCAGATGGCCAAAGTCCAACTGGTATTCTTTACCAAGTTCAAGTGAACCTAACATTGAAGTCGATGATCTATTCTTGTGGATGTCTCTGGATCATTGTGAACTGGTGTAGGAGAGAGGTCAGATCGACGAAATCATTGAAGCTTTGCATCAACTGCTCGGCTAACTGGTCCCATCCCATAATAGTACCGGGTGGTAAAGATCTATACCAGTAGAGGAGCTTTCCTCTAAGAGACTTTACCAAAAGCTTTACCATAATGGGCTCTTCTGTGATGTCATGGATAGTCGCCAGAGAAACTATGTCCTGGATGTGCTCCAGAGAAGTCTTCCTAGTTCCATCGAACTTTGGGATTTTCTTTATAGTAACAGGAGGAACTTGCCCTTGTCCCACTAGATTTAGCAGTCCTGAGGAATTCCATGCTGGGAATAATCTGGGCGGCGGTTGCTGCTGCATTTGTTGTTGTTGTTGTTGTTGTTGTTGTGCCATATTTACTCTTGGATTTTGAGAAACAGGAATTCTCGAAGCTTCTCCTTGATTGCTAATAGGACGACTAATAGGAATGGAGGCACTAGGATGCTTCGATGAGTTGGGAGGATTAGGAGGAAAGCTAGCCGTTGTGCTATCAGAAGTTAGACCTTGCTCGTCAACAGTGGCCTCTTGCGAGGATGTTCCACATAACAAAGAATCGGGGGTAACTAACCTAGATCATTCCCTAAAGGCATCAATATCTAGCTCAAAGAACTCAGTTTCCTCTCCTCTATTCCTAACTCTCCATCTTGTTTGCATGAAGACACAGGCTTTGGTATCGGTCTTTACGACTTAAATATTCTCGGGTAAATAGAGTTTCCAGATGCTAAGAGTCTTTCGGTAATGTGAGAATCGATTCTCACTACTACTCATAAGGTGAGACTGACCGGGTCCCACCAGGCGTGCTAGAAACTGTTGGTCATCAAATCTACCCAGGAAAGGATTTGGGTAAGTGCATGCACCCTAGACCTGGACCAACATTGAAAGGCCGAAGGGAAGAGATGCCCATTGTGCCAATCTTCGGAGAAAGGTCGGCTCCTATTCTAAACTACTTTGGTGTTTTAAGATAAGGGTGCAGGAAAGAAATAAAAGAATAAGGGAAAATATTTTAGTAGTTTAATGGTAGGAAAGAACCAGAAGCACGATTGCTAGCCAATAGCTTGAAACAGAAGCAAGAAACACCAAGAATATAACAAAATGAACACAATATTAACTTTCCTATGTATCCTCTAGACGAATTTTAGGATTCTCCTTCCCCTTTCGTCGAAATTCAGAGTTCAAAGTAACAACGATTAGGAAAAGTGAATATAATAGAAACACTATCCACAGGCAGCATAAAAGAAAGTCTCTACAACATTTTCCTCCCCTATGTATCCTTCGGGAAAATTTCAAGGTTCAGTCCCCAATCGCATACTTAAATCTAGAGTTTAGAATTATAGCATGCAAATGAAGAAAGATGAAAGAAATAAACACAGAAGGCAACATACAAGAGAGAAATAGAGTACAAAGCTCTTTAGTATTAATCGTAGGAATGCAAGTTACAGCAGCTTTCTAGCAAAAATTTCCTCCCCCCTTTTACATTACAATGCCTGGGTTTTTATAGAGGACCCGACCCTCTGAGCCATAATTGCACAAAATGGAGAAGTACACCCTTGAAACCTGAGAAGTCGGCTCCTCGCGGCCCTCGTGACTGAGCTCTCAAATATGTTACCAAAACTAAAAATGACGACCAAGTCAACCATGGAAACTTGCATTAATGAGCCGTCTGAGCGTCCTTGGCTTCTGGGTGCAATACTCGAGTGGCCGCCATGCTTGTTGAGCTCTTCTTTAGAGACTGATACTTCATTTCTAATTGCCAAAAATGCGCAACTAGTTTTTTAGGCATGTAAAAATGCATTTATGAGGCACTTGAGCACATCAGGAAAATACCCGACTTGGAGCGCATGCCCTTGAAGTGCTTCGCTAGTTCTTCATTCGCAACTTCTCTTTGCAATGGACTTGTGCCGAAGCAGATTCTCCTTGATTTGTACTTCGCATGGTGGAGCTTCACAAAATAGCTTCGGGGGAGATGAGGGCCGAAGCAGATCTCCTTCGCAAGATGGGCTCTTCTTTACTACTTCGCTGGAAGATGTGCCAAAACTACTTTGCCGATGAACTATTAAAATGCTTCGCCATGATCTTCCTTCAAAATTGTGGTTTGGGAGGATTTTGGCCGAAGCGCATTCTTACCTTCAAAAAGGCTTTGGCTACTTCCACTTTGAGGGAAAGCACTTCGCACGAAGGTTTGTCGAAGCAGATGCTTCGCAATGACTTTCAACGAAGTAGAAATGGTTCGTTGGTGGGGAGGCCCGAAGTGGGTGCTTCGGTGGTTTTTCGGTGAAGTGTTTTCAACGTTGAGTTCCTTCAAATCCTGCTTCACAAGTTTCTTGCCCGAAGTAGCCTTTTGAAGTGCTTCGGGCCCGAAGTAGCCTTTTGAAGTGCTTCTTCCTTTGCATTTTGCTTCGGCAACATCGCTTCGCAAAACTTTCGCCTGAAGTAACTATTTGAGGGACTTTGGGCCCAAAGTAGTTTTCTTGCCTTAGCCAATTCGGACCGCGATTTTTCTTCGGTGAAGCTATTCTTTTGAAATGCCGCTTCGTAAAACCTTCGCCTGAAGTAGCTACTGGAAATGCTTCGGGTGCAAAGTTTTTTTTTACGCCTTCTTTGATTTCTTTCTTCGGCAATGTCGCTTCGCAAGATTTTCGCCCAAAGTAGTTTTCATCCTTAGCGATTTCTTGCAGTGAAGCTATCTTCCTTAGCTTGTTCGACAACAAATCTCTTTCTTTTTCATTTTATGTACAAGGGGGTGGCAGGGAAAGTCAAAATTGCTACAATGCTTGAAAATATTGTTTCTAAAAAAGCAAGGGAACAAATTCATGAAATTGAAAGAAATACTTTACAAATTTTTTTATTTTTCTACCCCTATGTGTAATGTGACAAAATTGTCAATAGGTAAAAATGCATGAGAATATGAGGAAGGAGTTCTACTGGCCTGACACGAAAAGGATATAATGAATTTTGTGGCAAGATGTCTAGAATTTCCAAAAGTTAAGGTAGAGCATTTATATCTTGTGGGTCATTTATACCTATATGAGATCCCTACCCAAAAGTGGTAGGTTATTTCTATGGATTTCATAGTTGGACTTCCCAAGACTCATTTCATGCATGATGCTATCTTTGTTGTAGTTGATAAATTAACCAAGGTAGCACACTTTATACCCAGGAATGTATAGGATGACCTACCATAGTACAAAAATTTACCATAGAAGTGGTACGTCTGCATGGTTTTCCAAAAGTAATCATTGCAGATAGGGAATTTTGATTCACATTCGAGTGATGGCAAGTCTTATACCGAGCTTGAGGAACAAAACTCAATATTAGCTTTGTATTTCACCTAGAGACTGATGGGTAGACAAAAAGGGTTAACCAGGTTCTAAAAGATATGTTACAAATGTATTTCATGGACCACCAAAATAAATAGGAATATTACCTCTACTTAGTAGAGTTTGTGTATAATAATAGTTATCATGCCATGTTAGGCATGGATCCTTTTGAAGCCCTATATGGGTAAAGGTTCATAACACCTTTATCTTGGGATAACCTGAAAGATAAAGTAATGATTGAATCGAACACTATCAAACAAATGGAGGAGCAATTGAAAGAAATACGTTAGAGGCTCAAGGAAGTCTTAGACCACTAGAAGAGCTATGTTGATATTAAGAGGACATTAGGGGAATTCTTTGTTGGTTATAGAGTATTCTTAAGGGTGAAACCCTAAAAAAGCTTAATTAAATATTTCAAGCTTAGCCCTAGGTTCATGGGAACCTTTAGAATTATTGATAAAATTAATCTTGTTGCCTATAGATTGGCCTTTCCACCCAATTTGTCCAAAATTTATGACACTTTCCATGTGTCCCTCCTCAAGAAATATGTTGTTGATCCTTCTCATGTGTGGAATGTATTTCATTTGTAGATGTCGAACCCCCATCGCACTAAAGTCTACCCCATAAAAATCCTTGGCTATAGAACCAAATAACTTAGGAAGAGAAATATTGATTAGTGTAAGATCCTGTGGGACCGTGCTTCGAAAAGAATGCCACATGGCAAAATATGGCAGACATGCAAAACTAGTTATTATAGTTTTTGAATGAACATTGGTCTATTAGTTATTATAATTGATGTAAATTCATGCATAAATATGAACTTGTTTGGTGTAGCACAATGTTGTATATCTTTGTTTATAGTTTGAAGATGCATCAAAACACATGGAATGTGTTTATTCTTATTGGGGAAGAATGTAACAGATCCATTAGATCAACTACTATTAAATTATAACTCATACTTGATTTTGTTTCTAGAACAAGATACTACTGATGGATTTATGGTTATAGGAACAAGTATTCATCTGTGGGCATGAAGATCAAGAGAGTCAGGTATCCTCCTTTAGACAGAAAGAGAAGGGTTGGGCTATCTGCAAGAGGTGAGGAGGGATATGATGGAGAACCACGACCTATGAGTACATGGAATCTCACGAAATCACATTCATGTAGCTGCATTCATGTAGATGTATTCTAGACAATTGCCTTGATTTGTATATATGTTGTGCTGGCTGGATTGTTTGCCTCCAAATTAAAGAAATACCTAAAATCTCTAGAAGAAAGAATACAATTAGGTGATGTAAGTTATTATGCTAATATTTATTTAATTATAATAAAAACATGAAATAAAAAATAAATTATATTATATTTATATATATGGATACTTATATAATAATAAAAATATTCACATGTTATGTAAACATATAATAAATTAATAAATAATAAAAATAATAATTATTTAATTTTAATATCATGCTATGAATAATTAAAGTTACAAAACCTTCTCTGGCGATAGAAAACAACCCCCACCTGGCAATGTTTAAAGTGGTCAAGGTGGAGAGTTGCATGATGAACCAAGTGTTTAAATTATTTTTAAACCTTATTAAAACCATATGGGGAGTATTCAGTGTTAGCTACAAATTTTTTTTAGAGGAAATCAGCCCTAGGTAACAATCAATGATTCACTAGGAAACTCACAGGTCAAAATTCTATAAGCTTAATTTGGTATGCTAATTGTTGCCTATTTGTATTTTTTTAAGATAAAATTTAGTTGAAACTGTGGAGTGACCTTTATCTGGTTTGGTTGAGTATACAAATTTATTTATGTTGGTTGGTGTTAAAGTAATTCTTGTGTACAATATTTTTTCATTGGTAGAAAACCTTACCACCGGATGCCTAAA
Source organism: Wollemia nobilis (assembly GCA_028583015.1). Taxonomy (NCBI): domain Eukaryota; kingdom Viridiplantae; phylum Streptophyta; class Pinopsida; order Araucariales; family Araucariaceae; genus Wollemia; species Wollemia nobilis. The sequence goes on from JAQPPZ010003147.1 coordinate 3,412,671, forward strand.
CTAAGCTAAGTAAAACTAATTTTTATTAAATGTATAACTAAATTATTTTTTTATTGGTCCGTGAGGGGTAATTATGGTCTAGTGAGTCTGCTACTAAATTGTACGTCTCAGTCAGGTAGGGCTGATGTAACTTATTTGTGGGTCTAGACCAATTAGGAACCCAACCAAGAATTTTATGACTAAATTGCTTGTAAAGCTTGAGCTGCATTTCTCATAAAATTGATAGAAAATTGCAATGCATTTACAAGTTGTGTGCATCAGTTGAATTGTATGCATATAGAAATTTGCATTGCATCCATTGGGTTGTGTTGATCCCGTGCTTTCACCCACCCTTTTATTACTACTGAAACTGGAGAGGTTAGCTTGTTCATGGTTCGGGTTTTTGTTAGTGATTCACAAAATAACTGAGATGCCACCTTTTGGTTTTGAGAGATACAAATATTGTAGATTATTTTAGATGAACTGCTTATAGTTGATGTGTTTAGCAAGGATTGCACCTTAAGAAATCTAATTTTTATTCTTTCTAAAGTTCTGACTTGGCATGACTAAGTTTGTGCTCACCACTGGGTGTTAATATTATTATATATCAAGTAAAAGTTATAGAATAAACATCTGTTAAATTTAGAAGCTCTGGGAGAAATTCATTTTGTTTAAAACCTAGGTTTCAAGTTTAGTTACTAAAAATGAATGTATTTTGAAATCATAGTCGTCAAAAGAATTATTTTGGTTTAACATTTGAAAAACCTCTTTATTTTATTAATAGAATAGCACCTTTTGTCACCCAATCAGACCTATGTAAATGAAGTTTTGGATGTTTATGTTATTAGCAAACACAATAATTTACCCAACTTATAGTTTTCTTAAAGGTATTATATAATTAAAGCACATTCAAATAAATGAAAAATCATCTTTATCTGGGATACGAAAAATGTTATGATTTACCTTCCGTTTGTTTTTCATTGTTTCTAAGTGTCGATGTTTGGATAACAAAAAGGATAACTCTATGTTAAGCAAAATATTAGGTCATACACCTATTCCATTTTCAAAAGTTGCTCCAAGTTTATTTGGGTGGATAAAAGCAAGAACTATGTATATTAAGTTGAGATGATTGTTCCTTTAGATTCATTTTGAGTCTCAAGGTTTAATAAAATCTATGTTCTTACATACCTTTGAAATGAAACTGGGAATGGATGTCATCTAGCAATATTTTACCTCGATATTAAGCTGAATTTAAAATAAAGTATTTCTCATCACCTTTCCAGTTAATAAAATGGTAAATAAATGTACATAAATTTAAGGAGCTAAATCAAGCGATTAGAGTATGATAAATCGTAGTTATTTTTAACCGACCTCGGTATGGACCACATAAATTCCATGGTGGACGACCATGCTTAGCAAATGAACAATCTTCAACTGTAAGGGATATTTAATCCAGCTGCTACGTTAAATTTAGTGCTAAAGTTTTACCAAGAATCCATCATCTCCCTTATGCAAATGGTGTGCTGGGTGTCGTGACAACACAAAAGACCGCAGTTATCTTGTACTTCAAATTTAAACATTGTATTTTCCTTTAATATTTGGTCTTTCTGTGAGTAATTTGAATTTGGTAAATGTCTCAATATAACCTTAGAAATGATTAATGTAGTGTGCTTTTGGGTCAGATTGTAGTCTACTAAAATTTATGACCTATATTTGTTTTATTATAACGGAACTCGAGTTTTAAGATCTTTATTTTATATATTTGTCCTTAAGTTAATAGGGTCATTTAATTAAATTATTATTGTTCTAAAGTAGATCTCATGATAAAATATGAAATACTTTTTTATGAGTATATTTAGTTGTTTTAGGGTATGTCTAATATATGGATTTTAAAATTATAAAACATCTTACTTAGTTATTGATTTTAATTAGTTATGTAATAGTTGCTTTTTATTTGTTTAAAATACCATTATGGTTTATGAAGGGTTAATATAAGTATTGTATTGTTTATTTCATTAGGTTTGATTCTTTTTTAATTACATCATAAATTGAAGATTTAATATATGCATTGTACTTTTCATTCAGTAAAGGATTAAAGTACTAAGAAAATATGATAAATTCAAATACCATTAATCAAATAATTTCCCCTTAAACCTTGTTTTGAACCATCATGAAGGATGGAAGGTTTTTAAAAACCCAACACCAGTGATTATAAGTAGGTAATCATTGTGATTTGATAACGACTATTTTTTGGTAAACTAGCTCGGGATAAGTGGTCCTTTTGCCAAGAACAAGTAATAAGGGACGATATTAGACATCACCTTTAGGCCATTGTGTGAGTAGCATGGTGAGGGGTATTTTTCTTATCATTCGATTGGAATATAGCTAGCAAGATATCGGTACTAGAAGATAACTAGATATCGGTGCTAATATACTCAACGACATATTGATATGGGATAACTCTTCATCAATCATGCCATGCAAGGGATACTTAATCCTAATTCAAAGTAATGGTGGGCCCTAGCTGACTCCAAAAGAAGTTGGACTCTCAACAAGGCACGAGGTATGTATACACTACACCTTGGCATGTTTAAATTTTAGGAAAAAAATTAGGCCAAAGGAAACTAAGTCCTCCATGCTAAGGGATGGGGAATTATGCATCCATCCTATAGGTGTTATGGGCCCTAGAGGAAAACCCCAGCTATGAACCTAGAGCTCTAGTAAAGGAGAAGACGAGTTTACAAAAAAAAACCATTTTGCAAAATCTGGCCAATCTTGATCACTTGAGAGACCATATGTAGTAGTTAGTATTCTTGAAGTGAGTAACACCATTCCTTTGTACTAATAAAACGTTGGGTGATCATAAAAATTTCTCCTTACACTTTGTTAAACCTTGAAACCAGTTGAAATTTTCACTTTGTGATTCTAGAGAGCAGGAATGGAATGAACAACCAAGTGCGTTAGACCTAGGTTGTTACAAGTACACATAAAATAACAAAATAAAAATGAATTATGGATGGATAAGTATGTATGAATGAGATAAGATGAAAGAAATGTTGTATGGTTTCTATAGGAGGAGACCAAGTATGATGAAAAATAAAAGTTTGTTGAATGTAAAGAATAATATGAGTTTTTTCATAAAGAAGTGTGAAATAAATAATTTCAAATTTTAAGCCAAGCATAGCTTGGAAGATGATCTACAATGACAAGGACTTGTAGAAGAGTTTTTATGTGGAAGTTTTTAAATTTATAGTTTAGTAATGATTTCATAGAGGCAACGAAATTATGACTATTCCAGTGACTTATCCAGAGGCATGATAATACAAGAGATAGAATAACTTAGAAGCAATGTCCTAAGCAGGATGAGCCAAAGGTAATGATGATCTAGAGGTAACATAGAGGTAGGGACCTAGAGATGACCCTGAAGTATTAATGGTCTTGAGGTGGAGACCTAGATGTATTGACCCATAGGTAGATCTAGATAATTTATAGAGGCAAACCTATTAGAGATTTTAATTTAGCAAAGCCAAAGCTAGAGCCAAAGAATGATGTTTAGATCTAGATACTTCATAGAGGCAAAACTATTGGAGATTTAAATTTAGTAAAGCCAAAGCTAGAGCCAAAGAATGATGTTTATACCAAATAATATAATACAAGGGGTGTTGGAAAATATTACATTATTTGGTATTATGTATTTATTTATCATTATGTAATCATTTAATATTTGTAATCATTAGGAGTTATATAGATATTTCTCCCATAATAAAATTGAATAGTTAATATCTTGTGAGATTCAGAGGAGATGAAAATATAACTAAAGATAAAGATGAATAATTGAAAATATTGAAGAGTCTCAAAAATGCAAAGAGACTCCATGATCTATAAAATAATGGTTGAAGAGAAAGATTGTACTAGTGAGGAAAAATACATATCATATGTGAATAATATGTGAGTATATTTTTTGTGTTTGGATCTTGATGTGCTAATTTACTATTGAACCGGTACCTTAAGCTAACAGGCTTGAGGAATTTCATGGAGATACAGGAGATTAAGAGGTCTAGCACTATTATAGCCAAGGTATATGCATTTGGTGATGTTTCTATGTGGGGATATGATATCTGATTGTGGAGATATGGCCTACAAAGGAGTGGGTATTTGGATGAAATAAGTCCAAATAGGTGAAAGGGATTTACCTTTCCTAGATTTCTTAAATACTAAGAACTTAGAAAATTGCAAGGGTTCTCTTTAATTTTTGGATTCCAATATTATAATCTTGATATTTTGGGGCTATGTCCTTTAGTGGAGTTATCGATATCTAGTTCTTTTAATAGTGGAGCTGCTAGGTGAACAGATTTTTTATTTTACTTACGAGATAAATATTTTCACCATAACGTAGATCATTCAAAGATGCAGAAATACCAAATGCTCTTGTGCACATGGTGGCTTTGGATTCTAGTAAGGTAATTGTTGGCTTCTATCCAACCAGTAATTCTTCTGCCTGAAATCTTCATGATTTTTTTTTAAGATGAATTGATGAAAATGTGTCCCACCAAGCATGCTAGAAACTCTTTATGCTTTGATTTTCATAGGTATGAATTTATGCCCTATATTGAAGTCAAGATTGTATGGCTCAAATTCTAAGCCAACCTTCGAAGGTCGGTTCCTTGTGAAATTGTTGCTATGAATGACTAACGAGAGAAAAGAAAAAGTGATGAGAGATAAAAGGGTAAGAGAGATTGATCTCAATGCGGTTGGAGCTTAGCTAACAATATTGTTTTAAGTTGAATGAGCATTGGCTACTCGATACAAGCAAAGCCTAACAAACTATATGATTAATGCTATGCAAAAAATACATTCAACTCAGATGTTACAACTTTCAGTATCTCAAGTGCTCTAACTAAAGAATTCCAAATAATTTAAGCCTAACATATAGACTAGAGGAATACAAAAAAACATTAAATGTAATAGAACGACTTTGATTAAAGCAAATAAGAAATGCCAAAAGTGTAAATATTATACTAAGAGGTTTGCAAATATTAATTGGGGTAAGTAAAAAAAAACTCTTGAGAAATTTAAAAGCTTTGGGAGAAATTCATTTTGTTTAAAACCTAGGTTTCAAGTTTAGTAGAAATGAATGTATTTTGAAATCATAGTCGTTAGAAGAATTATTTTGGATTAACATTTGAAAAACCTTTTTATTTTATTAATAGAAGAGCACCTTTTGTCACCCAATCAAACCTATGTAAATGAAGTTTTAGATGTTTATGTTATTAGCAAACACAATAATTTACCCAACTTACTTATAGTTTTCTTAAAGGTATTATATAATTAAAGCACATTCAAATAAATGAAAAATCATCTTTATCTGGGATACGAAAAATGTTATGATTTACCTTCCGTTTGTTTTTCATTTGTTTCTAAGTGTCGATGTTTGGATAACAAAAAAGATAACTCTATGTTAAATAAAATATTAGGTCATACACCTATTCCATTTTCAAAAGTTGCTCCAAGTTTATTTGGGTGGATAAAAGCAAGAACTATGTATATTAAGTTGAGATGATTGTTCCTTTAGATTCATTTTGAGTCTCAAGGTTTAATAAAATCTATGTGCTTACATACCTTTGAAATGAAACTGGGAATGAGTGTCATCTAGCAATATTTTACCTCGATCTTAAGCTGAATTTAAATAAAGTATTGCTCATCACCTTTCCAGTTAATAAAATGGTAAATAAATGTACATAAATTTAAGTAGCTAAATCAAGTGATTAGAGTATGATAAATCATAGTTATTTTTAACCGACCTCGGTATGGGCCATAGAAATTCCATGGTGGACAACCATGCTTAGAAAATTAACAATCTTCAACTTTAAGGGATACTTAATCCAACTGCTACGTTAAATTTAGTGCTAAAGTTTTTACCAAGAATCCATCATCTCCCTTATGCAAATGGTGTGATGGGTGTCGTGACAACACAAAAGACCACAGTTATCTTGCACTTCAAATTTAAGCATTGTATTTTCCTTTAATCTTTGGTATTTCTATGAGTAATTTGAATTTGGTAAATATCTCAATATAACCTTGGAAATTATTAATGTAGTGTGCTTTTGGGTCAGATTGTTGTCTACTAAAACTTATGACCTAGATTGTTGTCTACTAAAACTTATGACCTATATTTGTTTTATTTTAATGGGAACTCGAGTTTTAATATATTTATTTTATATATTTGTTCTTAAGTTAATAGGGTCATTTAATTAATTATTATTGTTCTTAAATTTAAAGTAGATTTCCCTTTTGTCGGACTAAATGCTTGTCCCTTTCCTAGTGCTTTCAGTGGCATAAAAGGTTTAAAATTATTGTGGCATGGTGGTTATAGGGGCAGACTGCGTGAAGATCTGTGTGATGGCTTCCGGGGTAGACAACGCAAAATACTATGGCGACCATAAAATCTAAACAACCTACTCGGATTTGTGGTGGCTACCAATTCCACCATGTTAAAAAAAAAAAAAATTTAAAGTAGATCTCATGATAAAATATGAAATGCCTTTTTATGAGTATATTTAGTTGTTTTAGGGTATGTCTAATATATGGATTTTGAAATTATAAAACATCTTACTTAGTTATTGATTTTAATTATTCATGTAATAGTTGCTTTTTATTTTTTTAGAATACCATTATGGTTTATGAAGGGTTAATATAAGTATTGTATTGTTTATTTCATTAGGTTTGATTCTTTTTGAATTACATCATAAATTGAAGATATAATATATGCATTGTAATGTCTATTTTAGATTGAATGAAAAGTAAAGGATTAAAGTACTAAGAAAATATGAAAAATTCAAATACCATTAATCAAATAATTTCTCCTTAAACCTTATTTTGAACCATCATGAAGGATGGAATATTTTTAAACACCCAACATCGATGATTATAAGTAGGTAATCATTGTGATTTGATAACAACTATTTTCTGGTAAACTAGCTCGGGATAAGTGGTCCTTTTTCCAAGAACAAGTAACGAGGGATGATATTGGACATCAATTCTAGGCCATTGTGTGAGTAGTATGGTGAGGGCTATTTTTCTCATCGTTCGGTTGGAAGATAGCTAGCAAGATATCGTTACTAGAAGATAGCTAGATATTGGTGCTAGCATACTCAACGACAGATTGATATGAGAAAACTCTTCATCAATCATGTCATGCAAGAGATACTTAATCATGAGCCAAAGTAATGGTGGGACCTAGCTAAGAAGTGTGAAATAAATAATTTCAAATTTTAAGCCAAGCATAGCTTGGAAGATGATCTACAATGACAAGGACTTGTAGAAGAGTTTTTATGTGGAAGTTTTTAAATTTATAGTTTAGTAATGATTTCATAGAGGCAACGAACTTATGACTATTGCAATGACTTACCCAGAGGCATGATAATCCAAGAGATAGAATAACTTAGAAGCAATGTCCTAAGCAGGATGAGCCAAAGACAATGATGATCTAGAGGTAACATAGAGGTAGGGACCTAGAGATGACCCTGAAGTATTAATGGTCTTGAGGTGGAGAACTAGATGTATTGACCCATAGGTAGATCTAGATAATTCATAGAGGCATACCTATTGGAGATTTAAATTTAGCAGAGCCAAAGAATGATGTTTATACCAAATAATATAATACAAGGGGTGTTGGAAAATATTACATTATTTGGTATTATGTATTTATTTATCATTATGTAATGATTTAATATTTGTAATCATTAGGAGTTATATAGATATTTCTCCCATAAGAAAATTGAATAGTTAATATCTCGTGAGAGTCAGAGGAGATGAAAATATAACTAAATATAAATATGAATAATTGAAAATATTGAAGAGTCTCAAAAATGCAAAGAGACTCCATGATCTATAAAATAATGGTTGGAGAGAAAGAATGTATTAGTGAGGAAAAATATGTATCATATGTGAATAATATGTGAGTATATTTTTTGTGTTTGAATGATGTGCAAATTTATTATTGAACTGGTACCTTAAGCTAACAGGTTTGAGGAATTTCATGGAGATATAGGATATTAAGAGGTCTAGCACTATTCTAGCCAAGGTATATGCATTTGGTGATGTTTCTATATAGGGATCTGATATCTGATTGTGGAGATATGGCCTACAAAGGAGTGGGTATTTGGATGAAATAAGTCCAAATAGGTGAAAGGGATTTACATTTCCTAGATTTATTAAATACTAAGAACTTAGCAAATTGTAAGGGTTCTCTTTAATTTTTGGATTCCAATCTCATAATATTGATATTTTGGGGCTATGTGCTCTAGTGGAGTTATTGATATCTAGTTATTTTAATAGTGGAGCTGCCAGGTGAATGAATTTTTTATTTTTCTTACGAGACCAATATTTTCACCATAACCTAGATGATTCAAATATGCAGATATGCCAAATGCTCTTGTGCACATGGTGGCTTTGGCTTCTAGTTAGGTAATTATTGGATTCTATCCAACTAGTAATTCTTCTGCCTAAAATATTCATGAATTTTTTTTTTAATATGAATTGATGAAAATGTGTCCCACCAAGCATGCTAGAAACTCTTTATGCTTTGATTTTCTTAGGTATGAATTTATGCCCTAGATTGAAGTCAAGATTGGATGGATCAAATTCTAAGCCAACCTTCGAAGGTCGGTTCCTTGTGAAATTGTTGCTATGAATGACTAACGAGAGAAAAGAAAAAGAGATGAGAGAGAAAATGGTAAGAGAGATTGATCTCAATGCAGTTGGAGCTCAACTAACAATATTGTTTTAAGTTGCATGAGCATTGGCTACTCGATACAAGTAAACTATATGATTAATGCTATGCAAAAAATACATTCAACTTAGATGTTACAACTTTTAGTATCTCAAGTGCTCTAACTAAAGAATTCCAAATAATTTAAGCCTAACATATAGACTAGAAGAATACCAAACAACATTAAATGTAATACAAAGACTTTGATTAAAGCAAATAAGAAATGTCAAAAGTGTAAATATTATATTAAGAGATTTGCAAATATTAATTGGGGTAAGTCAAACAACTCTTGATTGCATTCTAGAGTAGCATAAACATACAACTTGCCATAGGTAAACACTAAAACATCCAACCCTTTACAATGAGGGGTATTCCCTTATTTATAGTTTTCACTAGGCTAAAATAAAGCTAACTACTATGTACAATTATGAGCAAAAATGGATCTACATTATTGGGGATGAGCTAGCACAACTTGAGATCTTTAGTACATCTTTTGTTAGGCTTACAACAGTTATGACTATGGGATCTTCAATTATGTTTTGTTGAGGTGGTTATCGCTTTTCGAATCTAGAAATTACTACATGGCCCAACTTTTTTTATTTGGGAGCATGCCTTTTCCTTAAGTAAAGTTGATTTGTAAGTATGTTGGATATTCTTTATATCGATGTCATCATTTTTGCCAATATACTCTAGTCCAGGATATTGCCCCCTTTCTATTACCTTTTAGATTGCCTTGCATACTTGATGTAAGATTTTTTACCATGTTGAAACCTTTTGGAAGTTTAAATCGATCTTATTACTTATAAACTTTGTATTGTGCTGGAAGTTTTAGAAACCTATGCTAATATTAATGCTTGATAGTTCTAGCATACCTCTTTTAAGACTTGAATACTCTTCTCTACATATTGTTTTCTTTGTTAGATATTTGGAAGTCTACTACTAACATCATTGCCTGAAAGGTCCAACTTCAAAGAATACTTAAATAATTTTGGATGAAAGCTTTCAACTTAAATGTATAAATGCTTTTTAAGCATATTCATTACTTGGAATTCCTCCCTTATAATTTAGACAAAATATTTGAGAGAGTGTTTAGTCTGAAAATTTTTATTTTCTTTCTTGCCATGACCAGGGTGGCCTTTATATGGACCAACAAGTCTATACTATTTGCAAAATTTTGAAAATTTGAAACAACCATGATGCTTGTGTTTCCATAGATTGTAAGCTCTTGTGGACGATTCCAATCCCTTGTTTGGCCACCTTGGGTTTCCTTTTCTTCCTCAATTATTTTTGGGTTTTATTTCCTAGGGTCCCTTATTGATATTTACTTATTAATTGTATTAGGGAATAGTGACTTTTTGGATAGTCACTGTAAACCAATCATAAGTGGAGGATCATTAAATTTTCAAACTCATCCTTCTAGATGATAGACAAGTTCATAATCATTGTATGGGAAGAGATCTCACCAAAGTTAGAGTTATTTTAGATGCCATCAAAAAGGCTCTGGGACTCTTACAAATAGCAATATTTGGCATAGTTACCATAGGAAAGACTATAGGCCCTTATCACCTCATGGCATAGGGAGTTTAGAATTTTCTAGTCAACTTTGATGAAGGCCCTTTTTGTCAACATCCTTGGCATTTTATTGACAACATCTACTTGATAGGTTGAAGAATATTTAGTTCCTCTCATCTTCGTTGTCAACTTTGGGTGGTAATTTTGCTCAAAATTCCTCCTTTCACCAGGATCTATCTAGTGTAGTGATATTTCACTATAGTACCACCCTTGGATAAAGTGTATTTAATTAAGAATTTACAAATTATGAACATTATGTAATTTATTTGAAGAGATTCATATTCTTAGGGAATCCACTATTTTTCATGGTGTTGTATTTTTATTTATGCATGAATTTTATACTTGTATTTGCATTATAAATTAGTTATCATTGTTATTAGTAGAGAGGTGCTAAGGCATTATAAATTAGTTATCATTGTTATTTGCATTATAAATTAGTTTGCATTATAAATTAGTTATCATTGTTATTTGCATTATAAATTAGTTATACATGGTGTTGTATTTATGACAAAGACAACATATTTGAGTTTAGGAGGTATTATTTTTAACCACACAACTTTCATCAGGTACTTTTTCTTTATATTCCCATAAACTCTTTACAGTGTGATGGATGATTTTTGTAGGTATTTTTTTAATTACTTATATAATATTGAGATGGACCCCACTCATATTGCATTTTGACCATATAATGGCACTATACAACTTGACAACTATGCATTTATCACTCAGAAAGATCTAGTCCTGAATCTCCTCCTTAAGAGTCAAGCTATTATTTGATTGAGCTCATGTCATTTGATCAAATTATAAATAGTATTTTTTTAAAATAAGTTATATAGGATTGAGATGAGACCCACCCATATTATATCATGACCGCATAATATTATTATAACAACTTTTCAATTATGCATGTAATGGTAGACATGATTTGAACCTCGACCTCCTTGAAAGTTAAGGAATTTAACTACTTGAGTTAATATCACTTGATTAAAATATTAAGGTTCACCCATGAGATGTGGACTTATCTTCACTCCAAACAATTGCTCTAAATCCCCAATCAATTGTAGACAATAATTATATATATAATTACATATAATTATTGTGTGGGATTAAAATAAACCTCACATATTTCACATCAAGACCATAATACTAGTATATTATGCAACTATAAACTGCGTAGTGACATTACAACTAGCAACTATGCATGTTTCACCTAGCAAGGTTTAACTAGTTATGCTCATGTCATTTAATGAAATGGTAAAATTCACTCATATGATTGAAACCTTAGTTTATAGTGTAAAACTCCTAATTCCAAATTCACTTAACCCAAATCCCATAGACAATGACATTATAATATTTTTGTATATATTACAATAATATTTTCTTAATCCTAAATAAACTGTATAATTAAAATCTTAGAGGGTTGCTCCCTAAGGGGCTTGGAAAATGGTCTGGTGCTTTAATGATCAACAAATCTAAAGGCTGAAGGAGCGTGGAAGGTTGGAGGTTGAAGGAGTGTGGAAGGTTGAATGATGAGTTGATATTTGGAGTGTCAAGGCTAAAGGAGTGTGGAAGACTGGGTTAGCTAAAGGAGCGTGGAAGGTTGGACTGGCTAAAGCAGCTATAGCGAAAGGTTGGGATGTTGGGTGGAAGGCTAGGATGGTTGAAGGAATGTGGAAGGCTGATAAGGTTGAAGGAGATTGGAATGCTATACCGACTGAAGGAGTTACAACGAAATGTTGGGATGCTGAGTGGAATGCTAGGAAGGCTGAAGGAGCGTGGAAGGCTACTTACAATGAGAAAAATAAAATTGCAAAGTGTGAAGGATTAAGAATTTGAATAGCTTTAAAATGAGTGGTCATATGTAAAATTCTGAGCAATATTGAAGGAGATATGGCCCTATGAAGTCAACCATTCCGAACAAGAACAATGGCAATTTTTCAAGTTGTGAAAAATGAAATTGCAAAGTGTGAAGGATTAGGGTTTTTTCTAAAAAAATTTCATCTTTTAGGAGCCATATCTTCGTGAAGAGTTATCCGATTTAGCTAATTCTTGGACCAACTTGTGCAAAATTTGAATAGCTTTAAAATGAGTGGTCATATGTAAAAATCTAAGAAATATTGAGGGAGATACAACCTTGTGAAGTCAACCATTTGAAACAAGGGCAGTGATGATTTTTCAAGTCATGAAAAATAAAATTGCAAATATTTTCCAACTAGGGTTCAAACGATGGGAAGAGCAATGAAGGGCTATGAATTTAGCGAGGAAGGAAACTAGTAATTTATATTTGGTAAAGTGGACTATGATAGTACAATTTTTTGAAAATATTACTCCACTAAGATGAAAGGCATACATAGTAGAGGTGAAGTTTTGGTATTGTGAAGGATGCTATAGGAAAATGTCAAGAAAGATACTAAATTTTGGAGTAATTGTATTCATACATAAATTTGAAAAGATCTAGAAAATTAAAATAAATAATTCAGACACTTTATGTAAAATGATGTAGGTTTCTAGCTATAGCATCTCAATTGAGATTAGAAGTGTATCTATTTGTAAAATCTCAAGCTCTAAAGAAGAGAGATGTAATTTTTCAAGGGTGGGGGACTCGAGTACAACCCCTTATTATCAAGAAAAAAAATATTTTCTTAATCTTCAATAATTAGATTTGGAATTTTTTGAAATTTAAAAAATTCCATGCCTTGTTCCATTACCTCTCTTAGGGACAATGGATGCACCTTAGTTATGGATTTGATTATTTAATATTTTATGTTGGATTGTTATGTATGTATTTATATTTCATAAAATAAACTTATATTAGATATTTTAGCCTAATAACATTGATATATATATATATATATATTATATGGTTGGATTATTATTTTTTGATATATTGGAGGAGTGGGTTTTGAAAGGGCCCCAAAACATTTTATAAAAAGTGATTACAATAGGAACCATGGAGGTAGTCTCCATAAGGATATGGCCTTCACAGAGATAAGGTCTGCACAAGAAGATAGTATGAGGGAGATCATATCCAAATCCTTCAAAAATGAGACACGAGATCATCCTGCGCAACAAAAAAGTAAGTGGTAAAAATTTAAAATGTGGAGTCCCATTCAGGAGGGGCTCGAAACAAGAAGTACAATAAAAAAATTAAATCATGGAATCCCACCCAAGAGGGGCCCGAGAAACCACAAATAAATTATAAAGTTTAAAATGAGGACTCCCACCTAGGAGGGACCCAGGACAATAAGTACAATTGGGAAAATTTTTAAATCATGGAATCTCGCCCAGGAGGGGCTTGGGAAACAAAAAAAAAGTAGTAAAAATAAGTGATAAAATTTAAAATGTGGAGTCCCAACCAGGAGGGGCTCAAGACAACAAGTATAATCAGGAATTTTTTAAATCATGGAATTCCACCTAGGAGGGACCCAGGAAACCAAAAACCAAGCATTGAATCCCACCAAGTAGGAAGAACAAGAACGTAGTTTCCTGCTCGAAAACCCACTCACACAAAGAAATTTCTTCAATAATATGACCTGGAAGATGGAACAACAACAAAGGGAGATCCCAGTAGGCCATGAGATCTTGCTGCAACAAAGATGAATATCACACCTAGAAAGCAAGAGAATCTAGAAAAAATAATCCACAACAACGCATCATGGCTAAAAAGGATCATCACACAAAGGGTCTATCATGAAGAGACCATCATATGCAATATACACACATGAATAGGGCCCCCCTTAAAAGACCAAAACTAACCTAAAAAAGAAGAAATCCGCTAGAAAGTCACCTGTGCTAGATCACCATCTAGCCCCACCAACTGTCCATCCAAGGGGAGGTCCATAGATACCTTCACATGTTGCTTCATGAGAAACACAAGGTTCATATCGGAGGCCATAAAGAAGCAAAAAAGAAAGGTACAATAGAAAATATAGGATAGAAAAAAATGGATCTTCTAAAGCCTAACTCAAAAATAGTCATGAGCCACTCAACTGCGAATGATAAAACTATGGCCTTCCCCAAGACAAAGAAAAGTGCAATGAGTAAGCCTCAAAACCATTTTACAAGACCAAAATATCCTGAACCCACTTTAGGAGGCCCATCCTAGCAACAACCACAAGAGTCTCTCTACTATATATGATACAATTGTGACCTCCAAGCAAGACCAAGAAAAACATAGAGAGAAACCCTAGGCTACAACAACATGGGCAAGAAGTGGGATCCCCTTACATAGCCCAACCCTAGAGAGGAGCAGAGGAAACCTTCTAATAGATAGTAGAAATGCACAAGACCTCCCTAAAGACTAGAAAGATCTTCTGAGATAGCATCTACAACTCCAACTCCCAAATGAAGCCACCCAAAATCCAACCAACAACGAGGACCTCCAGAGAAAGTAACTTTGGGTCGATCCCACCAAATACTTGCAATCTCATCAAGATGGGAAAGCATATCCTAGAATACCCTAGGAGGATCCCATAGAGGTCCTGAAAGTGCAACAAGGAGATCTCAAACAATTATACTAGCTGGAAATCCGTAGGATAGAAGGGGGGAAGTAGGGAATTCAAAGCGATATCCTCCCACCTAGAGTGGGAGTATATGGTTGGATTATGATTTCAAGTTGACTATTATTATTTTAAAACTTTTAATTATAAATTTTATAAGGAAAGTAGCATATTATATTTACAAGGTAGTTCATTACAATAGAATCTATTAGTATGTTAGATATTCTACATTTAAATGTGAATACATGGGTAGCATGTGTTGTATTAGAAGCTTATAATTATTAGTCACATTTTGATAAATTTGTCATAAATATAACATACTTAAAATAAATTTTGTTTAATTGGTTTTATGTTATTGAAATGGGCCTCACATGTATTACATTATCACCACATAGTGGTATTACAATAACTGGATTATTATGCATGAATTACTTGGCAAGATTCAAATATTGGTCTCCTCTTTGAAAGTTGAGGAATTTAACCAATTGAATTAATGCCATTTGTTTTAATGTTAAGGTTCAACCATAAGATTTTAACATTTGTTGATGGTGTAAAATTCTCTCTCAACCAATTGCTCCAAATTCCATGGGCTAAATATTGTTGATATTTGTCTATGAAATTTAAGCATTGGTTAAGGTTTTCAAAACAAAATATATATTTTTAAGTTATCTATATTAATAAATTATAAGCAAATAAATTTCTCCTTCCCCTCTTGTGAAGAGAGCTCTAAAGGGGCACAATTTAGGCCCCTATTGGAGGATACTCCTCTGCTTATAAAAATATCTTATATAAGCTAAAATAAAATCAATGAAGAGGTATTGTTTCCAATTAAAGTAAGAAAAAAAGAGCTAGAAGAAATAAGGAAGAAGAGCCTTCTATTCTAAAAAAGTGTTGCCAAAGCTAAAAAGTAATTCATGGGTTCTTATATTATTGTATGTGTAATATGAGTGTAATGAGAAGAAATAAAATATGAATTTAGATAATATTACATTGCATATTTGTTATTGTAATTTCTATTTTAAAATACTTTGAATTAAAGCATGGCATGATATAATGAGCTTTACATTTGGGACAATTTTAGTACTTAAAGATAAGGATTGTAACCAAACACCCTAACTTTCCATGCTAAGACACCTCATTATTATTTTTTGATTGGTAGAAAGGGTGTTGAAAGGTCCCTGAACCTTGTACAAGAGAAATTACATGAATTCCAGATCGACCGAGGTGGTCCAAGAAATAAAGATCAAAGAGCGAGCAAACCTCCACACGAGGAAAGGTGTCGCGAAATCGCGACCAAATTGGTGATGTCGCGAAATCGTGACAAGTTGCACCGTTGCTGCCAAGAGAAGAAAGGATGTCGCGAAATCGCGACAAGAAGCGCCATCGGAGCCGAAGGAGGGAAGAAGTCGCGATATCGCGACATGTTGCAAGGTTGCTGCCAGAAGAGAGGAAGTGTCGCGATATCGCGACGTGTTGCTAGGTTGGAGCCGGAAGAGAAGAAGAGTCGCGAAATCGCGACATGAAGGAAAACCGTGACCGGACAGAAAAGGTGTCGCGAAATCGTGACAAGAAGTAAGACCACTGCCAAAGAGAAGAGGTGTCACGAAATCACGACAAGAAGGAAGACCGCAGCCGAAGAAAAAAGTGTCGCGATATCGCGACAATTATGGAAGACCGCTGCCAAAGAGAAAGGGTGTCGCGAAATCGCGACAAGATGGAAGACCGCTGCCGAAGAGAAAAAGTGTCGCGATATCGCGACATTATGGAAGACCGCTGCCAAAGAGAAAAGGTGTCGCGATATCGCGACAAGATGGAAGACCGCAGCCGAAGAGAAAAAGTGTCGCGATATCGCGACAAGATGGAAGACCGCTGCCAAAGAGAAAAAGTGTCGCGATATCGCGACAATATGGAAGACCGCAGCCGAGGAGAAAAGGTGTCGCGATATCGCGACATGATGCAAGGAAGAGAAAAAGTGTCGCGATATCGCGACAAGATGGAAGACCGCTGCCAAGGAGAAAAAGTGTCGCGATATCGCGACAAAATGGAAGACCGCAGCCGAAGAGAAAAAATGTCGCGAAATCGCGACATGATGCAAGAAAGCGCCTGAAGAGAAAAAGTGTCGCGATATCGCGACATGTTGCAAAAATGCACCCGAAGAGAAAAAGTGTCGCGATATCGCGACATGTTGCAAAAACGCACCCGAAGAGAAAAGGTGTCGCGATATCGCGACATGTTGCAAAATCGCGGCCGAAGAGAAAAGGTGTCGCGATATCGCGACATGTTGTAAAACCGCAGCCGGAGAGAAAAAGTGTCACGATATCGCGACAAGTTGAAAGACCGCTTCCGAAGGAGAAAAAAGTGTCGCGATATCGCGACAAGTAGCAACCTCGCGGCCAGAGGAAAAAGGGATGTCGCGATATCGCGACATGCTGAAATTTCGCGGCCAACGGTGAAAAGTGTCGCGATATCGTGACAAGTTGCCGAAACGCAGCCGAAGGGGGAGAAGAAGGAAGAAAGGACGCGAAAACTCGACCAGTTCCAAGAGCAAACAAACCCGGTCCCCTGTTAACCACTCACATTGTGCAGACATTGGAACTTGTAGAAGCGTCCCTTAGGCCAATGGGAAAGGAGTCTCTCCAAACATGAATGTCCATTTCGCCAACTCCCTTGTTAGCAAGCCAGTCCGTAGCTTGGTTGCCTTCCCGGTACTGATGCTTAATGACTAGTTCTGGGTAAATGCCAATTAGTGCCTTGCATTCTTGGAAGATCGAAACAAGGGCCCAGGGAGGCACAGAAGTCCCATTGAGCCAGTTGATGCAGTGTAGTGAGTCTCCTTCTATGATAAGTTTATCGATGGTCAAGCCTTCCAAGAGAATCAAGCTTTGGAGCAGAGCCCGAGCCTCTGCCATATTGTTAGATTGAATTCCTAGGTTCTGAGCAAAGGCCAAAATAATTTCTCCTCTGTGATTTCTGAGAATTCCTCCTCCGCTAGCCGCTCCTGGGTTGCCTTTGGCCGCACCATCGAAATTAAGCTTGTGCCACCCAGTAGGAGGTAAGACCCACTTGATGACAGACCTGTCAATAGAAGTACGGGGTGTGGCAGAGAAATTGGAAAGATTGAAAAGTTTTGTTAGGTCCGATTCAAGGCCAGGCGGGGGGGTTTGGAAGACGAGACAAGAGAGGCATTCTCTGCAGCAAGGGCCAAGATTTTGGCAACAACAATCTTCATATCAGTGGCTTGGTTTTTGAAAATTCTGGCATTTCTCTCAAGCCAAATCTGCCACAGGAAGATGTGAAGGCAAGCTTGCCACATGAATTTAAGTTGATTGTTCTTGAAGGGTCGGGGCCATTGTTGAAAAAGGAGGGGAATGGAATGAGGGAGGGCTACGAAGATGACGAAGGTGTTAAGAACCTGGTTGAGCACTGCAAGAGAGAAGGGACATTCCAGAAAAACATGCGAAGTTGACTCACAGGCATTTTTACACAGGATGCACCAATTGGGGATGAGTAACCCTCTGATTATCAAGTTGTCAGTGGTGAGGATTCTATTTTGGATGGCCAACCAATAGAAGAATTTGACCTTGGGAATGATCTTGGGAACCCAGACCTGATTAGATAAGTCCCGACCATCATTGGGAGTTTCTTGACTGTAGTAAGCTGATTTAACAGTGAAATTCCCTGAATCTTCAAGGTTCCAGACCATGGAATCATCTTTGTGAGAGTCGGGGATGATGCAAGTCCTCAACAAGTTTTGTAACCACTTGAGCACCTCTATGATATGCCTAGGCCCATTAAGAGCCAGGTGTTTCCATTCAGGTCTTGTAATACCTGGGTTAATGAAATGACACACCTTATCTCCAAAGGTGGCTTCGATAACCGTCTTGAGCACCGCAAGATGAGGATCTTGGCTGAGAGGTTTGTCACGGATCCACGGGTCATCCCAGAAATGAATGGTCATTCCAGTTCCAAGACACCACCTTAAGCCTTCCATGATGATCTTCCTTGTTTTGGTGATGCCATTCCAGAAATGAGATCCGCTAGGAAGGTTGTGCTCTCCAAGAAAGGGAACCTGATGGAGGTACTTAGCTTTGATGATGTCAATCCAAGTGACATTTTCATTGGTGGAAAGTCTCCAGGACTCGCTTGGCAATGAGGGCCATGTTCATCCACTTGATGTCCCTGAATCCGAGTCCTCCATCCTTTTTCTTGGAACAAACCCTATCCCAGGCAACAAGGGAAAATTTGTTCTTGTTTTCGTTTCCCGCCCAAAGGAATCTGCGTTGAATTTGCTCAATTCTTTGGCAGATGGAAGTTGGAGCTTTGAAGATAGATAAGAAAAAAATAGGAATACTTTGCAGGCAAGCCTGGACCAGAGTGGCTTTGGTTGCCTGACTGAGCATTGAACTTTTCCAACCTGCAAGTTTCTTGTTGAGGCGATCTAAAATAGGGTTCCACATAGCCGAGACCGATTTGCCGTGGAAAAGCGGTAATCCAAGATAAGTAGTTGGAAGGCTCCCAATGATACACCCAAGGATCTCAGCAATCCTGTTTTGCCTGTGGATGGGAGTATTGAGAAAGTATAGCTTGCTTTTGCGGTAATTGACTTTTTGGCCAGCCGCCTCTTCATAAGAATCAAGAATGTTCTTAATGATTTTTGCTTCGGGAACAGAAGCATGAGAGGATAGAATAGTATCATCCACAAACTGTTGATGGGAAATGGCATTGGTTGTTGAGGCTGGTTTGATCCCGGAGACGAGTCCACTGTTGCAAGCAGCAGTAAGGGTTCTTCCAAGGGTTTCGACCAAAATGATGAAGAGGAAGGGTGACAGAGGGTCCCCTTGACGGATGCCTTTGGAACTTTGGAAGAAGCCAGTGGGAGAACCATTGATAAGAACAGAGAACCAAGTAGTAGAGATACATTCACGAACCATCTTGATCCATTCTTTGTGAAACCCAAACTTCTCTAGGACCTCGAACAAGAATTTCCAAGAAACCCGATCAAAAGCCTTGTTCATGTCAAGCTTAAGGAACATACTGGGTTTTTTATTTTTTGATGCCGAATGGGCCAATTCGTGGATGGTTATCACTCCATCAGCAATGAATCTGCCTTTGACCGAGCTCCCTTGGCACTGGTCGATGATGGAGGGAAGGATGTCTCTCAACCTGTTTGCCATAACTTTGGTGATAAGTTTGTAGATGACACTACAGAGACTAATAGGTCTGAAGTCGGAGAGAGAAGCACGATCATTGGACTTGGGAATTAAAACAATGAAGGTGGAATTGGCTTCTCTCGGCATATTTTTGGCTCTCTGGAAGAATTTAACCGCAGCAACAACATCAGGGCCCACAATGTCCCAAAAGTGTTGAAAAAACCGGGGTGGGAAGCCATCGGGTCCAGGGGCCTTATCAGGTTCCATTGCAAACAGAGCTTCTTTGATCTCCTCTTCAGTGAAGAATTGGAGCAATTTCCCATTATCATCGTTAGACACCAACTTTGGTATGTTCTGAAGCAGAGAACTTGTCGTGCGGGGGTGGCAGTCAACACTTGGACCTAAGATTTCCTGGAAGTGGCGCACAGCTTCCTATCTGATAGCATGGATGTCAGAGACAATGGTTCCATCAGCCTTGGTCAACTCAGAGATTTTATTTGAGCCTCTGTGGCGCATGGTGGAAGCATGGAAAAACTTCGTGTTGGTGTCTCCTTCTTTGAGCCAGAGGCTTCTGGATTTTTGCCTCCAGTAGGACTCTTCCTTAGCCAAGGTATTGTGAAAGTTTGAAAGGAGGTTTTTTTCTTCCATGAAAGTTTTGACCCTCTGATCCCCTCCCTGAATCAGATTTTCCACCCTTTTGAGCTCATCCATCAGATGCTTTTTTCGGTAAAGAGGTTGCCGAAAACCTCCCTGTTCCAGCATTTCAGCTTGAGCTTGACCGCTTTGAGTTTGAGGAACAGATTCGTGAGAGGGTTTGGACAAAGGTTTTGCTGCCACCATTGTCGAATACACCGACCTAAATCCGGATGGGTGAGCCACATATTTTCAAACCCGAAAGGGGTTTTGAAGATTTGTTGGGGCGAGAACAATCCATAATTAAGGGGTTATGATCGGATCCAATTTTTGGGTGGCTATGAAGCCTGGCATCGCCAAAAATAGGAATGAGTTCTTTGGATAAAAGAAATCTGTCAAGCCAAATTTGGATGTGATGAATGCCCACCCGTCTGTTGCTCCAAGTGTAGTTGGATCCTTGGAGCGGCAAGTCCATTAGCTCGTTGAGGTTGACAAAATCGCTAAAATCTTCAATGCAGCTGCTAGTGATCGGGTTGCCTCCTTGCTTGTCAAACAGGTGAAGGGGAGTATTGAAATCACCACAGAGCATCCATGGAAAGTCAGGAAAGTTATTGCGCATTGCGGAAATGTTATCCCACAACAATCTTCTGTTGACAGGGTTGTTTGGTCCATAAACATTGGTGGCAATCCATTGGAGGTTAGTGACTTTATTAGTGAACAAAATGTTGATGGTTCTGTCAGATACTGAAAGAACTCTCCCCTCAATAGTTGTCGGATCCCACAAACAAAGGAGACCCCTGGATGCCCCCGAGGAGGGACAAAAGGCAAAATTGTTGTTTTCTCGGATTAGCTTGCAAATATGAGTGCTGCTATTCTCGTCCAGTTTGGATTCTTGAAGAAACATGATATTTGGTTTTAGGTTTTTCCTTACCGATTTGATGGTCCTCTGTTTAGCAGCTCCGTTGAGGCCTCTGACATTCCAAGAGACGAACTTCATCGAGTTGACTTGGGGTTTGCTTTGCGACCTCTGCCTCTCCCTTGAGACGGAGTAAGTTTAGGTCTAACTTCATCCAAGTCTTGGTGGGTGGGTTGTTCGGAAATAGGGCCCAAGGAGGTAGGCACAGAGCCATCAGCCATTTCGATCTCAGCTGCTTTGGCAAGCTTTTCTGCATTGGACGGTCTTCCCCTTCTCTGTTCTTTGTTGACGTCAGCTTTGGGGGCGGGAATGGGAGATTTCAGCGGGTTGGATGTTTGGAGAATGTCGGTAGTGTCAGTCCCAGGGGTAGGCCGATGGGGGGATGGAGAGCGGGGAGACTGGCACAGGGCAACAGACTCAGGGGAGAGGGAAAGAGGACGGTTCTGAGTCGGGGGAAGGGGTGGGAAGGGAAGAGGAAGGTGAGAGGGACCAGAATCGGTGGGTGAGTTTGGGAAGGTCATTGCAGCCTTACCTTTGGACAAGGGAGACTGAATCACAGTGGGTGTGGATGAGACGTTTGGATCTATGTGAAGGTCATCGGAGATGTCCTCTCTAGTATGAAGATTATTTAAGGGAGCAAATTGATTAGAACGAGAAGGCAGAGCACTTACATTGTTGGGTTTGCCATGATTTGAAGCAGAGGTTTTAGGAGGGCCTCGCAGATCGGCCACGACCCCGACCGTAAGCCTTTTTTTGGGTGTTGGGGATCTGGGAATCCTTCTTTCGGCCCGAATCACTGGGGATATCTTTTTTTTGGGAAGGGCATTGAGAAGCCAGGTGGCCCTGAGTGTTGCACTCCAAACAAAAAGTGGGCTTGTTCTCGTACTCAACTCCTTGACGTCTTCTGTAGCTCCCGTAGTTGATGCCGATGCAGGTAGGCAAAGCCGAATCCAGATTAGCCATGACGCAGACACGAGCATAGGTCATTCTGGTTCTGGCTCGGGTAGCAGGGTCGATGGCGACTAAATCTCCAATCGGTTGAGTGATGCCTTTGAGTGCATCATTGTAGAAGAACTATGGGGGAAGCCCATGGAGTTTGATCCAAATCGGAGCGATGTTGATAGACTGGGTTTCAGGGTCAAAGTCTTCCCCCCATCTCCGTAGAAATAGGCTACGACGACCGAAAAACCAAGGTCCTCCAGTAAGAATGCGGTGGGTGTCGAGGGCATTGTTTAGCCTTATCATGAAAAACCCCCTAGGAAAGGCCACTAACTCCAAGCTGCCCGAAAGCCGCCATTTGGAAAGAGCCCACTCTCGGATAGTTTCCATATCAGGTCTGGCACCGACAAATTTCCCAACCAGAGAGAGGGACTCTTGGAAGATTAGTGGCTCCATAACCTCACTTGGAAAAGAGACTTCAGTGCCCGTAACAGAGAAGGGCAAAGGAGTTTGGAAAGAAAACGCTCCTGTCGAAGACCTAACTTTATCCGCAAAGGACAAAGACCAAGGTCATGTTTTGGAAGGAGAGGAGGGTGAAACCCTAACGTTATCAGACGCCGGTTTCACCACGCAGTTTGGATCTTCACCGTGACATTTGCTGAGTGGGCCTGCAGTAGGCCCAACACCGTCTGTAGGACCCGAGGACAAACCTGCCAGACCAGCACCCTCCAGCGTCCCTCCAACGTCGCCATCGCCATCGCCATCGTCCACAGACGCACCCGCTCCCATTCCCGCACCAGACACCTCATTATTATTTTATATATATCTCAAAATTTTCTTTCACTAAGAAGCAAGGATCTCCACCTCAAGAATAATTATGTTCAATACACCAATCTCTACTTCTCACATAATTATTTTAATGCAAGAGTACTAGGTGTTACACCCTCTCAATATATTTTCCCTCATTGGCCACATGAGATAGCTTGAATCTCTTTTCATTTTATCAAAAATAAGATACTAATACATGCTCTCCACGCAGGTCCTTTAGTGTGAGTGTAGTTAGTGTGATGGGTGTATCACTAACTCTCTCATAATTTGAAGAGTTATCCCATTCATCCATGAGATCTATTTTTTACTCATATAAAAATTATCTATCCCAAGAGTGGTCCTATCCACATACCTCTAGTGATCTCATGAGGATCTAAAATCTTATTCATTAAAGAAATCTATTAATTTATTCACAATGGGTCTATCTAATAAGAAGCTAAAATAGAGCAATGTCACAACATAAGCAGACCAAGATCTAAATAAAGCATTTACTACATACTTTTGTGCCCTTTTATGGCCCATTCAAAGAAGGCCACAAAAATATTCTGTAACACATTCTAATGTGCACACACTACCCTCAATAGCTCAAAACCAAAATTAATCCATTATACCTAAATTAAGATTTAATTCTCTTTTAGCAAAGGGAAAGAATCTAAATAAATAATACAATCAAATCATCTATAAAAGACAACCAACATATCAACCCATAATCTCACATCATAATAGACACATTAAAAGCTTATTTAAGATATCCTTTATCTTAGAAACACTTCATTAAATAGTGGCAGGCTGCCATTGTTGCCACAATATTGACATCAAGATGTGAATCGTTCTAAGCTCCAAAATTACTAGACATCATTTATTCCAATCCTAACAACTATTATGAGTCAAAGTGCCACTAGAGAGATGTTTAACCCAGTTTACAACACTAATAGTTTTGGCAAGGTAACATTACATATCCCTTTTCCAAAAGGGAATGGAACTCCACAACTATGGCACATATCTAATCCTATGTATTTAAGCATGAATCATATATCATTTGTTATGAATTATCTATGCTTTGTGAATATAAACATTCTTCCAAAAGCTCTCCATAAAACTAACTCATTAGAAGATGTCCTTCCTTCTTTATGCATCAATGCTAGCCACCGAGAAATATTGCCTCTTCTTGGGGATCAGAGATGACTCCATTCCATTGGTTATAGCAACCATATTGCCCGTGGTATATTTACAACCACCATACAAGATAAAACCCATTTCCATTTAATATCCTTCCATATGAATGCAATATGCTAATTTTCAACATTCCATATTCAATAAACAACATAGCCATTGAATTCATTTTCTCTAAAGAACAAAAATTCATTTATCCAAGCAACACATTCCACACAACAACAAAAGGTTCATTTTTGCTATAGGATAATCCTCTACAGAAATCATTTATTGCATAACTTCTACTAAGCATGAAAATCCACGTCTTTCACATTCATAGACAACACATATAGTTCAACACTCACAACCAATTTACATCAACTAGGTATAGCTTATCTTTATTCCCACTAAAGCACATTTCATACGTTTACAAGGTGATGGTTAATACTAGATCTGGCTGGATAACCATTTTTCCATTTGCTTAAAGTATAAAATCTAACTTTTGTCACCCATCATTTCAAAGAATTTCATTCTACTAAAAATCCATCAATATGGAGAGGTCGAAACATAACAAAACATCATTTTTACTTGAAAGACACTAAAGATTTTCCCTCTGGGTTTTGTTTTCACTTCTCAAACTCTTTCCTCATCAAAATGTTTCATTTCAAACTAGTTAGCTTCTACCCAAACCATTCTTTCATTTTCTTAAGTCAAAATAACACATCAATACATAGAAACATTTCAGCTCAAGCTAGTTTGCTTCTACCCAAACCATTATTTCATTTGCTTAAGATAAAGTAACACAACAATACACATAACATTTCATCTCATCATATGTTTTCTTTCTTATACATGATACAACAAAACAACATAACCATAAAATAAGGAAAGCAAAGGATTTTTCAAAAGAACCTAGTTCTCCTACAGCTTTTTTGAGCTCAATTTCATTGCCAATCCTCGTCCGTTCCTTGATGTTCTCCTACACTGTTCTCCTTTTACTTTCTTTTATCTTATTTTTGAGTTCCCTTACCAAATATCCACTACCCCTTATTCACTTCACCACTTTTCCATCATAAATGAATAACATTTGACCAACTGCAAGATCCGATCAAGCAACAATCACTCTAAACATAATATATATATTTTAAATTAAACTAAAGTTCTCTTCCAGTTGGAGTTACAACTATTACTCTAATATGTAACTCTCCACTTAGGTTCTTTGGATTCCTTTTTAAAAGCCATTTTCGAATTCTACAAAAATTCATTATGTTCCTTCTTTTCTTTACATAATAGTATTAATAAAAGAGCTTCATTTATTCTACCTTTATAAAGTCATAAATGTATTTCCCCAACATTCATTAAAATTTATCAACTATAATAATTAAAATATTAGAACTCTTTTCTAGTACTAATGCCATTTTAAATAAAAAATTTTCTTAAGGAAGAAATATGATGTAAGAAGACATTTATCTAACACTTATGATATATTTTCTTATGCAAATATATGATATGCATCTCCATGAAAGGCATTTCATTCAAGTTGCCCCAACTTCTTCGTCAATTTACCCATCACATCATTTTCCCAAGGTAATATTTTCTTGGTGGTTATTTCTTTCTACCACCATGAAGAGATCTATTCCTGCAAAAGTGCACTTTCATTAGCAACATCATATTCATATATAAAATGTAAGTGTTCACAAAACCAAACATGGAATTATCCTACCTTCCACAATAAGATTTATATCTCACATTTTTTAATTTAAATGGTGGAATTGATAGCCGACATGAATCTGAGCAAGCTATTTGGATTTTATAGCCGCCACAGTATTTTGCGCTATCCGCCCTAAAATATACCACACAGTTCTTCATGCAGTCCACCCCTATAACCACCATGCCACAATCATTTTAAACCTTTTACACCATTGAAAGCACCAGGAAAGGGACAAGCATTCAAGTACAAGGCTCGAGATTTGAAACATATCACATTTTCAATAATAAGCAAGTATTTTGAATACTAAACTAAAATAGTCCATCATTTCATCCATAAGACAGAGCAAATATAATCCATCAAAAAAAAGTTCTACCAAAGGGTTGGTCATGACATCATCCCCCCTTAGGCTTAACACAGTCCTCTATGTTTAAAATATTATAAACATAAAATAGTATTTATACAACATTTTCAAATAGAAATGGAAAGTTTTTTTGCATATCTGCTACTTTTTCCCAAGTAGCATTTCTTTCAAAATAATGGTCCCACTAGACCTTACATTGCTCTAAGGTTCCTTTCCTCATCGATTTAGATCGAAACTCAAGGATTATTACTGGTTGAACCTCTATAGCCTATGGGCTCATAATATGCAAATTAGAAAAATCCCACACATGTTCAGGATTAGCAACATAATTTTTAAGCAAAGAAATATGAAAGGTGTTGTGAATCTTGGACAAATTGGGTGGTAAGGCAAGTCGATATGCCATAGGACTAATATTCTTGATTATTTCAAAGGGTCCGACAAAGCAAGGATCTCGCTTTGTGGACTTAATTGCACTCTTCCTTGATTTTAATCTAAAAAACACTCTATCACACACAACAAACTATTTTGGTGATCTCTTAATATCAACATAGCTTTTCTGATGGCCTGCAGCTTCCTTCAACCTCTCCCTAATCAACCTCAACTATTGCTCCATTTTTTTGACCATGTCTAGCCCAAGTATAATTTTGTCTTCTAGATTATCCCATGTTATAGTGTTTTGCATTTTATACCATACAAAGATTCGAACGAAGCCATGCCTATGGTCAAATGGTGATCATTTTGTAGAAAAATTCTTTACAAACAATACTAGTGTACCTCAAGGTAATACACTCAGTTTGATCAATCCTTTCTTCAATAACCCTTGCAATTGTACCTTTAAATCTTGCATTTCTATAGGATTCATTCTGTAAGGAGATCTATGGATGGGTTCTGTTCTAGGTTGAAGCTCAACAGTGAAGTCAAATTTCTATTTAGGGGGTAATCCCAAAATTATTGAAGAATTGGGTGTTTCTCAAACACTTCTTTCTTATTCTCTTTATCAGTATTGTTTATCTTAACTATATAGACCATTCCTCCTTTATTTATGGTCTTCTTAAGTTGCATTTCCAACAAGATTTGAGGTTGAAAATCCCCTTGTAGGCTATACACCCTTCGCACAACACCTCTATCTTCAGTGTACTCAATCCATATATCCTGAAAGTTGAGTACTGCGTTATGCATTTGCAACCAATCAATTCCTAAGATTATATCGAAAGCATGCAGAGGTGCTACATATAAACATTCGACTATTATTACACTAGGTAAGGCAATTTCTGCCATAGGGTAACATTGATTAATAGAGTAGGTTTATCCTGAACCATACTCAAACTTCCACCCATGATCCAAGATTCTTGGTCTTTCTAAAATATCTTTAGCTAAAATAGTGGAAATAAAACTATTTGTAGCACTACTATCAATCAATATTTTAACATTCCTACCAAAAATATTACCTTTAATCAATAGTGGTGTGGCTTGACCATCAAGATTCTAGTTTCCTATAGCTACATAAATCTTGTGTGTGGGATCTTTAGGTGTAGTCTCTTTGTACATTTGTTCTTTTCCTTTTGAACTCATTCCTGCTCTTTGTGGACAATTACTGGCATAATGTGGTCCTCTAAAAATATAACATCCTTCTTTCAGTCCTGGATGTTCTTTACACTTCTACCCCTCTTCTGCTTTATCTGCATGTGAAGGATTAACTTGTCCCTATGATGGTCTAATATTACCTTTATCACAGTTGTTGGAAGTATGATTCTTCCCTTGGAATATTCTTCTAAACTTCTCCCATTTTCAATCATTCCTTCTATCATGCTGAGAGGAATCTTGGTTTACCTATTATTTTTCCCACTTAACAAAACCTGCGCTATTCCTTTTACTTAATGCTTCCTGACCCTGCTCGTCTAACCCTTCATAGTCAAAATAGGGTTTGAGATATGTTTAATATTTCCTAGAAAAATCATAGGTCTTTTGTAGAGTAGTAGATTACATCATATCTATTTCTTGCCCTATTCTAGGATCAACTCCTAGTATAAAATTGTGAATCTTCATTTTCTCATTATAAGCAGACACATATTTTAGCAACTTAACAAATCTTTGATAGTATTTTTCCACTGTTCTAGTTCCCTATTGAAGCTTAGTGAACTCCTCAAACTTATGGGAATAGAAGTTTTCCATGAGAAATCTATCTTTGAAGGCTTTTACAAATTCATCCCATTTTAGATCAATTGCTACTGCTAGTTTCTGATCTACACTAAGAGTTTCCCACCAATCCAAACCATCTCCTTGCAAATGCAATGTGGCATAGGATGTTTGAGTACCCAAGGAAAAATTATTCATATTGCAACAGGTTTCTATTTCCTTCAACCATACCTCAGCCTTATCACCATATTCCTCTCCATTAAACCTAGAATATTTTGAAGAGAAATAATACCCTAATAAATAAATTCTAAAAAAATAATAATTGTAGAATCAAAGGAAAAATAGAGAAGAAGAACACATTACACAAGAATTTATCCTGGAAAACCCTTTTGGGAAAATTCCTAGCAAGAATATATCCTTATTGTATAAACTTGACCATCTCCAATACAATAATATCCTTTTGCTCGCTTTTCATTTGTGATTACATTTCTTGCAAATTCATTACAAAACCTTCATGCAAGTGCTACTTTATATACTAACAACACAAGAAGGGATTTACAATACCATGGGCACAAAACCATCGACCGAAATTACATTAACTCAAAAACACCCATATGGATCTAAAAATAGATTAAACCCCCCAAAAAAATTTCCCAGGGGCTGTCGCCCCAATACCCTTGCTGAGGGTCCGACCCAACCTCGAAGAGGAAATTTTTACAAAGTGTAAAGTCCTTTCAAAGTCAACCCCTCCTAAATAACATGGAAAATATTCAACATAATTCTAACATTATCCCACTTGTTGAATACTTTCCATAGGGGCTAATAACTACCATTTTCAACTGTCAGGGCAACAATACCCATATATATTCTACACCAAAAAATTATGAGAAAGTACAACCTTTGTTAATGAATCAACAACATCCTTCTATTTATAAACTTTCTCCAATATCACTCGGTTCTCTTCAACTATATCTCTCACAAAATGGTATTTGATTTAAATATGTTTTGATCGATCATGAAAGCCAAGATTGTTTGCCAAAAGTATTACACTCTAACTATCATTATCAATTCTTACAGCCTATTGCTTAATACCAACTGTTGAACACAACCTCTATAGCTACATTGCTTCTTTACAAGCATGAGTTTTTACAATGTACTCTGCTTCTATAGTGGACAAAGCAACAACTGATTGCTTTTTACTCATCCAAATTATTGCCCCTCCAAATAGTTTGAGCACATAAGCACTCATAGATATTCTCTTGTCAAGATCTCCAGCCCAGTCAATGTCCATAAACCCTTATAGATTTACAATATTATCATCTCCAGATTTTCCTTCATAATAGATAACATAATATGTAGTTCCACGCAAGTATCTGAAGATCCTCTTCACAACAGTCCAATGTTCCTTTCCTGGATTGGACATATATCTGCTAACTACTCCCATTGCATGTACAATATTAGGTATAGTACATACCATTGCATACATCAGATTATCCACAACACTAGCATAAGGACATTGATGCATTTCTTCAATTTCCTCATTTGTTTTAGGACAGTGTTCAACAAATAACTTTTGACCAAGTGGATATGGAGTACATATTGGTTTACAATCATGCATCCTAAACCTCTATAATGTCCAATAAACATATTTTATTTGATTTAACCATAACTTTCTATTTGCACGATTCCTTATTATAAATAAATTTTGCAGCACCCAAATACTTCACGTCAAATTCAAAATATAACTGAGATTTTAGTAACTTTATCATATCCTTATTGCTACCAATTAACAACATGTCATCCACATACAATACAATGATAACAAAAATTTCACCTTCCTTTTTGAAATATACACATGGATCTGCTTTGCTTTTTCCAAGCCCAAGTGTCAAAATAAACCTATCAAATTTTTGGTTCCACATCCTTGGAGACTGCTTCAATCTGTAAAGAGACTTATTCAGCTTGCATACCAAATCCTCCTTGAAAGCATGAGATTTCGGAAATAAAACACCGAGATGCAATAAAAATAGAACTAGTTTAATGCATGTAATAACACGGATGTAATCATATCAAAAGGTAAGAGCACCGCCTTTTTATATTAATTCCAACTCGGTTACAATAGTCTGATTTTTTTATTACAATAGATGAACAGTAATTTCTTTCCGCATGCCCACATGTAAAATGGGCGGGCTACAGTGTTGCCACCGCTTGCGGTGATGAGTCTTTGCTTGCTCCTGTATTTCCTATGGTCAGAGAAACAATAAAACATTTAATAGCACCTGTTAAATGATTAAAACAGCAGATTCTAAGTTAACGAGAATAGAATGAAATCTACTGTTAAAAAGCCGATGAATACATGCTTGAAATCAGAATTCAAAACCATAATGTAAAAGAACTAAAAATACACTAAGATTTGTCGACGAATGGGTGGATCCATGGATCCAGATTCATGTTCTTCGTATCAAGGATGTAAAAGAAGATGAATCGAAAAGGATGCGATCGGGCGTATTAGTTTGGCAGCACTTCGTTGCTTTTCAAAATGCTTCGTCTCCGTTTTTCACTTTGTATCGAGCTGGTTTTTATAGAGGATTCGGCCTCTGAGAGCATTAATGTTAAAACCCTAAATCTGCAAGGGCCGCTACGATTTGATCCTTATCGGGCCATTATGAGACATGGCTCGCACTGACATTAGAAGTTATGAGGCGTGGCCTCGGATCGGATATTTTGAAACCGCTTGTTATTCCATTAAAGCTCGCCGTAAATTGCTTTGAATGCTCTCTTTGGATATTTGCTTTTTAAAATCATTTTTAATGTTTGCTTTAACTCTGCCTTTAACTGATGACGTGTCGGCTTTTGAGTGGTTACATGCTTTTATATGTTTACGTGTCTGGCAGGCGCGAAGGCAGGGGTCTGTCGCGATATCGCGACGTCGCGATATCGTGACACTAGGGAAAAGGCTGGGTGCATGGTGGGCGCTGTCGTGATATCGCGACGGTCGCGATATCGTGACGGTCGTGATATCGTGACGCATGATTTCACGACATCGCAAAATCATGACGTCGTGATTTCACGACGTCCAAGGCTGGGCTCCCCTTTTGTTAAGGCTTTGTTAAGGCTTTGTTTTGAAGATGACTAACATTGCTTTGATTCTTTTCTGACCCTCCGAACTGCTGTGCAAGTGGTCAAGACCACTTGTTTGACCTCTAAAGGCTGCCCTGAAAGCTGTGTATGTGCATGCGATCAGTGTTTGTAGTCACTTAATCGAATGGTGCTATTTTGGTGTCTACAGATGCCCCTTTTTGGGAAGCGCTGCGGGTGACGCAGTGCTGAGCAAAAATATACGACCAAAGCACTAATGATTAGGGTTTCTTGGTAACCTAACCAACTTTTAATGCCCCAAGTATGGAAAGGGCATGCATTCTTGAATCCTTGCTTCTGACGAGCTAAGGAATTTGATTTCAAGTGTTAACCTATTTTGGTGAGGTGTGACTTGAGCTTGGACATTGATCAGTCATGATTAGGCAAAGGGCGCAACCTTTTATCCACAAGGGAAACCTTGTGTTCATGCTTCGGGAATGCCAAGTATTTGATCAACTTAATGATTGCTTGTTTATTGCCCCAAGCGAGAGCGTGATTGTCTTTGTCAATGATTCTTTGAATGCATGTCATTGCCTTGATTGGGTGTGTGCTTGTTGATTGGTGACTAAGTGTGACTACCCCCTCAAGCGACGAATCGATGAGGGAATGACCTTCGTGAGAAAAGCGACGAGTCGCTTGACCCAAGATGACTTAGGTTAGGGTGCCTTTAGATGTTTTTCCATTTGAGCACGTGCAATTTCCCGACATTTGGACCTATTTTTGGTGGGTGTTAACCCTTTTGGTGATGCCATAATGGGGTGAAATCATCAAAAACCCGTCTTCCCGTGGAGCGGTCCAGCTATGATAGCCTTCTTAGGGAAGTAGGAGAATGAGAATTTGAGCCCCGACATCGATTTTCTATGCCAAGAGGTTGAGTGCAAGAGCACTCGTGTCCGGCAATGCTTATTGCTTCTTTTTGTGTTGCATTTTTGTGATGTTTTTGTTGTTTTGATTTTCTTTCTTTACGTAGATGTCATGATTTTATGCACAATGATTGATGTTGGTGGATGCATGCTACTTTATATTGATGGATGCATATGGTATGATAATTACCAATGTTGTATGTTGATTTAGTTTGATGGATGCATGATGAATGCAAATGCATGTGATATGCAGAAATGAAATGGATGTATGGACTTAGTGATATTTGGTTATGGCACCATAGACTGTTTTAGAACTCCATTATTTTGCTATGTACAAATGTGGTGTTTCTTCTTTTTGTATTTTCTGGTGGTATTGCAAGGATGAAAAGAATGGCGCAATTGGTTTAGAAATGTAGCTAAGGTTTTCTGAGACTCAGACAGTTTTAACTCACTAGCCATGACTGTACTTTATCTTACAAGACTTTTGAACAAGGTATGAATCGGACTTGTTTTTGACCAAGTTATTTCACATCCCTGTGTGTGCAATTGAGTTCATTTATGTGGTATTTGTCAGGATACCGCCAGTGCCGAATGGGCTTTCAACCGAACTCGTACTGAGGATCACCTAATTAGCTCCACTAACTCCTTTGTTGTATGTAGTTAGATTAATCTGCGATGTCATCCAGGATACCATAAGCTAGCTCATCCACATGCAAATATTGATCTATACACAAGTTAATGTGATAGATATATCGTCATGCGAGAAGTTTACCGCCAGTGACCGATAGGCTATCAACCAAACCGGTACTGAGGCTTGCCTCATGACCTGTCAGAATGCTGAGAGTTCCAGGGATTCAAGGTCAACTCCCTTCTTTTCTTCAATTGTATTGGGATACTTGCTCGTTATAGTGATAATAATCACTGTTTATTTTGATTTATTTTTCTTTTCTCTTGAGCAAGGGATTTGGATATGGAGTGACGATAATCACTATTCTTTGTGCTTTTTGAGATGTGCATTGTAGGGTGTCAAATTTTGAAGTTTTGACATTTTGCAAATTTTTGACGTTTTGCAACTTTGGGATTCTTAGGGAATTGGGTAGGGAGGATGCTTGTCCTTTTGCCAACTCTCAGCATTCTTGGGGTCATTCGCACAGGGGGATGAGCAAGATAACCGTTTCGCTTATGGTAACCTGGATTATCGTGCAGGTTTCATCCTTCGTTCACACAACTCGGGAATTTTTATGTGTTTTAATTTGTGTTGGGATGTTACGTAACAAGGTGTATTGCAAGTGTAACTCTACCTTCGTAAAATCTGTTTGACTTGATACATTTCATTGCTAAAGAGCAAAATGATGACTGAATCACGAAAAACTCTTGATACATTAAAAGACCACTGACTCTAGTGTGGTAAAGTGCATGGTGTTTTTGTTGTTTTTGTAAAATGGAACAGTGTGGAACAAGATGGACTAGTAGAACCATGACAGCCTATGGTGCCTTTGACCTGTATGCCCATGAATATGCAATGTATGGATGCAATGCTTTGATGCAGCTATGTATTTTTGTATTTTTGATGGATTGATTTTGGTGAATATGAAGATGAATTGCGAGAAGAATTCTCTATTTGATGATTTTGAGTATGCCTAGAAATGAAATGCAAATTTTTGTTGTTTTTGATGATTTTTGTTGTTTTTGAATTTTCATGATTTTTGACCAAGTGATTGTGGAAATCCTTGGAGCGTTTTGGGATTGACCAAGCGATTGCAAGAATCCTTGGAGCCTTTGGGATTGACCAAGCGATTGTGATAATCCTTGGAGCATTTTGGATTGACCAAGCGATTGCAAGAATCCTTGGAGCCTTTATGGGATTGACCAAGCGATTGTGATAATCCTTGGAGCATTTTGGTTTGACCAAGCGATTGCAAGAATCCTTGGAGCCTTTGGGGTTGACCAAGCGATTGTGATAATCCTTGGAGCATTTTGGGATTGACCAAGCGATTGCAAGAATCCTTGGAGCCTTTTGGGATTGACCAAGCGATTGTGATAATCCTTGGAGCATTTGGGGTTGACCAAGCGATTTTAAGAATCCTTGGAGCTTTTGGGGTGACCAAGCGATTGCGATAATCCTTGGAGCTTTTGGGATTGACCAAGCGATTGCAAGAATCCTTGGAGCATTTTGGCTTGACCAAGCGATTGTGATAATCCTTGGAGCATTTTGGTTTGACCAAGCGATTGTGATAATCCTTGGAGCTTTTGGGGTGACCAAGAGATTGCGATAATCCTTGGAGCTTTTGGGCTTGACCAAAGGGTTTATGAACACCTTTGGAGCATTTGGTGTAATCCACTTACTCTTCAGGGAATAGAGGTACCCCCAGCTTGACAATCTTTGTGCACCGGATCTGGCTCTGTAGGAATTGGCACGAATGGATCGGCCTTATGCACGGATAGGAGGACAGGGTCTGCCTTCGACACTGATGGTGCTATGATATCTCTGGGTGGAAGTTGCTCGCGACCTTCCCAAAGGAGTGGGATCGACATGTGATGCTGGTGGGCTGGGTCTATGCGCCACTCATGCCCTAGTATTATGTTTATCTGTTGACATGCTTCATCGATATTTATGGGATGTCGATGTTGTCGTATGTGATTGCTTTGAGCTATCTCTGTTTCATCCTCACCTTCGGACAATGTGTATAGTTCATCAG
The DNA here is from genome assembly GCA_028583015.1 of Wollemia nobilis. Taxonomy (NCBI): domain Eukaryota; kingdom Viridiplantae; phylum Streptophyta; class Pinopsida; order Araucariales; family Araucariaceae; genus Wollemia; species Wollemia nobilis. The sequence goes on from JAQPPZ010003147.1 coordinate 3,448,017, forward strand.
AATCTGGAGATTCTGAGACATGGAGGACTACATCATCAGGTAAACCTACGGTTAAAGGTTGATCCTCTTCAAAAGGAGCCTCATGTAAGTTGGGCATTGGGAGCTCCAAAATCTTGGTCTCTAGCGACTCTAAGTGCTCCAATGTTTTGCATGTATCAGGGGATTTGAGCTCCTCCTCTTTGGTTGGTTCTTGTTGAGGGACTTGAGGCCTATGAAGGGGTGGCTCGATGGCACCCCCCATGCCTTGACAGGGCATTTCATCCCTCTCTTCTTCTTGCTTTGATTCCTCAGAGGCTTCTTGATGAATTTCTAAGGGTGGCCCATGAACCTGAGTGGGTTCCTGAGGAAGGGGCCCATCATTGGTTATAAGATTAACCCCCCGCTCATGTCTGGGAGGCATCGGGGGCGATGCTTGATAAGGTCACGGAGACTCGTCTCGGCGCAACTTATCCGCTTTGCGCTGCATGTATAAGTATTCTAACTCCTGACGACCTTGCTCAAGCCGCGTGGTTCGAGCTTGGCGGGCGGCTTTTTTGGCGACTGTCGGGTCAATTTGGTCTACCCTATTTTGCTCAGGAGGTTCGGATTTGTGCCTCTCATAATGTTTTGTCTTATGTGTGTGAGGGGTTGGAGTCCTTTCCTGCATAGTGTGTTGGAACAACTCCTCTTTCTGGTACTGAAGGCGCTCTTCGTTAATATGATACAGTTCCTCTAACGATAGTCGGTCTCGCTCACGTTGCGTGAGTTGCACCCGACGCACGAAATGCTTGACAGATTCTAAGATAGTTGGTCTTGTCGCCTCATGTGTAGAAGGCCTAGATGCCTCTCTGACATATCTATCTTGGTCGTAGTGATCCAAGATCTCTAGAGGCCATCTCTCTCTGATGGGGGTAGCGGCATTTATCTGAGGCGCTGGCCTCAGAGTGTGACCATGATATCTAGCAGGTGCGGAGGCGTATTGCTCCCGCGATGTGTATTGTTTTTGAGGAAGGTAGGAATCTTCCTCATGCTCTCTTTCATAAGCGAACACGATTTGGCGGACGGAATTGGCTTGGCCTGCCTGAGGAGCTTTGTGCTCTGGATTTGTCATCGTAGTCCTGACAACTGGAGGGGTTGAAGGAGGGATAGTGTAACCATGTGGTTCCTCCCATCGAACCCTAGGTTGACTCAGCGCTTCATCGCGCGGTGACCGCTCGTAACGAGCATCTAAGGTAGCTCTCCTATGGATGTACCCCTCATGGGAGGATGTGTGTTGAGTGCTATGCTCGAACAGGAGTGCTCCTAGAAGGGGTACCCCCATAGTCCTTATCTGTTAAGGTGTGGAGGGGACTACCCTGTGTGTCAGGCCGCCAAGGTGGTATGACCAAATCCTTAGGGTTAAAGCGAAGGCGACTAGTGCCCTCCCTTTGTGCACCTTCCACAGCGTCCGCCGTTGATTGGGCTTGGCTACGGGTGTACATCATCGTGGTGCTCTCTACTGTCTAAGCAGATTTTATCTCGTTTATGATGATTTGTCTTTTTTTGTCTACACTAAGCAGAAATGAACACACGCACACACAAAACCGTGATTATCTCTTTTAAGGATTAAATAGTGTGTCCTAAACTGGTTTAGTGCATTTTGATGTTTCGTTTTGTGTTTGCAATTTTGGAAGAACGTTTAAATGCATAATGTTGGCTCATATGACTCCCATAAATGGTCGCCCCTTCAATATACCATTTGCCGGACCGATATACCAACCTCTCTATATACCCGCCCTTACGTGAGGGAGACTATAGGTACGTGAGAGCAGATGGTACGTGGAACATAGGCGGTACGAAAGGGGAATCGCTCTGTTTATGACACCTACCATAGAAGACTTATCCTCGCGTGCATGGGAATCACCCCAGCAACACTCGGTCAGCTTTCGTCAGGATTTACGTCTAGCAACAGTCGCGATCGAGGTAATGGATGCAATATCTCAAGCCAAAGTGATAATGGAATCCACCTTTGGTCTTGCTCAAGGGTTGGGGTTTTACGACCAACGCCTTGGTTTAAAGTACCACGTGGTGTGTGGGATTCATTTTACTTTGCAAATTTGAAACAAGCAACCGAAAAAGAAATCTTTCCCTATGCCAGACATATACTACAAACTGGAAAACAACAAGTAGAAAATTAAAAGTTTACGACTAAAGCAAGAAAAATTAAAAAATCCTCTACCCTTCTTTAAATAAAGCAAAGAAAATTTAAAAAAAATCCTCTTATCTTTCTTTAAATAAAGCAAGAAAAATTAAAATTCTTCTTATCTTTCTTTAAATAAAGCAAGAAAAATTAAAATCCTTCTACCCTTATTTAAATGAAAAAATTAGCTACTTATTTAAATAAAGCAAGAAAAATTTAAAATTCTTCTACCCTTATTTAAATAAAGTATAAAACAATTTTTAAGCCGTCCAAACTAAAAAAAAAACCAGAAGACCGAAAAACAGAAATTTTGACAGAAGCTATAAAAACCCCTACCTCTTTTTTGCCTAACTGGATGTCTCTGATTTTCTCTAAAAATGCAGATTCGTAATCGTCCCTGGGTGAGACGAATAGCGTACCTGTAAAAAGCAATTTTTAGATCAGTAACTTAATCCAAAAATAAAAACTGTGGACCTGGGTCCCACCGTGATCGCCACTGAAAGCATGAGATTTCGGAAATAAAACACCGAGATGCAATAAAAATAGAACTAGTTTAATGCATGTAATAACACGGATGTAATCATATCAAAAGGTAAGAGCACCGCCTTTTTATATTAATTCCAACTCGGTTACAATAGTCTGATTTTTTTATTACAACAGATGAACAGTAATTTCTTTCCGCATGCCCACATGTAAAATGGGCGGGCTACAGTGTTGTCGCCGCTTGCGGTGATGAGTCTTTGCTTGCTCCTGTATTTCCTACGGTCAGAGAAACAATAAAATGTTTAATAGCACCTGTTAAATGATTAAAACAGCAGATTCTAAGTTAACGAGAACATAATGAAATCTACTGTTAAAAAGCCGGTGAATACATGCTTGAAATCAGAATTCAAAACCATAATGTAAAAGAACTAAAAATACACTAAGATTTGTCGACGAATGGGTGGATCCATGGATCCAGATTCATGTTCTTCGTATCAAGGATGTAAAAGAAGATGAATCGAAAAGGATGCAGTCGGGCGTATTAGTTTGGCAGCACTTCGTTGCTTTTCTAATAATGCTTCTGTCTCCGTTTTTACATTGTATCGAGCTGGTTTTTATAGAGGATTCGGCCTCTGAGAGCATTAATGTTAAAACCCTAAATCTGCAAGGGCCGCTGCGATTTGATCCTTATCGGGCCATTATGAGACATGGCTCGCACTGACATTAGAAGTTATGAGGCGTGGCCTCGGATCGGATATTTTGAAACCGCTTGTTATTCCATTAAAGCTCGCCGTAAATTGCTTTGAATGCTCTCTTTGGATATTTGCTTTTTAAAATCATTTTTAATGTTTGCTTTAACTCTGCCTTTAACTGATGACGTGTCGGCTTTTGAGTGGTTACATGCTTTTATATGTTTACGTGTCTGGCAGGCGCGAAGGCAGGGGTCTGTCGCGATATCGCGACACTAGGGAAAAGGCTGGGTGCATGGTGGGCGCTGTCACGATATCACGACGATCGCGATATCGCGACGGTCGTGATATCGCGACCGCGATATCGGGACCGCGCGATATCGCGATGGTCGCGATTTTGGGACCGCGCGATATCGCGACGGTCGCGATATCGTGACCGCGCGATATCGCGACGGTCGCGATATCACGACGTCGTGAAATCGCGACATCGTGATTTCGCGACGTCGCGATATCGCGACGTCGTGATTTCATGACGTCCAAGGCTGGGCTCCCCTTTTGTTAAGGCTCTGTTAAGGCTTTGTTTTGAAGATGACTAACATTGCTTTGATTCTTTTCTGACCCTCCGAACTGCTGTGCAAGTGGTCAAGACCACTGTTTGACCTCTAAAGGCTGCCCTGAAAGCTGTGTATGTGCATGCGATCAGTGTTTGTAGTCACTTAATCGAATGGTGCTATTTTGGTGTCTACACTCCTTACCTTTTACTCTGAAGCATTCTAGTTGTGACATATATATATATATATCTTCATCAAGTTCACCATTTAGAAAAGTTATCTTTATATCCATATGTTCTATTTCAAAATCAAAAGCAACAGAAATAGCCAACAAAACTCTAATTGATGTTAGTTTAGCCACATGAGAAAAAATATCACCAAATTCAATTCCCTCAACTTGAGAAAATTCTTTTGCTACCAGGTGAGCTTTGTACTTCTCCAAATTTCCTTCTACATTGTACTTCTTCTTGAATAACCATTTATGGTTTTCTAGCAAGGGGTAATTTCACCAAGTCCCAAGTCTTATTTTTATCTAGGGACTCCATTTCTTCTTCCATAGTCATTTTCCAAGACTTATTCTCACTTGAATGAAGTGCCTCCTTTATAGTCTTGGGTTCTTCATTAGTAATTGATAAATTAAATGCAAAAAAATTTGAAGGGCTATACCTTTATGGGAGTCTTCTCACCCATATGATCTCCTCAGAATTGGAGTTCTAGATTTTGCACCTTCAAATTCCTCCTCACCTTCTTCCTTTGAATATTCCTCTTTAGACTCTCTTTTTAATTCATATTCTTCTATAGCATCAGGTTCTATCACAGGTTCTTCCTCCTATTTCAATTTTACCTGAACTATTTTTGGTTCTTTGTTTGGTTGCATTTCCTATTTTGGAACCCCTTTTGTTTCTCTAAAGATCACATTACAACTGTAAGTAATCTTCTATGTTTCTAGATTCCACAACTTATATCCTTTCACACTAGTACTATAACCCAAAAATATGCATTTCTAATATTTATAGTCTAGCTTAGTCTTTTATATTTTGGGATATACATATAAGCTTCACAAACAAAAACACTTATATGACTAAGAGAGGGTTTCTTACCAGTCCATACTTCCTATGGAGTTTTATCCACCAAAGCTAAGGTAGGAGATCTATTGATGAGGTAGCAAGCAGTTAACACGACTTCTGCCGAAAATTTATTTTCTAACCCTAGACTGCTTAGCATGATTATGGCCTTATCCATCAATGTTCTATTCATCTGTTCTGTAACTCCATTCCTTTGTGGAGTATATAGAGTTTTTCTATGCCTTTATATTCTGTAGTATTTGCAAAACTGTTCAAATTCATTAGAGCAATACTCACCACCATTATTACTTCTCAAAACCTCTATATTTTTCTCTGTCTGATTTTCTACAAGAGTCTTGAAATCTTTAAATTTATTGAAAACATCATATTTGTACTGTAAAAAGTATATCGAAGTCTTTCTTGAGAAGTTGTCTATACATATAACAAAATAGATGAATTTACCTAATGATGGTACTTTTGCAAGTCCAAACACATCACTATGAACTAGATGCAAAATTCCTTTAAATATTGTAGCACTATTTGGAAACTAAACTTTGGTTTGCTTTCCAAAAAAATAGTGCTCACAAACATTAAAATTTAATGGGCAATAAAAAAATCCTTTAACCATACCTTTCATTTTCAATGTTTGAAGGCCTTTCTTACCAATGTACCCCATGCGTTGACGCCATAACATTGTCTTCACTACATGAATACTTGGAGTTTCTTATACCGTATTAATTTTCTCTACAATTGAAGATTTATTGCAATCATTACTTATAGTGCTAGCCTCAAGTTTGAACAAAGTTCCTATACTAACTCCCCTTGCTAACACTAAGAATCCACGAACCATATTGCAACTATCCTTATTGAATTCCACAGTAACACCCACATCATTCATATTACTAACAGATATAAGATTTCTTTCCAAACCTGGAATATGCAATACACTAGGAAGGGTTTTAACTCTTACATATTTTAACCTCAATTTGAATCTTCCTTGACCTATTATTTTTTGTGTCGAATTGTATCCTAAGAAGACTTCACCTCCATTTATATTTTCATATTCACATAACTTCTATCTGTAAGGATTCATATGAAAAGAAGTGCCTAAGTCAATCAACCATGAGTTATGGTGTTCACTTGAGCATGCTGCAGCTATGAAAAGGTCCCAAAAATATTTATTTGTGGTCTTCATTTATATAGAAGTTCCTTCATTAGCCTTTTTAGATATGCTCCCAGATTTTCCCATAACAACTTTGTTGTAGCCTTTGTCGATACATTCAAAAATACTAAATCAGATAAGTACAATTTGATAGAGCTCCTTGCCTTCCTGTCGATCTTTATCTATTTCCTATCTATTGTTCCTATTGGTTTTACTACTAAGAATATGGCCCACTGATCTTTATCCACCAAAAGATCCTCCATCTTGAGTTTCCATAACTCAAAATTTTGTCCATTGATTTTTTTGATCTCTACCCATGTGCTTCCTATCATTTTACTTCACTTATATTATTTTGTGCACTGCTCCCACTCAAGAATCAATTTATACCAGGTTTGAAACCCTTATTCCTTGAAAAAAGCTAAAACCTAGCTTTGATACCAAATGAAGAGAAATATTACCCCGATAAACAAATTCCAAAAAAATAGTAATTGCAAAATCAAAGGAAAAATAGAGAAGAAGAACACATTATACAAGAATTAATCTTGAGAAACCCTTTTGGGAAAATTCCCAACAGGAATATTTCTTTATTGTATAAACTTGACCGTCTCTAATTCAATAATATTTTTTCACTCACTTTTTGCTTATGATTACATTTCTTGCGAATTCATTACCAAACCCTCATGCAAGTGTTGCTTTACAAGAAGGGATTTTATAATACCATGGGCACAAAACTATGGACCGACATTACATTACCCCAAAAACACCCATATGGGTCTAAAAATAGATTAAACCCCCCAAAAAAATTTCTCGGGGGCATTAGCTTTCAGACCCCAAACGAGGGTTTCCACCCCTGTACCCTTACTCGGGCCCCAGCCCAATATCGAACCCTAGTGAGGAAATTTTTACATAGAGTAAAGTCATTTTAAATTTAAACCCTCCTAAATAACATGGAAAATATTCAACATAATTCCAACAAATTTCAACTATTTCATTTCCTTGCCGAACTCGACCTCTAATCGGATCCTAGCTTGTTGTGCCTCGATAAGAGGTTCATTAACTTGACCCATTCTAGAGTTACCTGCTTGTTTTTCTTGACTTAACATGATATACAACAACTATTTTTGTGTTTCTACCTCTTCCCAAAGTAGAGCCACTATCTTAGTAAGACTTTCCCTTTCATTACTAGGGTTATTTGAACCTGCATCCAAGGTTCTATTCTCTACATTATTTTGTTGTGTTTGCATTGTCGATGGGGAAGCACTCCCTCTTCTTCTATTTGGTGGAATTGTCCCTATCCACCCTTAAAAGAGACAGTAAGAATTCATTAGCAATTAGTCCTTCAAATTTATCCTCCTAATAATTATTTACCCAATAATTTCAAGCAATTTGGGTATATTTACTCTAATGGGTATTCTATTGGCAAGGTTCAATTCCTTCATAAGTATGTTTTCTATCACACATTGCAAATAGTCTTGCATAGTGAACCTATTCCACTACAAACCATGATCTGATATCAAATATAACCAACCACCCTAACTTTCCATGCTAATATCCCTTATTATTATTTTATATATATCAAAATTCCCTTTCACTAAGAAGCAAGGATCTCCACCTCAAGAATAATTATGTTCAATACACCAATATCTACTTCTCACATAATTATTTTAATGCAAGAGTACTAGGTGTTACACCCTCTCAAGCTATTTTCCCTCATTGACCACATGAGATAGCTTGAATCTCTTTTCATTCCATAAAAAAGAAGCGACTAATCCCTGCTCTCCATGCAGGTCCTTTAGCATGAGTGCACTTAGTGTGATGGGTGTATCACTAACTCTCTCATCATTCGAAGAGTTAGCCCATTCATCCATGAGCTCTATTTTTTACTCATATAAAAATTATCTATTCCAAGAGTGGTTCTATCCACATACCTCTAGTGATATCATGAGGATCTAAAATCTTATCCATTAAAGAAATCTATTAATTTATTCACAATGGGTCTATCTAATAAGAAGATAAAATAGATCAATGTCACAACACAAGTAGACCAAGCTCTAAATAAAGCATTCACTACAAAATTTTGTGCCTTTTTATGGCCCATTCGGATAAGGCCACACAAAGATTCCTTAACACGTTCCAATGTGCACATGCTGCCCTCAACAACTCAAAATCAGAAGTAATCCATTATACTTAAACTAATATTTAATTCTCATTTAGCAAAGGAAAAGAGTTAAAATAAAGAATACAATTAAATCATCTATAAAATACAATCATCATATCAACCCATAATCTCATAGCATAAGAGATGCATCAAAATATTATTTAAAATATCCTTTATATTAGAAACAATTCATTAAACGTCGATAGGATGCCATCGTTACCACGAGATTGACATAAATATGTGAATCGTTCTAAGCTACAAAATTACTAGACATCAATTATTCTAATCCTAACAATTATTATGAGTCAAAGTGCCACTAGAGAGACGTTTAACCTAGTTCACAACACTGATAGTTCTGGCAAGGTAATATTACATATCCCTTTTCCAAAAGGGAATGGAACTCCACAACTATGGCACATATCCAAACCTACACATTTCAACATGAATCATATATCATTTATTTTGAATTCTCCACACTATATGAACGTAAATGTACTTTCAGAAGCTCTCCATCAACCTAGCTTATTGGAAGATGTCCTTCCTTTTTTTACATCAAAACTAGCCATCGAGAAGGATTACCTCTTCTTGGGGATCAAAGATGGCTCCATTCTATTGGTTATAGCAACCAAATTACCCTTGGTATATTTACAACCTCCATACAGGATAAAACCCATTTCCATATAATATCCTTCCATATGAATGCAATATGCTAATTTTCAACTTTCCAGATTCAATAAATAGCATAGCCATTGAATTCATTTTCTCCAAAGAACGAAAAATCATTTATCCAAGCAACACATTCCACATAACAAGAAAAGGTGGTAATTTCGTCGTGATATCATGACATTTTTGGCACATTAGCGGACTGGAGGACAACTGTCGTGATATCGCGACACTTTTGCGGCCAGGGAGTCAAATGGAAAAATCGTCGTGATTTCGTGACGCTTTTGCTGGATGGGCGACTTGGAGACATTCTGTCATGATTTTGCGACCTTTTTGGCGTGTCGGAGCTACCTGGTCTTCTCGTCGCGATTTCGTGACACCTTTGTCGATGGGCCGCTGGAGGGAGCTGTTGTCGCGATTTCGTGACTCTTTTGGAGATCGGATGCCGAGGGCCCGATTTGTCGTGATTTCGCGACATGTCATGATTTCGCGACATGTCACGTTTTCACGACTTGTGGGGCCGACGTGGCTGAGACGGGGTTGACTGCCGCGATTTCGCGACATGTCACGATTTCGTGACATGTCGCTTTTTCGCGCCCTGTTGACTTCTTTGCCTTGTGTTGGAAAGTGTTGTCTCTGTGCTCTACACTTGTTGTGGTGCTCTCTGCTCTTGGTCGGGATGTGTTCTCTCCCGTTTGTAACTGTTCTTTGTATTAATACAATTTTTTCATTTCTTCATAAAAAAAAAACAACAAAAGGTTAATTTTTTCTACAAAATAATCCTTTACAAAAATAATTCATTCCATATCTTCTACTAAGCATGAAAATCCACATCTTTCACATTCACAAACAACATATATAGTTTAGCACTCAACCAATTTACATCAATAAGATATAGCTTATCTTTATTCCCATTGTAGCACATCCTATACGTTCATGAGGTGACGGTTACCACTAGATCTGGTTGGACAACCATTTATCCATTTGATTAAAGCATAAAATCTAACTTTGATCACCCATAATTTCAAATAATTTCATTCTACTAAAAATCCATTACTATGGAGAGGTCGAAACATATCAAAACATCATTTTTACCCGAAAGACACTAAAGATTTCCCCCTGGGTTTTGTTTTAACTTCTCAACCTCACTCCTCACCAAAATGTTTCAATTCAAACTAGTTTGCTTCTACCCAAACCATTATTTCATTTGTTTAAGTCAAAATAACATAACAATACATATAAGAATTTCAACTCAAGCTAATTTTATTCTACCCATATCATTCTTTCATTTTCTTAAGATAAAGTAACATTAAAATACATAGAATATTTCAGCTCATCATATGTTTTCTTTCTTATACACGATACAACAAAACAACATAACCGAACAATAAGGTAAGCAAAGGATTTTCTAAAAGAACCTAGTTCTCCTACAATATTTTTGAGCTCATTTTCGTTTCCAATCCTCAAAAGTTCCTTTGTATTCTCCCACACTATTCATATTTTACTTTTCTTTCTCTTCTTGTTGAGTCCCCTTACCAAATCTCCACTACCCCTTATTCACTTCACCATTATTCTATCATAAAAGAATAATGTCCGACCAACCACAAGATCCGATCAAGCAACAATCACTCTAAACATAATATATATTTTTAAATTAAATTGAAGTTCCCTTCTAGTTGGAGTTACAACTATTACTCTAAAATGTAACTCTACACTTAGGTTCTTTGGATTCCTTTTTAAAAGCCATTTTCGATTTTTATGAAAATACATTATGTTCCTTATTTTTTTTACATAATAGTATTAATAGAAGAGCTTCATTTCTTCTACCTTTATAAAGTCATAAACATATTTCCCCAACATTCATTAAAATTTATCAACTATAATAATTAAAATATTAGCACTCTTTTCTAGTACTAATGCCATTTCAAATAAAACTCTTTCATAAGGAAGAAATATGATGTAAGAATAAATTTATCTAAAACTTAATATATATTTTCTTATGCAATTTATGATATGCATCTCCATGAAAGGTATTTCATTCAAGTTGCCCCAACTTCTTCGTCAATTTACCCATCACATCATTTCCCCAAGGTAATATTTTCTCGGTGGTTATTTCTTTTTGTCACCATGAAGAGATCTATTCTTGCAAAAGTGCACTTTCATTAGCAACATCATATTCATATATAAAATATAAGTTTCCACAAAACCAAACATGGAATTATCCTACCTTCCACAATAATATTTACATCTCACATTTTCAATAATAAGCAAGTATTTTGAATATATATATTTTTTGAATTTACATGGTGGAATCGGTAGCTGCCACAAATCCGGGTAGGCTGTCCGACTTTTTATGGCCGCCACAGTATTTTGTGTTGTCTGCCCTAGAAGTCGCCACACAGATCTTCGTGTAGTCTGCCCCTATAACCACCATGCCACAATCATTTTAAACCTTTTATGCCGCTGAAAGCACCAGGAAAGGGACAAGCATTCAGTCGGCGAGGCCCGATATTTGAACCTTGGACCTCCACCCCCCTTATGGGGTTTGGATGAACCAATTGGTCTACACCTCGGACCTAAGTATTTTGAATATTAAAACTGAAATAGTCCATCATTTCATCCATAAGCCATATAGAAAACATAATCCATCAAAATAAAAGTATGTCAAAGGGTGGGTCATGACAATGATACTTAGAAAAAATAATTAGAAACCATAAGAATTTTTTTGATGTAAACTTAAAGGTTACTACTATCATTTAGTTTTTGTTATGTAGAAAATAGAAATTGGACAAAAATGTGGGTTATATTTATTTGTGAATACTTCCTAATCTCTGTACAAGAATATTAATATTAACTTGTACGTCACTTTTTATTGCATACTTTTAGTATGAAACATGTTGAAAGTTAAAAAATAAGGAGGATGGGTCATTCTAAATATGAACGGGATGATTTTCCTCTAAATTTAGGAGGTCAAGCCATACTTTGAAAAAGGGGATAACATTCACTAAGGTCTAGAACCTTCTTTGTATTATCGCTTCTTCCTAAGGTCAGTTAGAATAGATAAGGTGGTATATGACCATAGCCAACCTTTCCAATCTCTTAGAGGGATGGGGATATCACCCATTTCTTTATTTTTACCCCTATTTTTTACCCATAGGGTTTAAAGTTATAAGAATATTAAATGAAGAAGGAAATTTGGTGATTTGTGTTAGTGAGTAGTACACATGTTTAAGGATAGATTCCTACTTCTAGTGGATAGAATAAAAGACCCATGATGCATTTGGATTAAGAGGAAATGTTGTATGGAGTAGATTATGGTAGCCTCTTGTTGAAAGTATGAGTAAGGGGTAAGCTATGGACCAATGACTTATTTTGAGATAGGATCATCTATTTCAAGGGATATTTGTACATAAAAGAATGTGAAATTCTACCTAATGTATAATGACTAATTTTATTATATGTTGAATTTTTATTTATCTTATTTTTAGTAATATGGATGAGTCTTGTATTCATTCTACCTTAAAAAAAATTCTTATTCTATTTAGATTGTCCATTTTTTTTACATATAAAGGGTCGATACGTAGGTTGGGCATCACACTTGATATCAAAGCCAAGGTTACACACATACATACACATATATAGAGAGATAGATAGATACCTTATGCTTAGTAATTACCTATGATATGGGTATTACAACAAATTAAATCTAGGTAAAGTAATAATCTTGACCTACATATATGTATATTCCCTCTATATAGGGTCACCTACAGGGATTGAGTTGATGTATTATGGTTGTTAAACCATACACTCTTCCTATTGAGTTAAGGTGCTAGAGTAATTAATATAATAAACTTAATTCATAGGATTGCATAAAATCACATATATATAAATTATTAAAAATATTTCCAAGGTAAATATAAGAAAAATATCTCACCTTTTAAGTTTGGACATCAATAAGATTTACATCTCACATTTTCAATATTAAGCAAGTATTTTGAATATTAAAACTAAAATAGTCCCATCATTTCATCCATAAGCCATATAGCAAACATAATCCATCAAAATAAAAGTATGCTAAAGGGTGGGTCATGACAAGGATACTTAGGAAAACTAATTAGCAACCATAAGAAAGTTTTTGATGTAAACTTAAAGGTTACTACTATCATTTAGTTTTTGTTATGTAGAAAATAGAAAGTGGAAAAAAATGTGGTTTATATTTATTTGTGAATACCTCCTAATCTCTGTTGAAGAATATTAATATTAACGTGTACATCACTTTTTATTGCATACTTTTAGTATGAAATATGTTGAAAGTTAAAAAATAAGGAGGATGGGTCATGCTAAATATGAGCGGGATGATTTTCCTCTAAATTTAGGAGGTCAAGCCATACTTTGACAAAGGGGATAACATTCACTAAGGCCTAGAACCTTCTTTGTATTATTGCTTATTCCTAAGGTGAGTTAGAATAGATAAGGTGGTATATGACCATAGCCAACCTTTCCAATCTCTTAGAGGGATGGGGATATCACCCATTTCTTATTTTCACCCATAGGGTTTGAAGTTATAAGAAGATTAAATGAAGAAGGAACTTTGGTGATTTGTGTCTATGAGTAGTACACATGTTTAAGGATATATTTCTACTTCTAGTGGATAGAATAAAAGACCCATGATGCACCTATTTGGATTAAGAGGAAAGTTTGTATGGAGTAGATTATGGTAGCCTCTTGTTGAAAGTATGAGTAAGGGGTAAGCTATGGACCAATGACTTATTTTGAGATAGGATCATCTATTTCAAGGGATATTTGTACATAAAAGAATGTGAAATTCTACCTAATGTATAATGACTAATTTTATTATATGTTGAATTTTTATTTATCTTAAAATTAGTAATATGGATGAGTCTTGTATTCATTCTACCTTAAAAAAAAAATCTTATTCTATTTATATTGTCCATTTTTTTTTACATATAAAGGGTCGATATGTAGGTTGGGCATCACACTTGATATCAAAGCCAAGGTTACACACATACATACACATATATAGATAGATAGATACCTTACGCTTAGTAATTACCTATGATATGGGTATTACAACAAATTAAATCTAGGTAAAGTAATCATCTTGACCTACATATATGTATATCCCCTCTATATAGGGTCACCTACAGGGATTGAGTTGATGTATTATGGTTGTTAAGCCATACACTCTTCCTATTGAGTTAAGGTGCTAGAGTAATTAATATAATAACCTTAATTCATAGGATTGCATGAAATCACATATATATAAATTATTAAAAATATTTTCAAGGTAAATATAAGAAAAATATCTCACCTTTTAAGTTTGGACATTCCGAAGTGTAGTTAGTGTCCAAACAACCCTCCTAACTCAATATAAAAAAAAAGGTTTATAATTATAATAATATTGAAAAGTATTTTACTTAAACAAATAAATATTACAAGTGACCAATTAAAAGAAAAATATTTGAAATTGACATTTGGAAAATTAGTAGAATTTACTAGTAATATCTATAAAAAATGACTAATTGTGTAACTTTTTGGCAATCAAACTGGCCTAGATACAAATTTTCTAGGTCTGTAGAGCCCTAGGCCCGTTGCCAAGCATTGAGTACCTGAAGGAAAGGAATGTCCTCCATGACAATATCTAGTAGGGATAGTTTCAAAAATAAAAATGGGGATTAAAGATAAGGGTTAGAAAAATACTGTAAGGAATTGTAAATGGCTAAAAGCCAAAAATACGGGGTGATGGACCGAAAGCATGATAGACAGCCTAACTACTTGAACCAAAAACAATCAAAACAATATACTTTTAATAGAAACCAGTACTAAATTCTCTAAACTATGTAAACTCCAGCAAGTATTCCAGGGACTAGTCCTCTATTGACATTGAAATCTAAAAAACAAAATTAAATTATGTGATAAAAAGACTAATTTAATAGAAATTACAAAATATAAGTCATACATAGGGATAGAGAAATTAAAATCATATCTAGAAGCCTTTATTTCAGAAAAAGAATTCAAAGTACAGAACTGATTCTCTAGCAGAAGATATCCATCCTTAGTTACAGAGAAGAAGATGACTTTTATAGAAGAAAATTTCTGCTTAAAACATTAATGCCCAACCACTCCCATGATAGGTATACTTGATATCGATGATGAATTGAAATAATAATTCAGTATTTTTAGATAACTGAGCATTGAAGACAAAATATTCTAGTAATGACTTGAAACAATCAATTCAAATTTATATAATGCAACTTGGAGTCAGTTCGAACTATCCATGGTAGATTTGCAACAACTTCTCTTAGTCACTTGTTCGAGGAGTTCACTCTACTAGTGGAGCACTTGGGAGAGGCGCTCCACTAGTGGAGCGCTTTACATTTTGACCAAATTGACCCTTTCCACCTTGGTTGCTCTTACTTTTATTTCTTTGGAGGGGTGCTCCACCTGTGGAGCACTTTCAAAGGGGCGTTCCACTTGTAAAGTTCTTTCAGATTTAACTATTTGTTGACCTTTTAGGAGTTTTCTTTTTTTTACTTATGTTATAACTTGTTTTTATTTTTCTTTTCCTTCACCTTGGAGATGCGCTCCAATAGTGGAGCGCTTCGGAGAGGCACTCCATTTGTGGAGTGCTTTACTCATTGACCATTTGACTTCTTTTACCACAACCTCATCCTTAATGCCTTTTTCATCTATCTAGTATTTGCATTCCCTCTACCTTCAAGCACTTTCTAGATGAAGCACTTTGGAGAGGAGCTCCCTGGGTGGAGTGCTCTACCTTTTGACCACATTGAATTTTAAACTTAGTCTTCATAATTTTTTTTGTTGTTTTTAAAATGTCGCTCCATGGGTGGAGCGCTTTGGGAGTTCGCTCCAAGAGAGGAGCACCTGCATTTCTAAACATGTTTAGATTTTCATACTTAACCATATTTGCATGCTTACCTAATTTTATTCCTTTTTGACCTCCTACTCCTATTGCCAAAGCGATTTTACAACTTATCATAAAAATGAAACCAAGCGCCTAAGTGCCAAAAATTAAAGCCATATGTGCAAAATATGAAAGGTTTTTGAAGACAAAGGTAAGGAAGAGAAAATAACAAAAAAATTGCCCATGCTAAAATGTTCACAATTTTATATGCAACATAACAGGGAATAATACAAAAAATGTAGAAAAGTACAGCAAAGATGAGGAACCACATAAAGAAACAAAGTATAGTTTTAAACTAAATGAGACAACCAGCAAAAGCATAGTGGCATAATCACATCTTAACCATTTTTCTATGGAAAATAGAAGTTTTTTCAATAAATGGTCTCAAAATTGTATACAATATAAATTTCAATAAGGTGTGGTAAAATTAGCAACACATCTAGTGGCTCACGGGGCATTGAGCCTACCTCAATGTAAATATACCAGTATTTATCCTTGGCAGTAGAGTCCTCCTTACTCTTAGACCCTTCAGACTGCTCCTCTGATTTTTCTCATTGCTATTGGATTATTTATCTTCTTATTCTTCTCTATCTTTTGATTCTTCATCCATCTCTTCTTCCTGTTCATCCGCCTCTCCAGCCTTTGAATCTGTGTCACTGTTTGTTTCATTTTCTTCATCCTACTTGGGCGGATAAGGGAGATATTGGTCCAATGACTTGTTGAAGACATGCTTGTACACCATGGAAGCATCAACCCAATGTTCCAAAGGGAAATTTGATTGCTTCTGAAGCTCCTAGATTAGGCAATGATATATTTTGATGTGCTCAACCTTAGCAAATTCTAGTACTATGTGGAACTCTTTCAAGCAGGATTGAATCTGGGCATATTTTGCCATGAGAAGGATTATTTGAGTATAATAACTCAAGGCTTCCAAAGCATCAATGTCTTAGGAATTATCAACAAAGGTGACCCACATAGGCTCAAACTCATTAACTAATGGAATAGGCCCCTCAGAGTCGGTGAAACCTGAGATGTCGATCTTTATAAGAGCATCAAAGTATCATAGTGAAATATCTTGCTTTTGCATAAGGGAATCTGAGAGCAGGTAAGCTTTTTTGGCCAACTCAAATTTTGTGAAGAAGTAATGCAGAGTTGTTTTTGCCATTGCTAATGACTGAGCTAGATTGCTCATAAGGGTAAGGTGGATAGACACATCTTCTATTTTTTTGAGATGGGTGGCCAAATCCAACCAATAGTTAACATCTACTTGAGTAGATTCTAGGATAGGACTACCAACAACAACTACCCCATGTGCTTCCCTGAAGAATGCTAGGATTGTAATTCCTTTCATCGCTCTTGCTAGGAAATCTCATAATAAGTCTAGGTGCATATCCTTGAGGTGCTCCTTAGAGGGTAGAATAGGCTGCTCATTCCTTTCAGACAACTTCACCTGCAACTCATTTCTTTGTACAGTGAGTGCCTATATCTCTTGGTTCGCCTGGGCGTATGATCTCACATGGCTATCACATATCTTGGATGCTTCATTATTTTCATCTTCAAGCAAATGAACCCATTCCTTCAACTTCTTGATCTCAGAATCCGGCACCTCTACATGTTTCTTTGACTCAGACTACAGGGCTTCAATCTACCTTCTTGTCGCTGCTAGGGCCTCCTCGGGCTCATCATTTTTGGATTGCACTCAGAATAAGTGGTCCTTGTAATACTCGCCATGAGCATAAATGGAGCAAATGCCAAGTTGGAAATCCCCCATATTTTACGTTGTGTTCATCCTGGCCACATATTCTTTAGTATGGCATAAAGCATAATCGATCGGGGTCATTTTTCCCAAGGGCTTCTAGACTAGTAGTCTTTTTTAATGGTATGTAGCTTCATCATATCTGGGTCGATTATGCAAGCCTTCAGATCCTATGCCAAATCCTACGCCTATATCTCTCTATGGTCCTTCAGATAGCACATCGTATTCATGTGCACCTTGCGGATGCTCTGTGCAAGAACGAGCTGTTGGGTAATTTCCAGCTCAGAATCTAACAACTCCTAAATGCCTATTCCAAGGACTAGCATGAAGGGAAGAAGTGGGAGAAGGGGCTTGAAATCAAACATTATATGAGAAGTCAAAGGGGAAGCAACTGCGCTAAACCTCAGAGGTGTTTGGATTACCACTACAAAAATGGTCTACTGGGGCATTGAGAAACTAATGGAAGGAGGTGTGATAAAAAGTGAATTTAGATCTCTGGTGGAAAAGATATTCGTAATATGGTCCTCTAACATAGAAATGGGAAAACTGAATGAGGTAGGGACTGAGAATGCATTAGGATTTCGTACGAAGGACTCAAACATTATGAATGAAGAAACATAAGATGAATTGGATAATGGTATAGATAATGGTGGGAAAACAGATAAAATTAGGGAAGTGGACTAGGGTAATGGAGCCGCACTTGATGTAGGGGCAACTAAAACTAAAATTGTCACAAACATTTTAGGTGTCGAGAAAATAGACACCAGATTTAGAGAAACTGATAGTGTAGACAAGGAAGAAGAAAAAGAAAGAGATAAATGAATACCTTCAAGCTTCGTGATCAAAGGAGATGAGGAAGATATGCGTTGTGCTTGTGCTTCGTCTTCTTCTTCTTCTATATCTGATGCATCCATGCTGACGTGCTTTGCATCTACATCCTTTTGTTCCTCATGCATGCTGATGCACTCTTCGTCTCCACCCCTTTGCTCCTCAGCCTGTGTTGCCATAGTCATTTTGGGAGAGCTCACTGAAAGGGTTTGATATGCTTCCTAAACGATTGTTCTGAAGAGCTTTTGGGAATTGGTGCACGACTTATTTTTGGCTGGCTGTAAGAGAGGCATATTAGACTTTCTTTTTGAGGAGGTACTTGTCTTCTAATTAGCCAATGGCTTCTTCTCTTCACTAAATAATGAAGTCCCCAAGATGGATTTGCCCTTGCCTTATACTTCATGTATTGGGTGTGCCAAGTGATCCACTTCATAAGGATTGCATTCACCATGGGGAACAATATTAGTGAATGAAATAGGCTGATAAGTTTTTATGTTCTCATCATAAAACACTAAGAACTTGTCATTAATACCCAACAGATAATTCGAGGATACTTTGTCATTGTGGACCCTCATGATCCACCACTATTGGATTTTATTGTCAGACCACTGTGGATGTCTGAACTTTATCTTGGCTAAGACAGACCTAGATAGTCTCTGCTTCTGATTAACAGCTGAGTTATACTCAGTATCCATGGTGTAAAAATCTAACCAAGGAGGCAAATATTTCATTTCTTCCATGTGCCACTCTAGCTCGAGGCCCAGTGGATTATTACGTTGCCTCTCGATGTCATAATTAGTGCAGTAATGAAATGATTTTACCCTAAGGTTTTTTTGGATGATGCCAATTGGGTCCCATCTCCAGGGGTGGGGAAGCTCAATCAACCTGTAATTTGAAAGTGTTACTGTAAGAACATCATTCTGACCATACTGTGTTATCTTAACATCTTCAAACTCGAAAGGAGTAGAAATTATCTTTTCCTCCCTAATATTTCTTGTACTCCTTGTTGGTGTAGTCGAGCTACCAGGCGACTTCCAGGGAAAATAGATAGGGCATGGCGTAATAGGATAACATAAAAGACTTTTTTGTAAACTTGTAGATTTTGATAACCAGGACCTAGGTGAGGATAAAGGTATCTTCCAATCACTCGTCTACCACCTTTTCCCTCAACTCCATTAGAACTTGTTCATAATGGCCATATATAATATCTAGCACTGGCCCAAGGAAAACCTGGTTGAAGATATAGTACGATTGATTTCTAGGCAAGCTATTTATCTTGAGATAAAATTGCAAAGCTTTGCCCTCCTCATTTGTTTGATTTTTCATTATGTAATGAAATTTCTTGTGCATATGCCAAAATAAAAACCATACCAATTAGGAAGAGAGTATAAACTAGTCTACCTTAGGGCCTTGAACATAGGCCAGATATGCATGCAAATGCTATGCCACGAACTCTACCCAATCATAAAAAAATAGAATAGCACCCGACCTTATTTTGGAGGGGAAATAGATCTTATTCTCAAGTATAGCCTACACCATTGAGACTTACCAGTCAAAGACCCACTCATCCATTGGAATCCCCATTACCCATGCTAGAACAAATTAGATGTCACGATGTGTAAATTCCGCTAGGGGCTTCGAAAGTTGAGAAAATTCATTAGATGCTGTCATGCCTCCCAGTTGATCCTTTATAAAATAGTGCATTTCTAGTGTCGGCTAATATCTGACACCCTCTTCATTAGTATGGATCCTCCTCAGAATAAAATTGGATGAGTGTTTTTTCCCATAGGTGAAAGCATCCCAAACAACATCAGCTATGATAGTAAATAATGTGTCCATCTTGGCGTTCCACACCGTCCTCGACAGGGCATCGTAGAAACTTGATACAACCTTTATAAATTCTGGATAATAATGTATAGGTGTGCACATGTAAAAATATAGGTGTGAATGGTAGATAGAAGCCATCAGGTTATCGGTTGGGTCCTCCCTATATGCATTTTCGATGTCTTGGCACAATTGCTCCATGTCCTTATTTGTGATCAGGTAATCCTGGTACTGCAAGAGAGTATGTTGCAGAGCTATCAAATCTGTTGGTTTTTTCTCTTGCTTCCATGCCTTCTTCAGCTTTTTAGATATGGATGCTCTTGCATGTGTCACTTTTTCCTTGGGTGCCTTCTCTTTAGTTTCTTCACTTCTTTTGCCCATGGCTTCCAGATGTATTGAAATAACTTACACTCTGAATATATTAGCTCTCTGGATGAATGTAGGGTGCTAGTGCAGAGGAGGAATTGAAAATGCTATATATGGTTTGAAATTTTTTCTAACAAACTCGCCACCTTATAGTATCAACTTTTAATTCACCACCTTTAATGTAGGGTACCTGAAGTTAATGTCAATGGAGGACGTGCATGTAAGCATGTGCCTTGAATTACCTACATGTAGGTGGTGTGCTATTGGAAATGGTGAATAACAATGGTGGACAAGGACACCTCCTTGGGGCACGTGCTACTTATTAGAAGAGGAGCCCGTACAAATCTGCTAGAATGACATGCTTCGACTAATGGAGAGTGAGAATGCTTTGATTGGATAGTTGTACGACTCTCACCTAAAAATATTGTGCTTTTAGGGTTTGAAGATGACCCCTTTACAAGTGATCTTATCTCTCTGTAACACTTGGTGTAATATAAACGAATGGAAAAATATATACTATAAAAATAAAAATAACACTTTTTAAAGGGGGACAGGGTAAGTGCTCCCTAGGTGGAGTGCTTGCCACTCCTTCCTTTCTTAGAGCTTCCCCTGAAGCATTCCCTAGGTGGAGTTCTATAGGAGGAGCGCTCCATGGGTGGAGCATTTTACATGACTTAGAAGCCTCATTTTCTTTCAGCTTAAAAACCTACTTCTGGATTATCACTTGGCAATAATGGGACTGACTTGCTCCCTAGAGCTCATCCACACCTTCACCTGGTGCACGACTACTACCAACTATCTCATATTGGCTATAAAACCCTTTTCAACAACCAACTTACCTCTTATTACAACACCAATTTAACTCCTATGATATCTTTTCAACTCTTATGATCAACTCTTACCATGGCATGCACCAACTGGGATAGTCCCTAGAAGGTCACCCATCTGAGTACTACTCCACCGAGAACTGCTTAAATTTTGGTAAAACATTGAAATGAGTACACAAAAGCTCTAAAATTGCCAATCCATCACCCCACCCCATTGTCATGGGACATCTACCCCTTCCTAGAATGGAAACCTTTGCACTTCGACAACTCAGTGTGTTGAAACTTTCCATACCCTCTTGGGGTTTTTGAATACTCCCTAGGTGGAGCGCTTTTGGGGAAGCACTCTAGCAATGGAGTGCCTTTGGAGAAGTGCTTCCTAGGTGGAGTTCTCTTGGAGGAACACTCCACAGGTCTTAGGAAACCTCCCCACATTTTTTTTATAAGTCCCCTAGGTGGAGCGCTTTTGAGAAAGCACTCCAAAAATGGAGCACTTTAGGAAAGCGCTCCCCTAGGGGAGTGCTTGGGGAAAGCGCTCACTAGGACTTAGAGTTTTTTTATTTTTTAAAGAACAGGAAGCTATCGTTCCAATAGTGGAGCATTTGAGGGCTTTCACTCCAAAAATGGAGTGATAGAGAACTCCCTCTCCCTTATCAATTTTTCTAGTTGTGATCGAAAAACTGCAGCGACAGGCAATTGTACAAAATTTGAAAAATATTATATACACAAGAAATACCTGGTGGGTCAACGATCTTCCTCAGAGATTGACGGGTGATAAACATTCAAAAGAAAGTCGTTCAATGAAATCAGGAGAGTGAAACCCTCCATGTCTTGTAGAATTAATGAGTTGATATGGTTAACACTAGAGACTCAAAATGGGCCTTCCTATAAGGCGTCAAACATCTTGTGGTTCCACAGATTGGATTTTTTTTCATTCCACTTTAAGACCAAATCTTCGATATTGAAGGTTTGATCGGAAGTCCTTTTCCCAAATCAGCCTTTGGTGGATTCGGTATGCTTGGTGAAGGCTTCGTAAGTTTTATCTCTTTATTCCTCTAACTGCAACAATTGCACCAACCTCTCATCAATCAGATTGAATTGGCTCTCTTTGGTGTCGAGCCACTTAAGTAACTGCAATACTGGTAGCTCGATGTACGTGGGCAAGACAACGTCTTTCTCATACACCAGTGAGTAGGGCAACGTCTTGATTGATCGCTTGATAGAAATGCGATCGGTCCAAAGTGACTGGTCCAAGAGTAGGTTCCAGATTTTCTTATTTTTGTATAGTGTCCTCTTCAATATCCACAGTAGGTTCTTGTTTGTAGATTCCACTAGTCCATTGCCCTACGGGTAATAGTTAGACAATATTTTCAAATAGATTCTATACCTGACTGCAAAATCATAGATTTTTATGCCAGTGAAAGGAGAACCATTATCAAACATGATGGTCTCAAGCACACCAAAGCGAGTGATAAGTCCTTCAAGAAAAGAGATAACCACTTCTTGGTCAGCTTGCTTGGTAGTGTTGTGGCTGCTCCACAACGTACCCCAAAATTGGGGACCCACCTTTTTGCATGTTTTCCAAGAAGACCGAAGTGGCCCATATGCTAAAGATCAAAGAAAAAGCAAAACACCGCAAGGAGAAAAAGTGTCACGATATCGCGACATGTTGCATTTTCGCGGTTCAAAGCAAAGAGAAAAAGAAAAGAGAAAAAGTGTCGTGATATCGCGACATGTTGCATTGTCGCGGCCAAAAGGAAAAAAGTGTCGTGATATCGTGACATGTTGCATTGTCACGGCCAAAAGGGAAAAAGTGTCACGATATCATGACATGTTGCATTTTCGCGGCAAAAGAGAAAAAGTGTTATCACATGTTGATTAAAAGAAAAAGTGTCACGATATCGCGACATGTTGCATTATCACGGCCAAAAAGGGAAAAAGTGTCGCGATATCGCGACATGTTGCATTGTCGCGGCCAAAAGGGAAAAAGTGTCGCGATATCGTGACATGTTGCATTGTCGCGACCAAAAGGGAAAAAGTGTCATGATATCGCGACATGTTGCATTATCACGGCCAAAAGAGAAAAAGTGTCGTGATATCGCGACATGTTGCATTGTCACGGCCAAAAGAGAAAAAGTGTCGCGATATCGCGACATGTTGCATTGTCGCGGCCAAAAGAGAAAAAGTGTCGTGATATCGCGACATGTTGCATTTTCGCGGCCAAAAGAGAAGAAAAAAGTGTCGTGATATCGCGACATGTTGCATTTTCATGGCCAAAAAAGAGAAAAGTGTCGCGATATCGCGACATGTTGCATTTTCACGGCCAAAAGAGAAAAGTGTCGCGATATCGCGACATGTTGCATTTTCACGGCCAAAAGACAAGAAAGAAAAGGTGTCGCGATATCGCGACATGTTGCATTTTCGCGGCTAAAAGCAACAAAAGAGAGCAAGGAGGCAAAAGTGTCGCGATATCACGACATGTTACATTCTCGTGGCTAAAAGCAACAAAAGAGAGCAAGGAGGCAAAAGTGTCGCGATATCGCGACATGTTGCATTTTCGCGACTCAAAAGGGGCAGGCAGGACAGTGAAACTGAAGACTGCATAGTGACGTGGACATAAGGACAAAATCCAATGAATAAGACAAAACGTTACATAAGGAATCTTTAATGATTTGAAATCATTTAAGATGGTCGTTACACATGGAAGGAAACGGACGCAAGCCCATGTGGAGAAAATGAAACGAAGGGCCACAAAATAGAAATGAAAAGCCTTTTTGGAAACCAAAACACATGCATGCACAAGGGAAGGTGAAACGAACAACCATTGGAAGATGAAACGAAAAGCTTCCTAAAAATTTTAAATACGCCAGGCAAGGATGTTTTGAGGGGTTGGAAACTACTGCGAGCAGGGTTGCAGATTTGAAGGCAAGAGGGCCATTCTGGACCTGTTTGGGCTATTTTTCTTCCATGGACTGGTTTGGGAAAACCAAAAATTTTTGTTATTGTAAAATGACAAATTTTTAATACAAAAAGTTTCAGAAAGTTGCATCTTATGGACAAGAAAGAAGGAGTCATTTTCTGCATGCAAGATTAAATGTCTATTTTTCCCCTTTTCAGATTTTAGGCTTGTAAATGGAGTTTATGCAAGTTTTCTTGGTTGCTTCATGCGAATGTTTAAATCTGAAAACCTCATTTAAAACCCTAGGAGCCAACACTTAGCTTATCCGGATTGTGCTTGTTTTGCAAGTCCAATAGGTTAGGTTGCATGCATGAAAACCTCACATCTTCGGTTTTGTCGAAATAGGATAGCATCAAACTGAATGTATCTTGTGTTCCATTTTCTGCATTTTATTTTCCAGAAATTTTAACTTTTTTTTTAATTTTCGGGCATTAAAATAAACATTTAAAAAATTTCAAAATCCAAAAATAATTTCACCATTGCGTAGGTTATACTTCAGACTTCCAATACGCACTTTGAAATTTCATTTTCGGAGTTGTTTAGTATTTTTAAAAATTCATCGAAGTTGTTGTTTTATTACAGATTTTAAAAAATCCGAAAATAGAAAATTTCCATTTTGGGTCGGAATTTCATTTTTTTCAGTTTCATGTTTCATTCATGAGCCTATGATGACATTCCCTTCATGAAAATTCCAATTTCATTGAAGGAGTTATGTTTTATGGCATTTCACAAATTTCCATTTTTTTGAGCCTAAAATTACCCTCTCTTCATAAAAATTCTAATTTTACGAAAGAGGGGTAATTTGAGCACTACATCGTGGTCATATGAGGGCCAACTCACATTTGCTCTATTTTGGTTCAATGAACAATCACTAAAGTTTCATGGTAAAATAAACCAACATTGCCCCTTGTTTACGAGTTACTTGCAATCACTAAGGTGTTCCAAGCATTTAAATTGAATATCTTTATTTGAGATTACTAATACACATATGCAAATGCTAATATAGCGGAGACCTTGGAGAAGTTGTTTGTTTAACTTCTTTGCAAGAGGGGATTTGGAACCCAAATCCTAAGGGAGAGTGTACTTTCACAATTGGGTGAAAATACCACTCAACATTTTGGCGCTAGAAGGAGGGCCCGAATTGGTTTATTTCAGTGTGATTTAAATGCTATAGGGATTTAAATTTTGAATATTTCATGCCCTATTGATTATTATCTTTAGCCCTCTTTTAACAATACAACCTTGTAGTGTTAAAAGGAGGACATGAATTGCTATGCATTGTTCTAACGCTTTTGATTGTTCATACGGGAATAATGTGTTTTGATTTGATTTTGAAAAATTTTGGTCTTGACTAACGAGGTTGTCTCCATGCAATTACTTTCATTTGATTTTAATTGATACATCTCTTGGTTGATGCTAACATGATTATTCATACGTTACATGTTTGATATTTGCTAGTCATTTCATGCTTATTTGTAAGGAATTATTTTGTCTAAAATGTATTTGTTGTCGGTATTATGCTCTTCACTTGCGTGTAATGCGATCTTGTGAATCGGAAAGCCTACAACACTAGGAGTATGCTCTTCACTTGCGCATATGCGATCTGGTGAATCAGAAACTAATTTACATTTTTAGAATATTGCTTTGTCATGGTTCCTTCTTTTATTCATGACTAACAAATTGGTTTTGAAGTTATTCTTTGAGTTTCATTAATGGCTACAACTGTATGTTAGTCCTTTGAACATTAGTGGAGATTCTCATGATTTACCCAAGAACGTAGAAAAACGTTTGCCCAAATTTAAACACAATGGTCCAACATTAGCCGAGGAACATATTCAAGCCTATGTGGATATCCTAGTTAGATGGAATGTCGAACATGAGGATGTGGCATGTAGAATGTTTCCTGGAACCCTAGATGAGGTGGCATATGATTGGTACATCAATTTACCCACTGGTTCTATTACATCTTGGACTCAATTGAAAGATGAGTTTATCAATCAATTTAGGTTGCTCATTGATCCTCTCACGATATATCAACAATTTACTTCTTGCAAAAGAGAACCTAATGAGCCAGTGAGAAGTTTCAACATGAGGTTTCGAAAGCTTTATGCGAGATTAATTTCTCCCTATACTATTGAGGAAAGTGGTGCTCTTCAAATATACTTTCGAGCATTGGATCCATTGTTTGCCATATTTGTTAGGATGAATCCCTTGGTTACTGATCTTGCATCGGCCTACACAGAAGCTATGATTGTAGATCAACAATTGAGGCCACAAGGTTATGGAATAGAGCAATCAACTATGGTAGGACAACTAGGGGCTTGCAATCAAACCTCGATGGTAAATCAAGCGTGGGCACAACAAAATTTGATATCAAATGTTTTTCCCTACAATCAACTTTATCCTACCATACCAACTTATGCTCCCACATGTGCTTATACAAGTACTTCCATCCATCCAACTATGCCTCAATTAGAGAATCATGTGGTCACTCATGGAACCATTGCAACAAATGTTCAAGCTTTGTCCGTGGATATCAATCCAACTAATCCTACTACTTCTACCACTCAACCCAAAGAGTTCGCATCAGAAGTAAAAGAGCAAAAGAAAGTGGTTAAGAAGGTATGTAGGCATGTTCCACCACAAAAACGAGCACGTCAATGTATGCATCCAAATCATCCTAGGAAGAAAATTCATAATGCCGATCTTAATGATGTTTCATGTTATGCTTCTTCAAGCGATACAAGAGATTTTGAGGTGACTCACGTTGAAGTAAATACCTATTCGAAAAGTCTTGAAGAGCATGAAGTTTTTGGAGAAGAAATTCTATGGATGGGTAACAAGAAGTTGGAATCAAATGATCACCATCTTGTTTTGGAAAAGAAATATCCAGAATCATTACCCAAAAAGGAGGATTTGGATGAACAAACTTATGTGGACATGATTTGGTCAGATGTACTTGCAAAGGATTGGAGCAACTATATGACACGGAATTCAAAAATCGATCCCATTATAGAAGCTCCTAAGTCATCACAAGTGGCTGAAAATGAATCAACAAATGAAGTTCACCACTTGTTCCCGAAAGACACGTTGGATGATCTTCTCGAAAGTGATGACCAAGAGGATCCACACCTTCCAAATCATGATAAAATTGAATCATGGGTTACAAATTTGGATTATGATAGCTTTACCAATTTGAATTCAAGAGATAACCCACTTTTGGAAATAACTGAACCATCTAAGGAAGGTGAAGATGAATGGGATGAGACGCAAGTGATTGATCATGAAGATGAGTTACTTGACATACACTTTGACCAAAAATATTTGAGGGTTGAAAAGGATGGGCATGTTTTCAATTGGGTGCCCAATTTTGGTATGTTTGATGAACAAGTAATCAATGAAGAATATGAAGACCATGAGGTAAAAGAGGGAATTGCAAATCCTCACCAGGTTTTGGTAAATGAAAATGTGAAAAAGGTAAAATCTAAACCTTTGTGTCCAAACATCCAAGATTTAGGTGAAGATTTGTATAATTCAAATGATATTTATGATGAAATGCCATTGAAGGTGAATGAAGAACAAGAATTAATTTCTAACCACACCTTTGATAACGTTACTTTAATGAATGAAAAGGAGCTTGATGCACTTAAATTGCTAAATCAAATTCATCAACAATTAATTCTTGAGTCTAGGATAAAAACTTCTAATGATCCCCATTTAGTAAATATCCTAGATGCTTGTAAATTGTTGCACAATTTTGATTGGCCTAAGAACATGGAAAATGAATTAGCCTTGAAATTTTTAGAAATAGGCTCTTGCTTACAAAATTTCATTTTGAATAAAGAAAGCCTAGTTCTAAACCATGAATGGAATGATGAAATTTACACCTTAAAGAATAGACAAGAAAGAATTGAAAATCAACCATTGTCTAATCAATTAGGTAATTTGAATCTCACCTATGAGAATACTAATGGAGCTAAATCAAATGGGTATGGTGAGAGGGGCAAGTGGAAGTTTGTGTCTTTGTTTGGTTTGATCTTGTTTTTGTTGGATGCCTACAAAACTTGGTATGCGTATCAGGTCATATGTCTCTTAAAGAATTCTAATCAGGTTTGGGATCCGGGAAAATGATAATCCAAACTTTGCACCATCTTGTATTATATTGTACATTTGTATATAGATTTTGGTTTTCGTGTTTTCGCGTTTTGGGATTGGATCTCATTTTGGTTTTAAGTTTTGTGTGTTGGTCCTTTGGACACTTTTGGTTTGTCTTAAAAAAAAAAAAAAAAGCGAGATGTCAACTTATGTCCTTATGAATGTTGACTAAGACTAAGAGAATATGAAACATCGGAATTGTATTGCAGAAAGCTCCACGAGTATCGCAAACACATTAAAGAATATCGTTTGGAACTTGTGATGCATGAAGTTGTCAGTTTTACACATTATGGTAAAGTAGGTGGTATACTCCATCCGCATTTCAAAAAGAGCAATGCATTCATCCATATCTCATGTTACATTCGACATTGCATATACATTTCATCTCGGTTGCATCTACATTTCAAATACAATCATTGAAAAGGTGTCGAATCCTCTTAGGGTTATTACATAACATATATTAAAAGGATCCTAAGGTTGGGAACTGATGCCCGAACTATCTTGAACCAAGCACGTTCTACACATATTAAAGAGAATCTTGAGTAAAATGGTCAAAACCATACTTGGAAGAAAAGGTGAGGC
Source organism: Wollemia nobilis (assembly GCA_028583015.1). Taxonomy (NCBI): domain Eukaryota; kingdom Viridiplantae; phylum Streptophyta; class Pinopsida; order Araucariales; family Araucariaceae; genus Wollemia; species Wollemia nobilis. The sequence goes on from JAQPPZ010003147.1 coordinate 3,477,185, forward strand.
GAAAGGAGTATTTCGTGTCTGTCCTATCATGCAACATAATCCTTAAAACAATGGTTTTTACCACTCCCATAGTGCTTAAAGTCTAAAATCAGAGTAGTAAGGATAGGGTCTAATTCTCATCTCGCTTAGGTTGAGAATCCAATTCCCCAAAGCTCTGATTTGACCTTCATGGAGTAGTAAGGATAGGGTCTAATTCTCATCTCGCTTAGGTTGAGAATCCGATTCCCCAAAGCTTCTATTTTGCCCGCTCAAGAACTTGAAATCCAAAGCAAATATTTTTCATTCTACTTTTATTGCATCATTGATATTGGATTGGAAGGATCGTACTACATGTCCCTTGCAAGGATGGGTAGTCATCCCCAAGGTTCAAGAAATCAAAAGTAAAGTCAAATCCTGGATTATGGGGTTGATCTCCACCGGGGCTATAGACGCCTGACTGGCAGTGGAGTATGCTCATGCATGGCAACATGTCTTGTCTAAAAGCAAGACCACTGACTGCTCAAACGGATAGGCTAGCCTGACAATTTCATCCATAATAGGTTAAATCATTTTGTTCAAGATGAGGTAATGAACTCCAGATAGAGTAGCAAGGATAGGGTTAAATTCCCATCTCGCTTAGGTTGGGAATCCGATTCCCCAAAGCTCTGATTTCACTTACACTTGCACATGGGTTCAAGATGGTAGTGACACATAACCAACTTTGGGATCTAGTAAATTAATTCAGTATACACATATTTGATCCTAAGAGGGTTTGACAGTTTTAATATGCTTGTTCATGATACTAGAAAGTTTGAGCTTTTGCAAAGCAGGTTGTTATATCTCTAGCATCTTCACCACGCATTAAATCCTACAGGAATCATTCATAACTTCTCATATGCACGAATCATAAGTGAAACTGACAATGGAAAGTTGAACGAGTTTCAAACGATAGGGAATGAAGCACACTGCACACACCGAGCTGATGCTTAATAATTCTAATGCTTCATGTATTTCTCGTCTAGTTTCATTCTTGGGATATTTGCTGACGCTTGTGTTTGTGTTTTGAAGGTGTTCAAGTTGAGTTCTCACCGAAATGCTCAGGAGCATTTCCCAATAGTGTCGCCATTTGTTGTGGCTGCTCCACAACGTACCCCAAAATTGGGGACCCACCTTTTTGCATGTTTTCCAAGAAGACCGAAGTGGCCCATATGCTAAAGATCAAAGAAAAAGCAAAACACCGCAAGGAGAAAAAGTGTCGCGATATCGCGACATGTTGCATTTTCGCGGTTCAAAGCAAAGAGAAAAAGAAAAGAGAAAAAGTGTCGCGATATCACGACATGTTGCATTGTCGCGGCCAAAAGGAAAAAGTGTCGCGATATCACGACATGTTGCATTATCACGGCCAAAAGAGAAAAAGTGTCGCGATATCGCGACATGTTGCATTTTCCGGTTCAAAAAAGAGAAAAAGTGTCGCGATATCGCGACATGTTGCATTGTCGCGGCCAAAAGGAAAAAGTGTCACGATATCGCGACATGTTGCATTGTCACGGCCAAAAAGAGAAAAAGTGTCATGATATCACGACATGTTGCATTATCACGGCCAAAAGGGAAAAAGTGTCGCGATATCGTGACATGTTGCATTGTCGCGGCCAAAAGAGAAAAAGTGTCGCGATATCGTGACATGTTGCATTGTCGTGGCCAAAAGAGAAAAAGTGTCGCGATATCGCGACATGTTGCATTATCGCGGCCAAAAGAGAAAAAGTGTCACGATATCGCGACATGTTGCATTGTCACGGCCAAAAGAGAAAAGTGTCGCGATATCGTGACATGTTGCATTTTCGTGGCCAAAAGAGAAGAAAGAAAAGTGTCGCGATATCGTGACATGTTGCATTTTCGCGGCCAAAAAAGAGAAAAGTGTCGCGATATCGCGACATGTTGCATTTTCACGGCCAAAAGAGAAAAAGTGTCGCGATATCGCGACATGTTGCATTTTCGCGGCCAAAAGAGAAAAGTGTCGCGATATCGCGACATGTTGCATTTTCGCGGCCAAAAGAGAAAGAAAAGGTGTCGCGATATCGCGACATGTTGCATTTTCATAGCTAAAAGCAACAAAAGAGAGCAAGGAGGCAAAAGTGTCGCGATATCGCGACATGTTACATTCTCACGGCTAAAAGCAACAAAAGAGAGCAAGGAGGCAAAAGTGTCGCGATATCGCGACATGTTGCATTTTCGCGACTCAAAAGGGCAGGACAGTGAAACTGAAGACTGCATAGTGACGTGGACATAAGGACAAAATCCAATGAATAAGACAAAACGTTACATAAGGAATCTTTAATGATTTGAAATCATTTAAGATGGTCATTACACATGGAAGGAAACGGACGCAAGCCCATGTGGAGAAAATGAAACGAAGGGCCACAAAATAGAAACGAAAAGCCTTTTTGGAAACCAAAACACATGCATGCACAAGGGAAGGTGAAACGAACAGCCATTGGAAAATGAAATGAAAAGCTTCCTAAAAATTTTAAATACGCCAGGCAAGGATGTTTTGAGGGGTTGGAAACTGCTGCGAGCAGGGTTGCAGATTTGAAGGCAAGAGGGCCATTCTGGACCTGTTTGGGCTGTTTTTCTTCCATGGACTGGTTTGGGAAAACCAAAAATTTTTGTTATTGTAAAATGACAAATTTTTAATATAGAAAGTTTCAGAAAGTTGCATCTTATGGACAAGAAAGAAGGAGTCATTTTCTGCATGCAAGATTAAATGTCTATTTTTCCCCTTTTCAGATTTTAGGCTTGTAAATGGAGTTTATGCAAGTTTTCTTGGTTGCTTCATGCGAATGTTTAAATCTGAAAACCTCATTTAAAACCCTAGGAGCCAACACTTAGCTTATCCGGATTGTGCTTGTTTTGCAAGTCCAATAGGTTAGGTTGCATGCATGAAAACCTCACATCTTCGGTTTTGTCGGAATAGGATAGCATCAAACTGAATGTATCTTGTGTTCCATTTTCTGCATTTCATTTTCATTTTCTGCATTTTATTTTCCAGAAATTTTAACTTTTTTTTAATTTTCAGGCATTAAAATAAACATTTAAAAAATTTCAAAATCCAAAAATAATTTCACCATTGCGTAGGTTATACTTCATACTTCCAATACGCACTTTGAAATTTCATTTTCGGAGTTGTTTAGTATTTTTAAAAATTCATCGAAGTTGTTGTTTTATTACAGATTTTAAAAAATCCGAAAATAGAAAATTTCCATTTTGGGCCGAATTTCATTTTTTTCAGTTTCATGTTTCATTCATGAGCCTATGATGACATTCCCTTCATGAAAATTCCAATTTCATTGAAGGAGTTATGTTTTATGGCATTTCACAAATTTCCATTTTTTGAGCCTAAAATTACCCTCTCTTCATAAAAATTCTAATTTTACGAAAGAGGGGTAATTTGAGCACTACATCGTGGTCATATGAGGGCCAACTCACATTTGCTCTATTTTGGTTCAATGAACAATCACTAAAGTTTCATGGTAAAATAAACCAACATTGCCCCTTGTTTATAGTTACTTGCAATCACTAAGGTGTTCCAAGCATTTAAATTGAATATCTTTATTTGAGATTACTAATACACATATGCAAATGCTAATATAGCGGAGACCTTGGAGAAGTTGTTTGTTTAACTTCTTTGCAAGAGGGGATTTGGAACCCAAATCCTAAGGGAGAGTGTACTTTCACAATTGGGTGAAAATACCACTCAACAGTCGTAATTGCTTCTGACCACTAAGTGAAGTAGTCTGTGGTGGTCAAACTATATTTATGGTTGATGAAGGAGTTGGGGTTGATGATCCCAATAAAGCCTAGACACCACTATTGGAATGAGGATTCCACTTAGATGGGGGTAGTAGGTAGTGATCTTTGAGTGACGCTTGGTTGAGATTTTATAAATCAATGCACAAGTGGATGTTGTTGTTCTTCTTTTGTACTAGAATAAGGTTGGCCACCTAGGATGAATGCTTGATCATGTATGTGATTTTTTATTTAAGCATTTTTAGAAGCTCAATCCTCATCAGTATTTAAATATTTAGGTTAACGAGTCACTGCTTCTGCCTATACTGTTTGACTCCTTCCTCTAACTTGATGGTGTGTTGGATGATATTCTTATCGTACTCCCTTAGATCTTAGTAGAACCAAGCAATGATGTCGAGGTACTCCTTGCACAGGGTACAAATCTATTGGAGCTATTCGACTATGCAGTCGAGCCCTACCTTGATAACCTTTCTCGAATCCAACTCCAGATCTATGAACTCTTTCTAGTCCACTTTGATCTTGTGGTCGATAGACCTATCATTTTGGTCGAAGAGACTTTCCAGCATGATTAGACCTTCGAGATGTGGTTATTTTTCCACTGAATCAATTCCTCATGGTATTTTTCATTCAAAGTCCACTCTTTGATGGAGGATGCTTAATTCACTAGTAAATTAACAAGTTGTTTGTTATTTTCAAACACCTGCTAGTGGAGTTTTTTATCAGGCACATAAGGCTTGTAGATCAGTCTAACTATCTTTTGCTTATACATCATATCATCCGTTGGTGAAAACTGGGTTCTAATGGAGGCTAATATGTCCACAAGATTGTTTCACTCTCGTGAAATTGACTTGATGTTCAGTGCGGTGAAGAATTCAAGAAAATCCCACACCTTGTTGTGGTATGCATTTAAATAGTGCTGCTTGGAGATGCACTTACTGGTAACCTGGTTGCAGATTAATTTAGAATCCCTGAATATCTATAACTGCTTGATGCTAATATTTTTGGCTTTCTTGAGTCTGAGGCACAAAGCCTCATACTCTACTATATTATTTGTACAACTCCATGCGAGCCTATATGAATAATTTTTTTTCTCACATGATGGGGAAATGAGCATGATGCCAACTCTTGTACCGTTCTTACATCAGGTATCATCAAAGTACAACTTCCATAGCTGATTGGGTACTAGGGTTGCTTCTATGGGTGCTTTTGTTTTAGCATTTTTAGACTTTGTGAGTGAATAACACCCCAAATCGGTCCCAATAATAGCACTAAAAGTATTCATAGAGAACTCATCTTCGACCCAAAGCTCACCAAGAGATTCCTCCATCAGGTCTATCATTTGGTTGATAGATACCAAGCTCTTTTTCTCATATTCAATTTTTCCAACATGAAAAGTGGTAGGCTTCTCATTGAAGAGCTTGAATATTTTCCCCTTGAATGGGATATCCAAGTGTAAGTAGCTGAGGGAGAGATAGCCTCCCAACTTAGCTATGAATTATCATAAGAGGCACATACTAAAGTATGACTCCAAGTTGACCACCACAATCTCTTGGATGATCGTAACCTATGACATCTTATGGAGTTGGATCATAATATTTTTGATAACTCCTACCATATTTACAGGAGTCCCATCTAGTTTCAGCACTCCAGGAGTGCTATGGGTGTACTCCATGCCCATGATTTCATAGACTACTTTGGACATGACAGTTGTCATGGTGCCAGAGTCAATCATGCAATTATGCACGATCCACACTTTTATTCAAAGGTAAAGGTAGAATGGTGGGGGCTAATTCTTACCTATGTTCAAAGTCATCAACGATGATGCAAACACCATCTATGTTAGCTTACTCTCCTTGTCCTTAGTAGACTTGATATATTCCTACAAAAGGTCAACTTGATCCAAAATTTGGAAGGTGTCATAGAGGCTTACCTTAGCCAAAGCCTTATTCATTTATTTTACTATATTGTATGTCGAAGTGCTCGGTTCTCCTTATCCCTTTAAAAATTCATATCCCTTTTGGTACTTTTGTGTGGAATCAACCCGCTGGCACTTGGTCAGTGAGAGATATTTGAGTTTCTCCCTAGCCTAGTCTTGTGTCTCGACCTGTGGCTGAGAAGTCAAAGCTCTAGGTTGGAACACCTTTTCTCTAGCATGAGGTGGTAGGTAGTCCTTTAGTAATTCAAGAGGCTCTAAGGTCATTGTTACATTGGAAGCTTTTACCAAAGGCTAGGCCTTTTCACTCCATGGCTTGGGTGGCACTAGAACATTTAGCGGCTCCATATAAGCTGGATCTACCTCAATAGACTTCTTTCCAGCTCTGGTGAGGATTGAGACTTGCTCAATAGAAGACATCATAAAATTATGACCCACTTCCCTGATCATGTTGACTTGTTCATAAGCACCATAAGATAGTGTCTAAACATAGTTGAGGTGCACCATGCAAGTTTCTTCATTGTGCAGATCATTGCATGTGGTACACCAATATGTTGGATCCTAAAAAATGGCCTCTCCAATGCTCATCATAGTTGAATTTCTTTCAGGCTATCGATGAGCGGATGATGCTTGCTCTTTCATGATCAAGGGGGAGGGAATATTCTCTACTAGAATCCATGGTCATCTTGCCTCCTCCTCTTGATGATCATATGATTCACCATCATCTTCATGTATGCCTTTACCTCTTGCAATTCTTTGGATTGAGCTTCATTTACAACTGCTTGACTTGTGGATAAGGGCAATGGAGCCAATGACATAGGTAATGCTGGATATTGGATAGGAGCTAGAAGCTAAGGGATGGCAGGTGCTTGATATGGTGGAATAGGTGCTTGGAATTGTAGAGTGGGTACCGCTTGATAAGGAGAGGGAGGATTCCATGGTTGGATAGGATACATCTAAGATGTAGGTAGAGCAAATGTGCTCAAGTACATATTTTATAGGAAGTATGGGTAAATCAGAGTTATCACCTTGGGAGGTAACTTCCTAATAGGTATCAGGTCAAATTTTTATTTTTATGCCTACTCATATAGAGCGAGGAATGTACCGATATTAGCATATCGTATGCTTATGCTAATATCCAAGTTAAAAGCTCTCAAGTAATAGAACACAACCTTCTCAGGTGTAGGCCGAAGGCCGTCGGTGACTCTCTACCAGGTTTGGGTGAACCTGACATTGAAGTTAGCTAACTCTTACTAAGGGTGCCTTTGAATAGTGGTGAACTGGTGCAATAGAGAGAAAGGGTTTGCTTGTTCATTGAAGCCCCTTAAAAGTTGGCCTGCTAGTTTATCCTATGAGGTGATGGTGTTGGGTGGAAGCTATCGATACTAGTAAAGGAGCTTACCTCTCAATGAAAGAACTAGTAGCTTCACCATGATGTCTTCTTCGATGATTTGGTGAATAGTTTCCAACCCCATGATATCTTGGATGTGCTCGTGTGCCATATTTCATGTATCGTCATAATTTGGTAAAGCTCTCAAGGATGTGGGAGGTACCATGTGCTGAGCCTGTAGGGTGAGTGGTCTCGTATGATTCCAGGATGGGAAAAACCTGGGTGAATTTGGCTGCACCATATTGGGTGGCGGATTTATATTGAGCGATCGAGGCAATAGAACTTGTTAAGCCGAAATGGTTGGAACACTTGAAATACTTGATTGAACATTCAATGGAGCAGGAGTATACTGATGATCCAAATAATTCAGTGGATTTAGAGATAATCTAGTTGTCATTCTATTAGGAGTTAGATTCTGTGAATCTAGAATAACTTCTTGGGATGATGTCCCGACAAGCAGGTTATTCAGATTGACCACCCTAGGATGTTCTCCCAAAGCATCGATGTCAAGCTCCTAGAACATGGTTTCTTCTTCTGTGTTTCTAGATTTCCACCTTGTACACATGAAGGTGTGAGTTTTTACACTGGGCTAGAATATTTGGAGGTATCTAATTTTAGTAGTCACCATATGTTCAGATATGATAGTAATAAGATGAACATCACTTCTTCATACTGGTTAAATGTGGAACATTTGCATCCCATCGGGCATGCCAGAAATTGTTGGTAATGAAATCGGCCTAGATACATATTTTCTAGATCTGTAGCATCCTAGGCCTGCTGCTAAGCATTGAATGCCCAAAGGAAATGAATGTCCTCTATGGAAATATCTAGTAGGGATGGTTTTGAAAATAAAAATGGGGATTGGATATAAGGGTTAGAAAGATACTGAAAGGAATGAAATAACTGAAATGAATGGGAAATAGCTAAAAGCCAAAAATACGGGGTGATGGACCAGAAGCACGATAGATAGCCTAACTACTTGAACCAACAACAATCAAAATAATAGACTTATAACATAAATGAGTACTAAATTCTCTGAACTATGGAAACTCCAACAAGTATTCTAGACACTAGTCCTCTATTGATAGTGAAATCCAAAAAATAAAATTAAACTATGATAAAGAGACTAATATAATAGAAATTACAAATAGAAGTCATACTCAGGGATAGAGAAATTAAAACCAAAGCCAAAAGCCTTTATTTTAGAAGCAGAATTTGAAGTACATAACTGCTTCTCTAGTAAAAGTTATCCATCCTTAGTTACAAAGAAGAAGTTGACTTTTATAGAAGAAATCTATCACTTAAAACATTAATTCCCAACCACTCCCGTGATAGGCAAACTTGATCTCGGTGATGACTTAAAATAGTCAATTTGGGATTTTCAGATAAATGAGCATTGAAGATAGAAGGTTTTGGCAATGACTTGAAACAATCAATTTGAATTTACAGAATGCAACTTGGAGTCGGTTTGAACTAACCATGGTAGATTTACAACAACTTCTCTTAGTCACTTGTTCGAGGAGTTCACTCTACTAGTGGAGCGCTTGGGAGAGGTGCTCCACTAGTGGAGCGCTTTACATTTTGACAAAATTCACCCTTTCTGCCTTGGTTGCTCTTACTTTTCTTGCTTTGGAGGGGTGCTCCACCTATGGAACACTTTCAAAGGAGCACTCCACTTGTGGAGCACTTTTAGAGGGGCACTCCACTTGTGGAGCGCTTTCAGATTTGAACATTTGTTGACCTTTTAGGAGTTTGCTTTTTCTACTTATGTTATAACTTGTTTTCATTTTGCTTTAACTTCACCTTGGAGATGCGCTCTAGTAGTGGAGTGCTTCGGAGAGACGCTCCATTTGTGGAGTTCTTTACTCATTGACCATTTGAATTATTTTACCACACCCTCATCCTTAGTACCTTTTTTCATCTATCTAGTCTTTGCATTCCCTCTACCTTCAAGCACTTCCTAGGTGGAGCGCTTTGGAGAGGCACTCCGTGGGTGGAGCACTCTGCCTTTTGACCACATTGACTTTTATACTTAGCCTTTATACTTATTTTTGTTGTTTTTTGAATGTCGCTCCATGGGTGGAGCACTTTGGGAGTTCACTCTAGAAGAGGAGTGCTTGCATTTCTGAACATGTTTATATTTTCATACTTAGCCATATTTGCATGCTTGTCTAGTTTTATTCCTTTTTGGCCTCCTACTCCTATTGCCACAACAATTTTACAACTTAACAGAAAAATGAAACCAAGCACCTAAGTGCCAAAAATTATAGCCATGTGTGCAAAATATGAAAGGTATTTTAAGACAAAGGTAAGGAAGAGAAAATAATAGAAAAATTGCCAATGCTAAAATGTTCACAATTTTGCATGCAACATAACAAGAAATGGTACAAAAAACATAGAAAAGTACAACAAATATGAGGAACCACATAAAGCAACAGAGTACAATTTTAAACTAAACGAGACTACGAATGAAAGCACATCGACATAACCACATATTAACCATTTTTCTATGGAAAAAGATAAGTTTTTATAATGAGTGATCTCAAAACTGTATACAATATGAATTTCAATAAGGTGTGGCAAAACTGGCAAGAAAACTATGTTGATTTCTTAGAAATTTTGGGTTGTTAGTAAAAACAATAATAGATTTCCTAATTGACAAGTTGAATGGTTAAAAATTTATTTAAAAAAAAATCATTAAAGAATTAAAATTACTTGGATATGACAATGAAATAGTAATCAATATATATGATATGACCTAAGTTAAACATTAATGGTACAAAATAAAATGAAATTTGATAAAAAATTAAATAATTCCTTCACCAATTACCTGAATATATATTATAATCATGTTAGAATATAAAAAAGTTTCTCTCTAGATCTTAAGTTTAATCCTTGCACAATCACATACATTCAATCCATGATAAAAGCAATGAACAATAAGTCATTGAAAATATTGTTGAGAAATATATCTACTTAAGAAATGCAAATACAATGCATTGCAACACTTATTTGATCCACATTACAATGCTTTGTATTCAATATATACAACTTGGACATAAGACTCTTCACATTGACAAGAATCTTGACCTTTCTACTTTCACTAACTCTTTATCTCCTCAAACTCACAAGGGATGCGACTCTTGATATTTATCATAAGAGAAATATATTCTATTGACTCTTAATAATGACAAACTTCTAATGATTAATACATGACAAATATTTACTTAACTTCATACTTATTTTTTTGCTTGATACAAGGGATTGTACTCGGGTCCCCCACCCTTGACAAATTATATCTCTCTTATTTAGAGCTTGAGAGTTTACAAATAGACACACTTCTCATATTAATTGAGATGCTATAGCTAGAAACCTACATAATTTTACATAAAATGTTTGAATTCTTGATTTTCATTTTCAATATCTTTTCAAAATTCTGTATGAATATAATTAATCCATAATTTCACATCTTTCTTGACATTTTCCTATAGAAACCTTCACATTGCCAAAAATTCACCTCTACTATCTATGCCTTGCATATTAGTAGAGTAATATTTCCAAAACATCGCATTATCATAGTCCGCTTTACCAAATCTAGATTGCTAGTTTCCTTCCTAAAACACAAGTGCAACCACAAAAATTATAATAAATAGTCTAAAATAAAAATAAATTATTGTTACAAAATAAAGCAAATATTATTTTTGGCAATCGAACCGGCCTTGATACAGGTTTTCTAAAGTCTACAACACCCTAGGCGTGCTGCCAAGCATTGAATTCCCGAAGGAAAGGAATGTCCTCCGTGGAAATATCTAGTAGGGCTGGTTTCAAAAATAAAAATGGGATTTTTGAGATAAGGGTTAGGAAGATACTAAAAGGGATAAAATAACTGAAAGGAATGGGAAATGGCTAAAAGCCAAAAATATGGGGTGATGGACCGGAAGCATGATAGACAATCTAACTACTTGAACCAACAACAATCAAAACAATAGACTTTTAACAAAAACCAGTATTAAATTCTCTGAACTATGTAAAATCCAACAAGTATTCCAGGGACTAGTCCTCTATTGACAAAAAAATCCAAAAAATAAAATTAAATTGTGAGATAAAGGGACTAATTTAATAGAAATTATAGAATAGAATTCATACACAGAGATAAAGAACTCAAAACTAGATCTAGAAGCCTTTATTTCAAAAGCATATTTCAAAGTACAGAACTGATTCTCTAGCAAAAGTTATCCATGCTTGGTTATAGAGAAGAAGCCAACTTTTATAGAAGAATTCTACCACTTAGAACATTAATGTCCAACCAATCCTGTGATAAGTAGACTTGATCTCGATGATGACTTGAAACAATCAATTCAGGCTTTTCAAATAACTGAGCATTGAAGACAGAAGGTTTCAAAAATGAATTGAAATAGTCAATTCAAATTTACAAAATGCAACTTGAAGTCGGTTCGAACTATCCATGGTATATTTGCAATAATTTCTCTTAGTCACTTATTTGAGGAGTTCGATCCACTAGTGGAGAGCTTGGGAGAGGTGCTCCACTAGTAGACCGCTTCACATTTTGACTAGATTACCCCTTTCTGCCTTGGTCACTTTTACATTTCTTTCCTTGGAGAGACGCTCCAACTATGGAGCATTTTTGTATAGGCACTCCACCTATGGAGCACTTTTGAAGGGGTGCTCCACCTATGGAGCGCTTTTGAGATTTGACCATTTGTTGACTTTTTAGGAGTTTGTCATTTGCATTAAAGTTCTTGTTTCCACTTTTCTTCGCCTTTGCTTTGGAGATGTGCTCCACTTGTGGAGCACTTTGGAGAGGCGCTCCACTTGTGGAGCATTTTGTCCTTTGACTATATTGACTTTTATACTTACCTCTTTTACACTTGTATCTGCTAATTTTAGAATGTCACTCTATGGGTGGAGCACTTTGGGAGTTCGCTCTAGGAGAGGAACACCTACAACTCTGACTATATTTAGATTTTCATACTTAGCCATATTTTTCTATTTTTACTCCTTTTTGTCCTTCCGCTCCCTCTATCAGAATGACTTCATATATTTAACAGAAAAAATGTACTCAAGTGCCTAAGTGCTGGAAATTACAATCATATGTGCAAATATGAAAAAGAGGAGTTAAAGACAAAAAATAAGGAAGCAAAACCATCAGATTAATGCCCATGCTAAAAATTTAACAATTTTGCATGCAACATAACAGGGAAAAGTACATAAAATGTAAAGAAAAGTACAAAAAAATAGAGGAACCACATAATGCAATAGAACATAGTTTTAAACCAGAAGAGACAACCGGTGAAAGCACAACAACATAACAACACCTTAACCATTTTTTGGAAAAAGGGAAGTTTTTACAATGAATGGTCTCAAAACTGTATACAATATGAAATTTAACAAGGTGTGGCAAAATTGGCAACACATCTGACGGCTCATGGGGCATTGAGCCTGCCTCAATGTGAAGATCCCAAACCTTATCCTTGGGCAGCAGAGTCCTCCTTACTCTTAGAGTCTTCAGACTACTCATCTAATTTTTCTTCATTGCTACTAGACTCCTTATCTTATTTTTCTCCATATTATGATTCTTCTTCTTATATCCCTTCTTCTTGTTCTTCTATCTCTCCAGCATTTAAATCTAACTCACTTTTAGTTTCCTTTTCTTTGTCTTGCTTGGGCGGCTAAGGGAGATATTTATCCAAAGACTTATTAAAGACATGCTTGTATACTATGGAAGCATCAACCCATCACTTCAAAGGGAAAGTTGATTTCTTCTGAAGCTCATAGATTAGGAAACTGTATGTATTGACGTGCTCTACATCAATAAATTACAGTGTTATTTTGAACTCCTTTAAACAAGATTTGAGCTATACCTATTTGGCAATGAATATAATTACCTACACATTAGGAGTTGGTACTTTCCAAGCATCAGTGTATTTGGCACTATCAATGAATGTTGACCATGCAGGCTTTAAATCCTCAACCAATGGGATGGGTTCTTCTAGGTCAGTGAAGCCTGACATACCGATTTTGACCAAGGTATCAAAATATCTTAGCAAAACTTCTCTTTCTTGCATGAGGGAGTCCAAGAGTAGGCGAGCTTTTTTGGCCAGGTCAACCTTTGTGAAGAAGTAGTGCAGATTTGTTTTTGCTATAGACCATGATCGATCTAGATCACTCATAGGAGTAAGGTGAATAGGAATATCTTCAATTTTTTTGAGTTGCATGGCCAAGTCCAACCAATTGTTGACATTTGCCTGAGCAGATTCTAGGATTGGGCTTCCAACAATAATTGCGTCGTGCACTTCTTTGAAAACATACAAACATTAACTCCCTTTTTCACTCTTGCCATGAACTCTCCTAGGAATTTTAGATGCATCTCTTTGAGGCGCTCCTTATAGAAAAGAACAGGCTACTCTATTATTTTTTGACAACTTAGCCTGCAACTCTTTTCTTTGGATAGTGAGCACCTATATCTCCTGGTTTGGCTGGGTGCGTGCCCTCACATAGTTGTCGTATAGCTTGGACACTTTATTATTTTCATTCTCAAGCAACTAAACCCATTCCTTAAATTTCTCGATCTCAGACTCTAGTGCCTCAACCTATTTCTTTGACTTAGACACTAGCACTTCAATCTACCTTCTCACCATTGCTATGGCCTCTTTGAGCTCATAATTTTTAGACTATGCTTTGAAGAAGCGATCCTTGTAATACTAAACATGAGCATAAATGGAGCCCATGCCAACTTGGACATCACCCATATTTTGTCTAATGTTCATCCTGGCCACATCTTCCTCAGTATGGCGGAAGGCATAATCAACCGGGGTCATTTCCCCCAGGGCTTCTGGCCTAGTGATATTTTCTCAATGATATGCAGATTCATCATCTTTGGATCAATAATGCAAGACTTTCGATTATGTTCCAGATCCTGCACTTCTCTCTTTATATGATCTCTTAAATAGTAAGTTTTATTCATACACGCCTTGTGGATGCTCTGCGTGGTAGCGAGCTGCTGAGTCATTTTTAGCTCAAACTCTAATGGCTCTTGAATTCCTATTCCAAGGATTGGATTGAAGGAAAGATGTGGGACAGGGGGCTCAAAATAATATATTGCATGAGAAATGGAAGGGGAAGCAACTGCACTAAACCTCAGAGGCGCTTGGGTCTGGACTACCACAACATAAATTGTTGATTTGGGTGTTGAGAAATTAGTAGACCTTGAAGATAGGGCAAGAGGAGGTGACATAGAAAAATGGCTCACTTCTATGGTAGATATTAAAAAGCGTTAATATTTATTGTGAAGGACTTGAACGTTACAGATGAAGGAACAAAAAATTATGGAGACAATGGCACAGATAATATCGATAAAACTGAAATGAAGGGAAACATAGATTGTAGTAATGGGGGTGCACTTGATACAGGGGTCTCTGAAACTGTTACTGAAATAGGCTTTTTAGGTGTCGAGCAAATAGATACCAAGATTATGAAAACTGGTAATGTAGATGGTGAAGAAGAAATGGGAGGATATTAATGCATAACTTTGGGCTCCATGATTAAGGGAGCCAAGGAATATGGGTGTTGTACCTTCATTTCTTTTTTCTCCTCTGTGTTTGGTGCATCTACTTCCCCTTTCTCCTCCATATTTAGCGCATCCATGTCGATGAGCCCTATGTCTTCATCCCTTTGTTGCTCAGCCTATGTTGCCTTAGCCATTTTGGTAGAGCTTGTTGGAGGGGTCTAAAGCACCACCCAAAATATTACTTTGAAAGGTCTTTGGGTGTTGGTATATGGCTTCTTCATGATCTGCTACAAGAGAGGTGTTTTAGCCTCTCTCTTTGAGGGGGCACTCTCCTTCTGATGAGGCACTAGATTCTTCTAACTAGTACGTAATGGGTCACCCATAATGGCTTTGCCTTTACCCTACACCTCATGCCTTAGGTTTACCAGATCATCTACTTCGTCAAGGTTGCATTCGCCATGGGAAATGATATTAGTGAACAAGAGAGGCCAATAAGTGTCTATGTTCTCATCGTAGAACTTTGAGAACTTGTCATCAATAACCAAAAGTTTTTTTGAGGATGTATTATCATTGTGAACCCTCATGATCCACCACTATTGAATTTTATCCTCTAACCACTACATATGTATGACCCTCATTATTGCTAAAATAGCCCTGGGCAGTCTCTAATCTAAATTTATTTTTGGGTTATAGTCGGTCTCCATGGTGTAAAAATATAACCAGGAAGGCAAGGACTTCATTTCATCAACATGCCATTCCAATTCAAGGTCGAGAAGATTATTACACTACTTCTCCATGTTAGGGTGAGGGAAAAAGTGAAAATATTTCACCCTGAGGTGCCTTTGGATGATATCGAGTGTGTCCCATATCTAGTGGTGGGGTAGTTCAACCAGCCTATTGTTAGAAAGTGTCACTATCAATATCGTATTCTAGCCAGATTACATTATCTTGATATATTCAAACTCAAACAATGTTGAAACTATGACTTTTCTTCCTCGACCTTTCTCGCATGCCTCATTAGTGAAGTCAAGATTTTGGATAACCTCCATGGAAAAAATATAGGGCATGGTGTAATAGGGTAACAGAAAAGGATTTTTTGTAAACCTGTAGAGCCTGATAACCAAACCCTAGGTGAAAAAAAAGTATCTCCCAATCACTCATCTACCACCTTGTCCTTTAACTCCATAGGAACTCACTTGCAGTGACCATATATCAGATCCAGTGCTGGCCTAAGGAAAAACTAGTTGAAAATGTAGTATGGTTCATCTTTGGACAAGTTGTTTATCCAGAGATAAGCTGGCAATGCTTTGCCCTCCTCACATGTCTATTTTTTTGTGATGTACGAGAAATTTTGGTGCAAGTTCCATAAAAAGTACCACACCAAGAGGAAGTAGAGTCTGAAATGATCTACTCTATAGTTCTGAACATAGGCCATACATCCATACAAATGTCATGCTAGAAACTCTGCCCATTCATAGAAAATAAGAATAGCACCCGACCTAACTTTGGAGGGGAAATAAATTTCATTCTCCAATATGGCCTGCACCATGGACACTTCCTAGTTAGAGACTCGCTCATTTGTTGCAAGCCCCATTACCAATGCTAGAATGGAGTGAGTAGATGTCAGGATGGGCGTATTCTTCTAGGGGATTCGGTAGTTGGGGTAATTCATTAGATGATGCCACACCTCCCAACTGCTCTCTTAAAAAGCTGCACATCTATGATATCGACTGATACCTGGCACCCTCTTCCTTAATATATATTTTCCTCTAGATAAATTTAGAAAAGTGCTTCCTCCCATTGGTGAAAGCATCTTAGATAGTATCAACTATGATGGGGAACAATGCTTCTAACTTGGCATTTCACACCGTCCTTGACTGGGTGTCATGGAACCGTGAGATAGCCTATACAAACTCTGAACAGTGGTGTACCAATGTTCACATGTAGAAGAATAGGTATTAATGGTAGATGAAAACTAGTGGGTTCTCAATTGGATCCTTCCTATGTACCTTCTCTACATCCTGGTGCAATTGTTCCATATCATTGTTTATCACTAGGAAATCTTGGTACCGAAATATATTGTTTTGTGGGGTTGTCAGCAGTGTTGGTTTCCTCTCACTCTTCTGTGGCTTCTTCTACTTATTTGAGTTGGAATCTCTAGTAGGTGTTGTCTTTTCCTTCGGTGTCCTCTCTTTAGTCTCATATTTTATTTTACCCATGGCTATCAAATGCACTGATGTAGTTCACACTCTATACTGATAGAAGTTCTAGATGCAGACATGGCACTAAGACAATGGAGAAATTAGAAATGCTTATGAGTTCAAAATTCTTTTGATAAATCCACCACCTTGTACCTAGGGCACCTAAAAATAATGTCGATAGAGGTCATGCATGCAAACATGCATCTTTAATTACCCACGTGCGTGTGGTTTCCTTTAGAAATGATGAATAATGGCAGTGGACAAGAATACTTCCTTGGGGTGCATGGCTTGTTGGGATGGGTGCCCATACAAATCTACCAAGGGGCATGAATTTAGCTAATAGATGGAAATAATTCTTTGATTGGATAGCCGTATGGTCCTCTCCTTAAAATATTGTACTTTAGGGTTTCCAAATGACCTTTTTAAAGACTTATCTCTTCGCAACACTTGGTGCAATCTGAACGAACGAGCTAAAATAAAATAAAATTAAAATTAAAAACTTTTAAGGGGGAGGGGATGCTTTCTCCCTATGTGGAGAACTTTTAGGGAGGGCTCTAGCAGTGGAGTGCTTTTGAAATTTAAACGAAATCATCCCCCATTGAACTAACCTTCCCTCAAGTGCTCCCTAGGTGGAGAACTTGGGAAAAGTGCTCCCTAGGCCTTAGGAATTTTTCCTCTTAGATGCTCCCCCTTTCTTCAAGAACTCCACAAGTGGAGTATTTTGGGAGAAGTAATCCACCAATGGACTACTTTGGGAAAGCTACCACTGGAAAAAATTTCTTTTATTTTTTCCCTCCCATTTTTTAAATTGCACTTGAAAAACTGGAGCGACAGGGAATTGTACAAACTTTGAAAGAGATTATATACATGAGAAATACCTGGTGGATCAACAATCTTCATCAAAGCTCAGTGGGTTATAAAATTTTAGAAGAAAGTCATTCATTGCAATCGAAAGAGTGAAAACTTCCATATATTGCAGAATGAATGAGTTGAGTTGGCTAACGTTGGAGACTCGAAATGGGCATTCCCATAAGACATAAAACTTCTTGTGGTTCCTCGACTTGGATTTGTCTTCATTCCAATTTAAGACCAAATATCTGACACTAAAGGTTTGGTCGAAAGTCTTTTTTCCAAACCAGCCTTTAGTGGATTTGGTGTGCTTGGTGAAGGCTTCATAAGCTTTGTATTAAGAGGAAAGGTTGTATGGAGTAGACTATGGTAGCCTCTTGTTGAAAGTATGAGTAAGGGGTAAGCTATGGAACAATGAATTATTTTGAGATAGGATCATCTATTCCAAGGGATATTTGTACATAAAATAATGTGAAATTCTACCTAATGTATAATGACTAATTTTATTATATGTTGAATTTTTATTTATCTTAAAATTAGTAATATGGATGATTCTTGTATTCATTATACCTTAAAAAAAATTCTTATTCTATTTAGATTGTCCAATTTGTTTTACATATAATGGGTCGATATGTAGGTTGGGCATCACACTTGATATCAAAGCCAAGGTTACACACATATATAAACATATATAGATAGATAGATAGATACCTTATGCTTAGTAATTACCTATGATATGGGTATTACAACAAATTAAATCTAGGTAAAGTAATCATATTGACCTACTTCCCTCTATATAGGGTCACCTATAGGGATTGAGTTGATGTATTATGGTTGTTAAGACATAAAATATTCCTATTGAGTTAAGGTGCTAGAGTAATTAATATAATAACCTTAATTCATAGGATTGCGTAAAATCACATATATATAAATAATTAAAAATATTTTCAAATATGCTTGTTGTGGTGTAGTGGTAAATACCCTGGGTTATGGTAGAGGCCGACCTAGGTTCCATTCCCCTTGTCTCCATCCTGTAGATATATGGTATAGTTAGGAATGTCCTATGTGCTGGTAGAGGTCGACAAAGCTCCATTCCTCCTATGCCCAACCTGTTGAAAGTGGCACCTCAAAAGGGGTGTTTTCCACTATAAATTAGTTTTAACCCAAGTGTTGTAGGTGAGTTGGAGAGGAGAGGGAAATCCTCCAAGAGAGGTCCCAGGTTCAAATCTCCACCCTACCAAAAAGCTGAATTGGGTATCCAAAATCCAATTGATAATGTTGGTGGTGACTCCTGGGTGACTTTGACAGTGTAGAACCCCTTGTTCGTGGTCTCTCAGACCAAGGCAGCCCCGCAAGGGGTTTTTCACTTAAATATATATATATATATATATATATATATATATATATATATATATATATATATATATATATATATATATATATATATATATTTTCAAGGTAAATATAAGAAAAAATCTCACTTTTAAGTTTGGACATTCCGAAGTGTAGTTAGTGTCCAAACAACCCTCCTAACTCAATATAAAAAAAAGGTTTACAATTATAATAATCTTGAAAAATATTTTACTTAAATAAATAAATATTACAAGTGACCAATTAAAGGAAAAATATTTGAAATTGACATTTGGAAAAGTAGTAGAATTTACTAGTCATATCTATAAAAAATGACTAATTGTGTAACTTTTTGGTAATCGAACCGGCCTAGATACAAATTTTCTAGGTCTGTAGAGCCCTAGGCTCGCTGCCAAGCATTGAATGCCCTAAGGAAAGGAATGTCCTCCATGGAAATCTCTAGTAGGGATAGTTCCTGTTGAGTGGTGTTTTAACCCGATTGTGAAAACACACTCTCCTGTAGGATCCGAGTCCCAAATCCTCTGCTTGCAAAGAAAAACAATTTCTCCAAGGTTCTTATTATGCTAATTATTGATTATCAAGGATGCTTTTTAAAATGAAATGCTAAGAACACCTTAGGGTTTGCAAGTGGATGTTAACAAGGGGCACCGTGGTTTATTTAATTCTGAAAGTGCAATGGACTCTAAAATGAATAAAATCTGTTTTAATCTTTAATTCTGATGGATTTTAGTGATTTATTCAAACACAGTAATTAAACTGCTGAAAATAAAATATGGGTTTGAAAAGCAAAGACAAAAGTAAACAAAAGTAACAATAAGAATAGATTACAGTCAGAAAGCTATCATTAATTTGATGAAACCGAAGATACTGAGGCTTTCTACATACAACCTAACCTAATGAACCTGCACTTTCACACAATCCAAATAGGCTAGGTGCGGGTCTCGAGGGTTTCTACTATAATTCCAGATTCAGGCATTCGCATGAAGCAACCAAGAGATCTTGCATTAAACTTCACCTAGAAACCTAAGAAATCTGGAAAGGAAAGATAGACATTAAATCATGCATGCAGAAGTAACTCCTTCTTTCTCATCCAAAAGATGCCAACTCTCTCGTATTTTGTATTAAAGAATATTTCGATTACATTCAAAAATGTTCCGGGTATAAAATTCCCGAACAAAAAGAAGGAAATTGCCCAAGTACGAGCCCGGAATAGCACGAAGCTCTTGTCTCTGCAACTCGTATTCGGCAATTTCCAACCCCTCCTTCGATTTGCAATTCTGGTCTTATAATGTTTGACGCGGCTCTTCGATCTTCTCTCGTCGCTTCATTTCACCTTCCCGCACATGACCCCTCAAATTCCTGCTTTTTCCCGCTTTGATTCACGCTCAAATTTGAAAACGCTTCGAAATTCATCTCTCGCATGTAACGCCTCTCGCAAGTTTGACACCTGTGTGCCACGTGTCCTGCTTTTCCTGCGTCCCGTGTAACGCTTACTGCAAAAAAAAATGACAAAACTGCAAGTCTGCCTGTTCATCTTCTTAGCCGCGATATGGCGACATGTCGCGAAATCGCGACATGTCGCGATATCGCTACATGCTTCCCGGCCGTACGCCTTTAGCAGCTCCCTGTAGCGATGTCGCGACCATTTTCATTTGTATACCTCCGACCGCTTCTCGTAGCGATATCGCTACTCTTTTAAAGCTTTGGGCCTTCTTCTTCGAAGGGTAGCGATATCGCTACCACTTTGAACCTTGAGTCTTCTTCCCCAAAAATTGTAGCGATATCGCTACCTTCGGACTTCGTCGGGCTCTTTTGAGAATTTTGCAGCGATTCGCTACCTTTTCTCCGTCGGGCCTCCTTGGCAATTTTACGTCGCGACATCGCGACCATTATCATTCTCTTGCCCTCTCTCGACAAACCGTCGCGATATCGCTACCGCTTTTATTTCCGAACCTGCTTGCCACAAACCGTCGCGATATCGCTACCGCTTTTATCTTCCGTACGCCTTGGCAAAACCTGTCGCGATATCGCGACGTTTTTCCCCCTCGGACCTTCATGCAGCTTTCTGTCGCGATATCGCTACCGCTTTTTCTTTTCGTACGCCTCCCCAAAACACGTCGCGAAATCGCGACCATTTTCTCCGTCCGTACACCTTTGCTGCAATCGGTCGCGAAATCGCGACGTCTCTCCTCTTTGGCAGCGATGGAGCTACATGTCGCGATTTCGCGACAACTTTCCTATTTTCGGCAGCGATGGCGCAACCAGTCGCGATTTCGCGACATGTCGCGATTTCGCGACACCTTTCAACACTTAGGCATTTTTTTTTTTTTCTTTTCTTCAATTTTAGCATCTGGGTCACCGAGATTCTTCTCTGCAAGCCTGCAAAAAGGTGGGTCCCCAATTTTGGGGTGTGTTGTGGATCAACCACAACAAATGGCGACTCTATTGTCAAATGCTCTTGAGCATTTTAGTAAGAACCCAACCTCGAAACATATCACAAACTCGCAAATACATGTTAGCACATAAGCAAAATAACAAATGCCCAAAGATCAGAAGTACATGAATCATTAGAATCCTCAAGTATTAGCTCAGTGTGTGCAATGAATTCCTTCCCTATCATTTGAATTTGATCCACACTCCATCATCAGTTTTGTATGAGTGCATATGTGGGATGGTGAATGATTTGTGACCCTAATGGACGTGCTAGAAGGCCTTGCCTTCATAAGATGCATGGTCATTCTTATATCATAATGTACAAGCATTCAAGATTGCCAAACCCTCTTAGGATCCACTGATTCATTACCTTATTGTATCCCAAAGTTGGTTATGAGTCCCTACTATCTAGAACCCATGTGCAAGTGAATGTGAAATCAGAACTTTGGGGAATCAGACTCCCAACCAACCGAGATGAGAGTTTAACCTTATCCTTACTATTCTGATTTAGAGTTCATTACCTCACTTTAAGCAAAATAATTAAACCAGCTATGGAAGAAATGGTCATGCTAGTCTAACCCTCTAGACAATCAGTGGTCTTGTTTTTTAGGCAAGACATGATGCCATGCATGGGCATATCTAACCCCACAATCCAAAACTTATCTCCATTTCTTTGGACCTTGGGGATGACTACCCATCCCTTGCGAGAGGACAAGTAGTACGATCCTTACAATCCAAAATAAAGATGAGATGGGAAAAATTTATTTACTTTTTACTTCTTGGACCTTGGGGACGACTCCCCCCCCTGGGTTGGGGACAAGTAGTACGATCCTTACAATCCAAACCTTAGATATAAATCATTAATTCTGTTGCTTAAACCTTGGGGATGACTACCCATCCTTTGCGAGAGGACAAATAGTACGATCCTTACAATCCAAGACTCGATGAGAATGGAAAATATTAATTTTATTACTTAGACCTTGGGGATGACTACCCATCCTTTGCGGAGGACAAATAGTACGATCCTTACAATCCAAGACTAATTATGAAATGAAAACATAGGAGCTTTGGGGAATCAGATTCTCAACCAACCGAGATGAGAATTTACACCCTATCCTTACTACTCCATGTGGGCTTTAAGTTCTATGGAAGTGGTCAAAACCACTGTTTTTAGGATCATGTTGCATAATAGGATAGACATGAAAACCACTTTCGCTCAACCTTTTCCTCCAAGCTAGGTTTTGATCATTTTGCTCAAGATCCTTTTTAATTTATGAGACGTGCTTGGTTCTAGATACCTCAAGACTCAGCTTCCAACCTTAGGATTCACTTACATTTATGTTATAACATAACCCTAAGAGAATTTGACGTACTTTCATGGCTTGTACATAAGATGCATATGTAACTAAAATGAAATGTATGTGAGGTGAGATGGAATATGAATGCCTTATCTTTGCAAATGAAATGATATGTCATGCAAAACCGATTCTTTCATGTATCACAAAATCAAACAATATAACTTAAAATGTTTTATGTTATTGGTGGAGCCTTTACAAGATAATTCCAATATTTCATATTCTCCTAACCTTAAGCATAAGTTGGCATCTCAATTTATTTCTTTTTGTTTTTTTTCTTTTTTTTTTTTTTTTTTATCAAAATTAACAACATGACAATTGAAATCAAATCCACAACCAAAATCCTAGCTAAGCTAACAATCCTAAATCAAACAAAATCTGAAAATCCTAAACAATGAAACAAGATCTGAAAATCCCACCAAAATCAAAGAATGATATGAAAGTCCCACAACCTAAGGGCTAAAATAATGTTTTAAAATCTGCCCATTAACCGGCAGCGTGAAATATTTCCCTTCTAAGGTTTTTAGCCCGAAGGTATTCTTCCCAAGAATCTCTCGAAATCTGATATGGGCCTAACCAAAGACAATCAAACTTTTGATGGTTTCCTTTTTCCTCATGTCTTTTGTCCCATAGTAATACTAAATCTGAAATTCTGAATGATTTAACTTTGGCCCTTCTTGTCAAACCATCTCTTGATTACTTCCTGGTGTTTATTCATGTGATTCACGGCCTCTTCTCTCTTTTCATCAAGGTGCAACAACTGGCTCAACCTGGCTTCAACTTGATCATCTGTCCCCAAGTACTCTTGTATGAAATGTAAGGTCTGCAACTTCAAATTTGTTGGAAATATCGGGTCTTGCCCATAGACCAAATGATAGGGAGTATTCCCTATGGATTCTTTCACTGGTCCTATCTCGCCCAAAGGGCAAACTTTAGTTGACTGTGCCAGTCCCGAGGGTTCTTTTCCAACAACTTCTTAATAGTATTCAACAAATTCTTATTTGAAGACTCGGCCAACCCATTTCCTTGAGGATAGTAATTGGATGCAAACTTTAAGCTCACTTTGTTATCATATGCCCAATCTGCAAATTGTGTAGAAATAAAAGCTTTACCATTGTCACTGACAATAGAGTCGGGCATCCCAAATCTTGTTATAATTTGATCCTCAAGAAATTTAATCACAACATCTGTGGTGGCATGTTTAGTAGGAATCGCCTCTGTCCACCTTGTACAATAGTCTGTAGTTGTCAAAATGAATTTGTGAGAATCAGAAGAATTTGGGTTAATAACCCCAATAAAATCTAGTCCCCACTGCGCAAACGGTCTCATTTCGACTACAGGCTGCAACGGCATGGCTGCATTTCTTTCTCTATTTGCAGCCACTTGACAGATGTGACAAGATCATACATGGGTATGCGCATCCTTGAAAATATGTGGCTAGTAATATCCTGCTCTCAAGATTTGATGTGCTGTAGCGTTGGCTGCACCATGACCAGTTCCATGTTTCCCGTGAAATTCCTGCAATACCCCGACAACTTCTTCTTTGTTCAAGCACCTCAGGTAGATGCCTTCATGATTCTTCCTGTAAAGCACACCAGATTTTATTAGATAGTTAACAGACTTAAGCCTTAAAGCTCTTCTCTGTGTTGAATTCAGATTAGAAGGATACTTACCAGTCAATAAAAAATGCACAATATCAACATACCAGTCGTCCTTAGCCATGTATTCTGTATTTGAGCATTGACCTGTTATTTGCGGATCATTTTCTACGATCGCCTTTGCCAGTCCTTGTCCTCGAACTAGTTTCATTGGTTGGATTTCGAGATCAAATTCTTGGATGGTCGAAATCCATTTTCCTCTCTTCTCACCTAGTTCATTCTGTAAAAACATGGTCTTGACAGCAGAATCGGGCACGATGGCGATAATTCTGTTGTGCACTATGTAGTGCCTAAATTTTTTCACAGTTTTAAAAAGTGCGTACATTTGCTTATCAAGGATTGAATACCTTAATTGAGCATCTTTCAGAGGGGCACTTAAAAACGCAATGGGCTTTTCGGCACTATCCTCACCTTTTTGGGTTAAGACACTCGCAAAGGAGTGTTTTGATGCAAAAGCGTAAATATAAAAAGGCTTGGAGTAATCTGGGCTTATAAGGATAGGGGCTCTGGAAATGGCATCTTTGATATTCTGGAAAGCCACTCTACTTTCCTCATTCCATTTTACATCCACATCTTTCTTGAGCATCTCGGTTTAGAGGTTTGGCTATCTCAAGCAAAGCTAGAGATAAACTTCCTCACAAAATTGACTTGCCCAAAGAAAGATCTCAGTTCTTTTTTACTGCTCGGGAGAGGTAGGTTTTGGATAGCTTGTATCCTTTCTGGGTCGATGGATATGCCCTCTTTTGAAATGATGTGACCCAACAATTTCCCTTCCGTTACTTCGAAAATGCACTTTTTGGGATTTAAGGAAATTCCATGTTCTCTCCATCTTTGAAGCACTTTCTTCAAATCTTTAACATGATCTTCTCTCTTCTTCGAGAAAATTGGGATATCATCCACATACACGATGATGCATTTGCCTATTAGTCCTTTGAATGCGTAATCCATGGCGCGTTGAAAAGTTGCACCAGCGTTTAACGATCCGAACGACATTCTCTTATATGCAAATGTCCCCCACTTGGTAGTGAAGGCTGTTTTCATCCCGTCATCCGGATGTATAAGAACTTGGTTGTACCCAGAATATCCATCGAGAAAGGACATCATTTCAGATCCATTTACCATTTGCAGAATTTCATCGATTGATGGTAATGGATAATTATCTTTTTGAGAGGCTTTATTAAGATTTCGAAAATCTATGCACAGCCTAATCTCTCCACTCTTTTTTCTTACTGGAACGAGGTTGGCCACCCAGGTTGAGTGCCTAACAAGAAAAATGATTTTCGCTTCCAATAATATTTTAACCTCCTTTTCGATCAAAGGCTCCAATAGCGGGTTAACAACTCGCTGTCTTTGCCTAAAAGGCTTGGAGTCTGGCTTCAAAGGGATGGTATGCGTGATAATGTTCTGGTTGTAAGTCTTCACCTCATTGTAGTTCCAAGCAATACAATCTATGTAATGCTTCAAAGCCTCGTATTATATTGCTCCTTTCTTCCTCTCGTACATGCCTTCGCTATGTACACCTCCTTTGGATTGTCCGCACTCCCAAGATTAATTGAATCGCATGCATCTTTGGGGAGCGGGACTCTTTTTCTTTTCTTGTTCTTGCATTCCATGTCGAACATCTTTTCTAATGAAACCACGTCTTTAGGAATTTTGTTGGATTGATACGCAGTTTCACTTTCTTCTGTTTCATCCTCCCACCTTTGTTCCTCATCGATCACCCGATTTTCAAAAATACCCGAGTTTGTGACAAACTTGAAGATGTGCCTGTCACACTCAAAAACCTGGAAATTCTTCACATTATCAGGTATTGATGGACAAGGAACCAGCTCAATGGAAAACTTTTTACATCTTTTTATATCCACCGGGTTTAACATGCCCGCGACGATTGCAAGAGAGTCTGCTATTCGATTTCCTCTCCTAGAAATAAGGGCTATGTTGAATGCATCAAACTCCTCCATGAGGTCCATAACCCTAGTCCTATAAAGGCTCAGTATTTTGTCGCGGCATGTATACTGTCCTTTGATTTGCTTGACAACCAACTCAGAATCTCCCAAAACCTTCAAGCATTTAACATGTTTGCTCAATGCTAGACGTAAACCGTAGATCAATGCTTCGTATTCTGCCACATTGTTTGTGCAAGGAAATTGCAGATCCGTAGGCAGCCAATAATGGTTTACCTCCTGGACCGGTGAGCTCGACTCCAGCTCCTCCTCCCTGTCTAGATTTTGATCCATCAAACTTGAGCAACCACGTGTAATCCTTCTCCTCAGAAGAACCACCATGACACACTTCTTCTTTAAGTTCATCAGTAGCTTTCTCAACATCAAGAGCATAGACCCCTAGGTCTGGCTCAGAAAACTGAACCTCATTCGGCTTGTTAAAATCCGTTATAATCTCCTTAAGCCTCGGTTCGTTTTCCACTCTGATTTGGTTAGCAATGCCCTTCCATGGCAGCCACATATGCGAGCAGTCTGTTGCAAAATAGCCATTCAGCGTTTTCATCCAATCTCTCGCAAGTAACATTCCATACCTACTTGGGATGTTAACCACCAAAATGTCTACAACCCTCTGGACCCTGGGTTCAGAATTTAATTGAATCTTGACATCATATAAGGTCCCTACTACATTTACCTCGGAACGGTCCAATTGCAAGACCGTGCATTTGGATGAAACCGGTTGTAGACCCAACATTTGACATATCTCCGTAGGCATGAGGTTGCTCGTGGCTCCTGTGTCTACCAAACAGCTATGCAAGTTCTTACCCGCAATTCTCGGAGTCAATAAGAATGGCGGGACATCCCTTCTCTCCTTTCGCAAAATCTGATGGGATTCAACTCTTTTTTCCTTCCACATCGGATCAGGTGAGTTCAAAGCTCTTATCAACGCCTCCTTTTGACCAGGCAATTTAGTTGCGTCCAGGAATGAAAGGCTAGATTTGGACTTCTTCATATCCTCCACTACGTCATAATTTGGTTTTTCGAATTTGACTGTCTTCTGGACGTCATTAGACATTTCTCTTCCGAGTGGAGGGGGAGGGTTGTTACTTGCCTTTGTATCTGGAGGAAGAATAGAACTGTTTGGAGGTGTTGATGAGGTTTTAGGGGCTTTAGACTTACTCCTCAAATGGTACCCATGAGTCCCCTTTCTAAAATCTCGAAAAGCTTGCACCTCCTATTCCAAAACTTCGTCTTCTTCCTCCTCGCTCTCACCCTCTTGGTGATATACTATTTCCATCACCATAATATTTTCATCTTGCTGATACGATGGATCCTCATTTGATACCAGTTCCAAATCATCAACTTGTGCCTGAAGACAATGAGTGTATCTAGCGATCTCAGGACAATTCCTCTCATTGTGTTCTTTTGTGTTATGTAACCTGCACCCTCTTTCCCATGCCAAATCTGAAAGATTCAAAAGAGAATTGGATTGGCTAGGGCCTCGTGAAGCATCTAATTGATTAGCAATGGGAGCAGGAACTCCCCCATTGTTTGGCTTAGTGTTCCAGTTCCTCCCTCTATTGTTAAAATTTTGACTTGGGTGAGGGGCACGGGACTCATGCTTCTGCTGTTGAACCCTGTCATTACTTAGTTTATGCACTAGTTTCTTGAGCTCTTCGACTTCTGAAAAGACATCCTTCGGTGGAACCACATTGTTGTTAACCCCCATTGGATTTGCATAATTGATGGGGTCTTGATTCCACATTTGGGTGGGGTTCTGAGGAATTGGATTCCCATATGGATTGATACCTTGAATTGGGATTGGATTCGGAACAGGAACTATGGCTTGAGGATTGACTTGACTAGTTTCCTGCGTAGTTGATTGACTGTTCTGCAAAAATGCAGGAACAGGTGGAATGGTTGTGATTGGTTGGATTGGAATGGGTGCATATGCGGGTGCTGGTGGATACGGCTGCTGATATGGGAAGGCATTCATACTTGGCATTTGTGGTGCCATGAGTTGATTTGCCTGGGGAACTTGACCATATGGAGCACACTGTCCCAACATAGGCATCTGGGTAAACCCGTAGCCTTGCGGTGTCAATTGTTGCTCAATAGTCATGGCTTCATTATAGGCCAAAGCCAGCGTGGTGACCTGAGGATTACGCCTTGCAAACATGGCTGTCATGGGGTCCAATGCCCCAAAATATATCTGCAAAGCTACTGCAGGATCGATGGCAAAATGTCTAATTGCTCTGTTATAGTTCTTTTGGAATCTCTGATTAAACATTCGGATTGGTTCCCCTTGGCCCCGTTTGCATGTAATAAACCGATTGTAAATAGTTGCGGGATCTAAGGGCGACCTAAATTGATTGACAAATGCATTTTCCATTTGTGTCCAAGAGGTGATTGAACCAGGTGGCAAGCATATATACCATTCATATGCTATTGGATCCAAGCTCATGGGGAAAAGTCTCGCAGGCTACATCTTCATGCTGAACTTGCAGCCTAATTAAAACATCTCTATAGGCTTGGATATGTTCTTCTCGTTGTTCTTAGGCCATCCGGCTTGTATTTAGGCAGAAATATTTCAATGTTCTTGGGGATTTCATGGATATCCCCAAGCAATATTCAAAGGAGTATTGTTAGCTCCATACCAAGGAGTCGCTGGAGCTTGAGCCATTTGACTCGGAATTGATGTAGACAGACCTACAATAGTAGAAGAAATATTACAAACTATAGGCACACTAGGGGCAACGAATATTACTGGCATAGGTCCACTCGACGTTCCTCGAGAAAACAGGCCTTTTGCTACTGGAGTGCTTACGACTTGCTTGACTTTACCCTTGGGAGTACCAGTAAGGTCGTGAAAAATGGTTTCTCCGGTTGTTTGAGACCTGGTCGCAATACGGCGTGGTGGGTCCAGCCTGCCTGAGGAAACCCTCGGCTAGTTCGAAGAAAACCTGCAACAAACACAAAAAAAAGTGTTGCAGTTTAGCCGTAAATAATTTCAGAATTAAATCAAAAACAAAATATTCAGATATAAAAATTGAAATAGATAAACCGATTCGGCCCTCCTTCTAGCGCCAATCTGTTGAGTGGTGTTTTAACCCGATTGTGAAAACACACTCTCCCGTAGGATCCGAGTCCCAAATCCTCTGCTTGCAAAGAAAAATGATTTCTCCAAGGTTCTTATTATGCTAATTATTGATTATCAAGGATGTTGTTTAAAATGAAATGCTAAGAACACCTTAGGGTTTGCAAGTGGATGTTAACAAGGGGCACTGTGGTTTATTTAATTCTGAAAGTGCAATGGACTCTAAAATGAATAAAATCTGTTTTAATCTTTAATTCCGATGGATTTTTAGTGATTTATTCAAACACAGTAATTAAACTGCTGAAAATAAAATATGGGTTTGAAAAGCAAAGACAAAAGTAAACAAAAGTAACAATAAGAATAGATTACAGTCAAAAAGTTGTCATTAATCCGATGAAACCGAAGATACCGAGGCTTTCTACATACAACCTAACCTAATGAACCCGCACTTTCACACAATCCAAATAGGCTAGGTGCGGGTCTCGAGGGTTTCTACTATAATTCCAGATTCGGGCATTCGCATGAAGCAACCAAGAGATCTTGCATTAAACTTCACCTAGAAACCTAAGAAATCTGGAAAGGAAAGATAGACATTAAATCATGCATGCAGAAGTAACTCCTTCTTTCTCATCCAAAAGATGCCAACTCTCTGTATTTTGTATTAAAGAATATTTCGATTACATTCAAAAATGTTCCAGGTATAAAATTCCCGAACAAAAAGAAGGAAATTGCCCAAGTACAGGCCCAGAATAGCACGAAGCTCTTGTCTCTGCAACTCTGTATTCGGCAATTTCCAACCCCTCCTTCGATTTGCAATTCTGGTCTTATAATGTTTGACGCGGCTCTTCGATCTTCTGTCGCTTCATTTCACCTTCCTGCACATGACCCCTCAAATTCCTGCTTTTTCCCGCTTTGATTCACGCCCAAATTTGAAAACGCTTCGAAATTCATCTCTCGCATGTAACGCCTCTGCAAGTTTGACACCTATGCGCCACGTGTCCTGCTTTTCCTGCGTCCTGTGTAACGCTTACTACGAAAAAAAAATGACAAAACTGCAAGTCTGCCTGTTCATCTTCTTAGCCGCGATATGGCGACATGTCGCGAAATCATGACATGTCACGATATCGCTACATGCTTCCCGGCCGTACGCCTTTAGCAGCTCCCTGTAGCGATGTCGCGACCATTTTCATTTGTATACCTCCGGCCGCTTCTCGTAGCGATATCGCTACTCTTTTAAAGCTTTGGGCCTTCTTCTTCGAAGGGTAGCGATATCGCTACCACTTTGAACCTTGAGTCTTCTTCCCCAAAAATTGTAGCGATATCGCTACCTTCGGACTTCGTCGGGCTCTTTTGAGAATTTTGCGAGCGATTCGCTACCTTTTCTCCGTCGGGCCTCCTTGGCAATTTTACGTCGCGACAT
Source organism: Wollemia nobilis (assembly GCA_028583015.1). Lineage (NCBI taxonomy): Eukaryota > Viridiplantae > Streptophyta > Pinopsida > Araucariales > Araucariaceae > Wollemia > Wollemia nobilis. Next base: position 3,508,143 of record JAQPPZ010003147.1, read on the forward strand.
CGCGACCATTATCATTCTCTTGCCCTCTCTCGACAAACCGTCGCGATATCGCTACCGCTTTTATTTCCGAACCTGCTTGCCACAAACCGTCGCGATATCGCTACCGCTTTTATCTTCCGTACGCCTTGGCAAAACCTGTCGCGATATCGTGACGTTTTTCCCCCTCGGACCTTCATGCAGCTTTCTGTCGTGATATCGCTACCGCTTTTTCTTTCCGTACGCCTCCCCAAAACACGTCACGAAATCGCGACCATTTTCTCCGTTCGTACACCTTTGCTGCAATCGGTCACGAAATCGCGACGTCTCTCCTCTTTGGCAGCGATGGAGCTACATGTCGCGATTTCGTGACAACTTTCCTATTTTCGGCAGCGATGGCGCAACCAGTCGCGATTTCGCGACACCTTTCAACACTTAGGCATTTTTTTTTTCTTTTCTTCAATTTTAGCATCTGGGTCACCGAGATTCTTCTCTGCAAGCCTGCAAAAAGGTGGGTCCCCAATTTTGGGGTGTGTTGTGGATCAACCACAACAGTTCCAAAAATAAAAATGGGGATTAAAGATAAGGGTTAGAAAGATACTGAAAGGAATGGGAAATGGCTAAAAGCCAGAAATACGGGGTGATGGACAGGAAGCAAGATAGACAACCTGACTACTTGAACCAAAAACAATCAAAACAATATACTTTTAATAGAAACCAGTACTAAATTCTTTGAACTATGTAAAATCCAGCAAGTATTCTAGGTACTAGTCCTCCATTGACAGTGAAATCTAGAAAATAAAATTAAATTGTGTGATAAAGAGACTAATTTAATAGAAATTACAAAATAGAAGTCATACATAGGTATAAAGAAATTAAAATTGGATCTAGAAGCCTTTATTTCAGAAGAAGAATTCGAAGTACATAACTACTTCTCTAGCAAAAGTTATCCATCCATAGTTACAGAGAAGAAGCCGACTTTTATAGAAGAAATTTTTTGCTTAAAACATTAATGCCTAACCACTACCGTGATAGGTATACTTGATCTCGATGATGACTTGAAATAATCAATTCAGTATTTTTAGATAACTAAGCATTGAAGACAGAAGATTCCAGTAATGACTTGAAATAGTCAATTCAAATTTACAAAATGCAACTTGGAGTCGATTCAAATTGTCCATGGTAGATTTGCAACTTCTCTTAGTCACTTGTTCGAAGAGTTTTCTCTACTAGTGGAGCGCTTGGGAGAGGCGCTCCACTAGTGGAGCACTTTACATTTTGACCAAATTGACCCTTTCTACCTTGGTTGCTCTTACTTTTATTTCTTTGGAGGGGCGCTCCACCTATGGAGCACTTTCAGAGGGACGCTCCACTTGTGAAGTGCTTTCATATTTAACCGTTTATTGACCTTTTAGGAGTTTGTTTTTTTTTCTTATGTTATAACTTGTTTTTATTTTGCTTTTCCCTTGCCTTGGATATGCGCTCCAATAGTGAAGTGCTTTGGAGAGGCACTCCATTTGTGGAGTGCTTTACTCATTGACTGTTTGACTTCTTTTACCATAACCTCATCCTTAGTGCCTTTTTTCATCTATCTAGTCTTTGCATTCCCTCTACCTTCAAGTGCTTACTAGGTGGAGCACTTTGGAGCGGCACTCCCTGGGTGGAGTGCTTTACATTTTGACCACATTGAATTTTAAACTTAGCCTTTATACTTGTTTTTACTATTTTTAAAATGTCACTCCATGGGTGGAGCGCTTTGGGAGTTTGCTCCAAGAGAGGAGCGCCTGCATTTTTGAACATGTTTAGATTTTCATACTTAACCATATTTGCATGATTACCTAATTGTATTCCTTTTTGGCCTCCTACTCCTAAGTGCAAAATGAAACCAAGTGCCTAAGTGCCAAGAATTACAACCATATGTGCAAAATATGAAAGGTTTTTAAAGCCAAAGGTAAGGAAGAGAAAATAACAAAAAAAAATGCCCATGCTAAAATGTTCACAAATTTATATGCAACATAATAGGGAATAATACAAAAAACATAGAAATGTACATCAAATATGAGGAACCACATAAAGAAACAAAGTATAGTTTTAAACTAAACGAGACAACTGGTAAAAGCATAGTGGCATAATCACATCTTAACCATTTTTCTATGGAAAATAGAAGTTTTTACAATGAATGGTTTCAAAATTGTATACAATATAAATTTCAATAAGGTGTGGTAAAATTAGCAACACATCTAGTGTCTCACGGGGCATTGAGCCTACCTCAATGTAAATATCCTAGTATTTATCCTTGGGCAGTAGAGTCCTCCTTACTCTCAAACCCTTCAGACTGCTCCTCTGATTTTTCCTCAATGCTATTGGATTCTTTATCTTCTTCTTCTTCTCTATCTTTTGATTCTTCATCCATATCTTCTTCCTGTTCATCCATCTCTGCAGCCTTCAAATTTGTGTCACTGTCTCTTTCATTTTCTTCTTCCTGCTTGGGCGGCTAAGGGAGATATTGGTCCAATGACTTGTTGAAGATATGCTTGTACACCATGGAAGCATCAACCCAACATTCCAAAGGGAAATTTGACTACTTTTGAATCTCTTGGATTAGGCAACTATATATTTTGATGCACTCAACCTCAGCAAATTCTAGTTCTATGTTGAACTCTTTCAAGAAAGATTGAATCTGGGCATATTTGGCCATGAGAAAGATTATTTGAGTATCAAAAATCAAAGCTTCCAAAGCGTCAATATCTTAGGCATTATAAAAAAATGTGACCCACATAGGCTCCAACTCATTAACTAATGGAATGGACCCCTCAGTGTCGGTGAAACCTGAGATGTCGATCTTGATAAGAGCATCAAAGTATCGCAATGAAATATATTACTTTTGTATAAGGGAATATGAAAGCAGGTAAGATTTTTTGGCCAACTCAACTTTGTGAAGAAGTAATGCAGAGTTGTTTTTTCATTACCAATGACGGAGCCATATTTCTCATAAGGGTAAGGTGGATAGGCACATCTTCTATTTTTCTGAGCTGGGTGGCCAAATCCAACCAATAGTTAACATTTGCTTGAGTAGATTCTAGGATAGGACTACCAACAACAACTACCCCATGTGCTTCCCTGAAGAATGCTAGGACTGTAATTCCTTTCACCGCTCTTGCTAGGACTGTAATTCCTTTCACCGCTCTTACTGGGAAATCTCATAATAAGTCTAGGTGCATCTCCTTGAGGCACTCCCTAGAGAGTAGAACAAGTTGCTCATTCCTTTCAAACAACTTAGCCTGCAACTCATTTCTTTGGATAGTGAGTGCCTATATCTCTTGGTTCGCCTAGGCGTATGATCTCACATGGATATCGCATAGCTTGGATGCTTCATTATTTTCATCTTCAAGCAACTAAACCCATTCCTTTGACTTCTTGATCTTAGACTCTAGCACCTCAACTTGTTTCTTTGACTCAGACTGCAGGGCTTCAATCTACCTTCTCACCGTTGCTAGGGCCTCCTCGAGCTCATAATTTTTGGATTGCTCTCCGAATAAGCGATCCTTGTAATAATAACCATGAGAATAAATGGAGCCCATGACAACTTGGAAATCCCCCATATTTTACGTTGTGTTCATCCTGGCCATATCTTCTTCAGTATGGCAAAAAATATAATCGATCGAGGTCATTTTTCCCAAGGGCTTCTAGACTAGTGGTATTTTTCAATGGTATGCAACTTCATCATATTTGGTTCGATTATGCAATCCTTTAGAGAATGCGCCAAAGCCTACGCCTCTCTCTTTCTATGGTCCCTCAAATAATGCATCGTATTCATGTGCACCTTGTGGATGCTCTGCGTGACAACGAGTTATTGGGTCATTTCCAGCTCAGAATCCAACAACTCTTGAAAACCTATTCCAAGGACTGGTATGAAGGGAAGAAGTGGGATAAGGGACTTGAAATCAAATATTGTATGAGAAGCCAAAGGGGAAGTGACTGCGCTAACCCTCAAAGGTGTTTTTCTCACCACTGCAAAAATGGTCGACTAGGGCATTGAGAAACCAATGGAAGGAGGTGTGATGAAAAGTGAATTTAGCTCTCCGGTGGAAAAGATATCCGTAATGTGGTCCTATAACATAGAAAGGGGAAAAATGAATGAGGTAGGGACTGAGAATGCATTAGGTTTCTTGCGAAGGACTCAAACATTATGAATGAAGAAACAAAAGATGAATTGAATAATGGTATAGATAATGCTAGGAAAAAAGATAAAATTGGGGAAGTGGACTAGGGCAATGGAGCCACACTTGATGTAGGGGCCACTAAAAATGAAATTGTCACAAACAGTTTAGGTGTTGAGAAAACATACACTAGATTTAGAGAAACTGATAGTGTAGATGAGGAAGAAGAAAAAGGAAGAGATAAATGCATGCCTTTGAGCTTCGTGATCAAAGGAGCTAAGGAAGATATGCATTGTGCTTATGCTTCTTCTTCTTTTTCTTATATATCTGGTGCATCCATGCTAACATGCTCTGTGTCTACATCCTTTTGTTCCTCATACATGCTGATGCACTCTTCGTCTCCACCCCTTTGCTCCTCAGCCTGTGTTGCCACAATAATTCTGGTAGAGCTCATTGAAAGGGTTTGATATGCTGCCTGAATGATATTTTGAAGATATTTTAGGAATTGGTGCATGACTTCTTTGTGGCCGGCTGTAAGAGAGGCATCTTAGCCTTTCTTTTTGAGGAGGCACTTGTATTATAATTAGCCAATGGCCTCTTATCTTCACTAAATAATGAGGTCCCCATGATGGCTTTGTCCTTGTCTTGTACTTCATGTCTTGGGTGTGTCAAGTCATCCACTTCATTAGGATTGCATCCGCCATGGGGAAGAATATCAGTGAATGAAATAGGTTGATAAGTATTTATGTTATCATCGTAAAACACTAAGAACTTGTCATCAATCCCCAATAGGTTATTCGAGGATACTTCATCATTGTGGACCCTCATGATCCACCACTATTGGATTTTATTGTTAGACCACTATGGATGTCTGACCTTCATCTTGGCTAAGACATACCTGAATAGTCTCTGCTCCTGATTAATAGCTGAGTTATACTCAGTATCCATGGTGTAAAAATCTAACCAAGGAGGCAAAGATTTTATTTCTTCCACGTGCCACTCCAGCTCGAGGCCTAATGGATTATTATGTTTCCTATCCATGTCATAATTAGGGTAAGAATAAAATTATTCTACCCCAAGGTTTTTCTTGATGACGCCAAGTGGGTCCCATCTCCAGGGGTGGGGAAGCTCAATCAACCTGTAATTCGAAAGTGTTACTATAAGAACATCGTTCTGACCATACTGTGTTATCTTAACATATTCAAAATCAAAAGGAGTAGAAATTATAACTATTCCTCCCCAATATTTCTTGTACTCCTTGTTGATGTAGTCGAGCTACTGGGTGACTTCTAGGGAAAACAGATGGGATATGGCGTAATAGGATAACATAAAATACTTTTCTGTAAACCTGTAGATTTTGATAACCAGGACCTAAGTGGATAGAAAGGTATCTCCCAATCGCTCATCTACCACCTTGTCCCTCAAATCCATTGGAACTCATTCATAATGGCCATATATCATCCCCAGTGTTGGCCCAAGGAAAACCTAGTTGAAGATATAGTATGATTGATTTCTAGACAAGCTGTTTATCTAGAGATAAAATTGCAAAGCTTTTCCCTCCTCATCTGTTTGATTTTTCATTATGTAATAAAATTTCTTTTGCATATGCCAAAATAAAAACATACCAATAAGGAAAATAGTCTAAATTGGTCTACCTTAGGGCCTTGAACATAGGCCAAACATGCATGCAACTGATTTGCCACGAACTTCACCCAATCATAAAAATCTGGAATAGCACCCGACCTTACTTTGGAGGGGAAATAGATATCATTCTCAATTATGGCCTACACCATTGAGACTTACCAATCAAAGACCCACTCATCTATTGGAAGCCCCATTACCCATGCCAGAATAGAGTAGATGTCATGATGGGTAAATTCCACTAGGGGCTTCGAAAGTTGGGGAAATTCATCAGATGTTGTCGTTCCTTCCAGTTGATCCTTTATGAAATGGTGTATTTCTAGCATCGACTAATATATGGCACCCTCTTCATTAGTGTGGATCCTCATAAGAATAAAATTGGATGAGTGCTTTCTCCCATAGGTGAAAGCATCCCAGACAGTGTCAGCTGTGATAGTGAACAATGTGTCCACCTTGGCATTCCACACCATCCTCGATAGGGCATCATAGAAACTTGATACAACCTTTATAAAGTTTGTACAATGATACACAGGTGTGCACATGTAAAATTATAGGTGTGAATTGTAGATAGAAGCCAGCAGGTTATCGGTCGGGTCCTTCATATACGCATTTTCGATGTCCTGGCACAATTGCTCCATGTCCTTGTTTGTGATCAGGTAATCTTGGTACCACAAGAGAGTATGTTGCAGAGTTGTCAACTCTGTTGGTTTTTTCTCTTGCTTGCATGACTTCTTCGGCTTCTTAGATATGGATGCTCCTACAGGTGTCACTTTTTCATTGGGTGCCTTATCTTCAGTTTCTTTACTTCTTTTGCCCATGGCTGCCAGATGTATTGAAACAACTTACACTCTGAATAGATTGACTCTCTGGATGAACACAGGGTGCTAGGGTAGAGGAGTAATTGAAAATGCTACAAATGGTTTGAAAATTTTTCTAACAAACTCGCCACCATATAATCTGCCACCTTTAATGCAGGGTACCTAAAGTTAATGCCGATGGAGGATGTGCATGTAAGTGTGTGCCTTGAATTACCTATGTGTAGGTGGTGTGCTTTTGGAAATGGTGAATAATAGTGGTGTACAAGGACACCTCCTTAGGGCATGTGCTACTTATTGGAAGAGGAGCCCATACAAATATGCTAGAATGACATGCTTTGACTGATAGAGAGTGAGAATGATTTGATTGGATAGCTGTACAAATCTCACCTAAAAATATTATGCTTTTAGGGTTTTAAGATGACCCCTTTACAAGTGATCTTATCTCTCTGCAAAACTTGGTGCAAGCTGAATGGATAGAAAAATATATACTATAAAAATAAAAATAACATTTTTTAAAGGGGGATAGGGTAAGCGCTCCCTAGGTGGAGCACTCTTGGGGAAGCATTCCCTATGTGGAGCACTTGCCACTCCTTCCTTTCTTGAAGCTTCCCCCGAAGTTATCCCTATGTGGAGTTCTCTGGGAGGAGCGCTCCATGGGTGGAGCATTTTACATGACTTATAATCCCCCTTTTATTTCAGCTTAACAACCTGCTTTTGGCTTATCACTTGGCGATAATGGGACTGGCTTGCTCCCTAGAGCTCATCCAAACCTTCACCTAGTGCAAGACTATTGCCAACTATCTCATCTTGGCTATAAAACCCTCTTCAACAACCAACTTGCCTCTTATTCCAAAACCAATTTAACTCTTGTGATATCTTTTCAACTCTTACGCTCAACTCTTACCATGGCATGCACCAACTGGGATAGTCCCTAGAATGTCACCCATCCGAGTACTACATCGAGAACTGCTTAAATTTTGGTAAAACACTGAAATGAGTACATAGAAGCTCTGAACTTGCCAATCCATCACCCCACCCCATTTTCATGGGACATCTGCCCCTTCTTAGAATGCAAAAATTTGCACTTCGGCAACTTGGCGCATCGAAAATTTCCATACCCTCTTGGGGTTTTCGAGCACTCCCTAGGTAGAGCGCTTTTGGGGAAGCACTCTAGTAGTGAGCACCTTTGGAGAAGCGCTCCCTAGGTGGAGTGCTCTTGGAGGAACGCTCCACGGGTCTTAGGAAACCTCCCCCCCTTTTTTTATAAGTCCCCTAGGTGGAGCGCTTTTGAGAAAGCGCTCCAGCAATGGAGCACTTTGGGAAAGTGCTCCCCTAGGGGAGCGCTTGGGGAAAGCGCTCCCTAGGAATTAGGGTTTTTTTATTTTTTAAATAACGGGAAGTTGTCACTCCACTAGTGGAGCATTGGAGGGCTTTCACTCCACAAATGGAGTGATAGATAACTCCCTCTCCCTTATTAATTTTTATAGTTGTGCTCAAAAAATTGGAGCGACAAGCAACTATACAAACTTTAAAAAACATTATATACACGAGAAATACCTAGTGGGTCAACGATTTTCCTCAGAGCTCGACGGGTGATAAAATTTCAAAGTCGTTCAATGAAATTGGGAGAGTGAAACCCTCCATGTCTTGCAGAATGAATGAGTTGATCTAGTTAACACTAGAGACTCAAAATGGGCCTTCCCAGAAGATGTCAAACTTCTTATGGTTCCCCAGCTTGGATTTGTTTTCATTCCACTTTAAGACCAAATATTCGATATTGAAGGTTCGGTCAAAAGTCCTTTTACCAAAATAGCCTTTGGTGGATTTGGTATGCTTGGCGAAGGCTTCGTAAGATTTCTCTTTTTATTTCTCTAACTGCAACAACTACGCCAACCTCTCCTCCATTAGATTGAATTGGCTCTCTTTGATGTCGAGCCACTTAAGTAACTGCAATACTAGTAGCTCGATGTACATGGGCAAGACAACATCTTTCTCGTACACTAGTGAATAGGGCGACGTCTTGATTGATCGCTTGATAGAAATACGGTTGGTCCAAAGTGACTGGTCCAAGAGTAGGTTCCATATTTGCTTATTATTTTGCATCATCCTCTTCAATATCCACATCAGCTTCTTGTTTGTATATTTCGCTAGTCCATTGCCCTGCGGGTAATAGTTAGACGAGGTTTTCAAATAGATTCTATACTTGACTATGAAATCATAGATTTTTATGCCAGTGAAAGAAGAACCATTATCATACATGATGGTCTCAAGGACACCAAAGCAAGTGATCAGTCCTTCAAGGAAAGAGATAACCACTTCTTGGTCAGCCTGCTTGGTCGTAATTGCTTCTAACCACCGATTGAAGTAGTCTATGGCGGTCAAAATACATTTATGGCCGATGAAGGAGTTGGGGTTGATGATCCCAATAAAGCCTAGAAACCATTGTTGGAACGAGGATTCCACTTGGATGGGGGTAGCAGGTAGTGATATTTGAGTGACGCTTGGTTGAGATTTTAGAAATCAATGCACAAGTGGATGTCATCATTCTTATTTTGTTCTAGAACAAGGTTGACCACCCAAGATGAATGCTTGATCATGTATATGATTTTTTATTCAAGAATTTTTAGAATCTCAGTCCTCATCAATATTTCAATATTTGGGTTGACGAGTCGCTACTTCTACCTAAATGGTTTGACTCCTTCCTCCAGCTTTATGGTGTGCTAGATGATATTATTATCATACCCCCTTAGATCTTGGTAGAACCAAGCGATGATGTTGGGGTACTCCTTGTACAGGGCACGAATCTACTGGAGCTCTTCGACTGTGTAGTCAATCCATACCTTGATAACCTTTTTTGGATCCAACTCCAGGTCTATGAACTCTTTTTGGTCCACTTTGATATTGTGGTCGATCGACCTATCATTTTGGTCGAAGAGACTTTCTAGCATGATTATACCCTTTGGGATGTGGTTATTTTTCAAATTTAATCAATCCCTCATGGTATTCTTCATTCAGAGTCCACTCTTTGATGGAGGACATTTAATTCACCAAGAAATTAACAAGTTGTTTGTTATTCTCAAACACCTACTAGTGGAGTTTTTTATTAGGCACATAAGGCTTGTAGATCAACCTAGCTATCTTTGGCTTATGCATCATATCATCAATTGGTGAAAATTGGGTGTCGATGGAGGCTAAGATGTCCACAATCTTGTTTCACTCTTGTGAAATTGACTTGATGTTCAATGCGGTGAAGAATTCAAGAAAATCCCACACCTTGTTGTGGTATGCCTTTAAATAGTGCTGCTTGGAGATGCACTTACTGGTAACCTGGTTGCAGATTAATTTAGAATCCCTGAATATCTATAACTGCTTGATGTTGACATTTTTGGATTTCTTGAGTCCAAGGCACAAAGCCTCATACTCTACTGTATTATTCATACAACTCCATTCAAGCCTGTATGAATAATTTTTCTGCTCATGTGATGGGGAAATGAGCATGATGCCAAATCTTGTCCTGTTCTTACATCAGGCATCATCGAAGTACAACTTCCATAGTTGATCGAGTATTGGGGTTGCTTTTGTGGGTGCTTTTGTTTCAGCCTTTTCAGGATTTGTGAGTGAATAGCACCCCAAATAGGTCCCAATAATAGTAGTAAAATTAGTCATAGAGAACTCATATTTGACCCAAATATCGCCAAGATATTCCTCCATCAGGTCTACCATTAGGTTGATAGAGACTGAGCTCTTTTCCTCATCTTCAAGTTTTTCAACATGAAAAGTGGTAGGCTTCTCATTGAAGAGCTTGAATATTTTTCCCTTGAATGGGATCTCCAAGTGTAAGTAGCTGAGGGAGAGATAGCCTCCCAACTTAGCTATGAAGTCTTGTAAGAGGCACATACTAAAGTATGGATCCAAGTTGACCACCAAGATCTCTTGGATTATCATAACCTACGACATATTATGGAGTTGGATCATAACATATTTGATAACTCCTACCATATTTACGGGAGTCTCTTCTAGTTTCAACACTCCAGGAGTGCTACGGGTGTACTCCATGCCCATGATTTCATAGACTACTTTGGACATGACGGCTGTCATGGTGCCAGAGTCAATCATGCAATTATGCACAATCCACACTTCTATCCAAAGGTAAAGGTAGAATGGTGGGGGCCGATTCTTACCTATGTTCAAAGTCATCAATGGTGATGCATACACCATCTATGTTAGCTTACTCTCCTTGTCCTTAGCAGACTTGAGATATTCCTACAAAAGTTCAACTTGATCCAAGAGTTGGAGGGTGTCATAGAGGCTTACCTTAGCCAAAGTCTTATTCATTTATTTTACTATATTGTATGTCGAAGTGCTCGATTCTCCTAATCCCTTTAAAACTTCATACCCCTTTTGGTACTTTTGTGTGGAATCAACCTGCTGGCACTTGGTCAGTGAGAGATATTTGAGTTTCTCCCTAGCCTAGTCTTGTGTATCGACCTATGGCTGAGAAGTCAAAGCTCTAGGCTAGAGCACCTTTTCTATAGCGCGAGGTGGTAGGTAGTCCTTCAATAATTTAGGAGGCTCTGAGGTCATTATTACATTGGAAGATTTTATCGAAGGTTGGGCATTTTAACTCCATGGCTTGGGTGGCACTGGAACCTTCAATGACTCCATATGATATGGATCTACCTCAATAGATTTCTTCCCAACTCTGGTGAGGACTTAGACTTGCTCAATAGAAGACATCATAAAATTATGACCAGCTTCCCTGATCATGTTGACTTGCTCGTAAGCACCATCAGATAGTGTCTGAAAATATTTGAGGTTCACCATGCAGGTTTCTTCACTGTGCAGATCATTGCACATGGTACACCAATATGTTGGATCCAAAACATTGGCCTCTCCAATGCTCATCACAGTTGAATTTATTTCAGGCTATCGATGAGTGGATGATGCTTGCTTTTTGGTGATTAGGGGGGAGGGAATATTATCTACTAGAAGCCATGGTCATCTTGCCTCCTCATGATGATAATATGATTCACCATAATCTTCATGTACGCCTTTACCTCTTGCAATTATTTGGCTTGAGCTTCATTTACAACTATCTAACTTGTGGATAAGGACAATGGAACCAACGATGTAGGTAATAATGGATATTGGATAGGAGCTAGAAGTTGAGGGATGGCAGGTGCTTGATATGGTGGCATAGGTGCTTGGAATTGTAGAGTGGGTACCGCTTGATACTGAGGGGGAGGATTCCATGTTTGGCTAGGATACTTCTAAGATGTAGGCAGAGTAAATGCACTCGGGTACATATTTTACAGAAAGTCTAGGTAAATCAGAGTCATCACCTTGGGAGGTAACATCCCGATAGCTATCAGGTCAGGTTTTTCCTTCTACGCCTACTCATATAGAGCTAGGAATGTACTGATATTAGCATATCATATGCTCATGCTAATATCCGAGTTAAAAGCTCTTAAGTAATAGAACACAACCTGCTCAGGTGTAGGTCGATGGTCATCGATGACTCTCTACCAGGTTCAGGTGAACCTAACATTGAAGTCATCTACCTATTACTGAGGGTGCCTTTGAATACTGGTGAACTGGTGCAATAGAGAGAAGGTATTTGCTTTTTCATTAAAGCTCCTTATAAGTTTTCCTACTAGTTGATCCCATGAGGTGATGGTGCCAGGTGGAAGCTATCGGTACTAATAAAGGAGCTTACCTCTCAGTGAAAGAACTAGCAACTTCACCATGATGTCTTCTTCAGTGGTTTAGTGAATAGTTGCCAACCCCACGACATCTTGGATGTGCTCGTGTGCCATATTTCCCATACCATCATAAGTTGGTAAAGATTTCAATGCTGTGGGAGGTACCATATGCTGAGCCTGTAGGGCAAGTGGTCCTGTATGATTCCAGGCTAGGAAAAACCTGGGGGAATTTGCCTACGCCATATGGGGTGGTGGATTTATATGGAGTGGTGGAAGCAGTAGAACTTGTTAATCCAAAATGGTTGGAACACTTGAAGCACTTGATTGAACATTCGGTGGAGTAGGAGTATACTAATGATCCAAATAATTCGATGGATTTAGAGGTAATCTAGTTGTTGTGCTATTAGGAGTTAGATTCTGTGAATCTAGAATAACTTATTTGGATGATGTCCCGACAAGTAGGTTATTCAGATTGACCACCCTAGGATGTTCTCCCAAAGCATCGATGTCAAGATCCTAGAACTTGGTTTCTTCTTCTGTGTTTCTAGATCTCCACCTCGTATGCATGAAGGTGTGAGTTTTTACACTGTTCTATGAGATTTGGAGGTATATAATTTTAGTAGAATCACCATATGTTCATATTTAACAGTAATAAGATGAACACTTCTTAATACTAGTTAAATTTGGAACGTTTGCATCCCATCGAGCATGCCAAAAATTGTTGGCAATCAAACCGACCTAAATACATATTTTCTAGATCTGTAGCATCCTAGGCCCACTGCTAAGCATTGAATTCCTGAAGGAAATGAATTTCCTCTATGGCAATCTCTAGTAGGTCTGGTTTGAAAATAAAAATGGGGATTGGAGATAAGGGTTAGAAAGATACTGAAAGAAATGAAATATTTGAAAGGAATGGGAAATGGCTAAAAGCAAAAATTACAGGGTGATGGATCGGAAGCACGATAGATAGCCTAACTACTTGAACCAACAAAAATCAGAATAATAGACTTATAACAGAAACCGGTACTAAATTCTCTGAACTATGGAAACTCCAGAAAGTATTCTAGACACTAGTCCTCTATTGACAGTGAAATCTAGAAAATAAAATTAAACTGTGTGATAAAGAGACTAATTTAATAGAATTATAGAATAGAAGTCATACTCAGGGATAGAGAAATTAAAAACCAAAGCCAAAAGCCTTTATTTCAGAAGCAGAATTCAAAGTGCATAACTGCTTCTCTAGCAAAAGTTATCCATCCTTAGTTATAGAGAAGAAGCTAACTTTTATAGAAGAAATATATCACTTAAAATATTAATTTCCAACCACTCCCATGATAGGCAGACTTGATCTCGATGATGACTTAAAACAGTAAATTTGGGATTTTTAAATAACTGAGCATTGAAGATAGAAGGTTCTGGAAATGACTTGAAACAATCAATTCGAATTTAAAGAATGCAACTTGGAGTTGGTTCAAACTATCCATGGTAGATTTGCAACAACTTATATTAGTCACTTGTTTGAGGAGTTCACTCTACTAGTGGAGCACTTGGGAGAGGTGCTCCACTAGTGGAGTGCTTTACATTTTGACCAAATTGACCCTTTATGCCTTGGTTGCTCTTACTTTTATTACTTTGGAGGGGTGCTCCACCTATGGAACACTTTCAAAGGGGCACTCCACTTGTGGAGCACTTTTAGAGGGGCACTCCACTTGTGGAGCACTTTCAAATTTGACCAATTGTTGACCTTTTAGGAGTTTGCTTTTTCTACTTATGTTATAACTTGTTTTCATTTTGCTTTACCTTCACCTTGGATATGCGATTCAGTAGTGGAGTACTTTAGAGATGCACTCCATTTGTGGAGTGCTTTACTCATTGACCATTTGACTTCTCTTACCGCACCCTCATATTTAGTACCTTTTTTCATCTATCTAGTCTTTGCGTTCCATCTACCTTCAAGCGCTTCCTAGGTGGAGCACTTTGGAGAGGCACTCCCTGGGTGGAGCGCTCTACATTTTGACCACATTGACTTTTACACTTAGCCTTTATACTTATTTTTGTTGTTTTTAGAATGTCGCTCCATGGGTGGAGCGCTTTGGGAGTTCACTCCAGGAGAGGAGCGCTTGCATCTCTGAACATGTTTAGATTTTCATACTTAGCCATATTTGCATGCTTGCCTATTTTTATTCCTTTTTGGCCTCCTACTTCTATTGCCACAACAATTTTACAACTTAACAGAAAAATGAAACCAAGCACCTAAGTGCCAGAAATTACAGCCATGTGTGCAAAATATGAAATATTTTTTAAGACAAAGGTAAGGAAGAGAAAATAATAGAAAATTTTCCCATGCTAAAATGTTCACAATTTTACATGCAACATAACAGGGAATAGTGCAAAAAACATAAAAAAGTACAACAAAGATGAGGAACCACATAAAGCAATAGAGTACAATTTTAAACTAAACGAGACAACCGGTGAAAGCACATCGGCATAACCACATATTAACCATTTTTCTATGGAAAAAGAGAATATTTATAATGAATGATCTCAAAACTGTATACAATATGAATTTCAATAAGGTGTGGCAAAATTGGCAACATAAATATGTTGACTTCTTAGAAATTTTTGGTTGTTAGTAAAAACAATAATAGATTTCCTAATTGACAAGTTGAATGGTTAAAATTTTAATTTTAAAAAAATCATTAAAGAATTAAAATTACTTGGATATGACAATGAAATAGTAATCAATATATATGATACGACCTAAGTTAAACATTAATGGTACAAAATAAAATGAACTTTGATAAAAAATTAAATAATTCCTTTATCAATTACCTGAATATACATTATAATCATGTTAGAATGTAAAAAAGTTTCTCTCTAGATCTTAAGTTTAATCCTTGCACAATCACATACATTCAATCCATGATAATAGCAATGAACAATAAGTCATTGAAAAAATTATTGATAAATATATCTACTTAAGAAATGCAAATACAATGCATTGCAACACTTATTTGATCCACATTACAATGCTTTGTATTTAATATATACAACTTGGACATAAGACTCTTGACCTTTCTACTTTCAATAACTCTTTATCTCTTCAAACTCACAAGGGATGTGACTTTGGATATTTATCATAAGAGAAATATATTTTATTGAATCTTACTAATGACAAACTTCCAATGATTAATAAATGATAAATATTTACTTAACTCCATACTTTTTGTTTGCTTGATAATAATGGATTGTACTCGGGTCCCCCACCTTTGCAAAATTATATCTCTCTTATTTAGAGCTTGAGAGTTTACAAATAGATACATTTCTCATATTAATTGAGATGCTATAGCTAGAAACCTACATCATTTTACATAAAATGTTTGAATTCTTGATTTTCATTTTCAGGATCTTTTCAAAATTTTGTATGAATACAATTAATCCATAATTTAACATATTTATTGATATTTTTATATAGAAACCTTCACAATGCCAAAAATTCACCTCTAATATCTATGCCTTGCATCTTAGTAGAGTAATATTTCCAAAACATCGCATTATCATAGTCCGCTTTACCAAATCTATATTGCTAGTTTCCTTCTTGAAGCACAAGTGCAACCACAAAAATGATAATAAATAGTCTAAAATAAAAATAAATTATTGTTACAAAATAAATCAAATATTATTTTTGGCAATCGAACCGGCATAGATACAGGTTTTATAAGTCTACAACTCCCTAGGCCTGCTACCAGGCATTGAATACCTAAAGGAAAGGAATGTCCTCCATGGAAATCTCTAGTAGGGCTAGTTTCGAAAATAAAAATGGGGTTTTTGAGATAAGGGTTAGGAAGATACTGAAAGGGTTAAAATAATTGAAAGGAATGGGAAATGGCTAAAATACAAAAATATGGGGTGATGGACCAGAAGCACGATAGACAGTCTAACTACTTGAACCAACAACAATCAAAACAATAGACTTTTAACAAAAACTAGTATTAAATTCTCTAAACTATGTAAAATCCAGCAAGTATTCCAGGGACTAGTCCTCTATTGACAAAAAAATCCAAAAAACAAAATTAAATTGTGCGATAAAGGGACTAATTTAATAGAAATTATAGAATATAAGTCATACATAGAGAAATATAACTTAAAACTAGATCTAGAAGCCTTTATTTCGGAAGCAGATTTCAAAGTACAGAACTGATTCTCTAGCAGAAATTATTCATACTTGGTTATAGAGAAGAAGCCAACTTTTATAAAAGAATTCTGCCACTTAGAACATTAATGCCCAACCACTCCTGTGATAAGCATACTTGATCTCGATGATGACTTGAAAAAATCAATTCAAGATTTTCAAATAATTGAGCATTGAAGACAGAAGGTTTTAGAAATGACTTGAAATAGTCAATTCAAATTTACAAAATGCAACTTGGAGTCTATTCGAACTATCCATGGTAAATTTGCAATAATTTCTCTTAGTCACTTATTTGAGGAGTTCGATCCACTAGTGGAGCGCTTGGGAGAGGCGCTCCACTAGTAGAGCGCTCCACATTTTGACTAGATTACCCCTTTTTACTTTGGTCACTTTTACATTTATTGCCTTGGAGAGATGCTCCAGCTGTGGAGCGATTTTGAATAGGCACTCCACCTATGGAGCACTTATGAAGGGGTGCTCCACCTATGGAGCGCTTTTGAGATTTGACCATTTGTTGACTTTTTAGGAGTTTTTCATTTGCATTAAATTTCTTGTTTCACTTTGCTTTGCCTTTGCTTTGGAGATGTGCTCCACTTGTGGAGCACTTTGGAGAGGTGCTCCACTTGTGGAGCATTTTGTCCTTTGACTATATTTACTTTTATACTTACCTCTTTTACACTCATATTTATTGTTTTTAGAATGTCGCTCCATGGGTGGAGCACTTTGGGAGTTCACTCTAGGAGAGGAGTGCCTACAACTCTGAATATATTTAGATTTTCATACTTAGCCATATTTTTCTATTTTTACTCCTTTTTGGCTTTTCGCTCCCACTATCGGAGCGACTTCATATCTTTAACAGAAAAACATACTCAAGTGCCTAAGTGTTGTAAATTACAATCGTATGTGCAAATATGAAAAAGAGGAGTTAAAGACAAAATATAAGGAAGCAAAATCATCAGAAAAATGCCCATGCTAAAAATTTAACAATTTTGCATGCAACATAACAGGGAAAAGTATTGAAAAATTAAAGAAAAGTACAAAAAAGTAGAGGAACCACATAATGCAATAGAACATAATTTTAAACTAGAAGAGACAGTCGGTGAAAGCACAACAAAATAACAACACCTTAACCATTTTTTGGAAAAAGGGAATTTATTATAATGAATGGTCTCAAAATTGTATACAATATGAAATTTAACAAGGTGTAGCAAAATTAGCAACACATATGATGGCTCATGTGGCATTGAGCCTGCCTCAATGTGAAGATCCCAGACCTTATCCTTGTGCATCAGAGTCCTCCTTACTCTCAGAGTCTTCGGATTGCTCCTCTAGTTTTTATTCATTGCTACTGGACTCCTTATCTTCTTCTTATCCATCTTATGATTCTTCTTCTTCTATCCCTTCTTGTTTTTCTGTCTCTTGAGCCTTTGAATCTGACTCACTTTTAGTTTACTTTTCTTTGTCTTGCTTGGGCAGCTGAGGGAGATATTTATCCAAAGACTTGTTAAATACATGCTTGTATACTGTGGAAGCATCAACCCATCGCTCCAAAGGGAAAGTCAACTACTTCTAAAGATCATGGATTAGGAAACGATATGTATTGATGCGCTCTACATCAAAAAATTCCAACATTCTTTTGAACTCCTTTAAACAATATTCAAGCTAGACGTATTTGGCCATGAAGATAATTACCTATACATTAGGAGTCAGGACTTCCCAAGAATAAATGTCTTTGGCACTATCAATGAATGTTGACCATGCAGGATATAAATCCTCAACCAATGGGATGGGTCCTTCTAGGTCAGTGAAGCCTAGCATACCGATTTTGGCCAAGGTATCAAAATATCTTAGCAATTATTCTCTTTCTTGCATAAGGGAGTTCGAGAGTAGGCGAGATTTTTTGGCCAGCTCAACCTTTATGAAGTAGTGCAGAGTTTTTTTTGCTATCGACCATGATCGATCCATATCACTCATAGGAGTAAGGTGAACAAGCATATCTTCAATTTTTTTGAGTTGCATGGCCAAGTCCAACCAATAGTTGACGTTTGCCTGAGTAGATTCTAGGATTGGGCTGCCAACAACAATTGCCTCATGCACTTCTTTGAAAAACATCTAGATAGTAACTCTATTTTTCACTCTTGCCATGAACTCTCCCAAGAATTTTAGATGCATCTCTTTGAGGTGCTCCTTAGAGAAAATAACAGGTTACTCTATTCTTTTTGGCAACTTAGCCTACAACTCATTTCTTTGGATAGTGAGCACATGTATCTCCTGGTTTGTCTAGGTGCATGCCCTCACATAGTTGTCACATAGCTTGGACACTTTATTATTTTCATTCTCAAGCAACTAAATCCATTACTTAAACTGCTCAATCTCAGACTCTAGTGCCTCAACCTATTTCTTTGACTTAGACTCTAGCGCTTCAATCTACCTTCTCACCATTGCTAGGGCCTCTTCGAACTCATCATTTTTGGACTACACTTTGAAGAAGTGATCCTTGTAATACTCACCATGAGCATAAATGGAGCCCATGCCAACTTGGAAATCACCCATATTTTTTCTAGTGTTCATACTGGCCACATCTTCTTCAATATGGCAAAAGGCATAATCAATCAGGATCATTTCCCCCAAAAGCTTCTGGCCTAGAGATATTTTCTCAATGATATGCAGATTCATCATATTTGGATCAATAATGCAAGCCTTCTGAGTCTATGCTAGAGCCTACACTTCTCTCTTTCTATGATCTCTTAGATAGTAAGTTGTATTCATGTGTGCCTTGTGGATGCTCTGCATGGTAGCAAGATGTTGAGTCATTTTCAGCTCAGACTCTAATGGCTCTTGAATGCCTATTCCAAGAACTGGCTTGAAGGGAAGATGTGGGAGAGGGGGATCAAAATAATATATTGCATGAGAAGAGGGAAAGAAACTGTGCTAACCCTCAGAGGTGCTTGGGTCTAGACTATCACAACATAAATTTTTGATTTGGGTGTTGAGAAATTAGTAGACCCTGAAGATAGGGCGAGAGGAGGTGACATAGAAAAAGGACTCACTTATGTGGTAGATATTAAAAAAGTGTTAAGATTCCTTGTGAAGGACTTGAACGTTATAGATGAAGGAACAAAAAATGATGGAGACAATGGCACAGTTAATGTCGAGAAAACTAAAATAAAGGGAAACATGGATTGGATAAATGAGGGTGCACTTGATATAGGGGTCTCTAGAACTGTTACTAAAATAGGCTTTTCAAGTGTCGAGCAAATAGATATCGGGATTACAAAAACTGGTAATGTAGATGGTGAAGAAGAAAGGGGAGGAGATTAACGCATACCTTTAGGATTCGTGATTAAGGGATCCAAGGAATATGGGTGTTGCACCTTCGTTTCTCCTTTCTCCTCTATGTTTTGTGCATTTGCTTCCCCTTTCTCCTCTATATTTAGCACATCCATGTTGATGAGCCTTATGTATTCATCGCTTTGTTTCTTAGCCTGTGTTTCCTCAACCATTTGTATAGAGCTTGTTGGAGGGGTCTAAAGCACCACCTAAAAGATTACTCCTAAGGGTCTCTGGGTTCTGGTGCATGGCTTCTTCATGATCTGCTACAAGAGAGGAATTTTAACCTTTCTCTTGGAGGGGGCACTCTCCTTTTGATGAGGCACTCGATTCTTCTCACCAGTATGTAATGGGTCACCCAGAATGGCTTTGCCCTTACCCTGCACCTCATGCCTTGGGTCTACTAGATCATCTACTTCGTTAAGGTTGCATTCACCATGGGAAATGATATCAGTGAACAAGAGAGGCCGATAAGTTTCTATGTTCTCATCATAGAACTTTGAGAACTTATCATCAATCACCAACAGGTTGTTTGAGGATGTATTATCATTATGAACCCTCATGATCCACCACTATTGAATTTTATGCTATGATCACTATGGATGTCTGACCTTCATTATCGCTAAAATAACCTTGGGCAGTCTCTGATCTGAATTGATTTTCGGGTTATACTTGGTATCCATGGTGTAAAAATCTAACCAGGAAGGCAAGGACTTCATTTCAACATGTCATTCCAATTCAAGGTCGAGAAGATTATTATATTGCTTCTCCATGTTAGGGCAAGGGAAAAAGTGAAAATATTTCACCATGAGGTGCCTCTGGATGATATCGAGTGGGTCCCATATCCAGCAGTGGGGTAGTTCAACCAGCTTGTAGTTAGAAAGTGTCACTATCAACATCGTATTCTGGACACATTGCATTATATTGATATATTCGAACTCAAACAACATTTAAACTATGACTTTTCTTCCTCGACCTTTCTCGCATGCCTCATTAGTGAAGTTGAGTTGTCGGATGACCTCCATGGAAAAATATAGGGCATGGTGTAATAGGGTAACAAAAAAGGATTTTTTGTAAACCTGTAGAGCCTGATAACCAAACCTTGGGTGAAAAAAAAATATCTCGCAATCACTCATCTACCACCTTGTCCTTTAACTCCATAAGAACTCACTCGCAGTGGCCGTATATCATCTCTAGTGCTAGCCCAAGGAAAACCTAGTTGAAAATGTAGTATGGTTCATATCTGGACAAGTTGTTTAACCAGAGATAAACTGGCAATGCTTTGCCCTCCTCATATGTCTTTTTTTGGTGATGTACAAGAATTTTTGGTGCAAGTACCAAAAAAAGTACCACACCAAGAGGGAGTAGAGTCTAAAATGATCTGCTCTATAGTTCTAAACATAGGCCAGACATCCATGCAACTGTCATGCTAGAAACTCTGCCTAGTCAAAAAATAAGAATAGTACCCGACCCGACTTTGGAGGGGAAATAAATTTCATTCTCCAATATGGCCTACACCATGGAGACTTACCAGTCAGAGACCCACTCATTTATTGCAAGCCCCATTACCAATGCTAGAATGGAGTATATGTAAGGCTAGGCGTATCCCGCTAAGGGATTCGGTAGTTGGGGTAATTCGTCAGATTATGTCGCATCTCCTAGCTGCTCTCTTACAAAGTTGCACATATCTAATATCGGTTGATACCTAGCACCCTCTTCCTCAATATAGATTTTCCTCGGGATAAAGTTAGAAGAGTGCTTCCTCCTATAGGTGAAAGCATCCCGGATAGTGTCAGCTATGATGGTGAACAATGCTTCTAACTTTGCATTTCACATCGTCCTTGACTGGGTGTCATAGAACCGTGAGATAGCCTATACAAATTTTGAATAGTGGTGTATCAACGTTCACATGCAGAAGAATAGGTGTTAATGGTAGATGATAGCTAGTGGGTTCTCAATTGGATCCTACCTATGTACCTTCTCTACATCCTAGTGCAATTGTTCCATATCATAAATTTGCCTCCCTAATAAGTTGTTTGTAAATTTGTCTCCTCTATTTGAAGCAACCTACAAATTCTTGCGTTGATATTAGCAGGAGTGTTAAGGAAGTAAATCTTGGATTTAGTCCTATATACTTTTTGCCCTAAAACTCTTTTGTACTCTTTTAAAAAGTTATTCAAAGCTCTGGCATCATTTATCCTTGCCTCCACACATATTAAATACTTATATGACTCCTAATATTTATAGATATTTTACAAGGTACTTGTAATATGCTTGCAAGGTAAAAAATAATGTAATACTTCTAACACCCCATTGTATTACATTATTTGATATAAGGTTCATTGTCTACATTTGCTTTGGTCTTCTTGCTTTGACTATCATGGTGATTTATTTTTTCTCTTGCATTTTTATTATTCAAGTAGATATTCTTGTTGTGCATAGATGGTTTTAAGACAATTCACACTTGTTTTATCCAAGTACCTTTGTAAAAATATTTGTAAGCTGATATTTAGTTGGAATATACTTTATTTGAATATGATGATCTTGAACATGATCCCAAATAAAGAGACATTGAGCTTCAATATGTTTAGTTATTTTATGAAATACAAGATTTTTAATTAGTTTTTGAACTCCCTAATTATCACAATTTAATATTGTAGGATTTCTTTTGATCCCCATATATGATAGAATGTACCGTAACCATAGTGCCTCACATATAGAATATTTTGCGACACAATATTTTGATTTTGTGTATGAAAGTGCTATTGCATGTTATTTTTTATTGTACCATGAAATAGGTCTTTTTCTAAGATGAAATACATAGCCTAATGTTGATGTTTTGTTGTCTATTGAACCTACGTAGTCTGAGTCTGAATATCTTTGTATATATAAATTATTATTTTTGTTATACTCTAAACTATATTTTGTAGTATTGCTGACATAATATAGTTTTATTTTCTCATTTTCCAATGGATTTATTTAGGATCTTGCATAAATATATAGAGATAATTTACATCAAAAACAATATTTGGTCTAGTATTTGTTAAGTATAGAAGACTTAAAATCAGTTGACAATACAAAGTAGCAGATACTTGAGGTGATTTATCATATATTGATAATCGTAGTCCTTGTTCCATGGGATTTTATTTAGGTTTGTAGTCTATCATTCTATATTTTTCAAGTAATGTTCTTGCATATTTAGTTTGAGTGAGTGTGATACTTATCTTCTTTTGCCAAATTTCTAAACCAAGACAATAGTGTAAAAGTCCTAAATCTGTCATTTCAAATTCCTTTGTTAAATAGTTCTTCACATTGTTTATTAATTTTTTTGAACTTCTTGTAATTACTAGATCATCAACATATACTACAAGAACCACTATTTTAGATCCATTTTTTTTAATATAAATATTTGAATCAAAGGCACTTATTTTAAAACCATGTTGTAGAAGATGGTCATTGATTTTGATATACCATGCTCTAGGGTCTTGTTTCAAACCATATCATTATTTTTTTCTAATTTACAAACCTTTTGTTCTTGTCCCTTAGTAACAATTCCTTTTGGTGAAATCATGTATACTTCCTCTTCAAGATCACCATTAAGAAATAAACTTTTAACATCCATATGATGTATTTTCCATCCAAACTGAGCTACTAGTGCACAAATTGTATGAATGGTAGTTAGTTTTGTTTTAGGTGAAAATGTTTCTTCATAATCAATCCCTTCTATTTGAGAAAAACATTTTGCAACCAATTGTACCTTATATTTTTCAATGGATCCATTTTATTTATACTTTATCTTGTAAATCCATTTGCATCCTATAGTTTCTTGCCTTTGGGTAGATCAACTAAATCCCATATTTTCTTCTTCATTAATGTTGTGTATTTTGATTTCATTGTTGCTTTCCATTCCAGTTGACTTATTGCATCTTGTATTGAGGTTGGTTCTATTACTGATCTTATTAGTCCCATATTTGCTTTTTCTCTTGTTATACTACAAGTTTGCAGTCTTGCAGTGGTAAGATTTGGAAGTCTTTCTGGTTTTGAGTCTTTAAGAGTATTTATATACCATTTGCCTCATTTATTATTGAGGTGATGCTATAATTTTTGAGTCTTCAATGGGTTCATTTATTATTGTTTATTCTTCTTCCAAAAATTCTTCATGAATTTCTTTATATGATTTAATATCTAAGATAGATATTGTAGTGTCCTTTGGATGTCTAATATTTGCTTTGTATCCTTCATCAAATAGTACATCTTTGCTTACAAAGAATTTTTTATGATTGGATCAATTATTCTATAACCTTTTGAAGTATCATCATATCCAAATAATATGCCACATAAGGCTTTTGTATCTAATTGTTTCCTGTTGTTTTGAAATGTGTATGTATGCTTTACATCCAAAAATTCTCAGATGTGATGTTGATGGTTTTCGTCTTGACCAAGCTTCTTTAGGAGTAATATTTGTAAGGATTATTGTGGAAGATCTATTTTTAATTTATATTGTAGTACTGATAGCCTCCGCCTAATGTTGATGTTCAATATTTACTTCATTAAGCATGCTACACACCATTTTTAAAATAGAATAATTTCTTCTTTCAGCTATACCATTTTGTTGTGGTGTATAAGCTATAGCAAGTTGCCTTTTTATACCATTTTGTGTTAAAATTATTTAAATTATTTATATAAATATTCATCACCTCTATTTGAGTGAAAAATTCTAATTGATCATCCAATTTCTATTTCTACAAGTTGTTTGAACTACTTGAAGTATTTAAAGGTTTTTTATTTAAATCTCAAGAAGTATACCCACATTTTACAAGAATAATAATCAACAAATAACTGAAACTATTTATGTCCTCCAAGACTAACTGCCATTGATCCACATATGTTTTTATGTACTAATTATAGTGGTTCCCTAGTTCTATGTGAACTTAATTCAAATGGTACTCTATGTTTTTTTCTAGCTAAGAATTATGGACAATTTATAGGCTGAAATGTTAGATTAGGTAAACCTATCACAATTTGATATTTATTCAAGGATGAAGCACTTATATTCCCTACCTCTTATTCCAAATATATCTTACTTCTGATGTTTTTATTGATAGATCAATATTTGGTGATGATGAAGTATCAAGTGTAAATAGACCATTTATGAAGGATCCAGTAGCTATAAATTTTCCTTGTTTGGTAATGAAGCATTTCTTTTATTTCAATAATTTTGAATTCAACCATTATGTTTTGGTCTAACATCTGAGATATTGATAATATATTAGTAACTAAACTAGGTACATATAATACATTCTTAATTGTGCATTTTCCATCAGGTAGGTTGATTAATACATTTCCTATGCCTTTGACCTCATACATTTTATCATTTGCAATTGTAACTAATTTTTCATATTATTCTTGAAGAAAATAAAACCATTGTTTGTTTTCAGACATATGTTGGCTTACCCCTAAATCAATGTACCAATAATTATCTTATGTCATGTCTCCTTTCAAACTTTTATTTTGAATTTGGTTTCTCATTTTTTCAGTTAAAAGAATGTGGTGGTTTGACCCATTTGACCACGTAGTTCTTTGAGATAAAATATACTTTTGAGTTCCTCTAAAGTTTGGTTCTTCAACCATATGAGGCATTATAAGAGGTATATTTAATGAGGCCATGATTTATAAAGAAATTCCTTTTAATTATATTTCAATTTTTCAAGAAATGTCAATTAGTTCTTCTATTTCTTTGGGCTTTCTTCAACTATTCAATAGAAGACCTTTTAATTCCCTAATTCAATATATAAATATTTTTTTCTTCAAATGATTAATTTTCTCAATATATTTTCTTCAAATAATTATTTTATTTTTTCTGATTTCCTTTCCTCAAATTTTCTTTAGTTTTCAATTTAATATTCTTCTTCAATTCATTTTTTCTTGTCTCTATGCATAAATTTATTTTCTTAATATTTCTCCAGTTATCCTTTAATTATTCTTCTCAATTATTCACTTTAATAATTCTTCTCCAATATAATATTTAACTCTTCTTCCTTTTAAATAATAACTTCATCCAATTTTTAAATATTTCAATTCTCTTCTTCAAATATCTCACTTTCAAATTATTCTCCTTTTTAATTAAATACTCACTATTGTATGAAAAATATTTTGAGTCAAATATATGTTCCTTAGGTAGCACAAGTCTCGAATTCAATTAATTTTGGGATAATTTGAAATTCTACCATTATGTAATTTAGGCATTACACCTAGCACATTGATATTAATGTGAGTAGCTCCTCTATGCTTGGACAAGAAGTGTTGTATTACAAACCAACATGCTCTCTCTTTTTGGGTTTTTCCCTCTAGATTGCACAATATTCATCTGCTCCTTCTGCTTATGTTTCTTCTTAGTCATAAGCATTTTCTCCACTGAGCTTTCTAGGACGTTCCTCTTGGGATTTATTCCTACCTTTTATGTTGTTCTCTCATTGTAACTTCTCACACTAAAGCTTCTCTTCAAATAGTTCTACTCTCACTCATAAAAATTTCTTCAATGGGGTACTCCCATTAAGGTGATTTGTGTCTTTCTTATTGATGCAGTCTCCTTATCCTATTTCTCACCAAGAATTTCCCAAATTCTCTATAGCTAGCTCCAATGCTCTAGATACACTCTTCTTTTTTACTGCTATCAAACATTGCTCGTTTTCATGCAATGCTTAGGCTTTGATACCACTATTAACATATAAATAATTTTCTCATAATATCTTAAGTTTAAATACTCAACACAATGACATACATTCAATCCATGATAATAAAAATGAACACTAACTCACTAAAAATATTATTAATAATATATCTACTTGAGCAAGGTAAATATATTATATTGCAAGTATTATTTGATCCACATTACAATGCTTTATCTTCAATATATACAACTTGGATATAAGACTCTTCACGTTCACAAGACTCTTGACCTTTATACTTTCACTAACTCTTCATCTCTTCAAACTCATGGGAGATGTGACTCTTCATATTTTCATAAGAGAAATATATTTTATTAATTTTTTTTCCAATGAATTTACATAGGTTTTTATGAGGGGTCCCAATCCCCTCATACTGAGTGAGGTTTGAACCTTGGACCTCTCAAAGAGAGGCCAAAATATTTACCACTAAATTAATATTATAGTTATATTATATTTTATTGACTCTTAATAATGACAAACTTCTAATGATTACTAAATGAAAAATATTTACTTAACTCCACACATATTAAATACTTACATGACACCTAATATTTACAAACTATTTACAAGGTACTTGTAATATTCTTGCAAGGTACCAAATAATGTAATACTTTTTAACAAATCATTGCACTTTACTTTCTCCTAAATTCGATAATAATTCCCTCTACCTTTTTTTTTTTTTTTAAAAGGGGTAAATATTTATTATGTGGTATAACCATTACATAGCATATCCACAACATGTGAGGGGAGAGATTTGAACCTGGGCCTCTCGATTTCAACTGGAGAGTTTTAACTACCCACTTGCTCTCCAACTCCTCTACATGAGCGGATATAATTCCCTCTACCTTTTATTTATTAACTTTTATTTAAATTTAGAGCCATTGTTTAGACATGTCTTACCTCTTTTACTTTTTGTTAGCATTTGATATATGTTAGAACTTGGAATTTACTTTATTTGTAGTCACGACGGAATGGTACAATTTGAATTCTAGTTGTACATTATATTGTAATCAGACAATATGTTCTCTTATTAGCTTATCATGAGCAATCTTATATGTAAAAGGAATAAACAATAAATTGGTATTTTGTACTCTTGGATTTTTGTTGGCTTATTCATAATTTTAGTACAAAATATACATATGTGAAGCATCCTACATTGTAAATTTTATATTACTCAATTCTTTTACTTCTTAAAAAATTTGTACCATCAATGCAAAATAGAAATATTTATCTAATCTAATAAAGTCCATAAAATTGACTATTTGCAAATCCATTCATTTTCCTATACAAATCACATTAAATATCATAACTTTTAACTTGAAAATATTTCCTAGGAGTATTTTTGAGAAAATGAATGTTCAAAAATATAGAATTAATTGCATGTAATGGTATTATTTGTGGTTTGGAAGGAGTGTAAGCTAGGATCAAGCCTCACCTTTCATTGTTTTAGATCTTTGGAAAATATTAGGGAGAGAGTAAAAAGGAAGTAAGTGCAAGTAATTTCTTCTCATCTTTTCTTATACCAAATATTTAGGAAAATTCAAAAAATAAAAGATTCATATGAGGAAAATGTAGGTAGCATGGAAGGAAAGTTATATTTGAAATCCCTAATGGGAAGTATGGATGGGAAAGTTGGAATTATGAATGTCCAAGCTAGAGATACAAGGAAGATAGACTATATGGCAAGTTTGATCTAAGAAGTAGATGTTACACCAAAAGTGATTGTCAAGGATGAGATGATCAGGCATGATATAACGGTTCTTAAAAGTAGAGGATTAACATGTAAGTTCCATGGATATTGGGCAAGGTTTTTGGATATTCAGAATTAGATCAAGTTGAAGTGGGGATTGAATAAAAATTACTCCATGAACTTTCTTCCTAGAAGTATTTTTCCTTATCATCTTTTCAAGCTTACAAATAAGACATAAAATAATGAGTGGCAACCCATGGTTTAGGGGGAGATGTACTCTATATTGAACACCATGGAGTGAGAATTTTTCCATAAAAATATAAACTCTTAAAAATATTATAGTGCAGGTTAGAATTTTTGGAATTCCATAACAACTTATCAATAGGAATATTTTTAAGAATATTGGAAATACTCCAAGGGAGTTCATCCAAGAGGGGCCACATATTAAGGTGTGAAATCATGTTGCATATACTTGGATATGTGCTGCTATGAATGTTTCAAAACATTTGCTACAATATATTAATATTAAATAGGGATCAAGAGAATGGGATAAACAAGTGGATCATGAAAATATTGCATTCTAATACCCCAAATGTTATGATACTAGACACATGGCAAGATATTTTAAAGTAAAAATAATGGAGAAATATACAAAAAAATGGTGATGATATAAACTTTAAGATGAAGCAAGGATATCATATTATAGTAGAAGTTAGAGGAGAATGAAATATTCCACTCCCAAAAAATTAAAGAAATCCTATATACAACATTAGATAATAAAGGCCATCATAGATAATCATTTCCATGAGGAATTCTGATGCCATGTCCACCCTAATTTTAAATCATTTCAATCTCGTGTGGAATGATGCTTGTAATTTTACCTTTTTGAGAACCCTGTATAAACGCTTTACCTTTCACATTCTCCCGAGGCTTTCTCGAATGTACATCCCAATACCTTATGGGTTTTGTGCCTATTTTTGCCATTGGACCTATCATGTGAGTATCACCAGAAGATCCATCTTCATTGGGATGGTGTTTTGCCTTTTTATTCCCACCCATTTTCATCACATTTTTTGCATTGTGCCCAATGCTCTAACCATCATTATCATTTTTGCCAAGGGTTTATTTTTTTGCCTAGAATTACTTTATATTTAGTCCTCCTATGGTCTTCCCAGAAAATATACCATTCCATCTCTGTTTCTTTTGATCTGTGTCTTTATTCACCCAATTACCATCCTTCCTTATTTTCCTTTGTCACCATGAAGGAAGGAAAAGTTGTTTTCATCAAGCCTAAAACTGTTGATTTAGATTCTGTTTCTACTAATATGTTTAAGGATAACCATGGGATCATCAATTTTTTCAATCTATTTAGCGGGGTGGACGACAAGGTTACTAAGGTGTTCATGACAACTTGGCATAATGGGTTGGTTTTCATCCATGAAATCTAGTTCTAAATTTTCTTTGAGCTGCTAGCGAACCTGACAGGGCAATACTTGGAAGGAAAAATCATTAGAATAAATAAGCACAATTGGGAGGTGGATTTGACACTCTTCGAGAAAAATCCACCCATCCACAATAAGGTAAAGAAAGGTTTGTTTCGCCATGACTTGTCAACTCCCTGGAAAGAAATACTTAAGCCAATAATGCAATATTTTACCTGTGACAATCCTGAGTCTCAATTATGTTGTTTTCATCTTGCATTTGTTAATCATTTTTGGGACTCAAAAATTATGAACATTCCTATTGCTCTTTTCTGGTCCATGGACTATACCATCACTACCAACTGTTCCAAGAAGGGTGAGGCCAAACCTTGCCACCAGGGTCTTTTCAAGGTACTTTACAAGTACCTCCTTCTGCAATTCCCTTCAGATAATCTCCCTACCCCTAATTTTGATGAGGAGAATTCATCCTCAACCTCGAGCCCTAAAACCTCCAAATACAAAAGAAAAGAGAAAGGGGGCAAATCTATTTTTGAGTTCTCTGCTAGAAAGAAAGCCAAACTTGAAAATACCCCTATCCATAGTTCCCAAAGGCTAAAACATAAAGAAGCTGTCAAAACTCCTCCATCCACCTCTATAAAAACTCCAAAGGACAAGTCAAATTCTCCTAACCTTGTCGAAAGGTATCTTCACAAGTTGGTTGTGCATGCTACTTATGCCACCATTGACCATCTTGAAACTACTCACTTGGCCATTGGAAAGGTGATTTCAACCCTCAAATAACAACACCATGCACTTAGCCTCTTGTTCTTCTATGACAAATTTGAAAACATTTCTGTCCTAGCTGGTGCTGAGGTGTCCTTCGACACCAAAACTGATATCAAAGATACTGTAAATGATGAATATGTAATGTAGATTGCTAAGGAGGCTTGCATTGCTATTCCCAAATATAGCAAGGAGATTTATATGAAATATACTGGTCTGGAAGGGGTTGCTTCTTCCCTCATGTAGTTGGATACTCCTCTTGATGACTAATGGTTCTTCCTATAGTTTTATGGGTCCTCTGAGGCGGTGTATCACATATTTTTTGGTTCCTTTTTGGTCGAGGATCATTCCTTTTTGAGCTTTGATGTTTCTCTTAGTGCTTTTTTGTTCAAGGTTGTTGAATCATTTTAGTTTGAGGTGTAATTTTGAGATTGTATTTTGTTTCATCTGGTAGTTTTTAGTGTCTTTCCCCTGTTCCTTTTTTATCCTTTTTGATCCTCTAATGATCCTCTATTGTACAAGGTGTTAGGGCACCTTTCAAATGCCCTGGTTTCAATAAATTTATTAATCTACCAAAAAATAATAAAGGCCATAATAGTTCATATGGATCAATCATTAGAAGAAACGAAGTAGGATACAAGGGATGAGGAAGTACAATGTGCAAGTTTAAATTTAGAAGGAAATTAAGGTGCAAAAGAAGACATGGAGGAAAAATTTAAAACAAAGGACAAAGAGGTCAAGGTTATTCCATGTAATTTGCCTTAATTTTCCTCAATTAGTGTAAAATACTCGTAATAGAGATTAAAGTAGTGTAGAGGTTGTTCCTTGCACTTTAGGTTTTCAAGAGAAACATAATAAAGAAATAAAAATGGAGGATATTCATAGTAATTTAGGTCTTTTAGGGAAGCATAAGTAGGTAATTACTATGGATGCATGTCCTTTAATTTTAAGGTTTCTACTATAACATAAATAAGAAAGTTTTCTTGAGGTTATTCCTTGCACTTCAAATTATTCAATGTAATACAAACCTAAAGATGATAGGTTTCATTATAAAAAAAATATGAAAAATTTGAAGAGATTGATAAATATGAAAGTTTTGGTGGAAATAAAAAATGAGAGGAAGACACAATAAGTAAAAGCAAAGAGAATCCAATCATGCAATAATTATTTGTCTTTTGTAAGGAGTCCATAATGGATTCTTTGAAAGTCAAAAGTCACTTGTGTTGATTGAAGAAGTGGCATCAACTTTGAATCAACCAAGCCAAGAGTTATACTATCCATGAATAGCATATTTATTAGAGTTAATATCATTTCAACTAATTATAGTATAATAATTCATCCTATGTGTCATTCTCAAATGCACAAAAATATGATTTTTGAAGTACAACTTTGAGGAAAATGTAACTTCTACCTAGAAATATTAGTAATTAAATCTAGAAAAAATGATAAAATTCCATTTAATTAATGAATTAGCCTTCATTATCAAATGCAATAACCAAGAGTGCATAATAATATATCAATCTTCAAAGTAAAAAATAATATGAGGAGGTGCACCTAATATCTAGAGATAAATTGTGTTGTTATGCTAGTTCAACATGTCCAAAAATATCATAATCACTCTAAATTGTTTCTATCTATTTTGATATAAAATAAAAGTAGTATTTAATATAGAGGAGTATCACTAAATAATAAAAAATCAATGAACTACTATAAAAATGAGAGCAAAACAAAATAATAATAAAATCAATATATGGGGGCTAGGACCCCTCATAAAAACCTGTGTAAACTCATTGAAAAATATCTAGCCAACCACTCAAGTCGATAATAGAATCTTGTGGAAGCTAGAAGGTATTATTTTCTTGTTGAGAGGACTAATTGTTTGACGTGTGGCAGGTGTTGACTTAGTGGCTGCTATTGACTTTGTAGGCTAAAAGGGATAATTTTTTATCAAGTGGAATTAGTTCAACTGGTTAAATTCCTCAACATTCAATGAGGAGACCAAAGTTTGAATCTTGTCAAGTGATATATGGATAATATAGTAGCTTTGTTATAATACCACTATGTGGTAATGATGTAATACGGGTGGGACCCATTTCAATTACACATAACCAATTGAAGAAATAATAGTAATAAAAGCAATATAAAATAGTAAAAATAAATACTTACTAGTACTACTCATGTAATAAAAAATAAATACTCTAGCAAATATTTTATATGAATTATTTTTGTGAAGCATAAACAACTATTTTCCCAAGCGAACCAAGCTCGTGTGAAAGTCCAAAATAATGAAAGCTACACAAAACTAAATGAGAAGATCAAAATAATAAGACATGACCCATTATGTTGATTATTTGATGCTCTATGTGGTTTTAGTAGAGTGTCCTAACCTCTAATTAGTGACACCAACATAGTTGGTGAAAAAATATTGAAACCTAGGAGAAAGGGCTTAATCCTTCATGTGAAAAGAGATTGAGTGCTTCCAAAAAATAAAAATGCAAGATTTTGATAACAAGTTAATGAGAGAATGATCTGCTATAAATATTTAATATAAAATAATAGCTTGAATCATTCAAAATAGGAACATAAACCACAAACCCTACCTTTAGATCAATAGTGGATAAATAACCTTTTTGGGATCATATCTCGTGATTGTTGATAAAAAAGATACTATAAATCAACTTAACACATGTAAACATGTAAGGGTTTATTGATATGTCATTGGATATCTAAGCAAAATTAATGGTACATTATACCACTTAAAGTAGAAAGTGTTGTTCATTGATCAAAACAACTCTTCAACTTGATGTAGCATATCTACACATGTTAGGATTTACCAACATGTCATCCACAACCCAAAGTGAAATAAATGATACACTATCACCACTTAAAGTGGTAATAGCTTGGTTGTTTATTTTTAAGGATGATTTTCTCTATAATTCATGTTACCACATCTCAGACATTGTGTACTTGTTAAAATGCTTTATATTTAAGGTTTATAGCTTACATTTTGACCTTGAAAACATATAAATAACATGGGAAAGGAGAGAAGGACTCAAATCATGGGATATAAACACATTCATACTAGTTGGTTCAATGCCATATTACTTAAGGACTAATAAATTTGGTCCACCTTTATCATATGTAGAGAAGGAATGGATCTACATTCAACATCATGTAAATGCTAATGCTCTTTATTGTGCTTTTCCAAGGACCACATGCAACATTCAATGGGATAGCAAAGCATGAGCTCTTAGAAAAAAATAAAAAATAAGAAACATGCTATATCCCAAGCAAAGAAATATGTATAAAAATTAAAATGGCTAAATAAAACTTTTGATGTGGTTTAAAATCATTCTCCATAAAATAAGTAAAATTTGAAGAAAATGGTGCTTAAAATAGTTATTAATAGAAAATATATATTTGATACTTACCCTTGTGTTTTTCCAAATTTATGAAGGATATAATTTTTTTTAAATGCCTCATACACAAAATATAAAATTTACATGCAAAACATAGAAAATGTGACAAAAACCTTACCTTGGCTTAAAATGGATAGAAACAAAGCACACCAACAAGTCCATATATTTCTAAAAAAGGTGTTAATGACTGATTTTATAAGTGGTTGAGAGTCTTGTCCTCCTACATTTGGAAAAAGGGTGGACTATATTTTATAATCATTGGGTATGAAAATGGTAATCCAAGTTGGTCAATGGTTTTGGTTCTCTTTCTTTAAATAGTTATCACCTTTATGTTCCATTACCTTATCTTTTTTGGTTGCTAACTTTATCAAAAATATAAAATAAAGATAGAGGTAATATTAAGAGATATGTTTACAAGTCTCCCCCAAAGCACGTATCCTAAAATCAATGATGTTACCAATATTTCTACTTTAAGTGGAAATCATAGTTGTTAATCAATTTTTAAGATTTTGTATGTATGATCATGATCCTCGCATATTTATATACTTGAGGCTAAGACAACACATTATTTGGACTGATGATTATTTATAACTCCAAAAAGAGTGTAATCTAGTTGTTGGTATCAAAAGACAAAGTTATAATTTTTATTTGCTATAAATACCCATTTCATCTCCTAGATTACTCACTAAACATAAAATTACCATAACATCATTCATCTATAAGTTATCATCACAACATTCGTCTAACACCTAAGTGATTATGATATTACTAACATTAATTTTAGCTTACATTTATTGCTTCTATTGCTACCATAACATGTGACCTTCTTGCTATCTTTCTTTATCACTTGTCCTTGTAGGTATAACCAAATCCATTGACAACTAGGTTTTTTTCTTCCATAGATGAGGATAGAACGTCAAATGTTGAAGCTACTACTTGAGGACTAGTTTCTAATGCACTTTGAGTCCCCTATGTCAATTCTAGGTGTGGTGTCTCATTTTTATACTTATAACACTACAAATAGGATAGAATAGAAGTGAGTTATTTATTATGCTTATTGGTGTATATTATGGTACTTGATGCCTTGGTCATTAAGTATTTTACTTACTACATTAGAATTCATCCTAGCTTATGTTTTATGTGGATGATGTTAGTGTAGTATTTCTTGAATGTTGTCTATTAATTTTTACTTAAATCAAGATAATTTTAGCTAAATTATTGCATTATTATTGGTTTGTTGTCTTTGTTTAAGTATTTTGGTATTTCTTATATTAAAACCATAGAGTTAACTTTGGTATTTTTGATATTTTGGTATTTTGTGTGAAATTTTGACAACCATAGAGTTTTAGTGATGTCTACTTGTAGGGTTGTAGGCATAGGAAAATCATGTCCTCAATGTTAAAATTGTACTCAAAATAGTGTTTTTTTGCTTGTTGTTGCAATGTTGCATATACTTTTGCACCATGACCAACTTATATTTGATATTTTGGAGTAGTTATGCATGCTCCATGAGAATAGAATCCACTACTTGAACCTTGGAACTACCAAAATATATGATAGGAGTGATGGTGGTCATTGTCCATAAATTATTTTATATGGTTTCATATTGGTGGAGTGATAGAAAGTATTATATCACCACTTGACCAAGGAAAACCATTTGATCCAATGAGTCAGTTGATTAGATACAAAGTAATGTAGTTAAATATCTAAGCATTTGTTGACAAATTTGGTTTACCCATATGTTTATTTATGGTATATTGAGCTCACATTGAGTTGTGTCCCATGAAAATTGAATAATTTTTTATAGAAATGACTAGTGAATGTGGCATCACAATCAAATATAATGGATTGGGGTATGCCATGAAGGTTAAAAATAAATCAACGAATACTTGGGTGATAGTTGAGGTCTTAAAAGGGTGGGATAGAGGACATAAATGAGCATACTTAGAGAGATGATCCACAACCACAAGAATGAATATTTCTAATTTTTCTCCATACTTTGGGATCCCTTAAATAAAATCCATAGAAATATCCATATAAATGGTCTCAAAAATTGGGAGGCTAGAGTGTGCCCGGTGTACAAACAATTTTACCCTTAATGTGCAAACAAGCGTCACATTTTGCAAAAAAAGTCTTGATATCATTTTTTATGCCTACCAAAAAATATGCATTTAGGTTGTCTATAAGTTTATAAGAATTTTGAATGTCTTATGGTCAAAGATGCATAATTTTCCTATATTGTGGACTCATAGAGAAGCAAATTTATAAGAGAACAAGATAATCTTAGTATTGAAGGTACTGTTCATCCTATGTATATATTGGGCGAAAATTATAATTAGTTTGAAGTTGATAAATTAGTTATTTCAAGGTTTAATATTGGGTCATTGAAGCTAATGGGTCCATTAAAATAATGTAGTAGAGATGGCACATAGCATACCTTGAACCTCGTATTGATGAGATAGTGAATCAATACCTACATTATCTTTTTCCTTCTTATAAATGATCTGTCATACCCTAATAATTTGATAACCTATTTTTGTTTCTTTTGTGTAGATATACACTACTCAAGAAAGTACATAAGGCTATGGTGGTTTGTTTTGATTGAAAATTTTCACCCTAGAAGATAAAACCTCTACTAGTTTATAGCATGTAGGATCACCATCATCTCCTTCTGATAAGTCAATTTTCTTAAGTCTTTTCCTAATAGTGCCTTACTAGTAAATTCCAAGGGACACCCTTATTGCATAAGCACTAAAATTACACTTACTAAGACATCACTTTCAACCACAAATGGCCTAGAGAAATCAAACATAGCAAGGATATGATTAGAGATCATAGTTTCCTAAGTAGCAAAAATGCATGTTCGATGGGTTTGACCATAGACATGATTTATTCCATAGTATCATATTCAAAATATATGCAAGATTCCTATAATCATGGATATTTTTTTTGTAATAGTGAATGAGGCCTAAAAAATCCTAAATACTTTGGAGAGTCTTTGTTTTGGGCTATTCTTGTATGGATACAATCTTTTTAGGGTCCACCTTGATCCCAACTTCCCTTAAAACTATATGGCATACGTATTCCACTTCCTATGTCCCAGAGGAACATTTGGTTCATTTGGAACATATTTTATTATCAATAAGGAGGTACAATATCTAGTATATATCTCTCCCATGTATCACTGTAAACCAAAATATCATAAAAAAAGACCAAAATAAATCTACGCATAAATGGTCAATTTTTTTTTCAGGAGACTCTAAAAGGTAGACGATATACTGGTAATATTGAATGGCATGATGAGGAATTTATAATGGCCTTCATGTGTGTATAATGTTATATTTTGAATATCTTCTTCCCTCATTTGATTTGATGATAACATAAATAAATATCCAACTTTGAGAAGAAGTGATTGCCATGTAGTTCGTCCACTAACTTATCAATAATGAGAGTGGGAAATTTATCCTGAATGGTAATTTTGTTGAGTTATCAAAAATCCACACATAACTATCAAGACTCATATTTTTTATTAACCAAGAGTACTATGGAATAATATGGGTTGATACTCTATCAAATGACCCCTATAACTAATAACTCCTATACCATCTTCTCAATTTTAGTCTTTTGCATATACAAGTACTAGTAGGGATGAATGTTCAGTGATAAGCTTCCTAGAACAAGCTTGATTGCATGATCATGGAGTGTCATGGTGG
Organism: Wollemia nobilis; assembly: GCA_028583015.1. Taxonomy (NCBI): domain Eukaryota; kingdom Viridiplantae; phylum Streptophyta; class Pinopsida; order Araucariales; family Araucariaceae; genus Wollemia; species Wollemia nobilis. Next base: position 3,545,716 of record JAQPPZ010003147.1, read on the forward strand.
TAACACTTGTGGTTATATAACTATAGGGGTATGTTTATCCATTTTTTTGTAATTCAAATGATAGAATTGTATCATTAGTTTTTAGGCCCTTGTACTATAAATAGTTATGCCACTACTCCCTAAGACAATTTCTTTAGAAATTTTTCCATGCGATGTGAGTTGATGAGTTGGGTGCAACTTATAGTCATGCCTCAAAGAATGTATTGCCTCCTATGTTCTATGAATGACATCCATATCTTAGAAAAATACTAAACTATTAGAGAAAATTATTGTTCAAATCGATACAATCAATTGGTTTATCATCACCATTAAACTTTGGAAAGTACAACTTGGGCATTCTCTGATTTGTATATAGGTATAATGGTTCATGATCCTCCACAAAAACAATCACCTTGAACCCCTAATTTTTCTCCTATAAAATCATCATAATTTATATTTAGGCATATTGAAAAACTTTTAATGTCATCAATTTTATCCAATTTTTCTAATTTGGATAATTCCTAGAGGATTGCTAACTAAGAAGCTTTAATTTGTTTCACCTATTTTCCCAAATGCACTAGCTCTTGAGTAGTTCTAGTACCACCAACTATTTTAATTAGTTTAGATTATCCAAATAGATTTATCATAGTTATATTTCAAAATGATTAACTCAAAGAGAGGATCAAAATGTACTATACCACAAAAAAGCAATTTTTGAGTTAGGATTTTGAAAATGGGTTACCAAAGTTATGTCTCAAAATAATAAACTTGAAAAGGGGATCATAATGGGCTCTCTCAAATGGCAAATTTTAACTTTTGTACTTTTTTTTTGCTTGTTGGCAAACTACTGACAACTAACCGCTTTATTGGATTGGTTGCTACAACTGTCAAACTATGTATTCTTTACACTATCACATTGGATATTATTTGCACTATTAGATTTGATATTCTCTACACTATCAGACTAGATATTATTTTTACTATCATACTAGAAATTCTCTACACTATCACTCTAGATGTCCTCTACATTTTTAGACTATGACTAGAGTAGCATTTTTTATAGTATGCTTAGATCTGGCTTTATTTTTTAATGGGTAAGGACTAAAACATTGTTTCAATAGGGATAATCTAATATAAGGTGTGTTTTATTTTACAAGTTCTTTGATATATGATCTTGTTCATGATTAGTGGTTGACCTAATATTTTAGAGCTCTAACTATGGAGGGTTCCACCATACCCATAGCCACACTATCTATTTTTTAGGGTACTATGAGAGTAACTTCCTAGGGCTAATTGCTTATCAATACATTATATTTTGGATAATTGAAGGCTTCCTAAGGATATTTCATTTCATTTTAACCTAAGATTATCTTGTGATACACCTCATAATATGTGGAAATCTGAATTCATGGCACATTCTATTCTAAGTCTTGGATGTTAGTGTGCTTTTACCAAACCTCCTTCACACATTATTTTATATGCAAATGTGAGCAACCAAAAAAACCATATGTACATAATTTTTAAACCCCCAAAATAGAGTTTTTACCCTACTCCACTACAAATAGAAAAAGAACATTTTTATGGAAAGATACTTTAATGAAAAGTGAATAAATTAAAAAATTATAGAAAAGACAAATGGATAGAAGGAAAAGAACTATTGTTGTTGCTTCTATAGAACATGACCTTGAAAAGAGCTTTGATACCACTTGTTAGGAACCTTCATATAGAAATAAAAATGACCAAAGTAGAAATAGAGGAATGAATAAAAATAATAATGAATTGGAAATAACTAAGTAATAATGAATTGGAAATAACTGAGTAATAATGAAAATGAGAGTAACTGTAGACACCAAAATAGCACCAATTCGATTATGTGACGACAAGAACTGATCGAATTGACATACATAGCCCCTAGGGTAGCCCCTAGAGGTTAAACAGTGGTCCTAACCACTCCCACAATATTTTTGGAAGGTCAGAGGTCAATTTGGCACCTTTCAAGCACCCTGCTCCTTACTCGTTCCACCCTGGGGAGAATAGACTACTATTCGCCTCACCCTGGGATGATTAGTAGCAATCACTCCAGGGTGGGGAAAATAGCAGGTTTGACAAAAAAAAAGTCAAACCTTGACAAATGGTAACTCAGATCCGCCACTCAACTCCACCTTCAATGCATGGGAGTGCGAGTGAGAATTTTGGAGCTCAAAGGGGCAGTCATAGAGGCATTCATGGAGCCCTTAATCAGGGAGGAATCTTCTCTCCCCTAGGAAGGCATGATGGCCAAGTGGCACCCTTGCATGCACATTCAAAGCAGACCTTCAGGTCTATAAAATGGTGAGTCTTCTCAACCCAAAAATGATAGGGCAGAAGCATCTAGAGCAATGGAGTGCTACTGAATTACATCCTCACTCCTCACTTGTGCTTCTTACATCCTTGATCTTGCTTTTGGAAGGGAGGTTATTGGGTGAACATTGGAAGCACAATCCAGACCTAGAACCCAAAAATTTGGCCATAATACCCCACCCAATTTTCTAATACAACCCCCTAGGAGGTTTTGGACCCATACCAAGTGGATTTGTGTCAAAACCAAGCCCCAAACGATGGGCGTCCTGCCCCCGGGTGCCCCCCGCACTACTGCAGTCCTAATCTTCCCACCCCATAGTGATTAGAAATTTGTAACAAATTTCTATACTATATATTTTGAATTTTATTTTATGTCATTCATATATGCTTCCATTCAAATTTCATGCCATTCTGATGAGTTTTGACTGTGTTTTTATTGTTTTAGCCTTCACTAACATACAGGGAGCATATTCATATACAGGGTGATCAGAGATGAATCTATAGAATCTAACCTTCTGGGTCATCTCAAAATGCCCTATTTTGCCTAACCCCAACTTTGTAGGTATTTTGGAGGCCTCTATATAGGAAATTTAGGAGGTTTCTTTTTGATATTTTATGACAGTCCTAATCGTCCCACCCCGGAGCGATTAGAAATATATAGCAGATTTCTTGACTTTTCCTTTTGTAGTGTGTTATTGATAGTTTTTTCATGCTTCTGTACAAATTTCACCTTATTCTAAAATGTTTTTATTATTTTTTTAATTATTTCATGCATGCATTAACTAGAGGCCTTGGGGATTGCATATTTCCCTCCATCCGTAGGTGCTATTAATCATTTGTTGTTTCTTTGAATGCATGATCTTGACACCAGAGGGGAAAAAAGGAACTACAGATGCATTCATGTAAGTAGCAATGATGTTTGGCCTGCCCATTTCAAATGTGGGCACGTGGAAGATCTCGAAGGGAAGCGTACCATCCGTGGTGTAACAAAACTATATCTAATGCTCCTAGCTCATAAAAAGGAAGGAGATGTATTGTAACCTGATCTCAAAGAAAAATTAATAAAAATAAGGGCTGCACTTTACATTTGCTTTATATCTCATTTCAGTTTGTTTGTTTTCCCTTTTTTCATGCACTTTAGTCCTTTGTTCATTTGTAGGACTTAGCATTTCGTATGCTTTTGTTTGCACCGCACCCGGTATGCCTATGGGCTTCCGTATCCTCATGCTTTCAGTGGCAATCATGGTGGGAATATTTCCCCTAATTTTGGGATCAAAACTTTATGTTTTTGCTTGCAGGTGTTAATCCTTCAAGCGTTGGACTATTGCTCATGCCACCCTGTGATGAATACAGACTGGAATTCATGCCACCCTGAGATGAATAAGGCATTCATCCCACCCTATTACAAATACATATCTGCTATTCATCCCACCCCAGGATGATTAGCTCTTTGTGCATTTTCTGAGCAGAAACTCAGGGACATCTGGTTTGGGCAGAGGAGGTAGGTCTTCTGAACATCCTTTGTAATTTTTTGTCTCTGTTTCTATGATTTTTCTATTTCTTTGCTTGCATAGAAAAGTTTTACTGCATGATTTATTTCTTTGCGCAAGTAAAAAGAACCCCACACACAACGAGATAATATAAACATCAAGGCGTTGGTCGTAAAACCCCAACACTTGATCAAGACCAACGGTGGATTTCATCACCACCTTGGCTTGAATTTTGCATACATAACCCTGATTGCTACTATTGCTAGATGTAAATCCTGATGAAATCTAACCAAGTGTAGCTGGGGTGATTCCTAGTGCATGAGGATAAGTATTCTATGGTAGGTGTCAAAAATAGAGTGATTCCCCTTTCGTACCGCCTATGTTCCATGTACTGTCCTGCTCTTGCATACCAATAGTTTCCCTCACATAAGGGCAGGTATATTGAGAGGTTCGATATAATGGCCTGGCAGTGGTATATTAAAGGGGCAACCATTTTGGGAGATATAAGATCCCTCATATTGCATATGCAACAAAATTTTCTTTACAAGGCTTTCAAAACAAAAATCAAAACACACTGAACCAGATCTAGGGCACACCTCTAATCTATAAACGAGATAATCATTGCTTGGATTGGCCCCTTTTTGTTTAGTGTAGCATAAAAAAAAATCGTAAAGAAAATAAAAACGTACACATATTTTAGAGAAACACCACCATGGTGTACACCCGTAGCCAAGGACTTGGTCATACTACCTTGGTGGCCTGACCCACAAAATAGTCCACATCATACCATGATGTAATTGGACTATAGAGGCACCCCTTCAAGGGGCACTCCCATTCAACACAGACCCTTTCAGGAGGAGTCCATACACGTGGCACTCAACATAGATGGGAGGGCTCCCTTAGACACTCGTTATGAGTGGCCACCACATGATGAAGTGCTAGAACAACATAGGGTCCAATAGGAAGGGCCACATGATTACATCATCCCTCATCTACCCCTTATTATTGTCAGAAACAATAGGCCAAATCCAGAGCATAAGGCTCTTCAGACAGGGTGAGCCAACTCTGCCTGCCCCTTTCACATATACGAAAGAGAGCATGAGGAAAACCACAATATTCCTCAAGAGCAATACACAGCATGGGAGAAATGCGCCTCTGCACCTGCTATTTATCAAGATCACCCACTGAGGCAAGAGCCTCGGGTGAATGTCGCTAACCTTGATAGAGGGAAGCGACCTATAGAGATCTCGAATCACCATGACCGAGATAGATGTGTAGGGGAGGCATCTAGGCCTCCTAGACTCAAGACGATGGAACAAATCAACTTGGCATTCACCAAACATGTCGCCCACTAAGCACAAATCACGTAGCTTGAGCAATACCAACAACAACTAGAGCACCTGTATCGCCTTAGCAAAGAGTGCATTCAGTGTTAGATAGATTAGTTGCTCCAGAACACTATGCTTGAGAGGTTCCCAAACCATCGCATGCATAGGACAGAGTTGTATGAGAGGCACAACCCCTTGGTGCGAGACAGGTCTCCATGACCTTATCAAATGTTGCCTCCAAGACCTCCTAGACCTGAGCGGGAGACCACCCCTAGAGCCAATGATGGGCACCCTCTATGGGCACCCACCCATGTTTATAGGTCACACCCAGGAACTCCTCAAGAAGCCTATGAGGAATTAGAGCAAGAAGAAGAGCGGGTTGAAATGCCCTACCAAGGTAGGGGGGGTGCTATCCGGCTACCCCTCCATAGGCCTCAAGTTCCCCATAATTCACAATGGGAATAAACCAAGGAGGAAGAAATCAAATCTTTCGATGCATACAAAGCGCTACTATAGCACTTAGAGTCTGTGGAGACCAAGACTTCTAGGTCCCAAAATCCCACTTTATGCCATCTTCACAGTCACCCTATGCATCCTTCAGTACCTACACCCCCATACCCTAAACTCTTTAAAATGCCTCAACTGGCAACCTTTAGAGGGAATGAGGATGCCCAAGAGCACGTGACAATATTCTTGAGCCAATGCTTTGGCATTTAGGATAATGATTCTTTACTTCTACGAACATTTATAACCACGTTTGTAGGCCCTGCCTCGGATTGGTTTACCTAGTTGTCGAAGCATAGCATCAACAACCTGGACCAGCTAGTGGATGTGTTCCTCAAATTTTTTGCCTTTAATACCAAGAAGAAGGCATCGTTAAGCGACCTAGCTAGCCTCAGACAGTATGAGGAGGAGACCATGGTGGCCTATGGAAATTGATGGAGAACGTTGCTTTTAAAGCTTCCTTACCTCCCTCCCATGGCCGATCTGACCCAAATGTTCTCGAAAAGTTGCCTAAGATCAATCTTCATGCTATTGTAGCTACAGCAATATGCCACTCTTGAGGAAGCTTTGGAACAATCCAAAATAATAGAGGAGATCAAGATACAGGATGGCGAGATTTCCAATCCATGCAAGAAAGAGTGGCCCAAAAACACCAAAACTAGGTCAACGCAATCGAAACCCACCATGGTCAATCAGGTTGCTATAGACATACCTAAGCCTGCACAAGCAAAACAGCCCCCAAAGGCTAATTACTAGGCAGTTCCTCTTGACACCTATGAAAAGGAAAATCATAGGCAAGAGAAAAATCAGTAGCATCACCCTAGGTGACAATTCACACCCTTCACAGAGTCGAAAGACTCCTTGTTTGATAGCTTGTCCATGGAAAACCTAATAAACCTACCAGAAAGTCAACCCGTAGACCCCAACACACCAAAACCCAAGGGCTATAGGGAAGACTTGTACTGTAGATTTCACCGACAGAAAGGACATGACCTTTACATGTGTTGGAAGTTCAAAATATTAGTGCAAGACCTAATAGACAACAAGATGCTAGTGGTGGATAATCTCGTGGTACCAAACAACCAATAGATGGAGGTCTTCAAATACCCCCTACCTATGCATGATGTGCAGGCAAAAACCCTTCAAGTCAATGATGTGACACAGAACTGCCCCATGCAGGGGTATGTAGGGATGATAAGCATAGTGACTCGGAACAAGAGGTACCCAAGCATAGCTACCCCCACGATAGCTACAGGAGAGGTTCCATCAATGTCACAACCTCAATAGCACCCTACACAACCTCCCCCGCCTAGACCAGTGGCCACAATTTAGACTAAACTTACCCAAATTTTAAGGACCACGTCGGCTAGGCTCTCCATATACGAGCTCATCCAATAATCATCGCCCTATCGGGAGGCTCTAATGGAGATATTAAAAGCCATTAAGCTGTAGCCCCATGAAGCAAACTCTTTCAACAACTTTGTGGGACATGTAAAATGATGTACAGAACCAATCATAACCTTTAGATAAGACGAACTAAAATCAATGACTGGTGATATGGCGGATCCACCCCTGCATGTCATTGCATAAGTCAACGAGATTCCATTTAAGAGGGTGTTGGTGGACACTGGCTCATATAGCAATATAATCACAATAGTGGCATTGAAGTACCTCAAGTTTCTAGCATCTCACATTATGGCCTCCACCTATACTCTTCGAGCATTCAATGACGCGATATGCTCGACGGTTGGCACAATTGTCCTGCCCATCCAAGTGGGACAAAAGACTATTTCTATGTTGTGCCACATCCTAGAAGGTGAGATGGCCTACAATATTTTACTGGGTCGACATTGGATCAGGGACATGAAGTGTGTCCCTTTGATAGCCCATCAATGCCTAAAGTACACATACGAAGGGCAAGTGCATGTGGTCTCGGTAGACTTAGAGCCCTTCAAGTAGTACAATGTGGTGCAGATGATGCCACAATCGACCCTTCCATTGACACATTTGGACTTTCAGTTGAATCCATCCAAATAGGGTCTGATTCTGCATACATCCCCACTATTAAGTACCTCAAATCCCTAGTCGAGTCCATCTTCATCTTCTGGTCCTTCACCAACGATGCCACCTACGATGGCCACATCGAAGGACAATGGGAAGAAACCCCTAGAAGAGGCACCGCCATCAGTCTCAACCATCTCTATCGAAGAGGTGCCTAGCTAAATGGAAGTCGAGGTGCCTAGTTCACCCGACATGGAGTGGACTTAGGAATAACTCCCATTCCCTCCCCCTCAACCGCCAATGATCACCGTTGAGATAGCCAATATAGGCCTGGGGGAATATATTGTGTGGAACATTGTAGCAATACCTAAACTTGAGTCCATGCAAGACATGGGGAGACCTTGCCTCCCCATCGACACTATTGTACCTTTGGGCTACCCACCAAACCAAACAAATTTTGTATATGGGGGCCTTGACAACGACATTGAATCTTACCTGCAAGAGGAAGAGGACGAAGAGCCCTTTGTTGAGAACATCAACTATCTATCCAACTCAAAATTCACTTTGAAATACCTTGGCCAATGTAATTAGAATAGATATGGTTAAGCAGATATGAACAAGGGGTGCACGTTCTTTGTCAACCAAGATATCAAATGTCGTATGACAAATTAGGAGTAGGGTTTAACCACCCTCTGCCCCTTGACATCTTGGTAGAGAACATTCAAGGCCTAGGGCTAAGCAACAAGGACGGGTTGGTACAAGATCCATATGCCAATCCTAACACAACGTCCACATTGGGGGATTATCTCCCATTGTTAACAACCAACCTTGTGGGCCTCAACAACCCCTTCCCATTGATCGAGAAAGGGGAAAGTTCAAGAACTTGCCTCCAAAAGGGATATAGACAGGGCCAAGAAGGATCTTTAGAAGATGAGTCAGAGTATGAGGTAGTGCCTTGGGACCCTTTTGAGTCCGATAGCAATCACTCACAAGTGACACCCATAGATTATTATCAGGAGGACTTCATGGTGATGTTCCCCTTGAATGCTCCAATTGAGCAAATGCCACCTCAAGAGAATTGGGTCCTCCCTTAGAGAGCGAAACAACCCTGATGGGACCAAATTAACTTGCTCGAGTAGAACGAGCCTCACATGTAAAAATCTATCGAAGCCAACGAAGACCTATGGATATCTGATAGCGATTATGAAGATGAGACTGAGATGGCATATCTCAATCATATGTGGCAGCAACAATACCCCATGGACATTGATGACATGTTTGAACAACTAAACATGGGGCCAAGGCATAGGTGGCATTTGAACTAGGCACAGTTGGACCAAGTGTTGTATCCACCACTTTAGGAATACAGAGAGCACCCTCCGCCCAGAGACCCTATAGAGCCATCAGTGCCAAGGGTAGACCCTATAATTTTATCTACACATAGAGACGGTCTATTTGTGCCAATACCCATTGAGCTATATCTGGAGCACAAAGATCACCAAGGATGTCCAAGTCACCACCTGCGTGGTAATGGAGACCAAATTCACTTCATCAACATGATATCCATTGACTTAATCGCCCCCATCCGCAATCCAACCGATCCAGCATGACCATTGTATCTAAACCTAGATGCCATAGACTGGGATCACACTAACTCACCACCATCTCCATTAGAGTACTGGCCTTATGGTGAGATGCTTCATTTCACCCTAAGACCAACTTAGGATATCTTCCATGCTGAAGAGGAACCCGACGTTCCAAACGTAGATCTAAATTCAGCAACTGATATCCACCTGATCCCAACTCCACACCAGTTGGAGGACGGGTCGCACACATCAGTCGAAGATATGACTAACGTAGACATCGGCTCTAATCCAATGAATCCACAAATAATCAAGCTGGGAGTAAGTCTATCTCCTGAAGAGCAAGCCAATTACATTGCCCTTCTCAAATAAAAGGAGGTTTTTGCATGGTCCTACAAAGACATGTCGGGCCTAGACCCATAGCTAGTCACGCATAATCTAACGTTTGATTTGACAGTCAATACAGTCAAGAAAAACTACATAAGATGCACCCAACAGTAGCCTTAATGGTCAAAGACAAGCTACAAAAGTTGTTGGATGCACAGTTTTTCATCTACATGGATTACCCACCATGGATATCCAACATGGTACCCATCAAGAAGCTTGACGGGAAGATTCGTATATGCACCGATTTTTGGGATCTAAACAAAGCGAGTCCCAAGAATGATTTCCCCTTGCCTAGCATCGACGCATTGGTAGATGCTATAGCAGGCCATAAAATGCTTTCCCTCATGGATGGTTTCTTGGGATACAACCAGATTCGTATCAATCCCGATGATCAACTCAAAATGATGTTCACAATGCCTTGGGGGACATTTTGTTATAAGTTCATGCCCTTTGGCCTTAAAAATGCTGGCACCACCTACCAACGCACTATGACATACATCTTCCATGATCACATGCATAAAACTTTGGAAGACTATATGGATGATCTGTTGGCTAAATCTCTTTTGTGCCAAGATCATCTCGATGACCTAAGCAAGATCCTCGATTGCCTCATCAAACATAAAGTCAGACTAAACCCCAAGAAGTGCATATTTGGTGTCACATCTGGAAAACTCTTGGGTTTCATAGTCTCAAAACAAGGAATCGAGGTAGATCTAAACAAAGTCAATGCAATCCTTGAAATGCTTCCCCCAACCACCATCGAGCAGCTCAGAAGCCTACAGGGAAAGGTTGCATCAATCAAGCACTTCAAAGCGTAGCTATCTAACAAGTGCCGACCCATGAATAAATTATTACATAAGGGGGTAGCATTTCATTGGGATGATGAGTGCCAGCCTGCCTTTGACGACATTAAACAATACTTGGCTTCGTTGCTAGTATTGGCACCACCTAGACTAGGAGTGCCGTTCTATTTGTACATCTTAGCTACTGAGGTGGCACTGGGTGCCATGCTAGCCCAAAAAAATGAACTACATAAAGAGCAGGCTACTTACTATCTTAGCCACACCCTGGTTAGTTATGAACTTAACTATGCATACATCGAGAAGCTATGCTTAGTAGTGGTATTTGCTACCAAAAAGCTACACCACTACATGCTGAGCAATACAACGTATGTTGTGTCTAAGGAGAATCCATTACGGTACATGATGAGTCGTACTTATCATAGTAGCCACAAGGTAAAATAGATCATGTTGTTGACGGAGTTTGACATCAAATTCATTGGACAGAAGTCCATCAAAGGTCAAGTCATCACCGATCAACTAGCAAAGGCTCCTCTTGAAGACGATCAACATCTGATCGTAGAGCTACCCGATTATGAGGTCTTCCATGTCTCAAAATTGCCATATTTCGATGAGCCTAAGTCACAGGCCGATATAACCCTATTTTTTGATGGTTCTAATTGTGAGCAAGGGGGTGGCACGGGAATTGTATTCTTCACACCGCAAGGGGCTCCAATGCCTCTATCATTTAAACTTGATTTATCATGCACCAATAACAATGTTGAATATGAAGCCTTGCTCATAGGTCTTCAGACAACCATCACCATGAACATCAAATGCTTGAACATCTTTGGTTATTCATTGTTAATTGTCAACCAAGTAAAAGGGGTATTCCAATGTAAATGCCCAGTTTTGCAGGCCTACAAAGCCCTTGTGGATAAATCCCTGGCAAAAATTGAATGGTACAACATCGAGGCACTCCCTCGATCATCGAATCATTTTTCAGACACTATGGCCTCCTTGGGGTCACTAATCCCGCAAAACCCTTCTAGTGAGATGACAACCATTCAAGTAAAAACACTATCACAATCCATAATGGAGTGCACAAGCTCTGACATAATGCCAGGAATCCACTTGATCCAGATTGAACCATCTCAGGATAGGTTCACTTGAATCCACGATGGCCTAAATCACACCAACTGGGGGTCCTTGTTCTCCCCTATTCCCCTTAATAGCAACACCACGCTATTCTTACAAGTTCATTCCCGCTCAAATTTTTCTAGGGATAAACTGCAATAGGGATTGGTAGTTCATACCATCGAGGTTTCTGATTAGCAAGATTGGTACATACCCATAAGATACTACCTCAATCTATGTAACCTTCCACTTGGATTGACACACGCCGCAAAAATATCATTCAAACAGAAAGTGGCAAAACATGTCTTTCTAGGAGATATTTTGTATCATCGAAGCTACGAAGGGATCCTCCTCCGTTGCTTGGACCAGCAGGAGTCCACTTGGGTGATCACCCAAGCACATGATGGTACATGTGGTGGCCACTTCAGTGTTATGGCCATCACAAAGTGCATTATTTGCATGGGCTATTATTGACCATCTTTAGAGTGAGATTGTTGCGCGTATGTAAGGAAGTGCGTGAAATGTCAACACCATGCTAATTTGACACATGTACCTTCTTAGGCCTTGTAGAAAATCCAATTGGCTTGGCCATTTTTGTAGTAGGGCTTAGATCTAATCGAAAAGATCTCCCTTGCATCGTTAGGCCGTCACACATTTATCATAACGGCCACAGAGTACTTCACCAAGTGGGTGGAAGCAATTCCGCTTACCTCTACGACTGGACCTCGCATTGCAGAGTTTATTTTACATAACATCATATGTCATTTTGGTATTCCATCCAAGATCATCTCGGATAATGGGACGTCATTTAAGAAAAAAGATGTGCTTGCTTTGACAATAAAGTATAAAATTTAGCATAGTTTTTCAACATCCTATTATCCGCAGGCAAATGGGCAAGCAGAGGCATCAAACAAAAACTTAGTTGCCATCCTTAAAAATACGGTCATAGATAGTCATAAGGATTGGCACATTCAAATCCCACTTGCTCCTTGGGCTTATCGCACTAGCATTCGGATGCCCACTGGGGCAACTCCATTTTCATTGGTGTATGGCTTTGAGGCAGTCATACCTCTCAAGTTGGAAATACCTTCCCTACGCATATCAATGCAAGAGTTCATCGATGATGACACTACGTGGTAGGCCCGATTAGACTAGCTTACGTTTCTCTACGAACGATGCATAAATGCTCTCGAGCATGTACGTATCCATCAAGAGCGACTTAAGAAAGCATACAACATGAAAGTTCACCTGAGGGACTTTTAGGTTGGTGACTTAGTCTTAAAAGAGAACCAACAAAATTCTAATTTGCCGCCCCATCTAAGGGACAAGTTCACGGCAAACTGGTTAGGTCCCTATGTAATTGACAATAAAATAGGACCTAGAACATACCGACTCACCTCTCTTGAAGGAATCAAGGAACTAGAACCCTTGAACATTAGTCATTTGAGGCCATTCCACATTTAGAGAGCCATAGCCCACCCCAAAAGCTCCAAGGATTCCAATAATCGCTTGGTCAACCCAAAAAGCTCCAAGGATTCTCACAATCACTTGGTCAACCTAAAAAGCTCCAAGGATGCCAGCTATCGCTTGGTCAACCCCAAAATGCCCCAAAGGTATCTATAATCCCTTTGGTCAAACCAAAAGCTCCAAGGATGCCAGCTATCGCTTGGTCAACCCCAAAACACCCCAAAGGTATCTATAATCCCTTTGGTCAAACCAAAAGCTCCAAGAGTTCTCGCCACCGCTTGGTCACCCCAAAAGCTCCAAGGATCCCACAATTGCTTGGTCAACCTAAAACGCCCCAAAGGTATCCATAAACTCTTTGGTCAAACCAAAATCTCCAAGGGTTCCCACAATCGCTTGGTCAAAAACAAATATTCAAAAACAAACAAAAACAAACAATAATAAAAAATAACAAAAAAAAAAATTGCATCTCACTTCCATGCATACTCTTAAAAATCAAAACACAAAAAAATAATAAACTGCATTAGGCATCGCATACATACATTGCATATTTGCTGGTCACACATGTCACAAGCACCATAGACTGTAATTGCTCGGTAGTTCCATCATTTTCCACATTTAGTCCATTCTATAAACAACACCCATCCAAAATAATGCCCTTCACATTTTCGCCATATTATAATCAGTTGTCCACTAAGGTCGTTAGGGTTTTTCATCATTTAGCTATCTTTAGATTTCTAGTCAAAAGCAGTGCACAGTCAGACAGATTTTACAAAGGTAACTATAGACACCAAAATAGCACCAATCCGATTATGTGACAACAAGCGCTGATCGCATTGACACAAACAGCCCCTAGAGGTCAAACAGTGGTCCTAACCACTCCCAAAAGTAGTTTTGAGGGTCAAAAGTCAATTTTGCACCTTTTTGGCACCTTTTTCTCTATTCGTCCCACCCAGGGATGAATTCAGACTGGTATTCGCCCCACCCTGGGATGATTAAGCAATCGCTCCAGGGTGGGACGAATAGCAGGTTTGACTGGAAAAAAGTCAAACCTCGGCAACTCCGCCAGTTAACTGAGGCTTCAGGCCATGCAATTGTGAGGAATAGCTTTTATTCAAGAGGAGAGACTTCAGTCATGCATGTATTTATTTTAGAGACCTCATGCAAGAAGCTTTTTTATCAAGGAGTTAGCTTTTCTCTGAAAATAGGACAGTTAACTCAAGTGGCACCCTCGCATGCGCAATTCAAACAAGGAGACCATAAGGTCTATAAATTGGGGAGTTTTCCCACCCAAAAAAGAGGACAGAGAAGGAGCATTTGAGCAACGAAGTGCTGCCAATTTCATACCTAACTGCGATTTGTGCTTTTACATCCTTAATCTCTCATTCGAAAGGGAGGTTATTGGGTGACTATTGGAGGCGCAAATCCGTACCCAAAACCCAATTTTTGACCACAACTATCCACCAAATTTGTCGACAACACCATACAATCAGTTTTGGACCCATCCCAAGTGGATTGGTGCCGAAACAGTGCTTCAATCGGTAATTTTTTTTCACTTTTTAGATGCCATCTTCAAAATCTGGATCCTAGAGGAAAAATTGGAGAAATATGAGCATCTGGGTCGTCTCAAAATGCCCCCAATTAGCTAACCCCAAGTTTTTAGGTCATTTGGAGCTTCTGAGATAGGACATTGAAGAGGGTGCTTTCTGACAGGTTATTGTAGGTCTATTCGTCCCACCCTGGAACGAATACCAATCTGTCAAGGGTCTATTCGTCCCACCCTGGAGCGAATACAAAATTGTGAGGAATTTTTAGACTGTTCTTTTTGCAATGGTCTTCTGATGATATTTTTATGCTTCTTTCAAATTTTCAGGTCAATCAGAGGTCATCTGATAGTCGTTTTATTATTTTCATGCTTTTACTGACAGTAGGCCTTGGGAAATACATGTTTCATTTGGTCTGTAGGTATTATTAATATTTTCTATTTCTTTGAATGCAGGTTTCTGATAGCAGAGGAGCAGGAAAGAGCAAAGAATCACATACAACAATGGCGGCGACGTTTTGGTCCGCCCATCTTACATGTGGGCACGCGGAAGAAGGATTGTTAGCCATGAGTCTTGTGACAAGAAACACATTTGACTCTCCTATCCCCTAAAAAGGAAGGAGACGTATTGTAACACAATTTGTAAAGCGTATCAATAAAAGAGATTACTATATTTCATATTGCTTTTATCTTGTGTCAATTTGCATACGTTATTTCTTGTTCTTGTGGCATATTCCTTTTTGTTTCCGTATCCTCGTGCTTTCAATGGCGATCACGGTGGGACCTGTGTCCTTTGATTTTTAAAGATTAAATTTCTGATTAAAGTTGCTTGTTTTGTTGCTTACAGGTACCAAGTTTTCAAAAGCTAGACTATTTCAGGCAGAAATTCAAGAGATAACCGACTTGGGCAGAGAAAAGGTAGAGGTCTTAAACACCTTTGGTCAATTCTTTGTTTTGTGTTTTTTTTGTTCTCTATTTTTGCTTGCATAGGAGAGTTTAGATGCTTGCCTGTTTCATTTTTTGCAACTTAAAATGAATCCCACACACCACGTGGTAATTTAAACCAAGGAGTTGGTCATAAAACCCCAACCCTTGAGCAAGACCAAAGGTGGATTCCATTATCACTTTGGCTTGAGATATTGCATCCATTACCCCGATCGCAACTATTGCTAGACGTAAATCCTGACGAAAGCTGACCAAGTGTAGCTAGGGTGATTCCTAGCGCATGAGGATAAGTCTTCTATGGTAGGTGTCATAAACAGAGCGATTCCCCTTCCGTATCGCCTATGTTCCACGTATCATCTGCTCTCACGTACCTATAGTCTCCCTCACGTAAGGGCGGGTATATAGAGAGGTTGGTATATCGGTCCGACAATGGTATATTGAAGGGGCGACCATTTTGGGAGTCATAAGAGCCTTCATGTTGCATTTAAATGTTCTTCACAAAAAATTTCAAAAACAAAACAAAAACATCATCAAAAACACACTAAAACCAGTCTAGGACACACCATTAATCTTTAAAAGAGATAATCATTGCTTTGTGTGTGTATGTTCTTTTCTGCTTAGTGTAACAAAAAAAAAATCAAAAATCAAAAAAATCATAAACAAAAGATAAAAATCTACGTAGCTTGTAGAGAGTCATTACCATGGTATTCACCCGTAGTCAAGCCCACTCACGGGCAGACGCTACGAAGAATGTCCAAGGAGGCACGAGTCACCTCCGTTACAATCCCAAGGATTTGGTCATACCACCTTGGCGACCTAACACACAAGGTAGTCCCCTCCACACCTTAATGGAAAGGGACTATAGGGGCACCTCTTCTAGGGGCACTCCTGTTCAGCATAGCACCCAGCACACACCCTTCCATGAGGGGTACATCCGTAGGAGAGCTCCCTTAGATGCTCGCTATGAGTGGTCACCGTGCGATGAAGCGCTAGGTCAACATAGGGTTCGACGGGAGGAACCACATGATTACATTATCCCTCCTTCACCCCCTCTAGTTGTCAGGACTACAAGGACAAATCCAGAGCACAAGGCTCCTCAGGCGGGGCGAGCCAACTCCGCCCGTTCCTTTTTCACTTACGAGAGAGAGCACGAGGAAAACCCTTACCTTCCTCAAGAACAATATACATCGTAGGAGCAACACGCCTCCGCAATTGCTAGCCATCAGGATCACCTACTGAGGACAAAGCCTCGAGGGAATGCCGCTACCCCCAACAGAGGGAGGCGGCCTATAGAGATCTCGGATCACCAAGACCGAGATAGAAATCTAGGAGAGGCATCTAGGCCTTCTAGACATGAGACGGTAGGACCAACTATCTTAGAATCTGCCCAACATATCGCACGTCGGATGGAACTCACGTTACTTGAGCTAGAACGACAACAGTTAGAGCAACAGTATCTTCTAAATCAAGAGTGCATTCAACGCCAGGAGGATGAGTTGTTCCCATACACTATGCAGGCGTGGACTCCAACCCCTCGCACGCATAAGATAGAACATTATGAGAGACACAACTGGGTGCGAGACAGGTCTCCATGACCTTATCAACCATTGCCTCCAACGCCTCCTAGACTTGAGCGGGAGGCCACTCCTCAAACCAATGACAGGCGCATTCTTCAGGCACCCACCCAGGTTCATGGGCCACCCTCAAAAATTCTTCAAGAAGCCTCTGAGGAACCTAAGCGAGAAGAAGAGCGGGATGAAATGCCCTACCAAGGCATGGGGGGTGCTATTCGGCCACCCCTCCCAAGGCCCCAAGTTCCCCACAACCTGCAATGGGAACAAATCAAAGAGGAGGAGCTCAAATCCCCCGATACAAGCAATGCGCTGCCAGAGCACTTAGAGTCGGTAGAGACCAAGATTTTGGGGCCCCAAAAGCCCAACTTACGTGAAACTCCTCTCAAAGAGGATCAACCCCTGGTTGTAGAGCTACCCGATGACGAGGTCTTCCATATCTCGAAGATCACCAGATTCTGATGAGCCTAACTCTCTCGCCAAAGATGAGTCAACATATGCAATAGCACCATGGGACCCGTTCGAGTCAGACAACACTAATTCACAGGTGGTCCCCATGGGTGATCATCACCAAAGTCTCTTAACATTATTCCCTTTGGAGGCTCCCATCGAGCCCGTGCCATTACAGGAAAATCAGGTCCCCCCACAAAGCGCGAAACAACCCCATCGGGACCATGTCAATCTGCTCGAGCAGGACGAGCCTAGAATGTCGCAGACAGCTATCGAGGCCAACGAGGGCCTTTGGATCATCGATAATGATTACGAAGATGAAACTGAGATGGAATATCTCAATCATGCGCGACGACACAATCACCCTGTAACCCATGAAGAACTGATGGCACAACTAGGCATAAGACTAGGGCATGAGTGGCGCATAGACCCGGCCCACTGGAATCAAATGTTGATCCCGCTCCTTTGGGTAGACCGTGAGCAACTTCCACCCAGAGATATCATAGCACCATCAGTGTCGAGGGCGGACCCTGTCCTCCTATCCATGCATAAGGCCGATCCATTCGTGCCAATTCCTACAGAGCCAGATCCGGTGCACAAAGATCATCAAGCTGGGGGTACCTCTATTCCCTAAAGAGCAGGTGGATTCCACCAAAAGCTCCAAGGATTATCGCAATCACTTGGTCACCCTAAAAGCTCCAAGGATTATCACAATCACTTGGTCACCCTAAAAGCTCCAAGGATTATCGCAATCCCTTGGTCACCCCAAAAGCTCCAAGGATTATCGCAATCACTTGGTCACCCTAAAAGCTCCAAAGGTATCTATAAACCCTTTGGTCAAGCCAAAAGCTCCAAGGATTCTCATAATCACTTGGTCAAACCCTAAAAGCTCCAAAGGTATCTATAAACCCTTTGGTCAAGCCAAAAGCTCCAAGGATTTTCATAATCGCTTGGTCAACCCTAAAAGCTCCAAAGGTATCTATAAACCCTTTGGTCAAGACAAAAGCTCCAAGGATTCTCATAATCGCTTGGTCAACCCTAAATGCTCCAAAGGTATCCATAAACCCTTTGGTCAACACCAAAAGCTCCAAGCGTTACCATAACTGCTTGGTCAAAATAAATATTCAAAAATAAACAAAAACAATCCAATCATCAAAAATCACAAAAACAATTGCATTTCAATTCCATTTATACTCAAAAAAAAAAAAAATCAAAAATCACAAAAACAATTGCATTTCAATTCCATGCATACTCATAAAAATCAAGAATCACAAAAACAATTGCATTTCAATTCCATGCATTCTCATAAAAATCAAAATACAAAAATATAGGTTGCATTAGGCATCGCATCCATACATTATATATTTGCTAGGTCATACAAGTCAAAAGCACCATAGGCAGTCATTACTTGGCAATTCCATCCATTTTCCACATCAAATCCATTTTCATAAATGCCTACATCTAGAATAGCACCATCATCACTTTTAGCATAGTCAATTGTCTCCTAAATGTATATAGGGTTTTCATCATTCAGCTGTCTTTAAATTTCTAGCCAAAAATTGTACACAGTTAAATAGATTTTACACGGGAAAGTTTTACTTGGATCACACCTTGTTACGTAGCATCCCAACACAAATTAACACACATAAAATAATTCCTAAGTTGTGTGAACGCAAGAGAAACCTACAAAGCAGTTTTGGGTACCATAGGTGAAAGATTAGCCTGTTCATCCCCCTGTGCGAATGGTTCTAGAATGCTGAGAATTGACAAAAGGACGAGCTCTTCCCTATCCATTCACCTTAATAAACAGTGGTTTTCATCACTCCCCCAAATCCCAATCATAGTTGGTCCCCAAAATTGTAAGGATTCGTACTACACGTCCCTGCCAAGGATGGGTAGTCATCCCCAAGACCTAAAAGGATCAACGCCATTCACAAACAAAATTCCAACAAACCATCATCACAACCCTTTCCATTCACCTTTGGTCTCAAAGTTGTAAGGATTCATACTATCCGCCCCTAACCAGGATGGGTAGTCATCCCCAAGGCCTAAAAGATCAAAGCCCTTACTTCATAATCTCCATCATCCCCTTGATTCCCAAAGTCGTAAGGATTCGTACTACACGTCCCCTAAACAGGATGGGTAGTCATCCCCAAGGCCTAAAAGGATCAAGGCCATTCACAAGCTCAACCTTACAAAGCTCAAAATACAAAATCAACTAACAGTGGTTATCACCACTATTCAAAATCCTTGCTCAAAAAAAAAAAAAAATAAATAGAAAAATAAACAGTGATTTTCATCACTATATAGACGAGTAAGTATCCAAACCATTGAACCAATACACAAGCCTGAACTTGAATCCCTGGAATTCTCAGCATTCAAAAACCATCTAGGTGATCCTCATTACAAGTTTGGTTGATAGCCTACTTGGCAATGGTGGTATCCTACCCGCATGACGATATGTCCGTCACATTAGCTTTGCGTGTGCGTAGACCAATATTTGCATGTGGATGAGCTAGCTTATGGTACCTTAGATTGTCACATGGATTAATCTTGCTAAATACAACAACGGAGTTAGTGGAGCTAATTAGGTGATCCTCAGTACAGGTTTGGTTGATAGCCTATCTGGCACTGGCGGTATCCTGATGAATACCACATAAACGAACTCAATTGCACACACAAGGATGTGAAATAACTTGGTTAAATTCAAGTCGGATTTAGACCTTGTTCAAAAGTCTTGCGAGATAAATGTACAGTCTTGGCTAGTTAGTTAAAATATCTGCATCTCAAAAAAGCTTAACTACATTTTCAAACAACTGGTACATTTCATTCCGTACATAACCATCAAAATATATGCAAAATACAAAAACAAAGTTTTCACATGCAAAGTCATTCCACAAAGTCATCCCATTAGTATAGCAAGTCAGTCAAATCTTGTACAGTCTATGGTGCATCGACACGTCATCAACAACTCATTTCATTCATTCCACATGCATACATCATACAAATTAGACACATCGCATTCATAAAAGCATTTGCATACATCAATGTAAATACATATACATAAAAACAAAACAGCAAATATCACAAAAACAATAAAAACAAACACAACAAAACAACCCAAAATAATAAAAATGACAAAAATGCAACACAAAACCAAAGTAATAACATTGTCAGACACAAGTGCTCTTGCACTTAACTTCTTGGCATAGAAAACCGATGTCGGGGCTTACAACTTGTCACTCTCCTACTTCCCCAAGAAGGCTACCATTGCCGGACCGCTCCATGAGAAGACGGATTTTTGACGATTTCACCCCATTATGGCATCACCAAAAGGGTTTTTACCCACCAAAAATAGGTCAAAAAATCGGGAAACTGCTCGAGCATTCATCGGATAACATCTGAAGGCACCCTCACTTAAGTCATCTTGGGTCAAGCGACTCGTCGCTTTTCTCATGGCCGTCATTCCTTCATCGATTCGTCGCTTGAGGGGGTAGTCACACTTAAGTCATCAACCAACAAACACACACCCAATCAAGGCAATGGCATGCATTCAAAGAATCATTGACAAAGACAATCACGCTCCTGCTTGGGGCAGCAAACAAGCAATAATCACAAATTGATCAAACACTTGGCATTCCTGAAGCATGAACACAAGGTTCCCCCATGGACAAAAGGTTGCGCCCTTTGCCTATTCATGAATGATCAATGTCCAAGCTCAAGTCACACCTCACCAAAATAGGTTAATACTTGAAATCAAATTCCTTAGCTCGTCAGAAGCAAGGATTCAAGAATGCATGCCCTTTCCATGCTTGGGGCATCAAGAGTTGGTTAGGTTACTGAGAAACCCTAATCATTAGTGCTTTGGTTATCTATTTTTGCTCGACGCTACGCCTTGCACAACGCTTCCCAAAAAGGGGCATCTGTAGACACCAAAACAGCACCAATCCGATTATGTGACAACAAGCACCGATCGCATTGACACAAACAGCCCCTAGAGGTCAAACAATGGTCCTAACCACTCCCAAAAGCAGTTTTGAGGGTCAAAAGTCAATTTTGCACCTTTTTGGCACCTTTTTCTCTATTCGTCCCACCCAGGGACGAATTCAGACTGGTATTCGTCCCACCCTGGGACGATTAAGCAATCGCTCCAGGGTGGGACGAATAGCAGGTTTGATTGGCAAAAAGTCAAACCTCGGCAACTTCGCCGATTAACTGAGGCTTCAGGCCATGCAATTGTGAGGAATAGCTTTTATTCAAGAGGAGAGACTTCAGTCATGCATGTCTTTATTTTAGAGACCTCATGCAAGAAGCTTTTTTATCAGGGAGTTAGCTTTTCTCTGAAAATAGGACAGTTAACTCAAGAGGCGCCCTCGCATGCGCAATTCAAACAAGGAGACCCTAAGGTCTATAAATTGGGGAGTTTTCCCACCCAAAAGAGGATAGAGAAGGAGCATTTGAGCAACGAAGTGCTGCCAATTTCATACCTAACTGCGATTTGTGCTTTTACATCCTTAATCTCTCATTCGAAAGGGAGGTTATTGGGTGACTATTGGAGGCGCAAATCCATACCCAAAACCCAATTTTTGACCACAACTATCCACAAAATTTGTCGACAACACCATACAATCAGTTTTGGACCCATCCCAAGTGGATTGGTGCCGAAACAGTGCTTCAATCGGTGGGCGTCCTGCCCCCGGGCGCTCCCCAAACTATCACAGTGCTAATCGCCCCACCGGATGATTAGAAATCTATGATATATATTTTTTTTTTTTTTTTTGCATCTGATTCTAGATAGGTTAAATAGTATTAAATTTCAAACATCTCATTCTTTTTTTTTTTATTTTTTTTTTTTCTTTCACTAACTTGCAGATGCCATCTTCAAAATATGGATCCTAGAGGCAAAATTGGAGAAATCTGAGCATCTGGGTCGTCTCAAAATGCCCCCAATTAGCTAACCCCAAGTTTTTAGGTCATTTGGAGCTTCCGGGATAGGACATTGAAGAGGGTGCTTTCTGACAGGTTATTGCAGGTCTATTCGTCCCACCCTGGAACGAATACCAATCTGTCAAGGGTCTATTCGTCCCACCCTGGAGCGAATACAAAATTGTGAGGAATTTTTAGACTGTTCTTTTTGCAATGGTCTTCTGATGATATTTTTATGCTTCTTTCAAAGTTTCAGGTCAATCAGAGGTCATCTGATAGTCGTTTTATTATTTTCATGCTTTTACTGACAGTAGGCCTTGGGAAATACATGTTTCATTTGGTCTGCAGGTATTATTAATATTTTCTGTTTCTTTGAACACAGGTTTCGACAACAGAGGAGCAGGAAAGAGCAAAGAATCACATACAACAGCGGCGACGACGTTTTGGTCCGCCCATCTTACATGTGGGCACGCGGAAGAAGGATTGTTAGCCATGAGTCTTGTGACAAGAAACACATTTGACTCTCCTATCCCCTAAAAAGGAAGGAGACGTATTGTAACACAATTTGTAAAGCGTATCAATAAAAGAGATTACTATATTTCGTATTGCTTTTATCTTGTGTCAATTTGCATACGTTATTTCTTGTTCTTGTGGCATATTCCTTTTTGTTTCCGTATCCTCGTGCTTTCGGTAACATTTTACTTGGATCACACCTTGTTACGTAGCATCCCCACACAAGTTAAAACACAAAAATTCCCAAGTTGTGTGAACGAAAGATGAAACCTACAAAGTAATTTAGGGTATCATAGGTGAAAGGTTAGCCTGTTCATCCCCCTGTGTGAATGGTTTGATAATGCTAAGAATTGACAAAAGGACATGCTCTTCCCCATATAATTACCCATAATAAATAGTGGTTTTCACCACTAACAAAAATCCTAAAACACCTTTGATCCCCAAGGTCGTAAGGATTTGTACTACATGTCCCTAAACAGGATGGGTAATCATCCCCAAGGCCAAAAGGATCAATGCCATTACATAATAATATCCCCAATCACCTTTGGTCCCCAAGTCATAAGGATTCGTACTACATGTCCCTAAACATGATGGGTAGTCATCCCCAAGGCCAAAAGGATCAATGCCATTACATAATAATATCCCCAATCACCTTTGGTCCCCTAAGTCATAAGGATTCATACTACACGTCCCTGAACAGGATGGGTAGTCATCCCCAAAGCCAAACAGGATTAATGCCATTCACAAGCCAACAACCTACGAGCTCACCTTTGAAATCCAAATGCAAAATAAAAAATCAAAATAATAACAGTGGTTATCACCACTACTCAAACCCCTTGCTCAACAAGAAAAACAAAAAAAGCAAAACAAATAGTGATTTTCATCACTATGTAAGAGAGCAAGTATCCCAACAAGTTGAGCAACCAAAAGATGCCTGAGCTTGAATCCCTGGAATTCTCAGCATTCAAAAAACCATCTAAGTGATCCTCATTATGGGTTTGGTGGACAACCTACTTGGCAATGGCAGTATCCTAAATGCATGACGATATGTCTATCACATTAGCTGTGCGTGTGAGCAGACCAATGTTTGCATGTGGATGAGCTAGCTTATGGTACCTTAGATTGTCTTGTGGATTAATCTTACTAAATACAACAAAAGAGTTAGTGGAGCTAATTAGGTGATCCTCAGTACAAGTTTGGTGGACAACCTACCTGGCATTGGTGGTATCCTGACAAATACAACATAAACAAATTCAATCACACACAGAGGGATGTGAAATAACTTGGTCAAACTCAAGTCTGATTCATACCTTGTTCAAAAGTCTTGTAAGATAAATGTATAGTCTTGGCTAGTTAGTTAAAGCATCTGAGTCTTAGAAAAACCTTAACTACATTCTAAAACAAATGTTGTACATGTCCATTCTTGCATCACCATCAGAAAATACAAAAAAAAAAATATATATATATATATATATTACACACGCAAAGTCATCACATAGTACAGAAAGACAGAAAATCCTATACAGTCTATGGTGCCACCGCCAAGTTATCAACAAATCATTTCATACATTCCATATGCATACATCATATAATTAGAAACATCGCATTCATAATAACCCATGCATACATCAACTAATTAAATGTACATTAAATAAACAATAAATCATGACAAGTGTATAACCAAAAATAAAGTCATGTATATATATCACCAAAAATGCCTGCAGGCTACAATAAGTCGGTCCTCTGACCTCATAACAAAATCAAAAAATTCAAAAACCCCAAGCCTAGGGAGTCGGCCACCATAATCATGTAGGATCGGTGCGACTGGAACTACCCCCAGTATTCTGGGTCCTATGGGACCTCTCAGGGTGGCTGCTGCTAGCCCCCGCATCACGCCCACTAGCGCTACCCTCACCCACCCGCATGTGATGAGAGGAAGAAGACTATTCAGTCTCACTGTCTCTCATTCGATGCGAAGATCCACCTCCAGTGAGCTTTGGTAACTGCCCATCGAGGCAGATAATCTCTGCCTCCAACTCCAATCGGTGTCGGACCCAATCCACATCTCACTGATGGTACACAGCCAATGCATCATCGCACTGTGCCAACTGTGTCTGCAGGAGATCCATCTCCCATGAAGCATCTGTGTCCCCATCCCGTTGACGGTATGCAACCAATGCGTTCTCTTGCTCTACCAACTGAGTTCGTAGGAGATCCCTCTCCTGCAAAACCTCCCCATGCTCCTCATATCATCTTTGTAGTAGATCCTCCAATCGTGCTATCTCAACATGATACCTAGCCTCCATGTCCCCTAGGACTGCTTGAGGCATGGGCATCTCTGGGACGGCAAGTTGCTTCGGCACCCACTGCTTTGGAATGTCCTGTATATCCAGCTACTCTGAAACCCTGAGGTCATCGCCAGTCAAGTCGCCAACCTCCACCATATCCACATCATCGAGCGGAGCTCCCCAATCCTCCCTCGATGCCTTTGCATACTTACCACCTGCTGCTGCCACATCCGTGCCTCCTAAAGGCCCCTCACCCTGCCATCACCGCATCATCCACCATTGGTCGTACTCTGCAGTCACCCGACATTGTCCATGTCAGAGACATCGATCACTGCATCCGACTCTTCACCACCTGCAAAATAAAACAACACAAAAAAATTAAAACATGACAACAAAAATAAATTGTACAGCACTAAAACAAATATACAACAATGTATACAAATTGTACAACAAAAACATTTAATAAATTGTACAACAACATTAACAAAATGTACAGTACAAACATTCAAAAAAAAAATCAATAAACAACGCAAAATAAAACAAAATTTTAACCTAGGGTTTTTAACTCTAGTTTAAACAAAAAACAAAATAACAGCAAATTTTTTTAACCTAGGGTTTTTAACTCTAGTTTAAAAAAAAAACAAAATAACAAAATAACAACATTTTAACCTAGGGTTTTTAACTCTAGTTTAAACTAAAAAAGCAAAAAACAAAATCAAAACAAATTCTTTAACCTAGGGTTTTTAACTCTAGTTTAAACTAAAAAAGCAAAAAACAAAATCAAAACAACATTTTAACCTAGGGTTTTTAACTCTAGTTTAAACTAAAAAACAAAAAACAAAATCAAAACAAATTCTTTAACCTAGGGTTTTAACCTTAGTTTAAACTAAAAAAACAAACAAAAAAAAACAAAATAAAAACAATTTTTTAAAAAAACTAGGGTTTTGATCTTAGTTTAAAACAACGCAACAAAATACAAATATAGAACAATTAAACTAGGGTTTTGATCTTAGTTTAAATGGAAAAATGAAATATAAAATAAATTATAGTTTTGAACTATAAAATAAAAACAACAAAATAAAGCGCAAGAGCACCTACCTGTATTGCCTCGACTCTGCCACTCGACGATCCCATCCATGCACTCATGGTATCCATGAAATCTCAACAACACTCCACTACGCAGACTCAAACTCCTCCTCAAAGCTCCAAATTGCCAAAAAAACAAAGTGTAAATGAGCCCACAACCTAGTTTTGGCCCTTATATAGGCTCTTAGGCCTGTAATCGTTCCACCCTAGGATGAGTGCTCTAGTTAGTTCTCGTCCCACCCTAGAAATATTACAAAATTGGTATCTTCCTACCCTAGGACGATTACAAAGCAAGAAAATCAAAAACAACAAAAATTGCATCCAAAATGCACCAAAAATAGCAATAAAATGGCCAAACAAAGGCACCTTTGCGCCTGCGCTTCAAGGCATCCAAAACCGACATTGGGGTCACAAATACTCACTATCCTACTCCCTAATAAGGCTACCATAGCTGGAACACTCCACGGGAGGATGGATTTTTGACAATTTCATCCCCAAAAGGCGTCACAAAAAGGGTCAAAACCCACCCAAAAACAACAATAAAACTACCAAACAAAGGCACATTTGCGCCTGCAATTATTGGCATCCAAAACCAACGTTGGGGTCCAAAATTGTCACTATCCTACTCCCTAATAATTCTACCATAGCCAGACCACTCCACGAGAGGACGGATTTTCGACAATTTCATTCCCAAAAGGAGTCACAAAAAGGGTCAAAACCCACCCAAAAACAACAATAAAATTGCCAAACAAAGGCGCCTTTGCGCCTGACGTTCCTGGCATGCAAAACCAATGTCGGACCCACAAATTATCAATATCCTACTCCCTAATAATGCTACCATATCCAGACCGCTCCATGGGAGGATGGATTTTTGATAATTTTAGACCCAATAAGCGTCACAAAAAGGGTCAAAACCCACCCAAAAATAACAATAAAACTACCAAACAAAGGCACCTTTGTGCCTGCGATTATTGGCATCCAAAACTAACATTGGGGTCCCAAATTGTCACTATCCTACTCCCTAATAAGGCTACCATAGCCGTACCGCTCCGCAGGAGGACGAATTTTCAACAATTTCATCCCTAAAAGGCATCACAAAAAGGGTCAAAACCCACCCAAAAATAGCAATAAAACGACCGAACAAAGGCACCTTTGTGCCTGTGCTTCAAGGCATCCAAAAATGACATTGGGGTCACAAATTTCAATTATCCCACTCCCTAAGAAGGCTACCATAGTAGGACCACTCCGCGAGAGGATGTATTTTTGACAATTTCATCACCAAAAGGCGTCACAAAAAGGGTCCAAACCCAACCAAAAATAGCAATAACATTGCCAAACAAAGGCGCATTTGTGCCTGATTTTCCTGGCATGCAAAACCAATGTCAGGGCCTAAATTATCAATATCCTACTCCCTAAGAAGGCTACCATAGCTAGACCGCTCCATGGGAGGACAAATTTTTGACAATTTCAGCTCCAATACACATCACAAAAAGGGTTAACACCCACCAAAAATAGGTTAGATTGTTGGGAAACTGCATAAGAATTCAATGGCAAACAACTAAAGGTACCCTTAACATAAGTCATCTTGGTTCAAGTGACTCGTTGCTTTTCTAATGTGGGTCATTCCCTCATCGATTCGTTGCTTGAGGGGGTAGTCACACTTAGTCACCAACCAAAAAATACACACCCAATAAAGGAAATGGCATGCATTCAAAGAATCGTTAACAAAGACAATCACACTCTTGCATGGGGCAACAAACAAGCAATAATCACAAGATGATCAAACACTTGGCATTCTAGAATCATGAACTCAAGGTTCCCACAGACAAAAGGTTGCGCCCTTTGCCTATTCATGACTGAACAATGTCCAAGATCAAGTAACACCTCATCGAAAAAGGTTAACACTTGAATTAAGCTCCTTAGCTCGTCAGAAGCAAGGATTCAAGAATGCGTGCCCTTTTCATACTTGGGGCATCAAAATTTGGTTAGGTTACTAAGAAACCCTAATCATTAGTGCTTTGGTCATCTATTTTTTCTTAGCACTACGCCACGCACAATGCATCCCAAAAAGGGGCATCTGTAGACACCAAAACAACACCAATCAAATTATGTGATAACAAGCACTGATCAAATTGACATAAATGGCCCCTAAGGCAGCCTCCAAAGGTTAAAAAATGGTCCTAACCACTCCCACAACAGTTTTGGAAGGTCAAAGGTCAATTTGGCACCTTTCAAGCATCCTACTCCTTACTCGTTCTACCTTGGGGCGAATAGACTACTATTCGCTTCACCCTGGGATGATTAGCAGCAATCGCTCCAGGATGGGGAAAATAGCAGGTTTGATGGGAAAAAAGTCAAACCTTGAAAAATGGTAGCTTAGATCCACCACTCAACTCCACCTTTAATGCATGGGAGTGCGAGTGAGCATTTTTGAGCTTAAAGGGGCAGTCATAGAGGTAGTCATGAAGCCCTTAATCAGGGAGGAATCTTCTCTCCCCTGGGAAGGCATGATGGCCAAGTGGCACCCATACATGCACATTCAAAGTAGACCTTCAGGTCTATAAAATGGTGAGCCTTCTCACCCCAAAAAGGATAGGGCAGAAGCATCTGGATCAAAGGAGTGCTGCCGAATTACATCCTCACCCCTCACTTGTGCTTCTTACATCCTTGATCTCTCTTTTGGAAGGGAGGTTATTGGGTGAACATTGGAAGCATAATCCGGACCTAGAACCCGAACATTTGGCCACAATACCCCACCCAATTTGCTGAAACAACCCCCTAGGAGGTTTTGGACCCATACCAAGTGGATTGGTGTCGAAACCAAGCCCCAAATGGTGGGCATCTTGCCCTCGGGCGCCCCCGCACTGTTGCAGTCCTAATCGCCCCACCCCGAAGTGATTAGAAATCTATAGTAGATTTCTCTACTATTTATTTTGCATTTTATTTTATGTCATTCATATATGCTGCCATTCAAATTTCATGCCATTCTGATGAGTTTTGACTGTGTTTTCATTGTTTTTGCCTTCACTAACATACAGGTAGCATCTTTGGATATAGGGCGATCAAGGCTGAATCTATAGAATCCGACCTTCTAGGTCATCTCAAAATGCCCTATTTTGCCTAACCCCAACTTTGCAAGTTTTTTTGAGGCCTCTATATGGGACATTTAGGAGGTTGTTTTTTGACATTTTATGACAGTCCTAATCGTCCCACCCCGGAGCGATTAGAAATATACAACATATTTCTTGACTATTACTTTTGTAGTGTGTTCCTGATAGTGTTTGCATGCTTCTATCCAAATTTCACCTTATTCTGACATATTTTGATTACCATTTTAATTATTTCATGCATGCATTAACCGGAGGCCTTGGGGATTGCATATTTCCCTCCATCCGTAGGTGCTATTAATCATTTTATATTTCTTTGAATGTAGGATATCAACACCAGAGGGGTAGCAAGGTACTATAGACACATTCATGCAAGCGGCAACGACGTTTGTCCCGCCCATTTCAAATGTGGGCACGCGAAAGATCCCGAAGGGAAGTGTACCATCCGTGGTGTAACAAAACTATATCTAACTCTCCTAGCTCCTAAAAATGAAGGAGACATATTGTAACCTAATATCAAAGCAAAATTAATAAAAATAAGGGCTGCACTTTACATTTGATTTATATCTCGTTTCAGTTCGTTTGTTTTCCCTTTTTCATGCACTTTAGTCCTTTGTTCATTTGTAGGACTTAGCGTTTCGTATGATTTTGTTTGCACCACACCCGGTACGCCTATGGGCTTCCGTATCCTTGTGCTTTCAGTAAAAAAAGTCTCATTGAAAATAATTAAATAAAATTAACAACTTATATTGATTAAGTAGAACAAATACTGTGTGACTATTTGAAGGGGAAACCTTGTTGGAAGTAGAGCTCCAATACAAAATGAGAAATATATGATATGCCTAATCCAAACCCATTTTCATATATAGACTCTTATTTATGCTAACCATGAGCCACTAATTATTACTTACAATAAAAGTAAATGTTACATCATAATGAGCCCATGCCAGTAGGCACCCATCGTGTAAACATAACACTAACACTAAACAAGTACATAGTAATAGTTGTGTTAGGAGAGGGTCCTAAAAAATTATGTGATGTATCTCCTTTTCTTACAAATATTTTGGTGAACTCAATGTGAACTTGCATTCTAAGGCTTTCACCTTCCATTTTAAGCCCTTAGATTTTAGTAGGTTTGTTATTGTAGGTTTTGTGTTACCTATTGCATTTTATTGTAAACTAAGTAATCCCACCATAGATTTTCTATTTCTCTTAAGGATACCTTTAAAGTATAATTTTGTTTTGCTACGAGGGTTTTTGATAGTTTGCTTGCTTGAGGATAGAAACTTTATAAAAATCCTAGTTTGTTATAGTATATTATATTATTTGGTACATGCCAATGTACCACCTTGGGTACATAACTATAGTAGGAGTTTACTTTAGAGTAAAATTTGAGTTACTTCAAGCAATGTAATAAATGCACAAGTGTTAGAATGTGTTATGATGTAAATGTGCATGTATTCCACATGTACATGAGTCATAGGATAAGTTATATGAAGAGTCATGGGTAGAGTAAAGGCCAATGCACATGTTTACCTATATATAGACCTTTAAGGTAGTGATAAATAGAGAGAGACAATGTTACTATAGTGAGTAGTGAGTAGCTACAATGCAGTTCTTAATTGAAAATTATGGAGTGTTCAAGTCCTCCATTATATTACATTGTACTATTTTTGTGTGCTTTCATTAATGGCATATTGCTGAGTTATTGTAGAAGTTTATCTCATTATTTTCTTGCATATTATAGTGCCATTATCATATAGTTATCATAGCTTACTTATTTCACATGTTGTGGTTGCATTTTATTTAATATACATCATCAAAAGCTAACTGTGGTATCAGAGCACACGGTAGATCGATAGAAAATAGAGAGAGAGCCAAAACAGATATTGAGAGGGGTTTAGAAATATCAAATTTAGAATTTTTAAAAATTGCATTTGGCTAGAGTCTTTCCATAGAATTGCAAAAAAACTTGTGAAGACTAGGCCTCAACATTAATTCCACTAGGTTGACAAATCAACTAGTCAATATTTATTATCTCTAGATTTAGAGTTTATTCCCTGATAGTTCTAATAATTTGTTGCAAAAAAAGGAGATTCAAAGAAAGTTGGGAAGCTTTCTACAAAGTTCTAGGAAGAATATCTTCTTTGGAATCAATCCAATAGTTGAAGCAACAAACAGAAGATCAAAGACTTAGAGGCCTAGTAAAAGGTCCCATTACCATATTGCAGACCTATAGATTGCAAAAGAGAGAAATGCCAGAGGAGACTTGTTGTAGATTGAAGGAAGAGAGACTCTAGATAAGAGTCCAGGAGAATATTGGAGGTTGGTGATCTCCATTGAAGATTGAAGACTGGAGATTGCATATTGAAGGAGAAGAGAAATTAGTCTAAGAAGTTGAAGATACCCATAAAAGGTCCCATTGAAGAACTTCTAGTTTAGGAATATTGAATATTGAGAGGACTAGAAAAAGTCCTATTCTAGATTCTAGTAGCTATAGATTTTAGAGATCCAGGAGGGAGATATCATTGCAAAAATTCTACAGTAGAATATTGAAGAAAAAGTCTCATTGAGAATATTTGAGAAGCTACAATATTGAAGACCCTAGAGAAGAGGTCTCAAGAATAAATAAGAACGCTTGGAAATCTTTATTATTTATTTTAGAGAAGGCCATTGAAGGATTTCCTAGGAGAACTCATTGGAGAAATTTACTAGCAAGGAGAAGTTTCTGATAGAGCATAATTTGGGAAAATTATCGCCATCTGACAAAAATACCAAAAGAAGAAGAATTTAGCAAGGATTTTACCAAATTTTAGAGGAGAGTAGTATAGACCTCAAGAAATTTATAATATTGAGAAGAAGGCCACTAGATAGGCCAATATTGAAGCTAGAATTAAACAAGAAGGTTGAATGAGAAAGGATATAGAGAAGCCACCAAATATGAGAGATTTGGGGATTACCATTGAAGGCTATTTTGAAGAAAGGAGATTGTTGATTTTATAGCAAAAAATTGAAGGTCTTTAGGAAAAAATTCTTAGTTGCAGTTTGGAGGAGTTTCCTACCAAATTTGAGAGATTCAAGGATAGCATTTCGAAGGATAAATTGACTACAAAAAGGCAGCAATTTGGGTAGCATTACTAGCTAGATTCAAGGAAGCATTGAGAAGGAAAATTAAAGCCACCAAACTATAGTTTCAGGGAAGTACGTTAGAGGGTTTCAAAGCTGCAAATAGGTGAGCTAAAGAGCTATCTAGGATAGCAAGGAAGAGCTATGATTTTATCAATTTCAAGGCAACAATTAGGTGATTCAAATCACCAAGATAACCATCATATACAAAGGTCATTAAGGTAATAAAAGCTA
Organism: Wollemia nobilis; assembly: GCA_028583015.1. Taxonomy (NCBI): domain Eukaryota; kingdom Viridiplantae; phylum Streptophyta; class Pinopsida; order Araucariales; family Araucariaceae; genus Wollemia; species Wollemia nobilis. Next base: position 3,578,497 of record JAQPPZ010003147.1, read on the forward strand.
GTGCAAAAGGTTCATTACTTGAACATTAGTTACTTGGTTCATTATTAATATTAATTAAAGCACCATATTAGAGTTTAAAAATTGCAAGGAGAAGGTTGCATATTAAAGTCTTCAAGGGAGTGCAGAAGATAGTTTCTACAAGGGTTATAACTTGCACACAAAAAGGAGTTAGATATATTTTGAAAGAAATAAAAATATCAACATCCTACCTTCTAGTTAAAGCATAGTTATAGTGCATATTTCAAGTTACTTTGAGAGTTCATTTACAAGAGCAATAAGGAGAAATTGCTATTGCACTATACTAGTTATTAAAGGTGCACTAAGTATTTAAGTGAAGGTTGAAAATTAGTGCAAAGTTAAGTCATCATAAAGGCATATTAGTTGCATGATTAAGAGCTTGGATTTATTATTGCTAAGTTAACCAATCAAATAAATTATTCGAGAGAGTTTTCTAGTAAGGAGTGCAAAATTATATCATTATTTTCTCTCAAGAAGTAGAGCAAGGAGCCACCATATCAAGGTAGAAAGAAATCTTGCAAAAGGAGATTTAAAGACTTCAAACTTTGGTGCAAGTTAGGGTATTTTATTCTAACTATTTGCATTACATTATTGCACCATATCTCACTTGTCCTATGCAGAAAAGGAGGATAAAATATAGAGTGTATCAAAGACACTAAAACAAAAAGCATCCTACATCTACAAAGCAACCAAATTTTAAAGTCTGTAGAGCAAACTTTAGCAAGAGAGCCAACGAAGGACTCACATTAGCCAAGTTTCAAGGTGTCTAAAGAAGCCATATCCATCATTGAATCTAGTGCCTACAAACAATATTAACCTATAACATAAAATATCTACGTAAGGAGCCTATAATCTATTGTATATCTACATAAAATATAGCACAAAGGATCTATGGAGAAGGCTATCATCCATTACATACTAATGTAAAAAGGATAAGCGCTAAGGAAAACATATTGTAAGCATAAAGAACTAAGTTACAAGGTGAAAACAAAGGTGCATCACCAAGCTATAGCTTGGATAAATCGACAATTGATAAGAAGCACCATAGAACCACCATTGTAGTGCCCTTGAACCACCATAGATAGAGCCAACCTCATAGCATCATCATTCACTTGAAAACATTGAAGACAAGACACAAAGAGCATTCACTGGCAATAAGTATACAAGAAATAAGAGACATTGAAGGGAGTATTACATGCGTGAAATATAAGCACCACTTGCAATTTAGATCCAAGGCATCTTATACCACTTGGAACATCCAAATAAGGTACCCATATATTCATTTAATGTATGCCCAAGAAAGAAGCACTCAAAGAGAAAGTAACGCCTATTGTTGATAGTTGAATAAAATCATTTAGAGGTTAGAAGCTATAATCATCATAGCTCATCATTCAAGGGAGATATGAACGTTGATGCATCTAAAACAATGTCCATCAATAACGTAACTCCCAAAATGCCATGTGTCTAGATTTTCAAGGAGCATCCAAGCTATTTAAACATCCAATCATGAAGGAAAGCACAAAGAATAGAAAATATGATGTCAAGCATTAAAGAAGGAAGTCAAAGCACCATTAAGGAGGATAAGAAGGTGCCCATGAACATTGATTGGATTAAAGAGTCACTCCATAGACCAATAAAATTGCACAATACACTTTATAAGGAAGGTAAACGACTTTACATTATTCAATATTTGCTTTCCTAAGTTTAGGGAGTTATAAAGTGCCTAATACAAGGATGAAATTAATTTATTAATTGAAATATCAACCTTAGAGAGTAAGAAAGAAATTTTAGAAAAGGGAGTATATCTTAGAAGTAGGGTTATGCACAAGAGTAGGACCCAAAAGGTACTTGTAAAAAATGGTGAATCTATTGCGAAAAATCGATGAATCTTGGCCAACTGCATGTATGATGGCATGGCGAATGACCTTAATTTTTCAAAAAAAATAGCAAAAAAATGGTGAATTTTAAAGTTCTGACCAGACTAGGTGAAAAAGGATTTTGGTTATTGTTGGTCATCAAATCTGCCTAGGAAAGGATTTGGGTAAGTGTATGCGCCCTAGACCTGGACCAACATTGAAAGGCCGAAGGGAAGAGATGCCCCTCATGCCAATCTTCGGAGAAAGGCCGGCTCCTATGCTAAACTACTTTGGTGTTTTGAGATAAGGGATGCAGGAAAGAGATAAAAGAGTAAGGATGCAGGAAAGAGATAAAAAGAGTTAGGGTTAGAGAAAGAAATAAAAAAGGGGTAAGGGAAGAGAGATCGATGATTTAAGGTGGGAGAGAACAGGAAGCACGATCACTAACTAACAACTTGAATAGCAGCAAAGAACACCAAGAATAAATGAAAGAAATGCCACATTAACCTTCCTATGTATCCTCTGAGCGAGCTCCAGGATTCTCCTTCTCCCTTTCATCAAAATTCAGGGTTCAGAGTAAAGACGATTAGGACAAGCGAATATAACAGGAACCACAACCCACCAGGCAGCATAAAAGAAAACCAATATAGCATTTTTCCTCCCCTATGTATCCTTCGGGCAAATTTTAGGGTACAGTCCCCAATCGCACATCGAATTCAGGATTCAGAGTCACAGTATGCAAATGAAGAAAGACAAAAGAAATTAACACAGAAGGTAGCATAAAAGAAAGGAATTGAGCCCAAAGCTCTTTAGTATTAATCGCAGGACATCAAGTTACAACAGCTTTCTAGCAGATAGTTCCCCCCTCTTTCTACATTACAATGCCTAGGTTTTTATAGAGGACCCGACCCTCTGAGTCATTATTACATAGGATGGTGAAGTATACTCTTGAGATCTGAGAAGTTGAGTCTTGAGATCTGAGAAGTCGGCTCCTCGCGGCCCTCGTGACTGAGCTCTCAAATCCATTACCAGAACTGGCAACTATGATCGAGTCAACCGTGGAAACATGCATTGATGAGCCGTCTGAGTGTCCTTGGTTTTTGGGTGCAATGCTCGAGTGGCCGCCATGCTTGTCGGGCTCTCCTTCAGGGACTGATACTTCGCTTCCAATTGCCAAAAATGAGCAGCGAGCTTATCGAGCAAGTAAGAATGCATTTATGAGGCACTTGATCATCTCGGGAAAATACCCGGCTTGGAGCACGTGCCCCTTTTGAGTGGCAAAAAAGCAACATGTCGCGATATCATGACATTTCTATGTCTTCAGCTTGGTTCTTCTTCTTGCATCACGAAAATATGACATGTCGCGAAATCGTGACATTTCTATGTCTTTGTCTTCTTTTGTTGCTTTTGGCCACGAAAATGCAACATGTCGCGATATCGTGACACTTTTCTTCTTTTGGTCGTGAGGATGCAACATGTCGCGATATCGCGACACTTTTCTTCTTTTGGTCATGAGGATGCAACATGTCGCGATATCGTGACACTTTTCCTCTTTCGGCCATGAGAATGCAACATGTCGCGATATCGCGACACTTTTTCTTTTTGCTCTCTCTTCTCGCTTTGAGCCTCGAAAATGCAACATGTCGCGATATCGTGACACTTTTCTTCTTTTGCTCTTCCTCCTTGCTTTGAGCCACAAAAATGCAACATGTCGCGATATCGCGACACTTTTTCTTTCTTGCTCCTTCTTGTCGCTCTGAGCCGCGAAAATGCAACATGTCGCGATATCGTGACACTTTTTCCTTCTTTTGGTGAAGCTATCTTCTTTGGCTTGTTCGGAAGTGAAGCTCTTCTTCTTCATTTTATGTACAAGGGGGTGGCATTGAAAGCCAAAATTGCTGCAACACTTACAAATATAACAAAAGAAACACTTTACAAAAGAAAATTTTGATTTTTTTTCTACCCCTCTATGCAATGTGACAAAATTGTCAACATTCTTGGCGGCTCGCGGGGCATTTAGCTCGTCTGAATGCAGAGATCCCAGGCCTTTATCCATTGGGCAACAAAGTCATTCCCATTATCCTCTTCTCTGACTATCCACTGACGACATTTTTTTTTGTTTGTGCCTAAGCTCCTAAGCAACACTTAGCGCCCTCGGCACTTATTTACTAGCCGGGCTATTTACAGTATTTACACAAAATTTTGTGACATGATTGGCATGCCGCCACCATAAACCCAGCTTCGGGTGCCTATCCGGTGAACCTGCAATGTCCGGACCAGATCTGATTGAACTTCAGTTGATCTTTGAAGTCCGGATGGCCTCTTCCCGAAGTTGTCCATGTTGCGAACAGGGAGCAACGCGGTGAGTTATCGCTCCTGCCAGTACTCATACTGTTGATGAAAGATGTGGCGAAGAAGTTCGCCGCATGAGGGGCCTCTTGGGGTACTGGTTGTAGCAGGGGTTGGAACCAATACTAGAATATTAAATAATTTACTAACTACGAGCTGGGTACGGGTTCTTCCACCCTCCTGATGAGGTAATAGGGCTCCTCCAGCAAAGAGTAATCTTCCAGGATCTCTTTAGGTTCAGCTTCTTGATGAGGCATGCTTAATGGGCTCTGGCTGAATACTTGCGTGCCATCCACTGGGATACAAAAAGGGTGCAAAAATGTGCCCTCTTTGTTCTCAGGTTCTACCACTTGAGTCTGTTTCTCTCCTTGGCCCATCTCCTGATGGAGACTGCAAGCAACCATATTGTTCATTGCTGGGGCAAAGCTTGCATATTCCCATCGTTGGCCTTGGATGAAATTTGCCTCTTGAGCTCCAAACGACTGCATCTCAGGCCTCTGCTTAGTATGAGGAGTCTGCCATGATGAATACTGTGCAGGATAGACAGGAGCAGCAATTATTGGAGAAAGTGATGGAGTTTCCCCCCACTGCCACTTTCCAGATAGGAGCAGAAGTTGCTCTGCTCGTACTGCTTCCTCAAATATTTGAGGAAATCTTCGTTCACCTGATTGCAGTAAGAGGAGGCTCATGTCCGGGTGAAAGGCCCGAACATAGAAGAGGTGGGCTTGGGCGGGCGTCGGTTGGATCTCCCCTAGAATTCTCTTCCAACTTCTGCAGAATCAGACATTGAAGTCCGTGATGCTCTCCAGAGGTGCTCTTGTGATGGTGAAGAGGTACATCAAAAGCTGGAAGGGATCCTGAGAGCCATCAAATGTTCTGACTAGCACTCCCGCTAAGTCATCCCATGAGCAGATGCTTTTATGCCCGAGCAGTCTGTACCACTGCAATGCCCTTCCTTCCAAAGATAGAACCAGAAGTCTGATCATGACATCTTCATGGATTATGTCATGGAGGGGTGCTAAAGCAGCAACATCTTCAAGGTGCTCTTGGGCCATTCCCTTAGTGCCATTGTATTTTGTCAATGTCTTCAAGGCACTTTTGGGAATTTCATGGTAACTTTGGAGATTCAGAGGGCCACGATCATCCCAGCTGGGATAGCATACCCTCTCCATTATAGCAGTGGCCTACAGAGATCACGGTTCTCACCACTAAGTCAGAGTCGCCAGGTGAACATACTTTTCTCCGCTTGTGAGGTCAAGGCTGCTCACCAAACCTTGATTCCTTCGGGGTGTCTTCTTTCAGATTTAAAAGGCGCCTACGATCTAGAAATCTGGATCTTCAACTCAGTCAGAGTCGCCAGGTGATTTTTCCAGATGGAGGCAAGCCAGAGATTCACCAAACTTGGGCTTCCTTAAAACATGGGACCAGTGTCCCACCGGGCGTGCCAAAAACTATTGGCCCGGTGGAGACGGGTTAGAGATTTGCGTTCTTAAAATATGGGACCTTGGTCCCATCGGGCGTGCCAAAAATTGTTGGTCATCAAATCTGCCTAGGAAAGGATTTGGGTAAGTGTATGCACCCTAGACCTAGACCAACATTGAAAGGCCGAAGGGAAGAGATGCCCCTCGTGCCAATCTCCGAAGAAAGGCCGGCTCCTATGCTAAACTACTTTGGTGTTTTGAGATAAGGGATGCAGGAAAGAGATAAATAGAGTAAGGATGCAGGAAAGAGATAAAAAGAGTTAGGGTTAGAGAAAGAAATAAAAAAGGGGTAAGGGAAGAGAGATCGATGATTTAAGGTGGGAGAGAACAGGAAGCATGATCACTAACTAACAACTTGAATAGCAGCAAAGAACACCAAGAATAAATGAAAGAAATGCCACATTAACCTTCCTATGTATCCTCTGGGTGAGCTCCAGGATTCTCCTTCTCCCTTTCATCGAAATTCAGGGTTCAGAGTAAAGACGATTAGGACAAGCGAATATAACAAAAACCACAACCCACCAGGCAGCATAAAAGAAAACCAATATAGCGTTTTTCCTCCCCTATGTATCCTTCGGGAGAATTTTAGGGTACAGTCCCCAATCGCACACCGGATTTAGGATTTAGAGTCACAGTATGCAAATGAAGAAAGACAAAAGAAATAAACACAGAAGGTAGCATAAAAGAGAGAAATTGAGCCCAAAGCTCTTTAGTATTAATCGCAGGACATCAAGTTACAGCAGCTTTCTAGCAGATAGTTCCCCCCTATTTCTACATTATAATGCCTGGGTTTTTATAGAGGACCCGACCCTCTAAGTCATTATTACATAGGATGGCGAAGTATACTCTTGAGATCTGAGAAGTCGGCTCCTCGTAGCCCTCGTGACTGAGCTCTCAAATCCATTACCAGAACTGGCAACTGTGACCGAGTCAACCGTGGAAACATGCATTGATGAGCCGTCTGAGTGTCCTTGGTTTCTGGGTGTAATGCTCGAGTGGCCGCCATGCTTGTCGGGCTCTCCTTCAGGGACTGATACTTCGCTTCCAATTGCCAAAAATGAGCAACGAGCTTACCGAGCAAGTAAGAATGCATTTATGAGGCACTTGATCATCTCGGGAAAATACCCGGCTTGGAGCGTGTGCCCATTTTGAGTGGCAAAAAAGCAACATGTCACGATATCGTGACATTTCTATGTCTTCAGCTTGGTTCTTCTTCTTGCATCATGAAAATATGACATGTCATGAAATCGCGACATTTCTATGTCTTTGTCTTCTTTTGTTGCTTTTGGCCACGAAAATGCAACATGTCATGATATCGCGACACTTTTCCTCTTTTGGTCATGAGAATGCAACATGTCGCGATATCATGACACTTTTCTTCTTTTGGTCGTGAGAATGCAACATGTCGCGATATCGCGACACTTTTTCCTCTTTCGGTCGCGAAAATGCAACATGTCGCGATATCGCGACACTTTTTCTTTCTTGCTCCCTCTTGTTGCTCTGAGCCGTGAAAATGCAACATGTCGCGATATCGTGACACTTTTCTTCTTTTGGTCTTCCTCCTTGCTTTGAGCCATGAAAATGCAACATGTCGCGATATCGTGACACTTTTTCTTTCTTGCTCCTTCTTGTCGCTCTGAGCCATGAAAATGCAACATGTCGCGATATCGTGACACTTTTCTTCTTTTGCTCTTCCTCCTTGCTTTCGGCCGTGAAAATGCAACATGTCGCGATATCGCGACACTTTTTCCTTCTTTTGGCGAAGCTATCTTCTTTGGCTTGTTTGGCAGCGAAGCTCTTCTTCTTCATTTTATGTACAAGGGGGTGGCATTGAAAGCCAAAATTGCTGCAACACTTACAAATACTTTCAAGCAAAAGAAACACTTTACAAAAAGAAAATTTTGATTTTTTTTCTACCCCTCTATGCAATGTGACAAAATTGTCAACATTCTTGGTGGCTCGCGGGGCATTTAGCTCGTCTGAATGCAGAGATCCCAGGCCTTTATCCATTGGGCAATAGAGTCATTCCCATTGTCCTCTTCTCTGACTATCCACTGACGGTATTTTTTTTTTTTTGTGCCTAAGCTCCTAAGCAACACTTAGCGCCCTCGACACTTATTTACTAGCCGGGCTATTTATAGTATTTACACAAAATTTTGTGACATGATTGGCATGCCGCCACCATAAACCTAGCTTCGGGTGCCTATCCGATGAACCTGCAATGTCCGGACCAGATCTGATTGAACTTCAGTTGATCTTTGAAGTCCGACTGGCCTCTTCCCAAAGTTGTCCATGTTGCGAACAGGGAGCAACGCAGTGAGTTGTCACTCCTACCAGTACCCGTACTGTTGATGAAAGATGTGGCAAAGAAGTTCACCGCATGAGGGGCCTCTTGGGGTACTGGTCGTAGTGGGGGCTGGAACCAATACTAGAATACTGAAGAATCTACTAACTGCGGGCTGGGTACAAGTTCTTCCATCCTCTTGATGCGATAACAGGGCTCCTCCAACAAAGAGTAATCTTCCAGGATCTCTTTAGGTTTAGCTTCTTGATGAGGCATGCTTAATGGGCTCTAGCTGAATACTTGCGTGCCATCCATTGGGATACAAAAAGGGTGCAAAAATGTGCCCTCTTTGTTCTCAGGTTCTACCACTTGAGTCTATTTCTCTCCTTGGCCCATCTCCTGATGGAGACTGCAAGCAACCATATTGTTCATTGTTGGGGCAAAGCTTGCATATTCCCATCATTGGCCTTGGATGAAATTTGCCTCTTGAGCTCCAAACGACTGCATCTCAGGCCTCTGCTTAGTATGAGGAGTCTGCCATGATGAATACTGTGTAGGATAGACAGGAGCAACAATTATTGGAGAAAGTGATGGAGTTTCCCCCCACTGCCACTTTCCAGATAGGAGCAGAAGTTGCTCTGCTCATACTGCTTCCTCAAATATTTGAGGAAATCTTCGTTCACCTGATTGTAGTAAGAGGAGGCTCATGTCCGGGTGAAAGGCCCGAACATAGAAGAGGTGGGCTTGGGTGGGCGTCGGTTGGATCTCCCCTGGAATTCTCTTCCAAATTCTACAGAATCGGACATTGAAGTCCATGATGCTCTCCAAAGGTGCTCTCGTGATGGTGAAGAGGTACATCAAAAGCTGGAAGGGATCCTGAGAGCCATCAAATGTTCTAATAAGCGCTCCTGCTAAGTCATCCCATGAGCAGATGCTTTTATGCTCGAGCAGTCTATACCACTGCAGTGCCCTTCCTTCCAAAGATAGAACTAGAAGTCTGATCATGACATCTTCGTGGATTATGTCATGGAGGGGCGCTAAAGCAGCAACATATTCAAGGTGTTCTTGGGCCATTCCCTTAGTGCCATTGTATTTTGTCACTGTCTTCAAGGCACTTTTGGGAATTTCATGGTAACTTTGGAGATTCAGAGGGCCACGATCATCCCAACTGGGATAGCATACCCTCTCCATTATAGCAGTGGCCTGCAGAGATCACGGTTCTCGCCACTAAGTCAGAGTCGCCAGGTGAACATACTTTTCTCCGCTTGTGAGGTCAAGGCTGCTCACCAAACCTTGATTCCTCCGGGGTGTCTTCTTTCAGATTTAAAAGGTGCCTACGATCTAGAAATTTGGATCTTCAGCTCAGTCAGAGTCGCCAGGTGATTTTTCCAGATGGAGGCAAGCTAGAGATTCACCAAACTCGGGCTTCCTTAAAACATGGGACCAGTGTCCCATCGGGCATGCCAAAAACTGTTGGCCCCGGTGGAGACGGGTTAAAGATTTGAGTTCTTAAAATATGGGAACTTGGTCCCACCAGGCGTGCCAAAAATTGTTGGTCATCAAATCTTCCTAGGAAAGGATTTGGGTAAGTGTATGCACCCTAGACCTAGACCAACATTGAAAGGCCGAAGGGAAGAGATGCCCCTCGTGCCAATATCCGGAGAAAGGCCGGCTCCTATGCTAAACTACTTTGGTGTTTTGAGATAAGGGATGCAGGAAAGAGATAAATAGAGTAAGGATGCAAGAAAGAGATAAAAAGAGTTAGGGTTAGAGAAAGAAATAAAAAAGGGGTAAGGGAAGAGAGATCGATGATTTAAGGTGGGAGAGAATAGGAAGCACGATCACTAACTAACAACTTGAATAGCAGCAAAGAACACCAAGAATAAATGAAAGAAATGCCACATTAACCTTCCTATGTATCCTCTGGGCGAGCTCCAGGATTCTCCTTCTCCCTTTCATCAAAATTTAGGGTTCAGAGTAAAGACGATTAGGACAAGCGAATATAACAGAAACCACTACCCACCAGGCAGCATAAAAGAAAACCAATATAGCATTTTTCCTCCCCTATGTATCCTTCGAGCGAATTTCAGGGTATAGTCCCCAATCGCACATCGAATTTAGGATTCAGAGTCACAGTATGCAAATGAAGAAAGACAAAAGAAATAAACACAGAAGGCAACATAAAAGAGAAAAATTGAGCCCAAAGCTCTTTAGTATTAATCGTAGGACATCAAGTTACAGTAGATTTCTAGCAGATAGTTCCCCCCTATTTCTACATTATAATGCCTGGGTTTTTATAGAGGACCCGACCCTCTGAGTCATTATTACATAGGATGGCGAAGTATACTCTTGAGATCTAAGAAGTCGGCTCCTCGCGGCCCTCGTGACTGAGCTCTCAAATCCATTACCAGAATTGGCAACTGTGACCGAGTCAACCGTGGAAACATGCATTGATGAGCCATCTGAGTGTCCTTGGTTTCTGGGTGCAATGCTCGAGTGGCCGCCATGCTTTTCGGGCTCTCCTTCAGGGACTGATACTTCGCTTCCAATTGCCAAAAATGAGCAGCGAGCTTATCGAGCAAGTAAGAATGCATTTATGAGGCACTTGATCATCTCGAGAAAATACTCGGCTTGGAGTGCGTGCCCCTTTTGAGTGGAAAAAAGCAACATGTCACGATATCATGACATTTCTATGTCTTCAGCTTGGTTCTTCTTCTTGCATCGCGAAAATATGACATGTCACGAAATCGCGACATTTCTATGTCTTTGTCTTCTTTTGTTGCTTTTGGCCACGAAAATGCAACATGTCGCGATATCGCGACACTTTTCCTCTTTTGGTCGCGAGAATGCAACATGTCACGATATCGTGACACTTTTCTTCTTTTGGTCGTGAGAATGCAACATGTCGCGATATCGCGACACTTTTCCTCTTTCGGCCGCGAGAATGCAACATGTCGCGATATCGTGACACTTTTCCTTTTTTCTCCCTCTTGTCGCTCTGAGCCGTGAAAATGCAACATGTCGCGATATCGCGACACTTTTCTTCTTTTGGTCTTCCTCCTTGCTTTGAGCCACGAAAATGCAACATGTCGCGATATCGCGACACTTTTTCTTTCTTGCTCCTTCTTGTTGCTCTAAGTCGCAAAAATGCAACATGTCGCGATATCGCGACACTTTTCTTCTTTTGCTCTTTCTCCTTGCTTTCGGCCGTGAAAATGCAACATGTCACGATATCGTGACACTTTTTCCTTCATTTGATGGAGCTATCTTCTTTGGCTTGTTCAGCAGTGAAGCTCTTCTTCTTCATTTTATGTGCAAGGGGGTGGCATTGAAAGCCAAAATTGTTGCAACACTTACAAATATAACAAAAGAAACACTTTACAAAAGAAAATTTTGATTTTTTTCTACCCCTCTATGCAATGTGACAAAATTGTCAACAGTTATGTCGACCACTTTCCAAATATTGATTCGGTCTCAAACTGAATACATAATACAGTTTTGTCTCAGACTGGACGCATAATATGGTTTGATCTCAAACCGTATGCATATTTTGGTTTGGTCATGGACCAAATGTATAATAAGATTCGATCTCGGGCTGAAAACATAATATGATCTAGTCATGGACTAGATGCATAATATAGTCCAGTCACAGACTTGATGCATAATATGATCCGATCAAGTACCAGATGCATACTATGATCCAACCACCGACTAGATGCATAATATGATCTAATTTTAGATCGAAAGCATAACATGATTCGACCACCGATAGGATGCATACTATGATCCGGTATTGGACCAAATGCATAATATGATCCGATTTTGGACCGAATACATACTATGGTCTAGTCACCCACCAGGTGTATATTATGACCCGGTCTCAGACTGGGTGCACAATATAATTTGGTCACTAACTAGAAATATAATAGGATTTGATTCCAAGGTGGCGGGCATCATGCAGAATAAGGTTTGGTTCCACTGCCACATATCACACATTCAATCAGTAACACCACATATCCAATACAAAGCTGCCACATGTCAACCCTATTTCTTCAATCTATAAAAGGGCATCAATTGTCATTTTTTCCACTTTGTTTCTGACTATTTCAAATAGATCTAACCTTTCCAATCAACCTTTTGATTCTAAATCCTTTTTCTTTGACTTCCAACTTCTTAAGATGGCCACCCCTTCCACCCTTGCACCAAAATTCAAGAATTTTTCTTGCTCTTTGATTTCAGATTTGATGACAACCCCAAGGATGGACTTTAAGTGGCTCAATAATGTAGGTTTAACAACCCTTGATTCAATGCCATAAATTAGAATAGATATAGTCCTCCTCCAATATATTATAGCTGATTATGACCATGACATGGCTACAGTGAATATTAAAGTACGAAATAGAAATCTGATTTTCACCATCATCCTTGTAGATATTAATAGATTGACAGGTCTTCCATTCATTGATTTTCCTCAAGTGTCGATGAGGTTGTAGTTGTCTCTAGATGACAAAGCACACCTTGAAAGAAAGTATGGTATCTCATAGAAATATTTGGCAAGTATAAATCTTGTTAATTATATTTTATTAATGTTCAATGTTTCAAATTTGTAAATTGACATCTAATATTATTTATGCAGCTTCTGCACCAAATCAAAAAGAGGTTTATCAATAAATGATATTAACCATCAAAGTATCAAGGCCATTATTGAGTTCTTCCAAGCCAGAATAATTCTAATGGGAAGACCAAAAATTCTATTTTGGGCACTTTTTTATATTATTCAATCTAAGCATAATCAAAATTTTGATTGGTGCACGTATATTTTGGATCAAATCAGGTCTGAGTTGCACACTGTGCAAATGGTAACCAACAAGACACAACCCATTATAGGCATTGTTAATTTTATTTTAGCACTATATTATGAGTATTTTTATAATTTGCAGACTACTCCTATACCAACTTTAATGCATACAACACTACAGGCTATTGCTTTGTCAGTAGAGGAAAAGAAGGTAATAACTACATCTTTAACCTTGAAATACTATTTTTATAGTTTATCACATTATATTTTTTTAATTTTTCTTTTCATCTATATGTAGGGTAAGGCATACAATATAATGAGTAAACAGATTACTGCCACTAGGGGTCACAGGCCAAAACAAACTAGTGATTATGAAGACATGGGCTCTAAAGCAACACCTTTGTAGAGGTCATACAAATTTTCTAGGCAAGCAACTACTCCTAGGGTTTCTTGTACACCTAGGTATGCACAAAATGTGTAGGTTGAGTCTAGTGTGGCCAAACCCACCCCTATTGTAACACAAATTCAACATGTTTCATCATATTCAGGTAAATATATGTGTAGTTAATTTAAACTAAGATATTTTTTATTTAAAGAAGAATTGTAACAAAATATTTTTTATCGATTTTAGTTGATTCTCAAAATCAACAAAAAGTACAAAAATCACAAGTTAGAGGCCATATGCTACCACCACCTCCATTACAACCACCAGTTGCATTACACTCATCGGTTTCACCATAGCCACCGCTTTCACCATAGCAACGATAGGCACCCGCACAGCCTATGCCAATGCGAGGGCAAGTCCGTGTTGGAAAATGATTATATTCATAGAGATCACAAGGCATTGCACAAATTTTTGGGCATGGGTTTTTACACTCACAAAGATCACACATGCCAGCACCAAGTTCTAGGTAAGGATGATCACAATTTAAATTTTCAACAAATTCATAGGCACCTGAAGTTTCTATAGAGGGATTGGATAATATTCAACTTGATGAGGATTATATTTTGTAGGGCAATATTGTAGGCTTCAAGGAAATAGATGTGTTGAGAGATGAAGGAGAAAAAGGAGAATCCACTGACCCTGTAGCTAAGTAGACAAAATTACCATCAACTCAAGGAGCCAACCCTCATCCTCAAGGTCCTCAAAATGAGGATGATATTGTAGATTTTAATAAAAATGTTTTAATAGTTGAAACTACAGAAGCTACTATTAATCAGTTTGTGTTAAGATATTTGAAGGAAATGAAGGAATGGGAATATCGAGAAAAGGTACTTTTAAGGGAAATCAATACCTAATATAAAAATTATGTTAAAAGATATTCTCTTTATTCTTTGGTTCAATTTATTATGATGATGTTTTGAATGTTGTTGTTGGTATATTGGAGAACATTAATGTCGAAGCCCAAGCATTTTATAACAAGTGGGATTCTGATAAGGATAAAGTTGCAATTGTTGAGGCTGTAAGGGATATGGCTGAGGTAAGAAAACTTTTTATGTTTCAATTTTCTATTGTAGTGAAATTTTTATATTTCTTAAAAATATGAAATAATTTTAATATAACCCTTCTAAATTACGTTTTCAATTTGTTTTTGCAGTGAAATTTTGAACACTTAAAAACACAGGTTAAGAGCATGGACGTTAATCTTAAAAGGGTGAAGATGTTTTTGAATAATGCAATGGAAATGAAAAATAAAATGCAAGCAAAAATATAAGAAAATAATCATTTAAAAAAATACATCAAGGACAGGCTCAAAGAAGATTCAAAAATGGTGCTTGAGAAAACAAAGGAAATTCTTCCAACAATACTTGAAGATCCAAACAAAGAAGAAGCACAATTGGTATCAAGTATTATGAAAGTACATGAAAACCTGGTGAGAGTTGTAGCACTGCTAGAAGAGAGTGTCATAGATACTGATAAAGGAAAAGAAACGACAACTCCAACTGATAGTGAAGCAACCAAACACCAATCAAATGTTTAAAATTTAAAAATGTAATATGCTATTAAGTTGAATGTAGTCAACAATTTTGTACAATGTAATATGTTTCTATTTGAAGTAATGATAATGATATTTTTTCATTTTATGTTTTCCATCATTCATAGTTTGCTTTCATTTATAAATATGTGTTGCAATTTTAGTTTATTTCTAGAAAACATTGTTCACTATGTTCATCTCAAAAACAAAAGCATTATAGATAACATTACAGACCAACATTAATATACCAATAATTAAATTTAAAATATGAAACATATAGATTTATCAATGAATAGAGTTGAGACATCAAGACATACACATACAATTTTAAAAACTGCAAAAATATATAAGACATGTAATTTTTAAAACACTGATGTGATATAAAACAACAATTTTGTAAAATATTATAAATCTTGAATAATATTGTAAAATCTTCTATAAAGTTTGTGAAATCTATACACTATTGAGTTTATCAATGTTAATGAAATCATGGAATAATTATCATTATGGTAGCTGAAACATTTTAGCTCATCCAGAATCATTATGAAGCATAGCAAAAATTTCTATCTCCACCATATGATCACTGAAAGCATCATCATCGTAGTTATTGATCGTATTAGATGTTCCTCTTTTGTCTACCAAGGAAATCCAGTGTGGCAAAACTCTGTCATACGAAAATGTATCCAACTAATATGAAGACACATAAATTCTTAAACAATTTTCTAAACTTTTGTCAATTCTGTTGCAGAGTTTAGATTTAAGAAAAGAAAGTGCACTAAAAACTCTTTCATCTTCGACTGACCCCAAAATCATTGTTTCACATAATTCATATAAACAAAAGTATTCACTTATTGTATCTTGTAATATTGTGCTTGGATACAATTTTTGCCACAAACGTGTAGTGGAACCAATCTCATGGACACCTATCATAAGTGATGTTTGCAAAACCATTTTTCTTCCAAAATGCGATGACTGTTCTTTCAAAATATCACTGTTGAGTATACCTTTTATTTCAATACCATTGACTTCCATAGTCTTACTGAAATTGTTAATGAGATTACTAAATAGCTCATTTGTAGAATTGTATTCAATACAAGGTTCCCAAAACGAGGGGTTAACCACACCCATGGCCTCGAGCAACTCATCTCTTTGAAACCGATCTCTTATCTCACCTATCAAATATTTTGCTATTTTTTACAAATTACACTTTGTTTTCTATATAATAACATGAAATCTATTGTGTGTTACAGGAAATTCAAAATATTCCACAACCATACTTGATTACCTTTCAAAACAATAAACGGGTACTATCTTTCCATGAACATTAATACAAAGATGATCATTGATGTCAGACTTCAAAAAGCTTTTTGGATTGTTCACGTTTATCAATGTATTCCAACTATCAAACAAAGGTTCTATAAAATCTGCTTTAGATACATATAATGTATCAATAAACACACATATTTGTTTTCTCATCCTCATAAAATCAATCATTTAGATGGACCTATCTTATGCAGTATTAATTAATCTGTTCATTTCTTGTAACATTGGAAGAATACCACATAAGGTCAAAAGTGTTTCCAAGTCAGTAAAACGAAACATCATATCTTTTGCCTTATTAACTATCCTGCAATTTGTATGCATAAACCCCATCAATAATTGATATTCTATAAAACTCTCTAAGCAGGTTGATACAGTGAAATCCATCTTGTATCAACATCTTTTAACAATTTTTTTCCTTCTGTAACTCCTAGTGCAAACTATTGAAACTCTACAAACCTTTTTGGACTTAATGAGAAATAAAATAAATTTTACGAATAAGGTTTTCCACATTAGCAACATTTGAAAATATGCTCACGATTTGATATGCAAGATTCACTCTATGAGCCATACAATGAATGGGAATCATATATGGGGAAACTGTGGTTTGGAGTCGAACACAAAGACCAGACCTATGACCTTGCATAATAGCAGCTCCATCAGCTCCAATGCAAATTAACTTTGTTGCTATGTCTATATCATTCATTCCCACAATATTCTTTAAACTATTGACAATAACATTATAAATGTTTTTTGCATTTGAACTTTCCAACATCTTATGTATTCCCAACAAAATAGGCCTTCTAATATGATTTTGAAATGTGTACACATGCATGCAAATCCAAGATGTGTTTTCCACAGTTGTTACCTCATCAATAAAAAGTGAAATGAATATGGCAAGTTTTACTTATTCCCTTAGGTCTTCTTTCTCAACCAAAGCTAGATATTTTACCATTTTCCAACCACTTTGGTTTGACCAATGAGAACTAGGAAGGTTTTACACATTAAATAGGTGTATTAGCTTCTTATAATAAATAAAATCAGACATGTTCTACCTTTATTGAGAATATTATAAACAATGACAAACTGCATACTTTTTGAAGCTAAAATAGTCTTCTGAATTTTATGAAATTGAGCTGCAATTGTTCCACATTTCTCAACAAGAGATTGTTGTTGCTTTAAGTGATTGTCATATTATATAGCATATTTTAAATGCATACATTCTGATGCATCCTTCCACTTAACTTCTTTACTAACTTCACCATTAATTTTTATAAATTTTACATAAGCTTTTCCAACATGTTTTTTAATTATATCAATCTTGTTTTGTAGCCTATGTACATTATTTTTCTTTGATTTGGTTATCCTCAGTTAGGACATGCTCAAGCCAGGGAAATCTTTCTTCCCATTCATTCTTAAATTCCCTACCAAGTATCCAGTTAGATGCTTTTATTTTTTTGGACTTTTTGCTTGAATATTCAATGAAGCTTGTAATGATTTTGATTTATCACTTTTATTTTCAATTGTGATGTCATTTTGAGGATTGTTTTCAATTTTTTTTTGGATTTCATTGTCAAGGGGATTTTCAATAGAAGGCATATCTTATTGGGGAATATTTTCAAGTGGAGGCATGTCAGGATCGATAGGGTATTCTGCATAGTAGCATACCATAATATTTTTTATCATTCTTGGATAAAAAAATATACATAACAAATATTCATATCATCAATCAAGCACATAATGGAAAGTAAAAAATATTTTGTACCTTGAATTTGCATGAATGTCATTGGCTCGTTGTATTTCGAAGTTTGGCTAAAATATTTTAGGATAGTATTTTCAGTAGAAGATTCGGCCCCCTTCTTTCCATCATTGGGTGACATTTTACTTGTAAGAAAAAATATTTTTCAATTTAGTAGAGTAATAAAATGTTGAAGATGGTGTACTTTTTATAGGGTGTACATATTGTAACTAGAATAAACAAATTTTTGGGTGGTATATTATACATACTTTTTTCCTATCATTCTTTATTGTGATTTTATCAATTTATGCCACTGGTTAATTTTATGGTGAAAGCACTTTAACTGACAAGAGAACAAAGGTAATTAACATTCAAATTGAAATCAATTTAAGAAAAATATTCTTTATGCAAAAAATAATTGCTGATACGTATGTCAAAAAATATTATATTATATCACAAAATGGTCTAGAAATAGAGAATCAAAATGTGTTCGGAGAAAAAAAGCATCAATATATCTTTAGAGAACCAAAGCGTTTACACATGTATAATCTTAGCAAGGAAAAAATATCTAAATAGAAACTAAGAATCAAAGAGTTTTAAAACATTCAGAATAGGGCAATACAGAGAAAATATGGGAACAGAGCAATGACCATTTGAATGTAGAAGAGGGCTCGAATATTGGTGTGGTGTAGAATAGAATTGAAAAATCATTAAATATACATGTCAAAAATATAAGATTTTGGTACAAAATGGACTAGAAATAGAGAATCACAATGTATTCGGTTCACCTATTCATAAATATTCAAAGAGTTTTAACAAAAAGAGAGAAAACAAGGGATAACATGCATAACATGGCAAGATAGAGAAAAACATGGCAAGTAGAGCAGTGATAGAGTACCTAGTGTAGAAAGAGGTCTGGTGCAAAATAGAATATAGTTAAAAAATGTACTAATTGCAGAAATGTTTTGGTTGCAAAAGTTTTTTTTGGTTGTAGAAGTGGTTTTGATCGGTTGCAAAATATGGCCTGCTTGCAAAATTGTTTCATTCGATTGTAGAGCTGGTTCTAGTTGTGAAACTGGTTCTATCCGGTTGCAAAATGGGTTTCAGCTATAGAAGTGGTTTTAGATGATTGCAAAATAGGATCCAACTATAGAAGTGGTTCCATTTGGTTGGGTCTTGTTATAGAAGTGGTTCTGAATGGTTGCAGAATAGGATCCAACTGTAGGAATGGTTCTGGATGGTTGCAGAGCAGGATCTAGATGTAGATGTGGTTTCGATTGATTGCAGAATAGGATATAGCTATAGAAGTGGTTCCCATCGATTTTAGAAGAGTTTTAATCCATTTGTAGAATTGGTGATGGCCAGTCGCAGAATAGGTTTCGATCTTGTGCAAAACTATGTCGATATATTCGTTGGGTGTAGATTCATAGAACAAGGTCCAAAAATGAAAATGTATCCCTAGGGTGTTAATTATATATAGAGGTATAATTGGTGATTTGGGCAGGATAATTTTAAAATTTTAAAATTTTAGAGCGAAAAGGGTACTCTATTTAGGCGGGATTGCTTACGAATTTTTAAAAATAACCATGATACTCTTATCAAAGCACGGCGAACTGACACCTAAAATTTATTTGTGCCAATTTTTTTTGGCTAAATGGCCAACGTCTAGGTCCCCCAAATTTTATAAATTTGAATTTTTGAAAATGCTATTTTTCACCCAAATGGCGGATTTTCGCCGCTATGCATTACCCTGCTTAGAAGATAATACATGTGAAATTTATAATGATGTATCTCATAAACTGTATTGAATTTTTAGATAATATCAATGGATTTAAGTACCCATTTGGCCCATTTAAATTCTTAGAAATTTTTATAATATTATAAGCACTTTGAATTTTGCCCTATTTTTGGCACTTCGAGATGACTCAGAGCTTTGGGTCAGATTTGGTCTCCATTAACCAAGCCTAAAATAATTCCTTGGATGAGTATAGAAATTTCTATGATATATATAATAACCTCTCATTTTCTATGCAAAATAATCCATTTAGTTTGGTGCCAAAGTCTACAGACTCACATCTTGGGAAAGCTTATCGTTGATAGACCAAAGCCATCACTCTTACATTGGTGACAAAGATATTCCATCAGCAAAAGGAAAATGAATTAAAGTAACTATAATTGATATACCAAATCCATTTCTCTTACATCAGAAAATAATATTTCAATTGGTGATCGCATAAAGTCTCAACTTGAGGAAAAAATAATACTCTTACAGAAGCCTCGTCACTGATGCAATCAGCGATAATGCAATTGGATCAACGATAGTGTATTTTTGGTAGCCTTCATTGCTCTTCAGTAAATTCCATAATATATGCAATTAGTGACAATGCAATATGATCAGTGATAGTGTATTTTTGGCAGCCTTCATTGCTCTTCAGGAAAGCCCATCGGTAATACAATCAGTGACAATGCAATCTAATCAGTGATAGTGTATTTTTTATAGCCTTCATCACTCTTCGGGAAATCCCATAAAAAATGAAATAGTGATAATGGTATCACATTAACAAAAAAAAATTTATGAGTGGATGCAATAAATAATTAAGTTTGAATACTTAGGGTGTTTTAAATAAAAGGACATCACAAAGATATATATTAAAATCTTGAGCATAATGATAAATAATTTGGCCAATAAAATTTTATGGCTCATGTTCCTGCTCCAATAAAATTTCATCGCTCATGTATCAATGCCAAGAATCATGCATTACCAACATCCAATGAAATATCATCATCGATAGAATAAGGTCATCGCTGATGTATCTTTGACAGGGTTTGCGCATCACCAACAAGGGTGTCTTTGCTAATAAATGAGAATTCGTCATCAATATAACAAAGCCATCACTCTTCCATCAATGACAAAGGATTTGCATGAGTGATGTGAATTTAATGATTTAATATCATCGTCGATAGAACAAATTCATTGCTAATGCATGAGCGGTAGGGCTTGCGCATCATCGACAAAGGGGGTTTTGCTAATAATCTCGATAAAAACAATATTATCATTTTTATTAAGCCTAAATGTTTTGGCATGAATTTATATTAATGAGAATTTTTCACCAATATAATAAAGCCATCACTCTTCCATCGACGACAAATGCTAATGCACGAGGGACACAAATTTAAGGATTTAAATTCTATCGTCAATAGAACGAGGTCATCATCGATGCATCCACGATAAGAGTTTGGCATGAGTAATAAATATTATTCATCATTTGTAAAATTAAAAAAAAAGCTCAAAATATGAGAGCTTGGGTAAAATGACAGTCTTTTAATCATCAGGATTTAATATTGGAAGCCCTAAAATTTAATAATTAAAATTAAAAGCCAAAACATTAGAAAATAATAAAAATTAAAAATTAAAATAAAAGGCTAATGTTAAACCTTAGGCAAACATTCAATAAATCTAAAATCATCAATATTAATAGTAATAATACCAAATTTTGATTTTCTTTCATCGCTAAAGTCTTAAATAGGATTTTTCTTCTATGTCTACAGGTGATTGAACCATGGGGTGAACAAGGAAGTCGAACAGTCAAGAAAGGAAGTCGAATGATTGAATGATATTCATTGAACCTAGACTGAAACCTGACCAGTCGGTGCATGATAGACTAGAAGGAATGTGATGATTCAACTACCCCAAAGCTTCCTAGAGACAATTATCTTAGTTGAATACAACGTATGATAGCCCAGATATTGCTATGATACATTCATAGAAATTAGTGACAGAGAGGATGCCAAGTGGCTACATATGCACCAAGTGTCAAGAACACAATTATAAAATCTAAATTATAAAATAAGTCTTTCAAGCCAGAATTAATCATCAGGTATCAGAATAGAAAATTGTTGTAAAAGGTATTTTGAGTGTTTTGTTCGGCTTGGATGTATTTCCCCTTTGTCATATTTGTCTTTCGTCTCTCAATTCTTTTCACCTTTGTAAAGGTACAACTAAGGGTTGAGTAGCTCACCTGAGATCATTTCTTAGGAGTTTCTTGAGGAGTTAGAGTCTATATGTCAATATGATGAGGATAGTATATTGCATTCCCTTATTATGATATTTGAATGGGGTGAAAATTATATTATGTTATTTGGGAGACCTGAGCACACTACTAGGCTCTAATATTGTAATCATTTGATATTGAACATAATACAAATTATGGCTTCTACTCTTTGGCATATTTTGGTGCAATGTGTGTATGTCACTTGTCTGTATATTACATTATTTGAATATGTAGGTAAATATTGTTTTGCGGATTTAATACCTATGTTGATTACGTTATTCGAATGAATATGGGTATGCCATTAATTTCTTTTTTTTTCTCACTGTTTTATAGAATTGGTTAAGTTTTGCTATAGTCATCCAATGGACAAGATACCAGTATGCATTCTTGAAACTAAAGCTATAAATGCTATGTTTGCTTGGTCATCATAAAAATCCATTATAATTCATTAAATCTGGTAGAGCTTAGCAAGACTAAAATTCATTATCAATTAGGCTCATTGTGGGGTGTCCAGACCCAACCTACGTTCTTAAGGATTTAGTGTTTTAGGTTAAAGAGGTGAGTTTACCAGAGCTCACATATTGTTGTGATTAGGAAGTTTTGGTAGCGTGACAACCAATATTTTAAGGATATCAAAATTTTCCACAACAGTTTCTAGTACCATTACCGAGGATAGAATATTCATGATTTTAGACCTGATATTCCAAGATATTTTTTTATTGGCTATTCACACTGGCCCGTCAAACTTACACCAACAATTTTTGGCGCTATTGTTAGGGATAGACTGTTTGATGTTTATATGTTCATAAATTCTGTCTCCTCACGATAATTTTTTTTACCCACCAATGCCAAAGTTTTATGGCACTGTATACCTCCATTTATCTGAGAGACTAAGAGAATTTAAAAGTCGAGCAATATTGGCCTGAGTGAGATTCTGTTGCATCGAAGTGTTGATGAATATGAATGAACCCAAAATATAGAGGAAAGAAGAATTTGTCCTGGAACATATGAGATGGGGTGGTAAGCAAATCTTTCAATAATTCAAGGATCCAGAGGTATTTTTTTGAAACTGAAAAACCTAGTTTATAGAATTGAATCATATCATAATGGTAAGGTTTTGTTAAAAAATAAAGTTCCTTTATATAGTGGTTCTAGCATCTTAATTTATTTTGATAAGAATATTTTAATCTTCTATCATCACCCTTGTGATCATGATGAATAACCAAAATAATTCATACCTTCAGACCTGGAGAGCTAATAGGTACATGTCTTTTCAATTGCCTCCTCACCTTCATCGATTACCCATTAAAGCCCCTAAATACTTGACCAAGTTCCTAGGTAACAATGTTGTCATTAGAGAAGAACATATCCAAAGTTTTTTGTACACCTTAGATAAATTGGAAGTCGAAGAAGAAGATGTGGCTCTTAGGCTATTTCAATAAACCTTAGAGAAGGATGATATGGATTTGTTCAATAGTCTACCATTGCATTACATATCAGATTTTCAATAAATGGAAGAAGTATTTTTAGAAAGGTATGGTGAGGATATAAATATGCGTTCACTCATAACTAAATTTGCTGCAACAAAAAAGAGCAAAATAAATTGGTTAATGACTTCAAAAAAAATTCATCAAGGTTAAAAATAAAATTTCTAATAAGTTAGCTCTTAACGATCAATAGTCCATTTGCTTTTATAAGAATGCTTTCTCTGTAGAATTCAATTATGAACTAGGGAAAGAGCAAGTAAACACTATTGATGAGTGCATGAATAAGGTTGTTCATGTAGAAAGGAATATGATCGATAGTAAATTCCCTTTCTATTGCCCTACCTATAATTCACCTCATAAGCCTTCTAGTTGTGCCATCTATTTAGCTTCACATCCCAACATGAACCTTAAGGAATGACCTAGTAAAGAAGTCAGGACCAATTTATATTGCAAGGATAAACACCCTAAATATAAAGGAGATATTGAGGTCTATCAAGAACATAGAACTTTAATATCCAAAATAGAGCAACATTTGCTGAAACCTCTAATGTCATACTCAATGAAGTCAAATGGGAATCACTTATAGCAGTAGTAGATCTTTTTCAAGAAATCCATGCCATGGACTTTGAGATTATAATAGATGAGATGAATACTCCTAATATGGATGATATGAGAGAACAACATTTAGAAGAAGAGGCACAGTCCAAAAAAATAATGTAGACTGAGGAAGAAAGGTTGATAAAAGGTCAACAACTGAGAATGATGAATCAAAAGATAAAGTTATTATTGAATAATTTGGTGCAGAAGAAGACCACAAAACTAAATTTATTGATCACAAGTTTGAAAATATTATTTAGTCTGAAGAATATATCAGTGTCTATCTTATCAATCATGAAAAAAGAACTTTATTTCTTAGGGAATAAAATCACTATCAAGATCCTGATAATAGATTTGATGATATCAAACAAAATCAGTCTATAATAGTAGAAGTTTAAAAAATATTCTGACCAATAATTTCGATATACAAGATATACAAGAACAACACTCAGAAGAAGAGACACTATCCAACGAAAAAGTATAGAATTAAGAAGAATAATTTGATGAAAGGGAAACAATGAATAATGAGGAGTCTAAATATGGGGTCTTTTTAAGTCTAATGCAGAAGAGAACCATAAAATATAATGGATTGATTACAAGACTAAAAATATAATTAATTTTGAAGAAGATATCAATATCTGTCTTAACAGTCGTGAGCAAAGAAATTTATTTCCTAGTAAAGAACATCATCATCAAGCCCTTTAAGACAGATTTGATAAAATCAAATAATATCAACCTATAATAGCAGAAGTTTCAAAAAACCTACAGATAAATGATTTTGATATATCAAAAATGCTAGAACAACATTCAGAAGTAGGGATATTATTCAACAAAAATGTATAGGCTAAAGATGAAAAATTAATAAACGGTCAACAACTGAGGATGGATCATCTGAAGAGGAGGTTATTCCTGATAATACCAATGTAGAGGAAGGCTATGAGACATAATTGACTAATAATGAGCCTAAAAGTATAGTTCAATCTAAAAAAATATTGGTCAGAGGATCATAGCACAAAAACAAGTAACAAATATTGAATGCATGGATGACTCTCTTAATTTTTTTAGGCCATCTGAAACAAAGCCCCTCCATGTCTTCCAAATATATATGTCAGAATCAATAAATGAATACTCTTCCCACAATCACCCACCTGATAAGAGAGCCTAATATAACATTGTATTCAATCGACTAAGTCTTTCTTCTACAAATAATTGTTCCCCTGTTTCTGTTTTAAGTGTAAAATAAATCAGATTAAAACAAGTCAAATCAAATAAAATCATCCAATTCGTAGTATTCATGGGTGTGGAAAATGATGTTGGTCTCTTTTCTGACTTTCCATCATGTTCGTTAAAAGGTTTTTGTCCTAGATAATATCACATTTGTTACCTCATTTCAGAGTAAAATTCCCAATGCCCAACCCATCATTAGGAGCCCCACAAGAATTGGTTAGTCTAACAGAAGATACATCATGAAAAAACAAATATAAAAAATGCATAAAGTGTGACTATAGTGTTGGACATTTGAGGTAATTTGAGGCATTTTATGTTGTCATTGATGTCACATGGATCATATTTGGTTTTGGTGGCCAAAATATTTCATAAATAAGCATTTATGATATTTTGGAAAGCATGGCTATTTACTTTTATGAAAACCAAGGTAGGCAAAATAAAAGGTTTTATTTAAAACCATGGTGGGTTTATGTGGAAAGGGATTTTCTTAAAATCCAAGGTGGAATTTTGTTTCATCGAAAAAGGACCTCCGGTGATGAAGATATTAAATTTTAAAGTTTAAGTTTAAATTAATGGAGGGCCAACCTATGTGCAATTAATGGAGGTTGGCATATATATATATATATATATATATATATATATATATATATATATATATATATATATA
The DNA here is from genome assembly GCA_028583015.1 of Wollemia nobilis. NCBI lineage: Eukaryota > Viridiplantae > Streptophyta > Pinopsida > Araucariales > Araucariaceae > Wollemia > Wollemia nobilis. The sequence continues at coordinate 3,604,347 of JAQPPZ010003147.1, forward strand.
TATATATAAAGGTTTCAATTTATTTTGAAAAGGGGGCATATTATATATCATAGGAAATATTATTTCGAGGGCTATTTGACTAACTTATTTAGAAGGAGAAATAAGGTGTGTGTAAAGAGATATTTCTGATTTTGCAAAGGGGTTCCAAAAGTGAAGTTTGCCTTGTTCTTTTTCAAGAGGATTAATTCTTTCATGAGGTGACAAGGTATGCAATATTGTGATCTATTTTATTTTATGGTATAAGTGGTTTTGGGAGTGAAAAGGTTATGCAATGTTTTGATTTATTTTATTTTATGGTACAAGTGGTTTTAGGAGAGATAAGGAAGTTGTGCAAATAAAGGCCTTGGTGATGATTATTGAAAAGTGGATTAATGTTGATTATTTTGTGATCTACTAACCCTTGTGAATATTGGCAAAAGGATTGTGTGATTGTGGTATATTTACAAAGAGGTTTTTCATATTCATAAAAGGTATGGGCACATTCTCCTATTGATTTTTTATGGTGGTTGATTTCTGAAATATCATTGGAGGGAAAATGATTGCTTGTGGTTTCCTTTTCGAAAGTGGTTGGTTGAATGCTTCAAGGTTTTCTGAATTGAGAGTTGTGTCTAAACCTTTTTTGATAAGCATAGTTGTTGAAGCCCATTGGTTGTAAAAGAACTTGAGGTAGAAAAGAACATGAGTATCATTGTTATGTGATATTTGTGGTTGAGCATTGTTGAAAATATTTGAGTTGGTTGATACATACTTGGACTAGGTTGTGTGAGAAAGACTTGTTCCTTGTGATGATTGGTTGAGTTGAGTTGATTGAGCCTATTCAAGTGATGTGTGAAGTGATTATTCAAGTTCTATGAAAAAAACTATTCAATAATTCTATGTTGAGTTGAGATTGAGGTTAGAACATATTAAGTCTCTAAAAATTCTCTTTATGCTTCTATGAGTTGATTTGAGTTGAGTTGAGATTGATTTGGGTTGAGAGTGAGTTTATAACATATTGAGTCTCTAAAAATTATCTTTATGCTTATATTAGTTGAGTTGAGATTTATTTGGGTTGAGAGTGAGATTAGAACATATTGAGTCTCTAAAAATTCTCTTTATGCTTCTATGAAGTTGAGTTGAGTTGAAATTGCCATTCATTGTTGAGTTTATTTTGAGTATTACTTGAGCATGATTGATTGAGCCTTTGAGAAGGTCTTTGGGATAGATTTGAGGATAGTGTTAGGACAGATTTGTGGATAATTTTGGACAAGTTCTTGGTGAGCTTGCTAGAGCAGATTTGGGCAAGTTCTTGGTGAGCTTGTTAGAGCATATTTGGGCAAGTTCTTGGTGAGCTTGCTAGAGCATATTTGGGAAAGTTCTTAGTGAGATTGCTAGAGTAGATTTGGGCAAGTTCTTGGTGAGCTTGCTAGAGTAGATTTGGGCAAGTTCTTGGTGAGCTTGTTGGAGCAGATTTGGATAGGTTTTGTGTGAACTTGTTATTCAGCATTGGACAGGTTCTATGTGAACTTGTTAGGACAGGTTTTGTGTGAGCTTGTTATTCAGTTTTGGACAATTTTTGTGTGAGCTTGTTAATCAAGTTATGTGTAAACCTATTGAGCAGGTTCTTAGTGAGCCTATTGATAGAGCTTTGGAGGTGACATAGTACAGAGGATAGAGTATCAGTGGATAGAGATCCAACAACTAGCACAGTTGAAGATATATCTGAGTGAGGAGTCTTCAAGTCGAGAGAGGTCCACCAGTCAATGCAGTAGAGAGACAAAGTCTTCTAGAAGATCACATAGCTATAGCATAAGGGGAAAGAGTTATCCTATGGAAGAGATCCACAAACTTGATATTAGGGGATTAACATCTCCTTTGGACAGAGATCCATAAACATTGTAATTGGGAGTGATTCCCAAAGAGATTGATTGAGAAAGTTTTAGTAAAATATTTTCTTCGTGGAGTAGCCCACATTGGGTGAACCACATAAATTGTGGTGTCTCTATTGTATATGGTTTTTGTGCATTGCTTTGATTACTACTATTGATACTGCTATATTTACACAACATAATATTAATTTGGAAGAAAAAGTAAAAAGTGGTTTTATATTGTTCACCCTCCCCTCTCAGTATAAGCTTGTTTTCTTCATGTAGTCTATTATTCTATGGAATAATCAAGAGTTGAGAGTGTATCCTAGGCCATTTAGATAAAAACTAAAGGAATTTGAACTCACTCGATATCCTAAGGTTATAAAGTTGTTTTTGTAAAATAGGATCATTGACCTTCTCTTGGTTTTCATGATACTTTATTTTTGCCTCATCACCATTTGTGTCCAACCGTGGCTATGTTTTTGTCTCCTTAGAATATTTTTACTATGCACCATATTTTTAATAGACTTGTTCTAACCAGAAAAAGAAAGAGGATCTAGAGTAAGGAGAGATGACACTAAGATCTTATGGGCCAAGTTTTAGGCAATTGTCCCACAAGTCTAGAGCTACAATAGATTAGGTGGAAGGTACTATGTGTTATGTTGAAGCTTCACATCTCCCATAAATTTTAAGGTTATTTTAGGATCATGAAGAACGAAGTCATTATTGACAAGATGCTTTGAGCTAAAAACATATACACTCTTATTTTTAGCCTTACAGATTTCTAACCTAGCACGTGCTTTGTAATTCATCATGATTCTATCTGGATAACCTCTACTAGGGATATAGACACCTGACTGGTAGTAGAGTAGGTCCAGAGAAAATAAAGGTCATATCCATCGGGGTTATAGATGCCTGGATGGCAGTGGAGCAATGCAAAGGTGAAGATCATTCTCTCAAATATTAAAAAAAACATAAATAATGCAAATAAACTGTGTGTTTGGGGTATCTAGATAACCTCTAATGGGACTATAGATGCCTGGATAGTAGTAGAGCAAGGTCCAAGGAAAATTGATGTCATCTCCATCGGGGCTATAGACGCTTGGCTGGAAGTGGAGCAATGCAAAGGTGAATATCATTCAGAGTGAAATACTTAATAGGCTCAACTCCTACCAATATGATAAAATTTTGACTGATCAAGGAATAAGAATGAATGCACAAAACACACACAAGCCAAGGCATGATGACACAACAACTTCCAAATAAATCTGCCTCAACTCCATCTTAAGACATTACCGATAGATCTGTTGCTCCATAAGTGAAAGTTCATTTATTTTTAAACTGAATCATCAGATTTTACTGATCAAAACCAAGGTCAATACTTTAGTACCTTCCCTTTGTTTTCTTTTCAAATTTTAGTCTGAATTTTTGTGGTCTCTTAATTTTTAACCAAATATTTTGGAGTTCTCAGAAGCATTCATGTGCCATTCATGCTACCTGTCCCAGTCAGAGCCTGTGTTGTACCCTATAATTACAACTTAATTTTCACCCCATTTTTTTGAAAATTTACCATAATTAATGTCTAGGTGAACTTAGGTTGCAAGGCTCAATTTTTTATGATTCCAAAGAATTAAATTTTTGGGTTTAATTTGAATTTCTGGCTCACATCAAGACTTTAAATATTTCTGATTACATTGAGGTTTAAAAATTGTTGGCATTTTACATTATTCAAGACTTGGATTTAGCTACATTCATTTAAATTCAATAAATTTGAATATTGGCATATAATCTGCATTATTTTGGTTGTATTACCTCAAAAAATTCAAGTCCTGAGGTTTTATTAAATTAAAATCCATTTTAGGGCATTCCAATCTCGTCACTTTTACCCTACATTTTGATGTGAAATTGATATGGCCATAACTCGAGCTACAAAACTTAATTTGGGATTATTCAAAAATTGGTAGAAATATCTTGATCTCATCTTCACAGTGGCACTAAATTTTCAGAATTTTAACTATCAAGTTTTTCCAAAAATAGCAATTTATAGTAGCATCATGTGAACTTTATAATGACGTATCTCATGAACCATGATTAATTTTTAGATTATCTAAATATATTTGAGTACCCATTTGGCCCATTTAGATACCTAAAAATTTTTGTAATATTTTGAGCACTTTGAATTTTGCCCTATTTTTGGCACTTCATGATGACTCAGAGCTCCGGGTCAGATTTGGTCTCCATTAACCAAGACTAAAATCAGTCCTTGGATGAGTATATAAATTGCTATGATATCTATAATAACCTCTCATTTTTCTATGCAAAATAATTCATTTTTAATTTGGTGCCAAAGTTTGCAAACTCAGATCTTGGGAAAGCTTGTCGTTGATAGACCAAAGCCATCGCTCTTACATCGGTGACAAAGATCTTCTATCATTGAATGGAATATAACTTCAATAAAATATCATTGATATACCAAATCCATCACTCTTACATAAACGAAGAATATTTCAATCGATGATCGCATAAAGTCTTAGCTTGAGGAAAAAATAATAATCACTCTTACAAAAGCCTCATCGTCGATGCAATCAGTGACAATGCAATCTGATTAGTGACAGTGTAATTTTGGTAGACTTCATCACTCTTCAAGAAATACCATCACTGATGTAATAATAAATAATGCAATTTTATCAACGATAGTGTATTTTTGGCACCCTTCATTGCTCTTCGAGAAAGCCCATCGGTAATGCAATCAGTGACAATGCAATCTGATCAGCAATAGTGTATTTTTTTTAGCCTTCATCACTCTTTGAGAAATCCCATCGGTAATGCAATCAGTGACAATGGTCTCACATCAGCGACAAGGTTTTTTATGAGCGAATGCAATAATTAATTAAGTTTGAATACTTAGGGTATTTTAATTTTAAGGATGTCAAGAAGATATTAATATTGAAGTCTTGAGAAAAATGATAAATAATTTGGCCAATAAAATTTTATGGATCATGATGGACAAAGGGGATTTTTGCTAATAATCTCAATAAAACTAATATTTTCATTTTGATTAAGCCTAAATGTTTTGACATGAGTTTAATATTAATGAGAATCCATTGTCGATACAATAAAGCCATCATTCTTCCGTCGACGATAAAGGCTAATGCATGAGGGACATGAATTTAAGGATTTAAATTTTATTGCCAATAGAACGAGGTCATCGTTGATGCACCCATGACAAGAGTTTGGCATGAGCGATAAATATTATTCATCGTTTGTGAAATTTAAAAAAATGACTTTTTAAGCCTGAAATATGAGAGCCTCGCTAAAATGACAAAGTCTTTTAATAATTGGGATTTAATATTGGAAGCCCTAAAATTTAATAATTAAAATTAAAATCCAAAACATTAGAAAATAATAAAAATTAAAAATTAAAATAAAATGCTAATGTTAAACCTTAGGCAAACATTCAATAAATCTAAAAACATCAATATTAATAGTAATAATACAATAATTTGATTTTCTTCTATCGCCAAAGTGTTAAATGGGATTTTTCTTCCGTGTCTATAGGTGATTGAACCATGGGGCGAACAAGGAAGTCGAACAGTCAAGAAATGAAGTTGAACGATCAAAAGATATTCATTGAACCTGGACTAAAATTTGATCGATCAATGAATGACAAACTAGACGGAATGTGACGATTCAACTACCCCAAAGCTTCGTAGAGATGATTCTCTTAGTTGAATACATCCCGTGATAGCCTAGATCTTGCTATGATACATTCACAAAAATTAGTGGTAGAGAAGATACCAAGTGGCTACATATGCACCAAGTGTTCAGAACATAATTACAAAATTCAAACTATAAAAGAAGTATTTCAAGCCAAAATTAATCATCGGGTATCACAATAGCAAAATATATTTTGAGTGTTTTGTTTGGGTTGGCTATATTTTCCCTATGTCATATTTGTCTTCCATCTCTCGATTCTTCTCACCTTTGTACAGGTACTGCTGAGAGTTGAGTAGCTCACCTGAGATCATTTCTGGGAGTTGCTTGAGGATTCAGAGTCTATATGTCACTACAATTAGGATAGTAGATTGCATTCCCTTGTTACGACATTTGAACGGGGTGAAAATTGTGTTGTATTCTTTGGGAGACCTGAGCACATTGCCAAGCTCTAATATTGTAATTATTTAGTATTGAACATAATAAAAATTCTAGATTTTGCTCTTTGGCATATTTTAGTGCAATATGTGTATGTCACTTGTTTGTATATTACATTATTTGAATCCGTATACAATGTTTATTTCACTAATTTAATACCTATGTTGATTACGTTATTCAAATGAATGTGGGTATGTTAGTTATTTCCTTATTTTTCTCATTGTTTCATAGAATTGGTTAAGTTTTGCTATAGTCACCCAATAGACAAGGCATCGGTCTACATTCTTGAAACTGAAGCTATAAATGCTATGTTTTCTTGGTCATCATAAAAATCCATTATAATTCATTAGATCTGGTAGAGCTTAGCAAGACTGAAATTCATTATCAATTAGGCTCATTGTGGGGTGTCTAGACCCAACCTGCATTCTTAAGGATTTAGTGTTTCAGGTTAAAGAGGTGAGTTTACCAGAGCTCACATATTGTTGTGATTAGGAAGTTTTGGTAGTGTGACAACCAATATTTTAAGGATATCAAAATTTTCCACAACACTATTTATTATAAATTTTGTGGTTGCACTTGTGTTTCAGGAAGGAAACTAGAAATCAAGATTCGGTAAAGTGGACTATGATAGTGCGATGTTTTGGAAATATTGCTCTACTAAGATGCAATGCATAAATAGTAGAGGTGAAGTTTTTATATTTTGAAGGCTTCTATAGAAAAATGTCAAGAAGGATGTTGAATTCTAGAATATTTGTATTCATTCAAAAAATGAAAAGATCTAGAAAATGAAAATCAAGAATACAAACATTTAATGTAAAATGATGTAGGTTTCTAGCTATAGCATCTCAATTGAGATGAGAAGTATATCTATTTATAAACTATTAAGATCTAAATAAGAGAGTTGTAATTTGTCAAGGGTGGGAAACCCGAGTACAACCCTTTATTATCCAACAAAAAAATATTCATATCCCAAAAAATAAATATACTTTGGTATTCTTTTTTTTATATACAAACATTAGTGACACATGTAACATGCATCTTAAGACCTCTATCATGACTCAATAAAATATGTCTAGGTTTATGTGAAAATTCATATGACATACATTGAAAGGTTTTATCATGACATAGTAAAATATTAGTAGGCTCATATTTAGATAAGTACTCAAATCCATATGATGCACTAAAAGGATTCAAGAAGACACATGATATAATTCTCAAAAGCTAACTGTATTTTTTTAATAGCATAAAAATTTGATACATTAAAGGACCATAATTCCTCTTGAAATATGGGACATGATGTGGTAAGAACTTTTATGCAAATACCTCAATTGATTTTTATTTTATATAGTAGCAATATTTCAATTATCTATGCTCATCCACCTACATGAAATTTGTAGGTTTTATATTTCAATTATACTTGTATTTATAGGCATTAAGTTCATATGATATTTTTGTAATGTTGCCCAAGTATCCTCATTATCATACTATATAAAATATAATATGAGCTTGGACATAATTACCATATTGTATAACACTTAAAGGAGATGACACTAACACAAAAGTCAAAGCAAAAACTAATCAATAAAAAACCATAAATATGGAGTATTTGGCATGCAAAATAATTCTCTAAGATGAAGAGAAAAAAATTATTAGACTTGAAATCAAAAGAATAAAAATATAATATGATGCCTCTTGATAGGAAGGCAGGCCCAATGCATAAAAAAAAATAATAACAAGAGTAAGACTCAAGTGAATGTATGATGACTCTTATTGGAAAAGAAAACATGCATGCTAGGGAGATGCACTTTTAAAAATAGATCAGATCAAATAACAATCCCATCAAATAAGACACTAAAAACAATACACACATTAATCAACAATAGAGTAAATGATACTCACCAAAACTAATAAATTGAATAGCAATACAAAAATCAAGAGGGAAGCAAATAGTCGGTCAAATATGAAACTAACTCCATAATTTTATAGAGCAATGTTATTGCATTATTGCATCAACGTTGTCACTTAAAGTAGAATTATTGTTGAAATATAGGAATAACAAATAATAAAAGCCATAATACATTTTAAGACAAATCAAACACAAGAAAAATAGAAAACACAAAGCAAAAAATAAAAATGAATGCACCAAGAAAATTAAAGAGAGGCAACTAAATGTAAAAGACACTAGGCATAAAATTGCTTGACATGTATGGAGTTAATGGGTTCCTCTAACTCAATACCATCTCTCTAGTTTTAATGCATCAAATAAATACACTAATTTTATGATATACTGGCCCATTCATCTATGAATAATTTTTTCTTTACACTTTTCATGGATTTTATCAACGTTTAAGACAAGGTATCCAATAATGAAAACATGTTGGTTGACTCATTTTTTATATTGTTTAACCACATAGTATTTATAGACATTATTATGTTGGAGAACACAAAATGCTTCTTATCAAAGGTGATGATTTGACAAGTAAAGCCTCACAAGAATCTTGATGATATTTATTATGATCCAACAAATTTCTCAAAGAAATATACAAAGAAGGAATTTCAACCAACAGGTAAAATTAGTTTAATACCATAAAAAATAAAAATGAAGTATCCCTTTGGATGTATGTATATTGATACAATATGCCCATAATGCTTGATATAATTTAAGTGGAAATATGAGACCATTTGATGATTCTTTTAAGAATATTTACCAATTTAATATAACCACGGTTATAAGTAACTTTGCATACAAATAAAAATAGGAATAGGCTATAGGACCAAGACTTGTTATTGCTAATAGACTTTGATTAAGAGGAATAGGATAAATTTAGATTTAGAATCCCAAAAAAACTTTATTTCAATGCACCTTCATGCTAGAAAAAAAGGATTAGTACCAATAAAATTCAATCATTCCAATGGGCTCATCATAACATAAAATAGTTTTGGATGTTACTAGTGAAGATTGTGGGGGCACAACATCTTGGATCAAATTTACTTGAGATTTAGACTTTCTAATACCAACACCTCTTTATGTGGTGTTATTTTAGATGATAAATATTTATCAAGATTAATCATATGTATGGGATGTCATGTAGGATTGGTAGGCCTATGATCCTCGATGGAATTATTTGTTAGTATTTATACTAGGTTTCAAACTAAATATTGAATTGAACACTTTCTTGGAAAAGACGTTAATATTAGAAGAGAAATAGATTCCAAATAGGTTGTTTAAAGCTACCCAAATTTTTGAATTAATCTATGGATAGAGTAAGCTATGGTCTATAAAATAAAACTATCAATATGTGGCATTATCACCTCTTTAAGTGTCATTAGTGATGCAAGGAAATAAGGAGAAAATTGATTGTCAAGGGTCTAGAATGGCATTTATTTTAACTTAAGAAAGATAGCAAATATAGAAAAATTATGTGTATAATAGTTTATAATGATTGATTTATTAACGTGTCCTATTATTTGAATATTGAAAAACATGAGTTTTAACTTTTTTAATTTAATTAACCTCAATGGAGATAACAAAAATGTTTATGTTCTTATTTTGTTATAGAAATGTTTTATATCTAAGACATCCACTATTTCTCATCACATAGTAAGCATATAAATCCATCATTAACATCCAAAAAGAAATCATCAATAAAAATGGGAATCTCTATGGACCCTACTTTGTACTGATCCATACTACCTAATATAGTTTGGCTAATAAAAGGGGTATGAATAGAGTCAATAGCACAAGATTCATTCAGTTTTAGACATGTTCCACTTTATTCACCAAGATTGGCATCATCTTCATAATAAGTTACTTTCCTTTACTTGTTTTACACATACTCTAGCTTTTTTTAATCTAGCCAAATTTTGATAAAATGGATTAGATCTTCTCTAGGCTTAGACCTAAAAAAGAGAAGTAGCTTGTTGCTTATTTCTTGTGAATTAGAATTAATCACATCAATATCAATTTAATTATATTTTGATTTATAAATATTATTAGGAATGATAGGTACCTTTTCTTCTCATAAACATACATCAATATCCAATATGTAAAAATATTAAATCAATCACAAAATAATCCATACAGGAGATAAGATATGAAAATATCCTTTATGTAGGGCAACAACAACATTATTATTTATATAAGAAATCACTCCAAATATTTTCCATGGTGGGTTTCACTCCATGAGTAATAATAGTTTCAATACTATTTTTTTTTATTGATAAAAGAAACAAGGATTTTGAAAGGAGTCCCACAATATTTTACAAGGAAGCAGTGGGGAGAAAAATAACCAAAGGTCACTGATTACTCATCCCAAAGTCCTAAAACACAAAAGACAAAAAACTATAGGGATCCAGCCATCTCACGATCCAACCTCGAGGTCCCCACATCCCACAAAGAGTGTAGAGACAACAACTAACACATAAGCACAAATGAGAAGAAAATAAACCTGTATAAGACAAAAAGGAACTACCCTAGACCTTGGGGTTCTTAAAAATGACCCCATGATCATTCTTACCAGAAGTTGGATCAACCAAAATTTGGCATAGAAGATAGTTCACCTCTTTAGTGAAATCCACTACTGCATTTAGGGTTTCCAAAATTGAATGTTGGTTATCCTCAACTAGCTTGATCAATTGTAGGTGGTTGCAAGTATCCACAATGCTAGGAGGAGGGATAGAATCCTTATCTAAAGGCTTAGCTTTTTTCTTTGCATGGGACTGATCATCCAAATCTGAATGGTCAACCAAAATAGGGGTGCTCTCCTTATTTATTGATTTTGTAGATAGTATTTTATAATATCTCATCCTTCCCCCCTAAAACCTTTGGAAGACATCAAGATACCACCATATCTTACACTCTTTTCACCCATCTTAGGGGAGACCGAGGAGCTTGTAGATGGTAGGGAAAATCGTGTTCTTTTCCTCTTAAGTCTAATTTAATGTCAAGTGTGCATGGGAGAGATTCGTTAGAATATTTTCTTTCCCACTTGAGAGTCTCTTTCCAAAGGAGACTCCGAGAATATGAAGATTCTCAACACAACTAGACTCCTACTTAATGTTTTTTATCACGCCTTGTAGAATTTGATGTTATGCTTATTTGATCGATGTTTTGTGGATTTATTTAAAGAAAACACCTAATATTTTGGATCACTATCTATATCGACTCTTTTTAAGTCTTAACGATTATTTAAACCTAAAATTCAATGATAATCTAAATGCAATGCTAAGGCTTTTATCATACAAATGCAAGAATACAAGATCTATCCTATATGCTTTTCAAGTTTGAATGAGCTAACTAGGAGTTTTGATATTTCAAGGTAAAACAAGAGAAGATGCAAGAAGACAAGTTAGCCTAAATGCAACTAAATTATTTTTTATTCTTTGCCTATGTACTTGAAAATTATTAATAAGCTAATATTAAGTCTAGGGTTCCTTGAACCCACATGTTGTAGGTGAGTTGGAGAGGGTAGGTCAATCCTCCATGGGAAGTCCTTGGTTTGAATCTCCACCCTACCAAACGCACGTTGGGTACCTAAAATCCAGTTGATAATGCTGGTGCGGTGAGGGTCGGGTGTGGCTTTCGGGTGATTTTGATGGTGTAGAACCCCCTGGTAATGGTTTCTCAGACCAAGGTGGTCCCACAAGGTTTTTTTTCTAAATTAAAAAAAAAATATAGGGTTCCTTGATTGATTGGTTTAGAGATGTTTTGTAAAGTAATCGAGACATTTTGTAAAGCAATTAAAGCATTTTGTAAATGATTTGGATTTCTAGTTAAGATTCCTTAATTTTCCAAATGAAATATGATTTTAAGACACAAAACAATAGAAAATAGAAAGAAAACATAGAGAAATAAGAAATGTAGGGCTAGGGAAGTTCCAAGTGGCAGGATCACCTCTCTTTGAATCATGTTGCCAAATTCACCACTAAAACTACCAAATTTGCCATTGCTACCAAATTTACCACTAGGGCTAGTGATTTTGATATTTTCACAAAAAGAAAAAATTTAGGGTTTTATGCTTTGAGGGGTCTATCTGAGGGTTGGATAGGGTAGAAACTTGTCTAAATAGCTGATCAGACCCCTTGTTGATGAAAAAATTGAGTATGCTTACCTCCTAAAATGGATTTTTGGCCTTTTACCAAATTCACCACTAGTTTTTACCAAATTTACCACTAGAAAATTTGGTCAATGATGAATTTGGTTTTGAGTATTTTTTGGTTGAAAAATTCATCACTAACTATGTAGGATGGTGAATTTGGTCTAAACACAAGATTTTGAAGGTTTTGGGGGCTATTTTGAGTGGATTTGGATGGGGTTTTGGGCTGAGATTGCAGGGGAATAATACTAATAGTGTTTTCTAAGTCTATGAATGATATAATTAGAGATCTAAGCTATTTAATTAAGTAATTTAATGACTAAATTTAAATGTATGTGAAAAGAGTGAAAATGGTATATATGATTGAAATTTCAATCAAATGGGGATGCAAAGAAGTGATAAATATATGTAGTTGTGCTAGGAATGATCTAAAATAGCTAATATAACTTTTAATAATAAAAAAATTAGCATTTAACAGTGTAAGATTGATGAAATTGATAAAATATGGAAGTGTTTCCCAAGACTTAAAGAAATCTACAACAGTAAATAAGTGAGTAATATGATCTTAATTGTAATTAAAATGGAAATCCATAGGGCCAAAAACATGTGCAATGATTTTAGTAATGATATAAAATAGCTAATTCAACCTCTAGAAAAAGCAAATTAGCATTTAGTAGTGGGAATTTAATGAGAATGCTAAAATATGTAAAATTTCCCCAAAGCTTGTAAAATTTATAGCAGTTAATAAGAAATGAAGGGGAATTGTAATGGGGGATGCTTGAAACTTAGCAAAAGGAGGAGATAACAAGGCAATAATAGCCTTGTATCCTCAACACCCTACCTTTGATGATAATAGAGAAGTGATGTGTGTATGAAATGTAGAATCACATACAATGCATGAAAGAGGAAATTATAAAATAAATGACTATATTAAATCTGTGCTTGTAAAATATAGAAGTATGGAAATTATATGAGAATGGAGGAAAATAGAGGGTTAGCATGCTTCCTATATCATTAAAATAATTATAAACAAAATACATCAAGTAATATGATGTAAAATTTAAAGAAAAAATGCATTAAAACCCTGTAAAAAAGTGAGTTATGATCAAAATAAGGATGGTATATGCATACAATCTAGAATGGACCTACAAAATAGATGTTAGATATCAAATGGAGGTGATATTATTGAAGAATGGGCTGAAAATACAATGTTAGATGGCTGTAAATAAATATTAGAACCCTGCAAAGAAGGAATTAGAGGCATAAAACATAGAAAATCCAAAAGGAAAGCACAAGTTAGCAAGGCTACAACCTAGAGGATAAAATGTAGTGAAGCAAAGCTAAAAGGAGAGAAGGAAGATGTTGGGAGAGCTATCTTCCTTACCTCCAAGATAACCTCCTTGCCCCAAGTCCTCCTTGCCTTGCTTGGCTTGCCTCCAAAATGCTTGTAGAATGCCTCAAAATATTGGGAAATGCTTGAAAATGGAGAATGTTATGGAAGAAGAGCTTAGAAGGAAGGTGTGGGTGTGTTTTCGCACCCCCATACTTTTTGTAAAATATGATGTTTTCTCTTTAGAGAGTTCACCAAGTTTTGAAGGCATTGATGGATGGGCAAAAAATACCAAAGTAGCAGCAATAACCATGGGCAGATCAAACCAACGAATGGGTGGAAAAATCAAGCAAGGCAGGCGATTTGAGCGAGAAGAATCCCACCCTCAAAACCTTGGGCAAAACTTTTTGAAAGGCCCACCCACCTTGTTGGTTGGAAATTTTAAAGGACTAGTGTGAGCAGAAAAATTTGTACAATTCTACCCTTGGGAGAAATATAGACTCCCACTCATCCTAGTTGGGAAATGCAAGTCTAAAAGGGGTGGTACCTCAAATAAATACCCACCCTCAGGTGGAAAAAAATTAAAGGAAGCACCTGCATGACATGTAAAACTTCCACCATCGCTGAAATTTCAAAGTTGAAGATGTGCATGCTGCTGCGGTAGTCATGGTACCCGACGTTGTATGTAGAAGTGACAAATTTTTGGTGCTTTCAAGGCACTACACTATCTGTCATGCACCGCCTAACAAGGGGATCACCAGTTGATGAAAAGGATGGAACAGTTGTGAAATAATGATATAAGAAAATATTGAAGGGTCCATATTAGTCCAAAAGCACCTACCACCTTCTAGAAGATTGGTGCTTTCTAGAGGAGCAGTGTTCCAGGATAACGCTCATCAGTTGCAGTAGTCATCTTCCTACCTACTGCCATTACTGTATTTTGAAATCTACATAAATGTAACTATAAATAGTGGAATTTTGGTCATTCTAAAGGGTATCTCTTTAGCTATTACAATTCTTATGTAAGGTTTCCCCTCTGTAAATACAATTCTACATTATTTGGCTTCTAACTGTGTCTGCTTGTTCTTCACTAAATGTATGAATATTCAATTCTTTATTTTCCTACGTCATCCTATGTTATTCTAGTATTTGGATTTCATGGGGTGTGATTGAGAAATTAAGGGAGAGCATGTTCATTGTATGTATTGGGATTTATTTCTGCTAACATTAACCAAGCAGAAGTCCTTTGATTTTGCATCCTAGCTCTCATGCACCCACTCTTAGGTATTGTAATTCATCTCCCAACTACCACTGATAGAGAGCTAGAACATGAATGGCATTGGGTAATCTAGTGTAGAGTCTATGTTTCATATGGGGTATTAAAATTGCATAGGTCTTGATGTGGCCATACCCATTCTTGTGAGTTCAACTACAACCTTTTATTTATTTATTTCCCTTTTCCCTTTTCTCTTTTCCTTTTGCAGTGTAGAGTAGTTGGAATCAACCTGAGGAACTAATATTATTTAGATATCATTCACCCTACCCTCCTCACGTGATAACTATTCTACACTACTTGGCACTAGTCCATTCACCCTACCCTACGTGCAATGCCAAATTGACAACCAACTATTTTTGATGACTCCACTAGGGATCGATTGAGTCCTCATATTTCAATAAACTAAAGTTTGGTGACTCTCTACTTTACTCGAATCTTCTCAAAATAACCTAGCGACTCCAACTGAGCGACACTCCCAAATCATGAGATTAGTCACCCGGTCATGCTAAATATCCAAACATCATAGAGGATTCAAGGTATTATGAGCAACCTTGACCTCACAAGCAGAGATAGTATGTTCACCTGATGACTCTGAATTTGACTCCAACATATCATTCAGGACCTCTGAAGACTAGTTGCTTAATGGATCAGCTGTCATTCCCCCAATGGAACCATCCTGACCCACTAAACCTCCATTGCTCGCATGAGATTCCCAAGGGTACCCTGAAGACCCTGATCAAATATATTTTCACCTTGGGAATGGCTCAAGAGCATGTTGAAGATGTTCCCATGATGGTGCCCCTTCATGGCATCACCCATGAAGATGTCATGATCATACTTCTAATTGCATCTCTAGAAGGAAGATTGCTATTGTGGTACTGAACCCTTGTGCGGAGAACCATTTGCTCATGGGTGAACTTAGAAGGAGCTCTCATTGACATATTTTATGGCTCAATTGATCCCCTCCAACTCTTGATGCATCTCTCATTCATAAATATGGAATATTTTGAATAACTCATTGACTTCAACATTCGATTTGAGAGGACCTGGAGGAGGATCCCTCCTCAGTATTAACCATCACTTGCCCATGCTCACCCATACTATGTTTGAGCCCTAAGCTTGAATGTAGGTCTCCTCCTACTACAATCTAGGGAAAGGATATTATCCCAAGTCTTTCAAGAGGCTATATGGGTGGAGCGACTCCTGCTTCAAGCAAGAATGACATATTCAAGAGTAGGGTTATGCATAGTGTCTACTTTTGCAAAATTGACTAAAATTAGGATTTTTAAAATTTGGAATTGGCTAATATTTGGGATCCTTGACCAGGGTCCATTAGCCAAAAATTTCTAGGTGTAAATTTTTTTTGGGATTGATTCACCATAATTTTATAATAATTTGACCATTTCAAGTTTAAATTTCCAACATTGCTCCTAATAATAGTGAACCTTCTACATGTGTTTCAACACTATTCACTTGGATTTTGAAACTGATTTGCCAAATTTTTATAATTATATTTTGGGATCGATCGCTTATGCATAACCTTGTTTGCGAAAATCCACCCTACCATCTCCATTTCCATCCACCATTGCTCCCCACCCTACTGCATAGTATCCACCATAGACCACTCAAGTTGTGCAGGAGCCAAGGTTGTAGATCAACAAAATATAAAGGGTGGACCTCATCTCAAGCCTAGGTGGGAGAAGTGTAAGCACCAATTCTAAAAGTGATAACTTCAATGCTTGCACATTTTTCCAAAAATTGAAGGATCTCAACCAAGGTGGGAACACCACGCACAAGGAGGGAGCATTTTTGCACCCTTTTTGTGTTCTTGGGTGCGACAAGCAAGGGCTAAGTCATCTTCATAATGGCTTAACTAATTAGCACTAAGATCCCAAGGAGGTCCTGATAGCTGTAGGATCAATCAACAATACCTACGATAATAAATGTGCGAAGGTGGTGGAGGTGCACTAGGCTAGGATTTTGCAATAGGCAGATCCCAAAGATTGGAAACATGGGAGCCTATTTCTAGATAAACCAATACAAGGAGAAGGCTCCCACATGGTAAAATTTATTGCCACATTGGTCATCAATTGCATAAGTATTGGTATGCAAGATGATTCCCCAAGTTGTGAATACTTCATGGCTTGGAAAGTATGGCAATACCGATCGAACTACAAAAGGCACCTCAATTTTAGCATCATATGGTCTGGTCATTGTAGATTCATTGGATGACATCCAAGATTAATCGAAGGTGGCAACATGACTGTCACATCGTAATTTTATGTACATAAGCCAGCTAGTAGAATCATTTTGTGCTTTGCAGCTAAGGGCAAATGACTAGCAACATGCTTCATTCTTGTATCATATTCATCTTTTTTTTGTTTGTTGTTATGACCCCATGCCCAATGGATCTAAGGATCATGATTTAGGTATATCCACATGCAACCTTGTGTAGAATATCTTATTTTTGAAGGTGATGCCCACTTCGATGATGGGAAATTAGATCTATAAAAGACACCTCCAAGGAGGGAAAAAACATCACAAGATAAGAAACATCAAGTCAAAAATGGTACTGTAACTAAAGTTTCCTTGGGAGAGTGGAAATAAACTAACAAGGTTTCTATGAGATTGTTTTAGAAAGAGACATCAGGGCAAATTTTCTTGGTATTCTATCTCTTCTTGAATCTTCCCTGATCTAGAATGGGGTTTGTTGATGGGAGTTTTATCTCTAGGGTGTCTCTTGAATCACCTCCCTTATCTTCCCTTTTGTCTTTCTATCTCTTATTTTCCTTTCTTCTCCCTTTATTCTCCCACCTCACTAGCTTTATTGGATAGTGAGACCCTTCCTCCTATCTCTATTGCTTCTTGCATTTTCCTCCTACCTCCATCTCCCTCTTGTTTTCCTTTATCGGTTGCGTTGGTTGTCCCCTTCTTCTCTTCCTTTCCTACCTTTATTTTTCTTGTTCCCTTTCTACCTTTGGAATTCTTTGATGTGTAGCTTTCTTCAACTACTTCTATTTGTGTCATCTCTATCCCCTCTCATCCTTTTGTTTTATGTCTTTAAAAATGTAGCATTCTAGGTCTTTCTTTCCCATAATGGAAAAGTACCTGTGATTTGCCAAGAGTGTGGATGTGTTTTCGCACTCCCATCCTTTTTGCAAAAGATGATGTTTTCTCTTCAGAGAGTTCACCAAGTTTTGAAGGTATTGATGGATAGGCAAAAAATACTAGAGTAGCAGCAATAGCTATAGGTGGATCAAACCAATGAACAGGTGATAAAATTAAGCAAGGTGGGCGATAAGAGTGAGTGAACTCCTACCCTCAAAACCTTGGGTGGAAATTTTTTAAAGGTTCATCCAAATTGTTGGGCGGACATTTTAAATTCTACCCTTGGAATGAATATAGACTCTTGTCCATCCCAGGTGGTAAATGCAAGTCTTAAAGGGGTGGTACCTCAAAGAAATACCCATCCTCTGGTGGAAACAAAAGCAAAAGAAGCACCTGCCTGACAGGTAAAAATCTTGCCATCACCCAAATTTCAAAGTTGAAGATGTGTACGTTATTGTGGCAGTCATGGTACCTAATGTCATATGTAGAAGTTATAGATTTATGGCACTTTTAAGGCACTACACTATCTTTCATGCGTAACCTAACCAACGGATCACTAATTGAGGAAAAGGATGAGAAAGTTTATCAACAATGAGCAAGTAGAAAATTAAAGGGTCCAGATTGATCCAGAAGCACCTACCACCTTCTAGAAGATCGATGCTTTCCAGAGGAGTAGTGTACTCGGATGGTGCTCATTAGTTGCAGTTGTCATCTTCCCACCTACCGCCATTAATGTCCAAATTTTGAAATCTATGTAAATGTAATTATAAATAGTGGAATGTTTGTCATTCCAAAGGGTGGCTCTTTAGCCATTATAATTCTTATGTAAGGTTTCCCCTCTGTAAATATAATTCTACATTATTTGGATTCTAACTATGTTTTCTTGTTCTTCATTGAATGTATGAATATTCAATTCTTTATTTGCCTAAGTCATCCTGTGTTATTCTAGTATCTGGATTCCATGGGGTGTGCTTGAGCAATTAAGGGGGAGCATGTTCATTATATGGGTTGGGGGTTTATTTACGCTAACATCGATTGATCAGGAGTACTTTGATTCTATATCCTGGATCTCATGCACCTGCTTGTTGATATTGGAATTCACATCCCGCCCACCACTGATAGAGAGCTATAATAGAGACATCATTGGGTGATCTGGTGCAAAGTCTATATATTAGATGAGGTATTATGCCTACATAGATCTTGATGCAACTATACCCATCCTTGTGATTTTTTTTTTTTTTAAATTTGAAAAAACTTGTATTAAAACAAAGATCAATTACAATTTGGGAAGAGACACTTCCCAGTCGAAATCAGAGAGAACACAGAGTAAAAGAATATTTGCAATGGAGCCAAATTTTTTAAACCAGTAACTAGCAAACAGAGGGATCAGATTTGTCTGTTGATGCAACTTATTGCGAAATCATGACACACTATCCGTCTTCTCCTTTGGCCGTAAAAAAGCAACTTGTCATGATATAGCGACACTTTTCTCCTCTGGCCGCAAAAAAACATGTCATGATATCATGACATTTTTCTCCATTGGCCGCAAAAAAGCAACATGTCACGAAATCGTGACACTTTTCTCCTTTGGCCGCGAAAAAGCAACATGTCACGAAATCGTGACACTTTTTCTCACTTGGCTGCGATGTTGCAACATGTCGCAAAATCGTGACATTTTCCTCCTTTAGCCGTGATGAAGCAACTTGTCGTGAAATCATGACACATTCTCGCCATTGGCCATGACGAAGAAAAATGTCACAAAATCGTGACACTTTTCTCTCTTGGTCGCGAAGAAGCAACATGTCACGATATCGTGACACTTTTCTCCTTTGACCGCGACAATGCACCATGTCATGATATCACGACACTTTTTCTCCTTTGGCTGTGACGACGAAACATGTCGCGATATCACGACACCTTTTCTCTCTTGGTCGTGACAAAGCAACATGTCGCGATATCGTGACACATTTCAACTTTGGCTGCGATGATACAACATGTCACGATATCGTGACACTTTTATCCTTTGACCACGACAATGCACCATGTCACGATATCGTGCTACTTTTTCTCCTTTGGCTATGACAATGGAATATGTCATGATATTGCGACACCTTTTCTCTCTTGGTTGCGACGAAGCAACATGTCGTGATATCGCAACACATTTCTACTTTGGTCGCAACGATGCAACATGTCACGATATCGCGACACTTTTCTCCTATGACCGCGAACCCATCCTTGTGATTTTGGATATGACATTTTATTTATTTATTTTCCTTTTCCCTTTTTCCTTTTTCTTTTACGACATAGAGTAGCTAGAATCACCCCGAGGAACTGGCCTTCTTTGAGGATCATTTTCCCCATCCTCTTGACATGATGGTCATTATATGTTGCTTGGCACTGGTTTGTTCACCCTGACCTACGTGCAGTGTTGTATTGAAAACCAATATAAGGTAATAAAAATCTTAGTAAAAAGTAGCTATAGTAAAAACCCATGTTAAATGCCTACCTAAGGGGATCCTTAAATAGGATTTGGGAGGGGAATTGGGGGAAAAGGATAAGATCAAATTGAAAATTATGCATCTAGTTCATTATTGGGGCATGTGGTATCAATGGTAGAGGATAGAGGAGGGTAATCTACATGCTCCTATTTTGTGCCAAAATATTTGGAGTTGTTTTGCCAAATTCACCATTGTTGACCAAATTTGCCACTAGCGAATTTGGTGATCCAAGTGGTGAAATTTTTTAGGAGGCCAAATTGAATTTTTAAATCTTGAAATTTGAATTTTTTCCATATTTTCCACTAGCCAAATTCACCACTAGTGAATTTTGTAGGAGTGGTAAATTTAGTCAGAGTTGATTTTGACTGTCAGAATTTGATTTTTGTAGTTTTTCCAAATTCACCACTAGAAAAATTGGTCAAAGTGGTGAATTTGGTAAAGGTAAAAATTGATGCCCAAAATACTGGGAAATGATCATATTGAAATTTTGTAACATTTATGACCTGTTTTGGTAAGTTTTATGATGTTTACAACCAACTTTAGGAAGTTTTGTGACATGTGTCAAAATTAGGTGTTTATATTTTACCCTAATTTTGATGTGATGTCTATGATATCACATCAAAAGTTAAGTTGTGATACTCAATTTTGAAATTATGATGTATTGTTTTTGTATTAATTTATTTATTTGAAGATATGATTGTGATTTTTTCATTTTGGTCACTTTTGTATCGTTATGTATATATGCCTCGTTTTGCATGCCTTAATGTCTAGAGAAGATGATTTTGCCTTATGTGGAAAGTTCTGCCTCATGTGCAAAGTTTTACCTCATGGTATAGCCTCTTCCCTAATAATGGTATGCTTGATGACAAATTTTGGGGTAAATTCATAGAACACGAGATACCTACCTGAGTTGGCAATGATAGGTGGACGGGTTAAAAGGTAGAAGGGGACGTAAGAGTGCCTACATTTGCACCTTACCAATTTTATAAATTTGGAGAGAGAGATATAGTTGCTCTAGAGGATGGCGTATAATCAGAGATGGGTGCACCATGCAAATGTCATTCGAGGGATAATACATGTGTCATATTGAGATCGATAGGTATGCTTTTTATCCCAACTCAAAATTTTTAATTTTGAGTAATTTTTTCACTTTTTTGAAAATTATGGCAAATTTGGCACTATTGGTGAATTTGGCGCTAGTGCGAATGGTGAATTTGGCACTAGTGGTAAATTTTAAATTGGACTACAATTTTTTTTTGCAATTCTAGGCATTGATATGTGTCCAATTATAGGCATATCTATACTCGTTGGAAAGATCTTTTTTAGCTTTATCTAATGTTGATGTTTTTGTGAATTTTTTAGATGATTTGATAGTATTTTGACTAATATTTTGATGTGGTTTTGGAAGATGATAAAGGTCTTGGTGAGCTAAGAGTATCACACGAAGTGCTTGGAGAACATTTTGGCAAGTGAGTAGAGGGTGGAGGATGTGGGAGTGTTGATAGTAATTGGGCTATATTATGTGGTGTATATGCCTAAGCTGTAGTTTGATCGTCCTTTGTTGATAGCCCTTGCAAAGAGGTGGTACCCATATTCTAATACATTTTGGCTACCAATGAGTGAGATGATAGTTACATTAGAGGATGTATAGTGTATCCTTAGAGTACCTATTCAGGGTATCCCTATTTGTATAGGGACAAATGTAGATGCTAGGAAGTTAACCTTCTTATATATGGGTAACTTTAAGGGGATGAAAGATGGATTAAGGATAAATAATACTTATGTATAGGGGCACATTTATTGGTTGACCATATTTCTATCATCTATTGTATTAGGATTTATGATGGGTGATACTAGCAAGCACTTCATGTCATGGGGATGGGGAGAGATTAGCGTAGGATTAAGGGATGAGCAGGCCATTTATGCATGGGCTCCTACTATCTTGGTTAGATTATACCACACTTTTTATTGGATGGTATATAGGCAAGTAAATAGCCTAACATGTTACACTCTGCTTCAATTCTAGGTATTTGAGCACATAGACATTCTTAAGTCTATTCAAGTGGTGAGGGGTGTTGATCCTAAGAGACCAATAGTCTATAGGTGGGAAAGGTGTATCTAAACTTCCTTTTGCTTTCTATAAGGGGTGATGTACTTGATTAATTATTTGAGGATGACACACATTGTTTGGTAATCATGGAGGGATAGGTATGTGTGGTCAAATGAACATAAGGAGTTGGATAGGGTAAGACAAATATAGTGGTTGGATGAGAAGAATAGGGTCTATGAGTTGTATTGATATGATCATGTGTTATGCTAGCATGAGGATGTGCAAGGGATACCAGTAGTTAGTGAGGTGTGGATACAATGAGTACATAATGAGGATTGGTGGGATCCTATGGATCTCGATACCTATGTGGAGATTGATGCAGATATCATAGTACTGATTTCTATGAGAGATGATGTGGGGGTGATGGTGAAGTATACCAATTGGTACAAGGGATTTAGGCCTCATCAATTGATAGGAGGCCCAACACTAAGGTACTAGAGATAGGTATTATAGGACATGCTCAATTCCTTGAGAGGGGCTAGGCACTATTGTGGGAGAGAGATGGTAGAGGATGGTAGTTAGACGAAGGGTTGAGGGATCATCTAGTGTTCCTTTGGATTTATCTCCATTGATAATGATCCCACTTTTAGGTGCCCAACCTGGTGGATCAAGGTTAATTTTAGATGGAGTGAGGCCAAAGTTTGGTGGGATGGGATATGATTTTGGTAGAGTAGGGTAAAAATTTAGCAAAGTGGGGCTATATTTTGGTAGATCAGGGCCAGAATTTGGTGGAGTGGGGTTATTTTTTTGTGGGGAGGTAAGTCCTAGAAGGACTATAGAGGAGGCTTCAAAAATAGAGCTAAAGTCTCTCTATCATACTTTAAAGGAGGTGAGTAGATAGCTAGTGGATTCTAAGGTCATGTAGGTGGAGGATATGACCAGGGTCTAGGATGAGATGGCTTAGATGAGGGCTACTAATGAGGAGACTATATCTAGGCTCTAGTTGACTTTGAATCGAGTTGAGGAGTAGGCTATGTACCAGGTGATTATTGCTAGCCTAAGTTCTGAGCTGGAGTAGGTGAGAGCCATGAGTGAAGAGATTATTTTTGGGCTTCAATTAACTTTAGCTCGAGTGGAGGAGAAGTGTGCTAAGGACTAGATAATCATTACTAGTCTACGATCTAAGCTAGACCAAATGAGATGAGATAAGGATAATATCAAATCATAGGTCAAGTAGGGATTATATGCTACAGTAGTGGCTATGATCATAGGGCCATTAGATCGGGAGCTACAGGGTTCTAGGATAGAGTTATAAGTTGTGAGGGTAGATTTGTAGTCATTGAGGGTGGAGATACAAGCTTCGAGGATGGAGCTTGCAAATCCTTTGGTGAGGCTACAATATGTGGAGGTTTGAGCTAATAGGAGCAAGGGAGGACCATGTAATACTTATAGCTATACCTTGTAGAGAAACAGATACCATTGCCTTTGAGGTCATGATTTAGGGTGCCATTAATGAATGATACTTCTTAGAGGTCTATCAATTTCCATCCACCTCATCCTCCACTAGGAGGTGATAGAGGTGAGATTGGTTATAAAAATTAGGTATTTTTAGTCATATTATAGAGCGAGTGTAACAATATTTGGGATGTGGTGAACCCTCCTTTCATGATTTGAAAGTATCATTTTGTTTTTCTTTGTGATACACCTTCTCCAACGATATTTATGATATAAGGTATTATATGATGATACTTACATTTTGAGTTTAATGTGATATTTTGACTCTGTGGTTTGATTGTGTGATGTAAAAATGTGTTTTTTGTTTTTATGTATTGATGTATTGAGATTATATGATGTATTTGACTAAGTGATTGTAGTCTTGATTGATTGCTTAGTGATGGTTTTGTGGAACCATGATGATGATCAAATGCTAAGGGAGGGTAGTTACCCTATTGAGAGATGTATCTGTATGATTCAAATGTATGCTATGAGCGATGGTCTCAAGACCTGATATAGGAGAATGCTCATATGTTTTGGGATACTCTATCCCTTGTGTGTTTCCATAAGAGAAAACATCATCTCATCATGTCTAAATGGTGGTCTATGGAGCCATGTAAAAGATAAGCATTTAGGACATGATGAGGTACCTATCATATGTACATGGTATATATGTATTTTTCTTCTCATCAGTGTTTAAGTGTTTCTCTCTACAGATACTTAACTGCGTAGATGAGGTACCTATAATATGTACATGATTTATGTAAGTTTTATTCTCACAATATTCAAGTGTTGCTCTCTGCAAACACTTGACTACATACATGAGGTACCTGTAATATTCACATGATATATGTGTTTTTTATTCTTATTAGTGTTCAAGTGTTTCTCTCTACAAAAATTTGACTTCATATATGAGATACCTGTAATATGCACATGATATATGCATATTTCTTCTCATCAATATTCAAGGGTTGCTCTTTAAAAGCACTTGAATGCGTAGATGAGGTACCTGTAATATGCACATGATATATGTATATTTATTCTCATAAGTGTTCAAGTGTTGCTCTCTGCAAGCACTTGACTACATAGATGAGGTACCTATATTTGTTCTCTTATCAGTGTTCAAGTGTTGCTCTCTACAAGCACTTGACTACATAGATAAGATAGTTTTGATTCTTATCAGTGTTCAAGTATTGCTCTTTGCAAACACTTGACTACGTAGATAAGATAATTTTGATTCTTATCAATGTTCAAGTGTTGCTCTCTACAAACACTTGACTACATAGATAAGATAGTTTTGATTCTTATTAGTGTTCAAGTGTTGCTCTCTGCAAACACTTGACTATGTAGATACAATAGTTTGATTCTTATATGTGTTTAAGTATTGATCTCTACAAATACTTGACTACATAGATAAGATAGTTTGATTCTTATCAATGTTTAAGAGTTGCTCTCTACAAACACTTGATTGCGTAGATAAGATAGTTTGATTCTTATCATTGTTCAAGTGTTACTCTCTATAAAAACTTGACTATGTAGATAATATAGTTTTGATTCTTATCAGTATTCAAGTGCTGCTCTGTGCAAATACTTGACTGCATATATAATATAGTTATAATTCTTATCAGTGTTCAAGTGTTGCTATCTACAAAAACTTGACTGTATAGATAATATAGTTTTGATTCTTATAAGTGTTCAAGTGTTGCTCTTTGTAAACAATTAACTGCATAGATAAGATATTTGTGATTCTTATCAATGTTCAAGTGTTGTTCTCTGCAAGCACTTGACTGCGTAGATAATATAGTTTTATTCTTATCAGTGTTCAAGTGTTTCTATCTATAAACACTTGATTGTGTAGATAAGATAGTTTTTATTTTTATCAGTGTTCAAGTACTACTCTCTGTAAATACTTGACTACATAGATAAGATAGTTTTGATTCTCATCAGTTTTCAAGTGTTTATCTCTATAGAAACTTTATTGTATAGATAAGATATTTATTGTCTGCAATCCTTTTGTAAAGCTTTGAAATAATGTTGGATAATGCTTTTGATGTCTTTGATGCTGATTGAATTTTTTTTTGCAATGTTTTGTAATGATTTTGTAATTGATTTATGGTCTTTGCAAATGTTTTACAAAGTGATGAAATATTTTTGTAATTGATTTTTTGTAATGTAGTTTTGTTATTGCAAAATATTTTGCAATGTAATGTAATGAGGTTGTGATTATGTTGTGATGATTTTAAATGCTTTGTAAATGAGGTACCTATAATATTCACATGATATATGTGTTTTATTCTCATTAATGTTCAAGTGTTGCTCTCTGCAAACACTTGACTGCATAGACGAGGTACCTATAATATGCACATGATATATGCATGTTTCTTCTCATCAATTTTCAAGTGTTTTTCTCTGCAAGCACTTTATTACGTAGATGAGGTACCTATAATATACACATGATATATGTATATTTCTTATCATCGATGTTCAAGTGTTTCTCTCTACAAGCACTTGACTACATAGATAATGTACCTATATTTGTTCTCTTATCAGTGTTCAATGTTGCTCCCTATAAGCACTTGATTGCATAGATAATATTCTTATAAGTGTTTAAGTACTACTCTCTGCAAACACTTGACTACATAGATAAGATATTTTTTATTCTTATTAGTGTTCAAGTGTTTCTTTCTACAAACACTTGACTACGTAGATAATATAGTTTTGATTCTTATCAGTGTTCAAGTGCTGCTCTCTGCAAACACTTGACTATGTAGATAATATAGTTTGATTCTTATTAGTGTTCAAGTGTTGCTCTTTGCAAACACTTGACTGCATAGATAAGATAATTTGATTCTTATTAGTGTTAAAGTTCTACTCTTTATAAACACTTGACTGTATAGATAAGATAGTTCTAATTCTTATCAGTATTCAAGTGTTGCTCTCTGTAACACTTGACTGTATAGATAAGATAATTTTGATTCTTATCAGTGTTCAAGTATTGCTCTCTGTAATGCATAGATAAGATATTTTTTATTCTTATCAGTTTTCAAGTGTTGTTCTCTACAAGCACTTGACTGCATAGATAATATAGTTTTGTTATTATTAGTGTTCAAGTGTTGCTCTCTGTAAAAACTTAAATATGTAGATAAGATAGTTTTGATTCTTATCAGTGTTCAAGTGCTACTCTCTACAAACACTTGATTGTATAGATACGATAGTTTTGATTCTTATTAGTGTTCAAATGTTTCTTTATACAAACACTTGATTGCATAGATAAGATATTTTTTATCTGCAAGCCTTTTGCAAAGCTTTGAAATGATGTTGGATAATTATTTTGATGTATTTGATGTTGATTGCAAAATATTTTGCAATTTTTTGTAATGATTTTGTTTACTTTTGTAATTGATTTTGTGGTCTTTGCAAATGTTTTACAAAGTGATGAAATATTTTTGTAATTGATTTTGTGTAATGTAGTTTTGTTATTGCAAAATATTTTGCAATGTAATGTAATGATGTTGTGATGATTGCAAAAGCTTCGTAAATTTTATCTTTGATATCAAAATAATGATTGTAATGTTTTGTAATGGTTTACTTTGATATTGACATAATGATTTGTAATATTTTTTAATATTTTGCTTTGATATCAAAATAATGATTGTAATATTTTTGTTTTCTTTTGTAATTGATTTTGAGGTCTTTGAAAATGATTTGCAAAGTGATGATAATATTTTGTAATTGATTTTGTGGAATGTAGTTTTGTTATTACAAAATATTTTGCAATGTAATTATGTTGTGATGGTTGTAAATTTTTGTAAAAAGGTCTTGCTTTGCTGATTGTAAGGCTTTTGCAAGATGTTGAGATGATGATTATAATGATTTGTAATGTAATATTTTTTTATTGCAAAATATTTTGCAATGTAATGATGTTGATGTTTGCAAAGAGGCTTGAAAAATGATTTTGTGTCATTCTTTTGCTTTCATTGTTTAAAAGAAAATTGTTTTGATAAAGATAAAGATTTTATTTTGCTGATTTTCTTAACACATGAGAGAGGGTAATAAGAGTATATAAGTCCATTACCTAATGCATATGCAAATATTTACATGTTTGTGAGAAATTAGACTTAATACTCATTGCCACCTCTGATGTGTTGAAATATTTGAGGATTTGTATGGTAAAAAAATATTTCATACTGAGGGTAATGCTCCCATATGGATAATTCAAGAGAAGAAGACACCCTTCTCATTTACCTAACATGTGTACAAAGAAATGTATATGCGTAGAGTATAGAAAAAATAAATCTCATTATCTAGGAGGTCCATGTGGTAGCATGACCCTTAGTATGAAGGATATTATTGTATGAGAAATAAATAATGTTCATGTTGGCTTATTGACCTTTAGGAGGTACATGGACCTGATAATCGACTACTAACATAGTCATAAATTATTATGGGTACATGAAGTGTTGATTACCAGATCCTATATTCTCAAAGGGTCCATTAGTCAGCCTAGATGTTTTCATATTGAAGAAAAGAAGAAGTGGTAGTTTGTTGTCACATATCAAGATGGAGGAAGTTCACTATCCATTCACTAATATTTTATACAAATAGATAGATAATATCTAACCACTTGATCCTCTACAATAACAACACATAAAATACAACATCATAGAGGATCAAGTGGCTATGAAGGTAACATCAATCCAATATCTGGTTCTTCCAAATAATTGTAGGTTCACAAGGCATTGGATCCATGGAGCTTCATAATTCGATAGATCCATTTGAAAAAAATTGTGAGAGACTTTAATTTTTGTTTGATAGAATGCCAATGACATGAACCATATGGCTACAAGGATAATATTGATTAGTGCTTGGTAATATTTACAAATGATTGTAGATCTACAAGATATTGGATCAATAAGGTCTTCTCATACCACATGGCCTATTGAAGGTAATCATTGATATTTAGGAAGATGTAATAGCATGTTGATGCAATAAATCAAGAGGAATGTTATGATACCATTGATCCATTGCCTAATGAGACTTGCAAATAATTGCAAAAGCTTATAAGATATAGGATCAATGAAATGTTATGATTATTGTGTGTAGACACCTAAAATGCATCATGTTGACGAGACTACTCATGTGAACACCTTTTTAGGCCATATGACTCACCTTGGACCTTTCCAATACCCAACAATGGTTCTAACCACTAAATTAGGGTAATCCAATCCTATTCAGCCTTGCCATTGTTTTCCTTAGCGACAACCTCACAATCATTGATGTTGATTACATTCATAGGTGAGTCGTGCTTGTCAATAGAGACCATTAATCGAGCCATGCCTTTCGAAGATGGTTGAGTTTGTAACAAAATTAAGCCACCCAAGCTGAGTAAAAGCTATTAGAATACAATGAATTATTGAATGATTATCCATTAGAAGCTTCCAAAAGCTTCACCTCAACTGCCCCAACCCAACTAAATCTTGTTCTTGGCTTCATGAGCAAGCTAGGATGCAAATTTTGGAAGTCTACTTAAGGCCCAAAAAATAAGAGAGAAGTCTGGATATTTTGATGAGAAATTGCCATAGCGAAGCACTACCAAACTAAGGAGAGAATTGATATCCCTTGAGGTGCAATGAAGTGCTACCCAATTTGCATCATGATGTTGGCACATTCATCAATGGAGTTTGCTAAAGCTTGAATATCAACCACCTTACTGTTCAACACCAATTTACTATGGATTTGAGCCCAATCATGCAATCTAATTGTGTTTTAGGACACACTGACACTTGCACATCAATTCAAAAATATAATTAATCATCACTAGAACTAGAACATAGAGAACAAAGCCTTAATATAGTGATCACTTCTTTTAACAACATCCCATAGGCACCGCTACCAACGTCGTCAGCGGCTAACAGAGCCCATTGACTTGATCAACAATGGACTTAGGATGATGTATAATTTCTTCTATTTAGTCATTAGATTATTCATTATCTACTTTCTATTGATTTTTTAACCTAGTTTAGTACATTTCATTTCAGTATTTCAAGCATTTATGCACTTCTTTATGCATTTGTTTTCCTTATTGCACCTATCAAGAAACTAGCCTCATTTTGAGAGGCTTTCAATGCTATTAATCCTTCTTTAGTTTCTTTGTGTGCAGGTGACAAGTCTTTTGCAGGAGCTAAATAATATCAAGATCACATTTCTTAACCTCATCACATGAAGGTTGTGAAGAAAACACTCCCTAATCAAATTAGAGTAATTCTAGAAGAATCTATTGGAAGATATCTATTCTTGAGATTTATTGTAATTCCATATCAATTTGGTATCCCTAAGAGGGACATATTGTAACCTTATGTACAATGTATTTTGAATATTAATGAGAATGGCCCATTTTTTCTTCAATCTATTGTTATAATAGTTATATGAATTTCTTTTATCAAATTTATTTTGTTATTGCAATTATATAGATGTCTAGAATATTTTTGCAATTTACAGTGGTGATAACGTGTGGGACAATTCCTAATTTGGTTGCTAGCTTGAGTTTTTTTGGTTGTTTTTGCTTTGTAGGTACACCACTCTGAGTAGGTAATGCTAATAGTAGCCACCGCCATTGGTTCTGATGGCCAGCACCACCACTATTTCGATCAAATATGGCCTTGGGATAGACACAAAAAACCTAAATTGCAACAAATTATTCAAACTATGGATGCACGTGTAAGTGTCCCTAAACTGTATTCTATTATATTTTTTTGAAAAACACAAAATATAAATTAATTAAACAACCTAGAGAAATTTTAAAAGAAAAAAAATTAAATCTCTATTTTTTACTAGCCACCACTGTTGGGAACAGTGGCCTCTGTTATTCGCCACACCGAAATCCAATGATTAGATTTTTGATCGACTCTGTGTCTGATGACTACTAATATTGACCATTTTTCATAGATATGACCTCTAATAGATTGAGTGTTAGGATTTGTATACCTATAGCCTGCTCAAAGGTTATCTCATTTAGCTCTACACTATATTTTTTGAAAGAATAAATATTTTTTACATTCATATTTTTTAATATTAAACATTATTTTCATGCATGTAGTGAAAAATCATGGCGTGTTGTATTTTGCATCTTTGATTTTGCATAAATTAAAATGAACCACACACACCTCACACTTTAAATTTAACATCAAGTGAGTTGGAAGTGACATCAAACCACTTGATCAAGAGCAACGGTGGCCTTCATCACCACATGTTTGGCTTGTATATTATGATTTTTTGAACTTGGCTGTGGTTAAGGCCAACTCCAAGAACCATCGAAGCCATGGAAAATAGCATGCATTTATTTTATAAGAGTTTATCACTACCCATAGTTGATTGGGTTAGGATCGGTAGGACCTATGCTCCCTCATCAGGTATGGGTTTCATAACCATACCCTGGTGGGTTTCACAATCTGAAATTCATCACCAGGTTAGTGTGTGAGAGTATACAAATGAAATCATTTAAATAATTGAGAGTTACATTGTAGACACTAAAATGTGGTTAACACGATTAAGCACCCACAAATAATGATCAAATTGGCATCATATGGCCCCTTGGGCAGCCCTTAGGAGGCTCACAGTGGTTCTAGCCACTTCGAAAGGGTTTTTGGAGGCTACTAGCCCAATTTTGGGTGGTTTTGGCCCAAAATTCACCATCCTCCCACCCTGGTATGGTGGCATATTCCCAACCTCCCACCTTGGGATGGTGGTGAGCCATCGTCCCAGGGTGGGACGGTGAGCAAGTTTGACAAAAAAAAAGTCAAATCTGAGACATTTGGCACTCAGAAACTGCCATTTGGAGCATGTGGTTCATAGGGCACTGATTCCTTATGACACACTTCTTAATGGAGGCCAAAATTGGATATTCTCTTCCACACCCATTGCATACCTCCCGTTTGACAAGTGGCACCTCCTGCCATGCATGCCCTTGCATGCCTTTTTGCACATGAGCCCCTTTGGGCTATAAAATGGATTCAATATCCACAAAATAATATAGAGAGGAGTTCTAGGATATGCAATGGAGTTATTATGAGATTTCACCTCACCTTATTGCACCTTTTTGCCCTCAAAATATCCATTTTGCCAAGGAGGTTACCGGGTGACTTCAAGAAGGTAATTCAAGCATAACTTTTCCATCTGGGTGAATTTATTCACAAAATTAAATTAAAACACACCTTATATTGTTTAGGAACATATTATAGTGATTTTGGTAGCAAAAAGTTGCCAGAATTGGTGGGCATCCCCTCCCAGGTTGCCCCCCAAATAGTTGCAGTCACCACCATCCCCCTTGGCACGAGGGTACATTATAACATAATTTCACTACTTTTTTTAATTATTATTTTTCTATATTATCCCATTATTCTACAGTTCAAATTTCATGTTATTTGGAGTTAAATTGACAAAGTTATAGCATTTTTAAGTTTTTGCAGGCTCGTAGGGCCCATCCAGGTACCCCAATTTGATGCAGATGGATATGGGACCCAATTTGAAAATATAACAATATGGGTTGTCTTTAAATGTAAATTTATGCATACTGTCCAAATTTAATGATTTTTGGATATGTTTAGGTTCGATATTTGCTTATCTTCTTCTTTGCAGGTTGTAGGCGGGTGGTGCAAAATAGAGGGGTATACGGATGCAATTTCTGATATTTTTTCAGTGATATCATCTCAAAACATACTATTTAACATATCTGAAAAATTTCAAGTCATTTGGACATGTTTTGATATATTTTTAACATATGTGCTATTTTGCCCCTATGGGGAATGCATGTTTTCCACCATGCACCCTCGCTATTTGACCCCTTTGGCTTATTTGTGTGTAGTTTAAGGTTATTATAAGGAAATTGGAAGTAATATCATACATCATATATTTAATATACAAGCAGCGGCGGCATTGGACCACCCACATCGATTGTTGGTATGAGGAAAAGCACTAGATGTGCACCCTGATTCCTTGGAGGAATTTATCCTTGGGCACCCAAAATATTGTAACAATTATATCACATTTTGATACCTCAAGGGTAATTATGTGTAACCTTGGATCTGATCTGCCCAATTAATAAATAAGACACTCATTTCATTTCATTCTTTATTGCTTGGTATTGCTTCATTTTCATATGCATGCTTCCGTTTGATGCTCATGTGCAAGATGGGATAGATACACATATTTTTTATCTTAATTAGGTGCACCAATTTTACCTAATTCAGTGGTGATCATGGTGGGACCCTTGTCCCTTATGATTTGGGTGAAAATATGACCTCAATTTTGCAATTTTTGTCCTTTTTGTGTTGCAGGCGCTCCCCTCCCCACCCTGGAACAGTGGCAGAGCCTTTATCTGGCACACCCTGGGATGGTGGATTCACTGTCCCACCCTGGGATGGTGGTGAGGCTTCTAATCATCCCACCCTAGAGCGGTGGTGAAATAGAGAGATTTTTGCCCAAAAATTCAGAATTTGGAGAGCTCAAAATGGACAAAGTAAGTACCTAAATCCTCTGTTTTTCTACTACATTTTCAAAGACTATCAAAAATAAGTTTTCTTGCTTCACTTGCTTGCATATAAATGTTAAAAGTTACATTTTTTCTTTTCTTATAACATCACATGGCAAAATGAATAAGAAAAAATGAAAGAAATTTGAAGTAGCAATGCATCTTTATGGCTTGATTGCTTGTGGCTTACCTAATGGGTAGGTTAGCATTTAGGGCTTGCATCTATAAGTGACATTTGTAGGTTCCTTTTATCATATATTTTTGAAATTAAAACATACCTATTGCATGCATTTAGTTAATTATCATTGAATGCTTCCTTTATTACTTTATTTGGTCTTAAAAGGAACCACACACACTTGCACGTTCCACTATAACATTGGTAAGGTTGGATTTCATCACCAACCCCCAATTCAGACTAGTGATGTTGGATTTCACCTCCTTCCACCAGCTTGCCCTTTAGATGCCTTAGATATAATAGGGCACTCTCTCAAGATGGAATAGGTCACTAATGTTCAAACTGTCTCCCACTATTGGAAACTTTATTTTAGAGTGGAAGAGCCAAGTGAACCCCCCACTGGGATTTAAGCGGTGTACCCTAGACTCTTTTGAGAAATCATGTTTGGCACTAGTGTCCCTAGTCATCAATTTGGTTGATTTACCTCATTTTAATTCCACAACAAGATCAAATAACAACAACGAATCTAAACACACTAAAAATAGTTAAGGACACACATTTAATCAGTAAAAATATAATCATATTGTATGCTTTGTGTGTTTCTTTTTTATTTTGGGACAGAACCCTAACCTTAATTTTTCAAAAAATAGGGGTTCAAAAAAAAACATGTAAAAATCTACTTTTTTATTCTGCATCCAATGCTTCAAGAATCGTGCAAAACGGAGCTATAACGAAAAATTTATTTTGGTTTTATATTTACTCTATTTTCGACCTCGAAAATAGCAAAAAAACTGCACTAAAACAGTCATAGAATGGGCTAGACAACTCCCAAAAGTTCCAAATTTATTTTTTTGTCTTAGTTAGCTCCTAGGGCACCTCTCCTAGAAATTTTGAGTCCTAAATCTTCATGGTTCAAAATTTCCCCAAAAATCCTAAAAGTGGGCATTTCCCCACGGGCCCCGGTTAGCCAAATATTCCAAAAATACAAATTTTTGACCCAAAAATCAAAATTTGGAGACCTAGCCCATTATTATCAGCTCGTTGCACTGATATTTTTGATGTATAACACTTATAACATTTTTGGGAAAGTCAAAATTTTCTAAAATGGCCGACGAACCCCCGTTTTACCAATTTGGTCTAAAGGCGGTTGAAAAAAAGACCTCCAATTTAGTGAGATATTTAAGCTCCATAGCTAGTGAATATCTCCAAATAAGTCTAAATGACATGCCCATACCTGAATGGCATCCTAGGTCCTATCATAACAACAAAATCATCCCTAGGGGGCAAACCTTCGAGATACCCCTACTAGGGAAACACCCATAGGTCCTCTAGGAAAACTCCATGATTGGGATACCTTGATAGAATTATATATAGAAAATAATCTGCCCACTGATGGGTCTAAGAGATCAATATCATGATTTCACACCCCAGCTTGCTCTATACATCAATCAGAATATGAACATGAGAGCACACCATGGCCTAGCTTGGATGAGCAAACCACCCCATTTGATCGAGCAAGTCACCCTCATACTCCTCACAAAGAGCACTCAACATCCACACATCGTGCTTCTGTGCAGCCTAAATATATAGAGCTTACATCTAAAACTAAATATGAGGCTTTCCTAATATATGAGGGAGAATATTCCAACCATCTACCTACTCGTGAAGAGTACTTGGTGCAACCATATGGTGGCTCTACATCATCGGACTATACAGAGCCAATTCATAAATCAGAGTCCCAAGGTAATGTGATCCTTAGGGAGCATGGAAAACAAGCATTAGACCCTACTAGGGGGGAAAGACATGATAAACCTATCCATATTTTAAATATGAGGATACACAAACCCCATGCAATGGAGCAACTAGATCATACTCATCAGGCAATTAGGCCAAATCTTAATAGGTAACAACATACGGATCAACTCCAGTTGGCTCAACAATAAGTACATCAACAATGGGTGGACTCACAATGATCACACCTACAAGAGTTATATCAACGAAAGATACAAGAACAACAAAAGATACAACAAGAGAAATTACATAATGTAGTACCTAAAGTTGTGCTTACACCTAGCACCTATAGGATGCAACAATGGGCAAGACGCCCAATACAATCTCAAAATCTTCCCCCTTGGCTATGCCAAAATTGCATTCAACATCAAAGGCCATTATCTAGTTATCATCAAAAGCCTCATACTCCTCAATAGTACCAAGATCAATACGAGGAGGAATCATATGAAGAGTCCCAATGGAAACATCAGGATCAGATAGATATCTACCCTGAACCCATTTATGATGAGGTACCTAATGATCAGAATTATCATCCACATCAACATCAAAAGTGACCTCCTTCATCTAATAAAGGGTGACAACAAGATGATCATATTATGTCATCAGGGCCATACAAAGTTCTAGCTGATCGGTTGAAGGCATTAGAAAAGCTAGATCAAATTTTGGGTTATCAAAAACCCACACTAAAGCAGCTTAGTAATTAGCCTGTACATCCATCAGTGTCATCACTAACATACCCATCAAATTTCCAAATGCCCAAGCTTGAAGATTTCAAATATGATGAAGATGCAGAAGAGCACGTGGCAAGCTTCATTCTTAAGTGCTCTCATCTTCAATATTATGACCCTTTGATGTTGAGAATCTTCATTACAACATTATCTAGAGATGCTTTAGAATGGTATAATCATCTACCACTTCATAGCATAAACACCTTTGAGCAATTGGCCGATGCATTTTTAGAGCGTTTTCCCTCTAGCGCTAAGAAAAGGACAAACTTGACTGACTTGTCTAGCCTTCATCAACTTGATGATGAGCCAATCATGGAGTATGGTAATAGATGGATAAAGGTGATGTTAAAACTATTGATGGGGAACAGAAAATTGCAAACTACCAAATCCAAATTTTCACTCAAAAACTTGGAAACAAACTTTACAAGAACAGAAAACCCAATGTTTCATTCGATAACTTGTAAAGATTTACACAGTAACAGCCCGTGGGCTTTACAGGAACTAGCACTCAGGCTTAGTTCTCTCACTCTCTATTGCAAATATTCCCTAACTCTGCAACTCTGGAAGGAACACGCACCCAAGCCAGTTCAGAATGGCTCTCGGCCCTCGATTCTGCAACTCGACTGTGCAACTCTGCCACTGCAGGTTTTCCAACCCCTATACATGCCTCTTCTTCATCCTTATATAATTTTTTGGGTGTGCCTCTTCGTCTTCCATCTGGTGGCCCTTCGATTCATTTCTGCCATGACTGTTTGTCTTCGTCTTCTCCATAACTACAATCCGTAACGTCCTCTGTAACTGGTGTAACATCTTCCGTTAACTATTCGTCTGCACCTATTTTCACTGCACCTTGGTGCCACGTGTTGTTCTATGCTACCATGTGCCATCCTGTAACGGCCTCCAAAAATGCAGCCTATCGTGATTTCGTGACCTCTCCTCCTTCTTCCTCTGCTCCTGGTTGTGATTTCATAACGGTCGCGATTTCATGACATGTCGCGAAATCGTGACATTCTCATCGGTACCTTCTCTTGCCTACTTTTGGTCATGATTTCGTGACATGTCATGAAATTGTGACATTTTTCCTTGGGAAACTTCTCCCCACTTTGTATCACGATATCGTGACACTTTTTCTGTCGCGATATCGTGATATTTTTCCCTGCTGGCTTCTATATCCTCTTTGTGTCGCGATATCGTGACACTCTTTTTGTCGCAATATCACAACATCTTTTTCTCCTTGACTTCTCTTTCTTCTTCTGTCGTGATTTCATGACATGTCATGAAATCACGACGTCTTCCCTCCTTAGCCAACTTTTTAGAAGTGGCCCTCCTGCCACTAGATGCTTCTGCATCAGGTGCCACTGGATGCTCCTGCATCAACTACCTTTCATCCTACCCACAACGGAACTCATCCGAATGTTTACTAGAAGTTGTTCAAAGCAGATTTCACTTATTTTAAAATTACAATGATATCAAACATTCGAGGAGGCCTTAGCACAAGCCCAAATCATTGAGGACATAAAGGTCTAGTAGGGTGATGTATGACTCCACAAAGGGGAACAATCAAACAAGAACATTAAAGGTGGTAACATGTAGTAAAATGTAGCCCCAATAAATCAAGTGGTTCTAAGCATCTCTGAACCCTTAAACCAAGATCCCCCACTGTAATTACTAGTGCAACCTAATTACCAGGCTCAGCCTCCATTGGCCAAAAACCACCTGCAATAAAAGCAAAGACAATATACTCATTTATCATAGCCCTTAGCATCAATCTTCAATTGATTGTATGAGGCATGAGCAATCACGTTTCTTGAGATCCATCCATTGAAACCTAACAAAAATAGATCAAAGGTACACAATAAATATCTATATTGTGTTTACCATAGACAAAGAGGTCATGACATCTAGACACATTATCCTTTTAGATATTTAGTTTAGGATATGATTGAGAGGCGAGAGCTTCCAGTGGGCAATCATCTTGCTCCTAGAAACTAACCAATAGGAGACTTCCAAGACCTCTGGCCCATACATGAAGCAAACACAATATCTGCCAACCACTTTGAGCAACCCAAAGGTAGCATACCTTCCCCACCATCCACATCACAACCAATGAATCATAGTGATAAATCTAATGATATCACACCTTTCTCACCTTCATTGAGTATCACACACACTAGGGATGCCTAAGGTATCGTGCCTTTCCCATCAGAAAACACTCAAAATTCAAAAACAATTTAAAACACCAAAAATCCAAACAAATCATAAAATGTCAAAATCCATAAAAATTCAAAATAATCAAAATTTCAAAAATATTGCAAAACATTAAAACACAAAAACATTTTGCATGTACCCTTGCATACTTTAATTGCTTTGCATTAGGTATTTTTCAGCCATTATAATTGCATTAGGATAGGTCATGTTTAACATCACATCAATCACAGTAAATGTTGGGGGTATATAAGGTATTGCACCTTCCTCCTAAGAACACAAAGTAAGAAAAGTTACAAAAGGCTCCAAGGGTGTCTACAATCCGCTTGGTCAACCTAAAAATGCTCCTGGACTGACTATGATCATCTAGGTCAACCCTAAAATCCCCAAAGGCATCCATAAGCCCTTTGGTCACAGCTAAATACCCCTAGGCAGTCATAGACACTTTCTAAGTGTCGTTGACCGTCTAGGTCACCCAAAATGCTCCTAGTGGGTTTTCACCGTCTAGGTCAAGTAAAAATGCTCCTATACTATCTACGATCATCTAGGTCAACCCTAAAATACCCAAAGGTATCCATAAGCCCTTTGGTCACAACCAAATGCCCCTAGGCATTCGTAGACACTTTTTAAGTGTCACTGAATGCCTAGGTCACCCAAAAGGCTCCTAGCAGGTTTTCACCATCTAGGTCAAATAAAAATGCTCCTAGACTATCTACGATCATCTAGGTCAACCCTAAAAGCCCCAAAGTCATCCATAAGCCCTTTGGTCATAGCCAAATACCCCTAGGTAGTTGTAGACACTTTCTAAGTGTCATTGACCATCTAGGTCACCCAAAAGGCTCCTAACGGGTTTCACTGTCTAGGTCAAGTAAAAATGCTCCTAGACTATCTACGATCATCTAGGTCAACCTAAAAATCACCAAAGGCATCCATAAGCCCTTTGGTCACAAAAAAATACCCCTAGGTAGTTGTAGACACTTTTTAAGTGTCGTTGACTGTCTAGGTCACCCAAAAGGCTCCTAGCAGGTTTTCATCGTCTAGGTCAAGTAAAAATGCTCCTAGACTATCTACGATCATCTAGGTCAACCCAAAAATCCCCAAAGGCATCCATAAGCCCTTTTGTCACAACCTAAAAGGCTCCTAGGTGGTCTAGAACCATCTAGGTCACCTCTAAATGCTCCAAGGGTGCTTATATCCCGCTTGGCCAACCTAAATGCTCTTAGATGGTCTAGAACCATCTAAGTCAACCAAAAATCCCCAAAGGCATCCATAAGTCCTTTGGTCCCCCAAAATGCCCCAATGGTCCCAATAATATCATTGGTCACATATACATATATATCAGTAAAAAATTCAAAAACATCATCAAAACATCAAAATACAAAAACACTGCATCACATTGCACTTTTATACATACATACCAATCCAAATTTCACAAAGAAGGGCATTATAAAAATTTCAAAAATTCAAAAACAAATATTGCATTCTCATAAAGTTGCATACCATTGCATTATCGCTTACATTCGGCATAATCATCATTTACACTTTGCATTTTAGAGTGGCTCATACATGTCTAGCACTAGGATGGTACACTAGTCACAATTCACAATCAATATTTTCAAGGTCATCATTCACCTTATTCCATGGTTACTTATAATTTCCATCTAAATTTCATACATTCCCATAGTCATTTCCATTCCCATAGTAGTTTCCATTCCCTTCACCTAGTCATTTTTTTTTAGAATTTCATTAGGGTTTTCGATCACTTAGCCATATCTAGTTTCTTCTCATATTTTGTAGAAGGCTAGCAAGATTTTTAGGAGGTAGAGTCTTGCTTAGATTGTGCCTTGTATACATCAAATCCTAGCACATTTCACACTAATAAATCCAAGGTTCATGAAAGGAAATATGAAACCCACAAAGTTGTCTAGGGTACCTTGAATGAAAAGTTTATCCTGCTCATCCCCCTGTGCGAATGGTTCAAGGATGTTGAGAATTGGCCAAAGAACAAGCTCTTCCTTACCCAATTCCCAAAAATAAATAGTGTTTTTCACCACTATCAAAAATACCAAACATCCTTGATCCCTAAAGTCATAAGGATTCATAATACATGTCCCTAAGAAGGATGGGTAGTCATCCCCAAGGTCTAAAATATCAATACCATTCCAAAGAAAAATTCCAAACACCCTTGATCCCTAAAGTCGTAAGAATTCGTACTACACGTCCCTGAGAATGATGGGTAGTCATCCCCAATGTCTAAAAGATAAATACCATTCACAAGCAAAAAAAAATCCCACAAACTCAACTTTGAAATCAAAATTCAAAATCAAAATCCTCAAAAAGCAACAATAAAAAATAGCAGTGGTTATTACCACTCCCCAAATCCCTTGCTTGAAGAAAATCAAATACAAAATAAACAGTGATTATCATCACTACATATGAGCAAGTATCCTTGTAAAATTGAATAAAAGAACAGCTCCTGAGCTTGAATCCCTAAAATTCTCAGCATTTGAAAAACCATTTAGGTGATCCTCATTACGGTTTTGGTGGATAGCCTATTCGACAATGACGGTATCCTAAATGCATGATGATATGTCTACCACATTAGCTTTGTGTGTGTATATACCAATGTTTGCATGTGGACGAGCTAGCTTTTGGTCACCTATACTACCTAGTGGTCTAATCCAACTAAGTACAAAACTCTGGATTGTGGCATTCATAGAGTGATCCCCATTACAATTTTGTTGGATAGCCTACTTGTCAATGGCGGTATCTTTATGCGTCTCGCAAGAATGAACTCACTTACACACACAGGGATATTGAGTATCTTGGTCATCCTAACAGATTCATACCTTGTCAAAAAGTCCTGCATGGTTAGTATACAACTTTTGACTAGTTAACTAGATCGTTTGAGTCTCATGAAAATCTCATAGGTCTTCTAGAACATTCATTTTATTCATTCCATTTTATCACATGTATGTCAGTTTCCATTTGCACAAATCCATTACATAGTCTCATGACAATATTCCACATGAATTGATGAATTATATACAGTCTATGGTGCTAACATAGTATGTCATATAGTGTTGTTATTCCATAAATACACATCAATAGATCATCCATTTCATTA
Organism: Wollemia nobilis; assembly: GCA_028583015.1. NCBI lineage: Eukaryota > Viridiplantae > Streptophyta > Pinopsida > Araucariales > Araucariaceae > Wollemia > Wollemia nobilis. The sequence goes on from JAQPPZ010003147.1 coordinate 3,645,749, forward strand.
TGCATACACACATTGCATATCATCAAATAACATCATAGTACAACACATGCATCCATAAATGCATCCATAGATCATAACACAACACATCTAACACTCCACATTATTATAATTGCAAATCAAGCAAACATTTTTCTAACATCAACGAGGGCATTATTGGTATCATACCTCCCCTAATCAGTAATAAAATAGTTAAGCAATCAACCTCAAAAATCCCCAAAGGTATCCATAAACCCTTTGGTCACCCAAAAGCTCCAAAGGTATCCATAAACCCTTTGGTCACCCCAAATGCCCCAATGGCATCCACTAAGTCCATTGGTCATAATAACAACATGTTTAATCCAAATCAACAAGGGATAACTTAATCAAGTTAATCATGTTCATTTTGTGAATCATTGCAAAAGATAGTCATGCACCCCCTTTGCTTGGGGCAAATAAGCAAAAGATCAAAAGCAAATTCAAGCAAACTAGTAAGCTTATCTCCAATTGCTATCAAGGACAGGATTTGATTTAAGCTTATCTCATATTGCCATCAAGGCTAGGATTTGATTTAAGCTTATCTCCTATGGCCATCAAGGCTAGGATTTGATTTAAGCTTATATCATATTGCCATAAAGGCTAGGATTTTATTTAAGCTTATCTCCTAATTGCCATTAAGGCTAGGCTAAAGCGTAGACTTGAGCTCATCTTCCAACTGCCACCAAGGCTAGGATTAGACTTAAGATTATTTGTCAATATGCCAAAGAAAACCAAAATCAAGTTTCTTAACTTGTCAAAGGCATTAATTTTAAGAGGCATACCCTTTCCATGGTTGGGGCATCCAATGTTGATGAGGTATTCTTCTATGAAATCTCATCAAAACTCAAAAATTCAAAAACAATTAAAACACAACAAAAACAACACAAAAAGCTAAAGAAAAGATCCAAAACCCACCAAAATTAAGTCAATTGGGTCAAGCGACTCGTCGCTTTTCTCACTAGTCATTCCCTCATTGACTCATCGCTTGAGGGGGTAGTCATACTCAGTCCAAATCAGCAAGCAAACACTCAATTATGCGAATTGCATTCGTTCATTGAATATTCGATAAAGACAATCATGCTCCTGCTTGGGGCAGAAAACAAGCATACAATATAACATCATAATGCTTGACATTACTAGCATCATGATGTCATAGGCCATATCCCTTCATGACAGACAATATTCAAGCATAGGTACACTTATTTAATGAGTCAGAAACAAGGATTTAAGAACACACGCCCTTTTCATGATTGGGGCATCTAAAGTTGGTTAGGTTATCGAGTAACCTTAATTATTCCACATTTTGGTCATATTTTTTTGATAGGCATCTATAGACACTAAAATGTGGTTAACCCGATTAAGCACCCACAAAAAATGATCAAATTGGCATCATATGGCCCCTTGGGCAGCCCTCAGGAGGCTCACAGTGGTTCTAGCCACTCCAAAAGGGTTTTTGGAGGCTACTGGACCAATTTTGGGAGGTTTTGGCCCAAAATTCAGCATCACCCCACCCTGGTATGGTTGCAAATTCCCACCATCCCACCCTGGGATGGTGGTGAGCCATCATCCCAGGGTGGGACGGTGAGCAAGTTTGACCCAAAAAAAGTCAAATCTAGGATATTTGGTGCCCAAAAACTGCCATTTAGCATGCCATTTGGAGCCTGTAGGTCAGAGGGCATTTATTCCTTATGACACACTTCTTAATGGAGGCCCAAATTGGATATTCTCTTCCACACCCATTGCATGCCTCTCGTTTGACAAGTGGCACCTCCTGCCATGCATGCCCTTGCATGCCTTTTTGCACATGAGGCCCTTTGGGCTATAAAATGGATTCAATATCCACACAATAATAGATAGAGGAGTTCTATGATATGCAATGGAGTGCTTATGAGATTTCCCCTCACCTTATTGCACCTTTTTACCCTCGGAATCTCCCTTTTGCCAAGGAGGTTACCGGGTGACTTCAAGAAGGTAATCCAAGCATAAATTTTCCATCCGGGTGAATTTATTCACCAAATTCAATTAAAAAACACCTTATATTGTTTGTGAACATCTGATAGTGATTTTGGTAGCAAAAAGTGGCCGAAATAGGTGGGTATCCCCTCCCAGGGTGCCCCCCAAATAGTTGCAGTCACCATTGTTTCCCCTGGGATGAGGGTAAATTATTATACAATTTCACTACTATTTTTAATTAGTATTTTTCTATATTATCCCATGATGCTACAGTTAAAATTTCAGGTGATTTGGAGTTAAATTGACAAATTTATAGCATTTTTAAGTTTTTGCAGGCTCGTAGGGCCCATCCGGGCACCCCAATTTGATGCAGGTGGATTTGGGATCCAATTTGAAAATATAATAATATGGGTTGTCTTGAAATGTCAATTTATGTATACTTTACAAATTTCATGAGTTTTGGATATGTTTAGGTTCGGGATTCGCTTGTCTTATTCTTAGCAGGTTGTAGGCAGGCAACGCCAAATCGAGGGGTCTACGGATGCAATTTATGATCTGTTTTTGGTGATATCATCTTAAACATCCTATTTAATATCTCTTAAAATTTTCAAGTTATTTTGACATGTTTTGATATATTTTTAATATATGCACTATTTTGCCCCTATGGGGATTGCATGTTTTCCACCATACACGCTCGCTATTTGACCCCTTTGGATTATTTGTGTATAGGTGTAGGTTATTAGAATGCATTGGTAAGTAATATCAGACATCATATATTGAATATACAATCAGGAGTGGCATCGGCCCTCCCACCTTGATTATGGGTATGAGGAAAAGCACCGGATGTGCACCCTGATTCCTTGGAGGAATTGATCCTTGGGCACCCCAAACATTGTAAAAATTGTATCACCTTTTGAGCCCTCAAGGGGACTTCTGTGTGACCTTGTATATGATCCACCCAATTAATAAATAAGACACTTGTTTCATTTCATTCTTTATTGCTTGGTATTGCTTCATTTTCATATGCATGCTTCCATTTGATGCTCATGTGCAATATGGGATAGATACACATATTTTTTCTCTTAATTAGGTGAACCAATTTTCCATAATTCATACATCAACTATTATTCAAACTCATATGAGAAAGTGGCATGATATACAACACATCAAAACACACAAGCCAACTTTTTAGGAAACACAATCAAACTTTAAAAGAGATAATCATCTGTATACATTGTTTGTTTCTTAAATCACATACGAGATAATACAAAAATGAATGGTCACCGCATAGATCCAAACTCATTTGATTATTGAGGTGATATCCAATATACAAGGAGGCACAAACTACCTTAGAGTCAGTCCACTTGACCAAGTCATACCTGAATGACGTTCAAGAAGTCTCCACGGAGACAATTCCACTCATGGAGGATCTCATCAAGAAACCCCATATAGGAGGAATTTTTTTGGGATTCGTCATGACTATGAGGAGATTAATTCTATACCTCAGTCATCCCATCATACTGATAGATAAAATATGCCCAATGAGGGGTAAAATAGAGGTGTTACGCACATTCACATACCTAATCGATCTTCAAATCCCTTTGAGCATGGAGCAAAATTTGTGACACCTTAACATCAGTGAGCGAGGTACTCCTCCTGATTGACCTTGGAAAACTCACAAATTATATTTCTTAGACAAGTATGGTACAAATTCAACCCATAGATCCCCTTCATCTTCCCATTCTCATTCAGAGAGTGTGCATAGCAAAGAGATAGTGCATCATACGTATGCTCGAGGTGAGTGCTCTAGGTGAGCACGTAACACACCCGCCTCATCCACACATGAGGGCACTACACATAGGGTTGAACATGGTGTTAATGTGACCTCAATAGATAGAGGTAAGAGGGTAGCTATACCTACAACTAGAATAGAAATTGCCAAATCTCCTTGCATAGAGTTACAAAGCCAATGACCATACACAACGGGTCGAATAGGTTGCCTAGGCCTGACGTAAACCAAATAGAGCAATTAATCCAAGCCCAATTGGAAGATTTGTGCAATGAGTGTGAGCACCTAGAACATGATCATGAAGAAACATAGAGGCAACATCACCAACATCTGTATGAGCACTGTTTTTGTGAATAAAGGATTCTTGAGAAAAATTAACGTGAAGAATAATCAAATAGGTTAGCTCAAGAAGAATTACCCACACCTAGTGCTTATAGGTAGTAGCACACCTTGATATATAATATGTTTCATCAAGATTTGCTTATTAGGTAAACAAACACTCATCCTCATCGTGCTTCACTACATGCTTCTTGGCAACAACAATACCCAACGCCAAATCGGTCGGAGTATGAACAATATGAGGAGATAGAACAAGATGAACAGGATCAGATGTATCCTGAACCATCCTTAGTAGACTTAGCTGATGATTACAATCAACCAACTCAATCACAAAGAAACATTCCACCGCTTGCTCCCAAGAGACCTCTTTGGGAGGATGAGATCATATCATCACAAGCCTACAAAGTGCTCATCGAGCGAATCCAATCGCTCAAGAAATAAGGTGTGGTTTACCAGAAACCCACTCGAGAAAAATTTATAATCAACCCCTTAATCCATCAGTACCTAGTCCAGCATATCCTAAAAACTTTGAAATGCCTAAGTTGGAAAATTTTAGGGGAGATGATGATGCATAGGAGCATGTTACGAGTTTTATGAACTTGTGTTTCCAGTTGCAAAACAATGATGCCTTATTGCTACGAACTTTCATGATCACACTTTCAGGTGCTGCCCTTGAGTGGTATAATCAATTACCAAGGCACAGTATATCTAGATTTGAACAACTAGCAAATGCTTTCCTTGAATGCTTTTCTTTCGGTGTCAAGAAGAAGGCCAATCTATTTGACTTGTCAAACCTATGTCAATATGATGATGAGCCGATTATGGATTATGGGAATAGATGGTGAAAAATCATGTCAAAATTACCATTTACCATTCTCATTTCTAAATTAACTTAAATGTTCACAAAAATTTATGCTAAGCATATCTCGTTGCTACTATAATTGCAACAATATCAGACATTCAAGGAAGCTTTGGTGCAAGCCAAATTAATAGAGGACATCAAGGTCCAAGAGGGAGAGCTAAAACTCTACAAGAAATATTGGAATAAGAACACGTGCAACCACCCTCATCAAGTGAAACCAATGCCTATGAATCAAGTTGTCTTGAACATTCCAAAAGTGGAGAAGTCCAATCAACAACCAAATTATCAAGCTCAACCTCCCCCAATGCACTATAATCAGTGCCATAATAAAAGTTAGGAAGAAAAAAAACCTCCACCCCCATACATGCCATTTCCTGAGTCTTTGGCATATTTATTCAATAGACTATGCGAGGCTAAGGCATTCACCTTGCCCAAAGTTCACTTGTTGGATCCAAACCACCCTAAGCCAAAGGGGTATAGAGAGGACCAATACTATCCCTATCATAGACAAAAAGGTCATGACATTGAAAATTGCTATGGTTTTAAGAACCTGGTGCAAAACATGCTAGATAGGGATCAATTACAGATTGATAATCCTTTGGCTCTCGATAACCAACAATTGGGTATATTCAAGGAACCCTTACCCCATCATGAGGCTAAGGGAAATCATATAGGACATGTCAATTAAATACACATAGATCCACCCACGCAGGGATTTGTTGGCATGATCAATATTGTCACCCACAACAAGAGATACAATCAACCTGAGCCACCTATGGCTCCTATCTGTATACCTGCTATACCTCAAAAAATGCTAGTTTAAAATCAATTTCCAGAACCACCGGAAAGACCAGTGATCACTATCCAAACTAAGCTCACTCAAAGTCTGCAAACAGTATCAACCAAGTTATCCATATATGAGCTCATACAATAGTCCCCTAGGCATAGGGAGACCCTCATGGAAATTCTTAAGTCCATTGAGCTCCAGACATGGAAATGCCTATGATCACATTCTATGATCATAAAATCAAGATAGTATCGACTAACATAGTAGATCCTCCACTACACATTATCGCTTGCATCAATCGCATACCTTTCAAATGAGTGTTAATTGACACAAGCTCTTTAATTAACATCATTACAATAAAAGCCTTAGGACACCTGAGTCTTCCTGAGTCGCACATAGTTACCTCAACTTTCACATTGTGAGAATTTAATGATGCATTATGCTCCATAGTCGGTACCATAGTTCTACCTATTTAGGTAGGGCTTAAGACCATATCAGTTATGTGCCATATGTTGGAAGGTGCAATGTAGTACAACATCTTACTCGAGCATCCATGGATCTAGGATATGAGATGTGTTCCCTCTATTTTGCATCAATGCATCAAATATATCTATGAGGGACAAGTCCATGTCATCCCCTCGGATGAAGAACCATTCAAGTATGTCAATCAGGTTGATATGTCGAGGGAGTTTGTCCTCCCATCCATGCATCTGGATATTCGACCCACATCACCAACTAAGCATCCAGAGCATAAGTCCAAGTTAGTGTGGGCTGATCCATCCACATCAGCACCACCACAATCTCCTAGGCCAACTATCACTTTTGACAAGCCTTCAACATCATCAAAACCAAAGGATAAACATAAGCTTAAGGCACCCATGGTAGAAGAAGAGCCTAGAGTCATTCCTAATGTGGCTACAATGGATATTTTGACTCCCATGGAGGAGGATGATTCACCTGATCTAGAAGAGGATATGCCTCAACCTGCTTCACCTACATCATCCACTACATCATCTACATCATAGGTGATAGTTCACTTAGTCAATCCTGGGCTAGCGGAGTATTTGGTTTAGAACATCATGTTTACACCAATAATAGAATCCTCTCAAGACATGGGGAGACCTCGCATTCCTCCATTACCTATTGGGATGGTGGTACCTCTTGGGATACCACCTAATCAAACCAATTTTATTTATGGGGGCTTTGACCAAGCCACAAATCGTTCTCCTATCAATGATGATGATGATGAACCTTTCACAGGAAACATGTATTATCTATCAAACCCTAAGTTTATGCTTAGGTATTTTGATTATTTCCATTGGCATGGTAATGGCTTGGGATTATATGAACAAGGTTGCAAGACACCTTATCAACCTCAATATCAATTACCCACCGATAAGTTTGGATTAGGATACTCTATCCGTAGGTAGGACAAGTTACTAGCCATATCCTTAGAGCACCTAAGTCTAGGTTTTGGGGAAGATATTGATTGGAATCCCTATGCATACCCCAATCCTTCACATCGATGGAGGGTTGATCATCCAGTAACTATGGTTTCTATAGAGCCTCCTTTGGTTTATCATGAGAACATCTCTATCGAGGCTAGCCTAGAGAACATTCTTAGAATTGACTGGGTAATACCGATGATGAATATGTGGATGAAATTGAGATGGCATATCTAGGTCCTAGACACCTTCATCCCATAAATAATCATGTAGAGGCCATTGAGCCTAAAATACCCCTTGCTAATGAAGATGATATTCATCATGGGGTATTCCCTCAACTACCTATTCTAGCATAGTTGCTTCCACCAGAGGACCCAGTTGTCCTACCTCCTCCTGAAGCGGATCCTGAAATCCCAAAGCCTCCTAGTCCAAACTAGGAACATTTAGAGCAACAAGCAGTTGATGAGTCCTACCCACGTGGTCATGGAGATTACCTTCCATCCATAAATATGATCTCCATTGATTTAACCACACCACTCCATAACCCATACGACCTTTCAAAACCATTGCACCTCAACCTTGAGGCCATTGATTTTGATCATGCCATTTCACCCCCATCACCTGAGGATTTCTTCCCTAATGAAGAAATGTTACAACCATTCCATTTTACCCTAGGTTATGCTCATGATGTCTATAATACTGAGGTTGAACCCGATATGGTAGATCACTTGAACCCAGCAGATGACATCCATTTGATCCCTATACCTCACCATCTTGAGGAGGGGTCCCATATGTCGATAGAGGAGACTTTCAAAGTGGATATCAGCTCAGATCCCAATCATCCTAAGAAAGTCAAGTTTAGAGAAAGCTTATCTCCTGAGGAACGAGCCATCCTCATACCTCTATTGATAGATAGACCTAATATTTTTGCTTGGACATATAAAGATATGCTAGGTCTGGATCCAAAATTGGTTACTCATAACCTTTCATTGGACCCTACCAAGAAATCGATCAAGCAAAAACTTAGGAAGATGCATCCAACCATCACTCTGATGGTAAAATATGAATTGCAAAAAATATTGGATGTAGAATTCATACAACCCATTGACTATATAGAATGGGTATCAAACATGGTACCTATAGGAAAACTTGATGGGAGGATCCATATTTGTACGGATTTTAGGGACCTTAACAAGGCAACACCAAAGGATGCATTTTTGTTGCCAAATATTGATGCTTTTATAGATGCTACAACTGGTCATGAGATGTTATCTCTCATGGATGGTTTTTTGGCTATAATCAGATTTGGGTCAAACCTGAGGACCAACATAAAATAACCTTTACCACTCCATGGGGTACATTTTTCTACAAGGTTATGCCATTTGGCCTCAAAAATGCTGGTGCCACATACCAATAGGCCATGACATATATTTTCCATGACTACATGCACAAAATATTGGAAGATTACATTGATGACTTGCTAGCCAAGTCATTATTGTATGAAGAGCATGTAGAGGTCCTAAGAAAGGTCTTCGATCACCTGATAGAGCACAACATCAGGTTGAACCCCAAGAAATGTATTTGTGGTGTTACATCTAGAAAAATCTTGGTGTTTCATCGCGTAGTTATAAGATAAATATTGACCCATGAATCAAATGCTACACAAGGGGGTCCCATTCAATTGGGATGAATACTATCAGAAATATTTTGCTGAGATCAAACAATACCTAGCATCGCCACTAGTGTTAGCTCCACCTAGACCAGATGTACCTTTTTTCTCTATATATCAACCACAAACTTTGCTTTGGGAACCATGTTAGCCTAGAAGAACAAAGAAGACAAAGAATAGGTGATATATTACATTAGTCAAACCCTGGTCAGCTACGAGCTAAAATATGCATACATTAAAAAGCTCTATTTAGTAGTGGTTTTTGCAACTAAGAAGTTGCGCCACTATATGCTAAGTCATACTACATATGTCATATCTAAACAAAATCCTTTGTAGTATATGATGAGTCGAACATATCATAATACACGTACTACAAAGTGGATCATGCTACTGATAGAATTTAATCTTGAATTCATAAGTCAAAAATCAATCAAAGGTCAGGTAATAGTAGATCAGCTGGTAGAGGTACCTCTTCAGGATGATAGGCCTCTTGTCATAGAACTTCTTGATGATGCAATCTTTGCATTATCAGAGTCACCCAAACCCGAAGAACCAGATAACAAAGCCGACATGACATTGTTCTTTGATGGTTCAAAATATGAGCAAGGGGTGGCATAGGGATCATGTTTTTCATGCCACAAGGAGCTCCAATGCCCTTGTATTTTAAACTTAACTTCCCTTGCACCAACAATAATGTTGAATACGAGGCCCTAATCTTGGGTCTCCAAACAACTCTCACCATGAAGATCAAAAAGCTAAATATCTTTGGTGACTCCTTGCTCATAGTCAACCAAGTCAAAGGAATCTATCAATGTAGGTGTCCTATCCTGAAAGTGTACAAGGAGCTTGTGGACACTTATCTAGCCTAGTTGGATTGGTATGACATCGAGGTAGTCCCTCATACATCAAATAGATTTACAGGACACCATGGCATCTTTGGGATCCTTAATCCCTTAGAATCCTTTCATTGATTTCACTACCATCCAAGTCAAGATGCTCTCACAATCCATGATGCTGCATGAGGCTCAAAACAATCAAGAATCAATCCACATGATTCAGATAGAACCAAACCATGAATGGTTCTACAAAGCATGAGAATTTCTGACAAAGGTATCCTGGGGGTCCTTGATCTCGTAGGGTCCTTCGAAGAATGGTACTACCATTCACCATAAGGTTGTGTCCCAATATGCATTTGTGCAAATCAAATCACAATGGGAACAAGTCGTTCAGTCAGTCGATGCTATAGCTTATCAAGATTGGCTTACCCAATTACAAGATTACCTAAAGCTTGGTATCATCCCACAAGGATTGTCGCATGTTGCAAAATGAGCATTCAAACAAAAAGTGACCAGATATGTCTTGTTAGGAGATATTTTGTATCGATGGAGCTATGATGGAATCCTCCTTCATTGTCTCGAGCCCCAAGAATTAGCTTGGGCGATTTTGTAAGCTCACGATGGTACTTGTGGTGGCCATTTTAGTGGCATGGCCATCATTAAGTGCATCCTTAGAATGGGCTATTATTGGCCCACAATGGAGAAGGATTGTTGTGCGTATGTCAAGAAGTGCATCAAATATCAGCATCATGCTAATCTTACGCACCTACCATCGTAGGCCTTGTAGTCGATTCAATCGGCTTGGCCATTTTCTCAATGGGGATTTGATCTAATTGGTAAGATCTCTCCTCCATACTTGGGCCGACACACATTCATTATAATGGCCACTGAGTATTTTACCAAGTGGGTGGAAGCAATCCCTTTAACCTCTATGATTGGAGCCCATATTATGGAGTTCATACTCCATAATATCATATGTCATTTTGGGATCCCATCCAAAATCATTTTAGATAATGGAACTTCATTTAAGAACAAATATGTGTGGGCTTTAACATCCAAATACAATATTTAGCACAGCTTTGCAACACCATATTATCCACAAGCTAATGGGCAAGCAGAGGCCTCTAACAAGATAGTAGTTGCCATACTGAAGAAAATCGTTAAGGATAATCATAAGGATTGGCACCTTCAATTACCTCTAGCTTTGTGGGCTTATCGAACTAGCATATGGACACCCACTAGGGCAACCCCATTTTTACTAGTCTATGGCATTGAGGCCATTATACCCTTGGAATTAGAAATTTCATTGTTGCACATCTCATTGAAAGAGTTCATCGATGATGACACTATGCGACAAGCTCACCTAGATCAATTGACCCTTCTTGATGAACGTCGAGTGAATGCTCTTGAGCATCTTCATATTTACCAAGATCATCTTAAATGAGCTTACAATATTAAAGTCCATCCAAGAGACTTTAAGGTTGGGGATCTTGTGCTAAAAGAGAACCAACAGAACTCAAACCTATCGCCTCATCTACGAGATAAATTTACGACCAATTGGTTAGGTCCCTTCATCGTAACTAAGAAGATAGGACCAGGTACTTATCGCCTAACATCTCTAGAAGGTGTTGAAGAGCCTGAACCTCTCAAAATTCTTCATCTATGGGTATTTTATACATAGCTCATAAAACAATCAAAAATCACAAAAACAATAAAAATCATCAAAAATCCAAAAAAATCAGAAAACAATAAAATCCAAAAATAATTCAAAATATCAAAAACACAAAAACATTTACATTTTGCATTCCATCATATGCATCCATTAGTTGCATTGCATTAGGCATATTCATCCATTACACTTGCATTAGGATAGGTTGTGTTTACATTCTTACAAATGACACCATGTTTGTATGCCAATCATGCATCCTCAAATCATCATCATTCATATTCCTTGTGAGTAAATGTGTTTTTCAACACAACTTATGAGTTGCTATAAGGTGTATACTAGGGTTTTTTGGTCATTCAACCATCCCTAGTTATATTTTCAGATTTTGTAGAAATCTATCTTGGCTTTCGAAGATGAGGTCTAGTTTTGATAGTACCTTGTATATCTCAAAATCCCATCATAATTTTAAACATTAACAATCCTAGTTTGAACAAGGAAGGATGACACTACAAAGTGGTCCTAGTCACCTTAAGAGAAAGGTTTTCCTTGCTCATATTATTATGCACATGGTCTAGAATGCTGATCATTGACAAAAGGACAAGCTCCTCCCTACCCAAAGAAATCCCTTGCTTTTATACAAAATAAGCAAAATTCCCAAAGCAAAGCAAAATAAATAGTGATTTTCATCACTAAGCAAATCCCTTGCTCAAAAATAAAACAAAATGCAAAATAAATAGTGATTTTCATCACTAAGCATGAGCAAGTATCCCAAGTAATCAAAATAAAAGAAGGGGGTAACGAGCTTGAATCCCTAGAATATTCAGTATTCAACCGCCATGGGGTGATCTCCATTACAACAATGGGTTGAATGAAACCCGCATGGCAATGGAGTATCCTTACACATGGTGATATGTCTATCACATTAGCGACATTCTTTTGTACAGACCAATATCAGATTATGGATGAGCTAGCTTTAGGTGGCTTGTATTACCTAGTAGTCTAGTCCAACTGCATCCAAACTTAGGATCATGATGACCATATGGTGATCCTCATTAAAACAATGGGTTGAATGAAACCCGCCTAGCAATGAGGTAGTCTTATACCTCATCTAATATATTCACTTTGCACACACAGGGATAGTGAATATCTAGGTCTTCTTAATAGGCTTGTATCTTTCAAGAGTCTTGTGTAGTCATTATACAACTTTTGATCAATCAACTAGGGTGTTTGAGTCTCATGGAAAACCTCAAAAATTCCCCTATAGCAACAAATCATATCATCAAACAATCACAATTTTCCTTATGAACTTTTGTTTATTAAGGGGTGTGCATAGAATAGGATAGATACCGGATGGATATCAACAATGATATTTAGATGACCACTGACTATTTTATGCATATATTTTAGTTTGTAGAAGCTTATAGGGAAAGCCCCTACATCTCACATCATCTCATCTCACATATGGATGTTTAAATGATTAATTCTTATGATAAGAGTTACCATTTTCATTCATGATTTTCATACATTCTGTGGTGTCTTCCATTAGTTTGCTAAACACAAATTAGATTCATTCCTTATGTTTTAAGTGATTAAAGCATACAAGTTCATTTGCATTAGACCATCCTCATGAAATTAATGCATTACATTCACCATATCATATAAACATAGATTAAATGCATAAACAATTGAAACAAATTTAAACATGCATTTAACATTAACCATTGCATCCATATATGCATACATAGTAGTACATCTACACATCTAGATCACAACATCTAATCATACATCTATCATCTACATATTGCATGTCATCATTACATCGCATACATAGCATAATCACATCATCATAGGCATTACATCTATTAATGCATCCATAACATAAACATAAAATCAAAATCATAACACATAATGAGTCATAAAAAGATATCATATATATGTGTGAATGTTAGAGTACATAGAGGTACAAAAATGCCCATAGGCTACAACTGTGTAGGTCCTCAGACCTTACACTCAAAAATGATACAATCATCATGACATATCAAACAAGGCCTACACCCCCTAGGTCACCTCCACCCTTAGCTCCATCTCTGCAAGACTCTCTGAAGCTAATGCTTATCGACATATCTAAACATGCACTAGACCTATGATTGGGCTGCACTGATGACTACCTAGACTCACTCGCTTACTCCTCTATGAGCCGCTTGTAAAGACCTCGTGGGCATAGTGCCACCACATAGCCTAATCTTAATCTCTAGAGCAACAATGTATGCTAAATCTAATGCACACCTCACCCCATCTACTATGATGCCCCATAGTCTCCTAATCTCTGTATCCCCACCTAAGGCTATTAGTCCCTAAGTGACTAGAGTGAATGGTGTAACCTGAACTATAGAAGCTACCGCTAGTTGTACCCTGAGAGCATCTACCTCGATGGTCTTAGCCACCAGATAGACCCATAGTGTATATATCATCATCATGGTTGTATCCACCTTAGTTTAGAGAGTAGTCCTCTCCTTAGAATACCCATGCCACTGTTACTGCTTTACACTAATCTAAATCTGAACCAGTGTGAGACTAGTATCTCACTCTATAAGTTGTATATGTGAAGTATTTAGCTATTGTTGTATACTCTGTACCTATACCTGTAATTGCACTACCTCATCACTTGGGACATCCACCTCATCCTCCTCCTCATCTTGGGGCTCATCCATATATCCTACTACCTACCCCCACTCACCCTCTATCTTGCGATGCACTCATCACTCATCCTCATCACCACCCTCATATACCACCTCATCTCTAGGTCTACCTAGACTATCACCACCCTACCATAGTCGAGAGACCCACCAAGTTTCATACTCCATAGTAGTCCTTGGATCCTCTAAGCTCATCTCATCAATAGGAGGGTCCACCTCCTCAACCAAACCTATCATCTATGGTGCTGCAAGCTGTATCTCTACCTTTCGATGGTGATAGAGGACTGGCTCCTCTAGCACATCCTATGCTATCCCAAACTACCTAGTGACTCGAGAGTAATGGAAGTACTCTCTCTCCTTCCCGTGGTGCCCCATGAGCCATCTACCATGCCTCACCCTAGCTAAGTATCTCCCTACCTTAGGCTAATTAGGATAGTCTAGGTAGGGCCTCCATATGATCTAACTAGGTTGTAGCCCCTCTAGTGATGCAATATAGTGTGCTAGCTCACCTACATGTGGATGGCTTCAGCTAGTCTCTACATCCTGTGGCCACCACACTGCATAGCATCTATCATCCTCCTCTAGGTCAGCTAGGGCCAATGGTAATCTGCTAGGTCGATCTATCTAGATATGCTCCCAATCCCAGATCTATAGTAGTAGACTGCATCCCATGCCCACTCATCCCTACTATGTAATCTCATACAACTCATCGTAGAGCTATGCTAGCAATGTGCTCCCCCATGCCATGATCACTAGATGCTACATATCACACTCCACCAAGTCCTGTACCATATCTAAGAGGTTCCAAGGGAACCTCACTCTTGAGGAGTCTAGGTAGTAGCACATTTAAGATGATGTGCATCAATACCACCTAGCATCAAGAGAATATATGCTGCTCATACCAATACTAGACTAGAACCCCACCATGATCTATGTTCCCCAGTGCCTCAGTAGCTCTAGCATGAAAAACCTACTCAAACACTATCTCCTTCACCATAGTAGGAGAAGAAGTGATAGCCAAGCCATCTATGGGGATCCAGAATATACGGTAGACGTCCTCCAACATCACCATCATATCTCTAGTGGGGAGATGGAAAGTATTGGTCCTACTATCCCATCGATGAGCCAGGGCCATAAGGTAAGACTGGTTTGACATCACAATCGATAATCGTACAACCCATTTGAGGCCAATCACCTCAAACCACTTCTAATCATCGACATCCAACAATGGTCGTAAGTCCAAGAATAGATTGGGCTCCCGAGCCTGAGCTATCAAATTCTAACATGCAGTAACATGTAATTCAAAGCATACAATCAATCACTCATCATAATTCCATAATTAATCACAAAAAAACAAAACAAAAAAATCACTCAAAACAACAAAAAAATTGAAAAATTAATCAAAAATTTAAAAAATCTAGCCTAAAATTGGCAGTCACTCACGGTGTTGATGGCCACCATGGTCGCCATTGATGACCATCACCAATGGTCAAATTTTTTACCATTGGGATTCAAACCCCACCATTAGCAGTGCTAATGGCCCCCATTTGGTCGATTGAGCGCCACTCTTGTTGAAGATGGCCCTGAAGTGGCCCCAAGCCATTTTCTTTTCCTGTCCCATAAATACAAAAATTAAAATCCTAGCTACCCTTAAGCTAACCTAAGCTAAATCCTACACTAAGGGGTGAAGTTCATTACCTATAGTTTAATGTGGTTCCTTAACCCATTAATTAGTGAAGTTCATTTTAGAATGCATAAATCACGAGAATGAGATGGAGAGGTACCTTAGGAGCTCCAGCTCCACCGCTCATTGATGCCTCTGGATTATCTTCCATGGTGGGTTTGTCTAGATTTTAGTAGCATTTCGTATCAGTTTATACCTCTCCTCCCTCAGAGCTCACTATTCTCAACTGCCAGCTGGAAATAATGAGAATTAAAAATACCAAAAATTTCTTTTATATTTTTCAAAATTGGTAGTCGCTCTCTTTGAGGATGATCATAGTGCACTGTGACCGTTGGCCCTCATGATGACATAGGATGTGCAAATGATTATCATTGTACTTCACAATGACCAAAAAACAACAATAAATGCACTAATTTTCTCAATACCATGAGCTTCATATTGGACATTAAATCACATCTACCGGTCCATAATCATCAAAATTTGCAAAATTAACAAAAAAATCAAATAAACAAAATCTCAAGTGCACCTCATACCTAGTTATTTACCCTATACACTTGGTGGTTGCAGTGACTTGCGCTCCATGCAATCCGGTAAGATGAGTAAATTACCATAAGGCCATTTGAACCAAATTATTCATTGACAAATTGAAATGTCTTCACTTCACTCCCCAAGAAGGCCATTGCGATCAGATTGCTCCAGAGGAACGAGGCATTCATTTCATTCTTCTATGAAATTTCATAAAATCATCGAACATAGTGATTCATCACATGCTTCAATTGAATTGCTATCATCTTGATTCCCTAAGAAGGCCATTGTGGCTAGACTGCTCCATGGGATAGAGATGTACAATTACTATTAATGGTTGAAATCATAGCTATAACAGGACTTTTCCTTAACAAATAGTTATCATCTTGCACTATCCAAATCAGTCATCTTGGTCAAGCGACTCGTTGCTTTCATCACTTTCCATTTTCCTCATCGACTCGTCGCTTGAGGGGGTAGTCATAATCATAACATTCATAATCAAAATCAACAATTAAACACTTAATCATGCAAATTGCATTCATCCATGAATCATTGCTAACAACTATCATAAGCTTACCCTTTTGCTAGGGAAAAAGCAAAAATGAAAACCTAAACCTTTGTCAGTCTGAACTAATGGTCATGTAGCTTGACAATGCTACCCGAATGCCTTCAAATTCATCAAAGTTTTAATAAAATTTAAGCCACCATTCTGTTGGAGGTAATGATTCAGAGATGCATGCTCTTTCCATGATTGGGGTATCTAAAGTTGACCAGATCAATGAACATCAATCAACCTACAATGTGGTGTTAGGTTGTCTATTTTTTCTTAGTGTTGTGTTTTCCCACAATGCATCCCAAAAAGGGGTATCTGTAGACACCTAAAATACATCATGTTGAGGAGGCTACTCATGTGGACACCTTTTCAGGCCATATGACTCACCTTGGACCTTTCCAAGACCCAACAATGGTTCTAACCACTCAATCAAGGCAAGCCAGTCCTATTTAGCCTTAATCGTTGTTTTTCTCAATGGTGGCTTCATGACTACTAACATTGATTATGGCCACAGGCGGGCCATACCTATCGATAGAGGCCATAGACCGAGTCATGCCTATCGAATACAGTCGAGTCTGTAACAAACTTGGGCTACCCAAGCTAAGTAAAATCCATTAGAATGCAATAAATTCTTGAATGGTTATCCATTAGAAGCTTCTAGAAGCTTCACCTCAACTACCCCAACCAAACTAAATCTTGTTCTTGGCTTCATGGGCAAGCTAGGATGCAAATTTTGGGAGTCTACTTAAGGCCCCAAAAATAAGAGAGAAGTCTGGAGATTTTGATGAGCAATTGCCATAGCGAAGCACTGCCAAACTGAGGAGAGAAGTGATATCCCTTGAGGTGCAATGAAGTGTTACCCAATTCATATCATGATGTTGGCACATTCATCAATGGAGTTTGCTAAAGCTTGAAGATCAACCACCTTGTTGTTCAACACCAATTTGCCATAGATTTGAGCCCAATCATGCAATCCAACTATGTTTTAGGACACATCGACCCTTGCACATCAATTCAATAGTGGAATTGATCATCACCAGGCCTAGAACATAGAGAATAGAGCCTCTATCTGATGGCCACTATTTTTAACAGTGGTTCATAGGCACCGTCACTAAAGTCGTCAATGGCTAACAGAGCCTGTCGACCTGATCAACAACAACCTTGGGATGATGTATCATTTCTTCTATTTAGTCATTAGATTAGTCATTAGTTTCTTTCTATTGGATTTCTAACCTAGTTTAGTACATTTCATTTCAGTATTTCATGCATTTTTACACTTCTTTATGCATTTGCTTTCCTTATTGCACCTATCAAGAAACTAGCCTCATCTTGAGAGGCTTTCAATGCTATTAATCCTTCTTTAGTTTCTTTGTGTGCAGGTGACAGGCCTTTTGTAGGAGCTAAACATCATCAAGATCACATTTCTTAACATCATCACATGGAGGTTTCAAAGAAAACCCTCCCTAATCATATTAGAGGAATTCTAGAAGAATCTATTGGAAGACATCTATTCTTGAGATTTATTGTAATTTCATATCAATTTGGTATCCCTAAGAGGGACGTATTGTAACCCAATGTACAATATATTTTGAATATTAATGAGAATGGCCCATTTATTTCTTCAATTTCTTGTTATAATGGTTACATGAATTTCTTTTATCAAATTGATTTTGTTATTGCAATTCTATAGATGTTTAGAATCTTTTGGAAATTCACATTGTGATCTATCATTAGGATAATGCATGAAGATTTAATTTATATTTGATGGCATACTAAAATGGTAGGTCAAATAGGAAATACCACCCTTAATCATTTGTTCCCATATGAAGTTGACAAGTAATTGTTAATGCAAAGGAGAATGGATGATTAAGGGTTTCTCAACCCATGTGACTTACTGAATGAGTAAGTAGATGGTGATTTTTGTATTAGGTATACTTTTTGTGAACCTAGATGACAGGCTAATCAGGGAAGAGAACCCCATTCAACCAATGACTAGTGAAATTCACAAATGATTATGAATTCATGAGATATTGGTTGAATGCAATTTCTCATACCTGGATGGTATATCAAATGAGTTTTATTTGAATAATGTGATGAATATATGTCACGGTACATTCAATATACTGCTCTTAAAATTATCCTATGTAATATGACATTCTCACAAAAGGGCTTGTAAGGTTATTGATGTATTATAGGAGAGAAAAATAAGTCCTGAAGGATTCTATTAAATAATCGCGAGTTTTAGTTGAAAATAGGCTCTTTTGTTGAAATATATCATAGATATGTATTGTTGATGTTGTTGTTGTTAAATATTATCGATATTAGTGATGAGACTATATATGAAAATAGAGGAAAGTGGGTCATTAGAATTGTAAGCAATCCTATATCACTTGTTCTAAAGGAAAGGAGGAAGTATGATTGAAGAGAGAGGTAAGAGTGAATCTCATTAGTTGTCATTTGTTGTCAGGTACCCCAAGGTTGGGATAGAAGAAAGCAAAAATGTCAGGTCGTTAGGGCCATGGATGATTGTGTCATACATCACTTAATCCAAGAGAGGGAGAAGAAAAAAATAAGTATGATAGTAATGAAGTGGGATATAGAAGAAAATAATTGGACAGAGAGATTTTACTTAGCATATGGTTAGCCTACATATATGCAATGCATATAAATCTAAAATAAATATTGGCTTTTGCATCATAGTAAACCCTATTGACTCTCTAGTATTATCAAGTAAGTCATGCAAACATGCAAGAGGTGTAGTGTGTATGATGATATGATGATGTTTCATTCAGTCAAATAAACAAGCAAATGACTCAATATTTCATGTGTAGTATTGTTTAAGATGAATTATGTTGATTGATTCTTTATGTTCTTTTCCATCCAATGTGGCTAGGCAGTAAGCTTTAGATCTAAATTTGGCTATGATGATGAAAGGTCCTAACTAATTAGGTTCAAACTTTCCTTTTAGGTAAATGTCGGTGTTAGTATTTTTTTTATTTTCTTTGAATACTAGACCCCCAACTTTAAAGAATATCAAATGTACTTTCTTATGATAAGCACATTGAAGTCTATTATGATATGTTCTGAGGTGTTCTAAAGCATTTATGCACTTTTCTTCTAGGATTTCTAGTTGTTGTAAATGATTTAGACAATATTCATCTCCTATTTAAGAGTCTTGAAACAAGAATCTTAGAGAGGGTATCTCGAGTTTGAAAGAAAAAATAACTTTAGTTCCATAGACCAAGGCAAATGGCTTTGTCCACGTGAGAGTACGCACACTTGTGTAGTATGCCAATAGGATAGGATAAAATTGTAAGTGCCAATCTTGATCATTTTTGTTTACTAGTTTCTTGAGGATTTTGATTTACATTTTGTTGGAGGATTCACCTTATCAATTTCCTTGTAGTTAGTATGGTGTAGAATATTTTTATTGAATTTTGCATTTGGCGCATATTTTGGTGACTTATTTTTAAAATGGGTGCCATTATCAGCAATTAAGGTAGAATGTATACCATATCGATTGATGATTTGATTTAAAATGAATTTTGATACTTGAATTCCTATTGTGGTGGATAGGGGCATTACCTCGATACATTTGGTGATATATTCTATAGAAATGATAATGAACTTGAGTCCATATGATGATTAAAGGTTGATATTACCTATGATATCCAATCCCTAAGAGGAGAAAAGCCAAGGGGATGTGATCGGTTGTAATTATTGATAAGGGGCATGAACAGGTTTGTCATGTCATTGATACTTATCACATTTCTTGATATAGTTATGAGCATAATTTTCCATAGAAGACCAATAATAGCCCATTCTAAGGAGCTTCTTGTCTATGGCTAGTTAACTAAAATGTTCACCACATGATCCATCATGGGCTTCTTTTTTTTTGAGTAAAAGGTAAAAATTTTATTAAAAAAAATTGATCAGCTTATACAAATCCATTTTGATATCTTGCCTTTCTTGGCAAGGCTCAAAATGTAGTTTTTTTGTTTTATTTTATCTACTTAGGATCTCTGAATCCCCTGTTATTTAAACTTTACCTCTTTATTAACTATATATGTCCTATACCAACAAATATTATTGAAGCCCTCTTTGTTATTTTTTCTATTCCTGATAGCTTTCAAGTTGCATTTGTTTCCATAGTTGTGCTCAAATATCTTGTTCTACCTCTATCATCAGAGATTCTTCCTATACTTTGGTCTACACTATTTCGAATAACTTCCTTAACATAATCCCCCAAGTCCTCTCTTTTGAGCTGAATTCCTCTTTAAAAATTTTATTGTTCTGTTCCAACCATATTTGCCATCATATGAAGTCAATCCCTAACTTCCAAGTTGTGCTTAGTGTTTTGGATTTGAAGGTTTTATGTGGCCAATAGTACCAAAAATTACTACAATTAGGAGGATACCATTTTGTTTTGCTAAATATGGAGTACCACCAATTCCAGATTGTGTAAGCATATTAGCAATAAAAAAAGGAGGTGGTTTATAGTTTCATCATGGGTTTCTTTTATGATAGCTTGAGATTCATTTGTATTTACACATCTAAGGAGTATGCCTTCAAAGGAGTGTCAATATAAGATATCCCCAATGATGACATATTTGTAAGATTTTAGCCTAAATTGTCTTTATTTTTTAGAGTTGGAACCCTCAGAGAATGTTCCTTCTTTGAGGAAATTAAAGATATCTTGATACCAAGGTTCTTGAGGTATAGATGTTTCAATATTGTATATGTTGAGAGATCATAGGCATGACTAGAGTGTGTAATATCTATTAATTGACCTTACGATAATGGAAGATTCTTCATATTCCAACTCTAAGGGTATGAGAGATGTGGTTATGACCATAGTGTCAGCATAACGGTTTCTAAATTGTGGTATGGCTTCTATGGAAATTTGGTTGAATCAAGTTTTCAATATATCTACAATGTCTTGTATGACTTTAGTTTCTCATATTTGTTTTTATAAGTATCATTCACTTGCTTGATTACCAATTGTGAATCAACCTATACTATTATGTTTTTAATGTTTAGCTTTATTGCGGCCCTAAGACCTAGGATGAGTGCTTTGTATTTTGTTGTATTGTTAGTACATGATAAGCAAATCTTAAAGAATAATGGGATGAGATATTATTGGGGAGTGACTAGGATAATTCTTACCCCTGTGTCTTTTTCACATCTAGCTCCATCGAAGTATAAAACCTAGGTTTTAGGTTCTTGGGCTTCTATTGAGAAGATTGTTTCATCTAGAAAAGACATGCTTATGGGATGCTTTGACTCTAAAGGGGATGCAACAAGTTGATCAGCTATAACTTACCCCTTTAGTGATTTTTGATTTACAAATTCTATGTCAAATTCGTTGAGGGCTATGAACCATTTTGTAGTCCTACCAGATAGGTAAGATTTCAACTAAAGTAGCACAATGGGTCTACCCTTGCTAAGACATAAGTCTTTTGACTAAGCATGTAGTGTCTTAGTTTGATATATGAGAAGACAAATGCTACGTAAATTTTCTCTAGTGGTGTGTAGCAAGTTTTGTAGTTCACTAAAGTTCCATTGATATAATATATTGCTCTTTCTCGATGTTTTTCATTGTATTGGACCATTACAGCCCCAAGGGCATGTTTAGTAGCTGCCATATATAGTAATAATGGTTTATTTAGGTTCAACGACACCAATATGGATGGTTTCAAGTTCTAAGTTAGAGCTTTGAAGGCCTTTTGACATCTCTCATCCCATTCAATTTTTTTCCTCTTCTTTAACAATTTGGAGAAAGGTTGACATTTGTTTATGAGTTATGATATGAACATACGAATAGCTTGTAGTTTACCTTACAAATTTTATAATTCAGTTAAGTTTGTAGGTTGTAACATTTTTGTTATGGCTATGATTTTAGAGGGATCAAATTCAATCCTATGATGGGATACAATGAATCCCTATATTTTTCCTGATGTTACCCCAAATATACATTTGTTGGGTTTTAGTCTAACTTTATAATCTTGTAGTATTTCAAAGATACATCTGAGATCTTGAATGTGGTTTTGTCTTTCCTGAGATTGAACCAATATGTCATCTATGTAATATTCCACTATTTTATGCATAAGATCATGAAATATATATGTCATGGCCCTTTGATATGTGGCCCTTATATTTTTAACACTAAAATGCATGAATTGATAGCATAAGGTTCTCCAAGGGGTATTAAAAGCCATTTTACATGGATATTTTGGTGCTATATTAATTTTATTGTAGCCCGAGAATCCATCCATTAAATATAGCATCTTAGATCCTACGGTGAGTCTACTATCATGTCTATGTTGGCAAAGGGAAATCATATTTTGAATAAGAGTTGTTAATATCCCTAAAGTATATACAAATTTGAATGGATCATTCCTTCTTTGCAATAGGAATGATTTTAGATATCCAATTTGAATAATCTACAGCCTTTATGAAGCCAACATCTAGGATTTTTTGTAATTCATATTTTACTAAAAGAGCGACTCTTGGATGTATCTTTCTTAATTTTTGTTTGATGGGATTGTAATTAGGGTGCACTACCAAATGATGGACTACCATTGAAGGGTCAAGTCCTAGCATGTCATTGTGTAGAGTAGCAGAAATTATACACCTAACATGTAATATGAAATCAAATTGAAAAATGCAAATCATGTAACCATCAAATGATAAGAAATATATAAAATGGTGTCCTTCTCATTGATATTTGAAACTATTCTGTTACAAAGTAGTTACAAAACATCTCTCTTAGGTATTACACCAATTTGATACAAATTACAATAGAAGATAAAAATATAGGTGTAATTCGCAAAATCTTTACTCTCTCAAAATTGATTATGGAGGGTTTCTTTGTGACCTTCACTTGATGTGATAAATATTGAAGGATCTTTATGATGATTAGCTCCTGATAAGGCATGAATCCTACACACAAAATCACTTACAATAAATCAGTAGTAAATGTAGAACCTCTCATGATGAGTTCTATTTCCATAATAAACAAATAAAAAAAAATGCTTAAATCAATAAATAAATGCATGCAAAATGTACGAAACTATGCTAAAATAAAAAGTAAATACTGTTAAGGCTAATGTAAGTAAGAAAAGATAGCAAATAAAATATCACCAAGAGGCCATCATGGGGTATGATAATCAGGACTGTTAGCCATCAGAGGGTCCAACAACTATGTCTATGAGCCACTTTGGGATGAAGCGACCATTGAACAGAGAGCCTGTTCTTCATGCTCAATGTGGGGTGATGTCTAATTTATCTATCAAATTGATGTTCAAGGATCTTGCTCTTTGAAACATAGCTAAATCATAGGAATTAACTTGAATGTGAGATGATTTATAATGCACAATGGTTGATTTGGGCCTTCAAGCTCCAAGGAACTCCATTGATGTGAATGCAAGCTTCATGGTGGGATTTGGCCAACACTCCATTACTTATGAGAGAATGTTCTCTCTGTTACTCAAATTGGAAGCACTTTTTTGCATTCATATTTGATTTCATCTCTCTTTTTCATGAATTTTTTGGGCTCATTTTATAATATTGTCCAATTATAATCTTGGATTGCAAGAGAAGTCAAAATCAATATTCGGTTAGGATCTAGCAGCCCAAGCATTGCATCTAGAACCTCCTCATGATTAGTCGTTATGTTCAACTTGCCCTATAACTGAATTGGCTCAGCTCAAGGATCTTGAGTTTGTTATAGGCACGACCATCCCATGGTGGAGTGGCTAAACTTGGGGGCCATCATAGGGTCCAACGACCATTGGAGGTCACTCCTGGTATGATGATCTAGGCTATAAAGGGACATATTGCTCTATTTGAGTGGTCAAAACCACTATTAGGTCTTGGGAAGGCCCAAGATGAGTCATATGGCCTACAAAGGTGTCTATATGAGTAGTATCCTCAACATGACGTGTTTTAGGTGTCTAAAGATGCCCCTTTTTGAGATGCATTATGTGAAAGCAAAACATGAAAGAAAAATAGAAAACCTAAAATTACATTGTAGGTTGATTAATTTTCATTTATATGGTCAACTTTAGATACCCCAATCATGAGAGAGCATGCATATTTGAATTATTGTCTCCAATAGTTTGGTGGACTTAATTTATATAAAACTTTGATGAATCAAAATGCATTCAGGTAGCATTGTTAAGCTACATGGATCGTTAGTTCATACTGACAAAGGTTTAGTTTATCATTTTTACTTTTTACCCCAATAAATAGGGAATCTTATGATATTTGTTACCAATGATTCATGTATGAATGCAATTTGCATGATATAAGTGTTTCATTGTTGATTTTAATAATGAGTTCTTTGACTATGACTACCCCTCAAGCAACGAGTCGATGAGGAAATGGCAAGTGATGAAAGTGATGAGTTGCTTGACCAAGATGACTTGTTTTGAGTGGTACAAGATGATAACACATGTAAGAGGGAAAGTATTATTACAATTGTGATTACACCATTATAAGTAATTGTACATTTCTATCCCATGGAGTAGTCCAGCCACATGGATTTCTTAGGGAATCAAGATGATAGTATTTTGATGTGATTTCAAGGTGAATCACTATGTTTGATGATTTTTTGAAACTTCATAGAAGAATGAAACGTATGCCTCATTACCATAGAGTAGTCCAACTGCATGGTCTTCTTACAGATTAAAGTGAAGATATTCCAATTCATCGATAAATTATTTGGTTCAAATGGCATTATGGTAATTTAATCATCTTATCTAATTGCATGGATAGCAAGTCATTGCAATCACCAAGTGTATAGGGTAAATCACTAGGTACAAAGCACATTTGAGGCTTTATTTAATTGATTTTTTTGTTATTTTTGAAATTTTTGATGAAAGTAGACCAATAGATGTTGTTGGATGACCAAATTAAAGCTCATGATGTTGACAATATGTGTGCATGTATTACCATATGGAGGCCATATTGTGGTACAAAATATGAGATCTACAAATTTTTGGGCCATCCCAGGGTAGGATAGCCACACCGAAATATGACTGCTCCACCCCAGGGTGATCACAAAATTTGGAAATTATAAAAGTAAAATTTCTAATTATTATTATTATTGTGACAACTGGCAAAGAAAGAAAAGTGAGTTGTGAGGTGGAGGAAAGAGATTTTGACAAGGAAAGTTACCCAAATTCTGACCTATGATCATGACAAACTACTCAGAGGCCTCTACGAGTGAAGGAGTTGGAGCCACTAAGGTAGAAATTTCAATCCCTCTCTCGTAAATTATAAAATTTAAAAGGAACCTCACTAAATAATGAGCATAATGAACCTCATTAAACTATTGGTAAAGAACCTCATCCTAGCTTAGGAATGTAGATTAGGCTAGCTTAAGGGTAGGTTAATTTATTTTTTTAGCATTTTTAGGATGGGAAGTAACCTCGTTTAGATGCCACTATGGGGTTGTCTTGGGCAGGAGCAACTCCCATTGGTGGGAAGGGGGCCATCATGGGGTATGGCAGCTATTTTTGAATTCCAACAGTTAAAATTTTGATCATTAGGGTGGTCGTTCGAGGGTTCAAAGATCACGCTTGACAACCATTGGGGCTCAGAGCGACCTCCTGACTTTAGAAAAAAAATTAATTTTTGATTAATTATTTTATTTTAGTTTTTTGTGTTTTTTTAAGATTTAGATTTTGATGTGTGTTGCTAGACATCATATTTTGATGGCTCAGGTTAGGGAACCCATCCTTTTTATGGATTTATAGATAGCTAGAAATAAATTATTGGGTGTGGTTTGAGGTGATTGGCCTAAAAAAAGTTGTGCACCTACCGATATTGATGTTAAATCAAGCATATCTCATGGTCCTGGCTTATCATTGGGATATTAGGACCAACACTTTCCATATCTTGACTGGTAAGATGATGGTGGTGTTGGAGGATATCTACAAGATTTATAGGATCCCTATTGATGGATGAGCCATTACCTCTACTCCTCTTCAGGATCGGGTGTAAGTGCTTCAGAGGGTTTTTGGTACGTGGGTGGATGAGGCTTTAACATAGCTAGACCATGGTGAGGTCTTAGTCAGCTCATGGTATGAGGAGGATGTATTCTCTAGGTGCCAAGAAGTGGTGATGTAATTCATCTCCAATGTCTTATTGCTTGACTCTTCAATAGTGAGGTTCCTTTGGAACCTCCTTGATATGGTGCATGATCTATTGGAGTGTGACCTATAATAATCGATTATCATGGGGGACCACACTACTAGCACACTTATATGATGAGCTATATGAGATACAACATAGGATGCATATAGGATTAGGTTGTAGTATACTACTCCAATTATGGGTATGGGAGCACATTCAAGTGGATTAGCCCATAGTATTACTAGTGTTTCAAGTTGATCTCAGGGATACAAACATTGGGTATGCAGCCTAGTGGTCATGGGATCAGGAGGTTGGTCAAAGTTGGCCACATGCAAGCATGTTGGCACACTATATTGAGTCTTTAGAAAGGTTTTAGTGAGATCAAGTCATTTTGAGGCCTCACCTAGATTACCCTGACTAGCCTAAGGTGACGTAGTATTTGGCTTGAGTGAGATGCGAGATATGGCTTATTGGGTGCCATGGGACTAAGCGAGAGTATTTCCATTATTATCAGGTGACTCATTAGTTTGGCATCTATTAAGATGTCCCAAAGGAGCCAGTCCTCTATCATTATCATAGTGATAAGACACAGTTAGAGGTGCCTCGAGTGGAGGAAATCATAGAGGAGGAGGACCTTGTAGTAGTAGAGACCATTGTAGTGGACCTGAGGACTAGCATAGCATATCATATCTAGTGGGTTACTCAGCTATGGTAGGGAGGTGATCCTATGGTACAGCCTATAGAGGTGGTAGCAGAGGAGGGTGGTGACAATGATGAGCGATGAGTGCATCGTAGGATAGAGGGTGAGTGGGACCAAGCTACAAGACCGATAGAGGAGCTCCAAGTTAAGGAGGAGGGTGAGGAGGATGCCTTGGTTGATGAGGTGGCATAGCTATGAGTGTAGTTGTAGACTACATAGGATCAACTGAGCAGTGGGTAGTAGCTATGGAGGGGGTATTCTAAGGAGAGAGCTCTCCTCAAGTCCCAGGTGGCTATAGTGTAGGCAGAGATCGATAGAGTTACTACTGAAAGGGATAGGACCATAGCATAGTGGGACACTCTGTAGACATAGATGACAACCTAGATAGTTGAGTAGGATATCAAGATAGCAGAGAAAGATGCTCTACAGACTTAGGTGGATGCTTTGACTATAGCATAGGGGTAGCTAGAGATAGGTGGATAGGCCATAGGTGATGTGGAGGCTCTATAAGCATAGGTGGCTACTTTTCAGGCCTGGGTGGCTCGATATTCTTCTCATCGATGCTCAGATCGAGCTTATATTAGCAAATTATAGGATGAGGTAGAGCGATGCAAAGGTATACTACCAATGCAGTCCTCATCATGGGATTCACATTAGAGTAGATTGATGAGCACCAAAAATGCTCATTCTATATACATTTTTAAGGGGTATCGTTATTGGTTTAATTAGCATTAGAGATGTATTTTTATATAACTTATGCATATAATTGATATAAAATGCAGTATTATGTTTAACTAGTGTTTTTAGTGGAAAATGTGTATAAATGCAGATTTTTATACTAATCTAGTGTTTTCCAGTCTACATCCCACTTGGACATGGCATTATGATGGGAGGCACCTTGATGTGCAAGAATGTGCCTTGTTACTAAAATTTGGAGGTGCTTTGATGTGCAAGAAGGTACCTTGATCCCATACATTTTGAGGCACCTTGATGTGCAAGAAGGTGCCTTGATCCCATACATTTGGAGGTGCCTTGATGTGCAAGAAGGTGCCTTGATCCCATACATTTGGAGGTGCCTTGATGTGCAATAAGATGCCTTGATCTCATACATTTGAAGGCACCTTGATCCCATATATTTGGAGGTGCCTTGATGTGCAGGAAGGCACCTTGATCTGACCAAGTCAATAGGAAGGTGCCTTGATCTGACCAAGTCAACAGGAAGGTGCCTTGATGGTGCCTTGATGAGGAAGAAGGTGTCTTGATGGTGCCTTGATGTGGAAGAAGGCATCTTGATGCGGAAGAAGGTACCTTGATATGAAAGTAGGCACCTTGCTCCCATTGAGAAGATGCACCAAGTCAACTTTAACTGGTTGACCAATGGGCTAAGGAGGTTGTTGCACGTGAGACAAAAGAAAAATATTTTAATGGTGCATTATGTCTAAAATATGATAAAGTATTTTTATTGGTTGGTTGAGTGATTAAACTTGTAAATATCTCAAGGAATTATTTTTAGGATGCATTATTTTAGCATTAGTTTGTTACGTACACCTAAGGATTATCATATTTATCCTTCTGGTGAATGGACATACTTTCAATAGAAGAATAATACTTGTGTATGAACCAACTGTAACAAATCACGTTACGTGATTAAAAATAGATTGATCTATTATTGTAATGAGATCTGGCTACATCTTATATAAGGATGCAGACAAATGAATGAAATAAATGATCAATTACATAAAAAGTTATTTTATTTCATTTTTTTTTATAATTTATTAAGAATGCAAATACTCTTATTTTCTTAAATCAACTATTATGTGATTAGATGGGTGGACTATCTGCAGGATCCTAGGCCCACTCCTTGCAGTAGTCCTCCCCTATTTTATTTATGTTATTTGTTTTTAGTAGATTAGATTTACTACTTTATTTCTTGCTTTATTTTAATTTAGTTGTGTGTTTCATTTTCTTGCACATTTAATTTCTTGTACTTTTATTTTCAGTATTTTTATTTCCAGCATTTTAATTTTTTGCACTTTATTTTATTTGGTTTTGTTGAAATCAAAATGCACAAACATTCCCCACAAAATTAAATA
The DNA here is from genome assembly GCA_028583015.1 of Wollemia nobilis. Classification (NCBI taxonomy): domain Eukaryota; kingdom Viridiplantae; phylum Streptophyta; class Pinopsida; order Araucariales; family Araucariaceae; genus Wollemia; species Wollemia nobilis. Next base: position 3,675,501 of record JAQPPZ010003147.1, read on the forward strand.
GGTACATAAGGATTCATTCCCCCACACTACAGGCATATACTGTGCATGAAACTCGTAAGTTTACAAACTTACTAGATTGATAATTTATGGAAGAAAAATAATTGTTTTCTAAACATAATTTTTGTTCACCATTTTGGTGTTGTTGACAGGGAGTGTCAAAACTGTAGTGTTATGATCCACAGGTCAGTTAAAAATTCCATTTAAAATTACCTATAGATCCTCTACTTGAGAAGCATGAGTCCACCAAGGGCCTTTTTACAGGGCCAAAATAGTTGTTGGTACATTCAAAGCCAAATCCCATAGGCAACAATTTAAATTTATCAGCTTCTCAAGTAAATACGAGAATGAACCCAATGTACCATATTAAGTGTAGAAGTAGATATAATTTGTGTTGTTGAAAAAAATAGAAAATTAGGAAAGAAGGATTTCCATCGTATTTTGAATGGTTTCGAGAAATAAAATAAATGGCACAACCCAGGTCTGATATAGTTGAAAATATTTAAGGGTGTGTTTTTACACAAAAACCATTTAAGAAATTATGCCTCAAGAAGCCTAGTTTTAACGATAAAAAAATTTATAGGCTTGATGCTTTGCAACATATTGGTAAATTCTTTTAATGATGACATCAATAGTAGGAAAAAATGATAGAGTAGAATTTAAAAAGAACATCTTGTTATGGATTATGCTCTTCACTTGTGCTTAAGGTGACCTGGTGAATCAGAAACTAGCACGTATTTTTAAAATACTTCTATGCCATGTTTTCTCCAAATTTCCAGCCCATAGATAGTCATTTTCTAGCCTACACATTTTTCCAATAAGTTGAAAAAGTTTTGAGGCCATGGAGGAAAATGCTCTTCTCATACTACATCATATCAAACTAGTTGATAAAGAAAAGGATGATTTTGAGAGACTAGTTTAGTTGTAGGCATGGGGGGAGACCCCACCTTCACTATTGCCACCAACAACATAATGAACATTGTTTATAGTGTTCTAAAGAAAAACAAATTAGTTAGAATTTCATTTTAATACCTTTAGTTTAAATTTTTCTTTTATGTTTTGTAGGATAGCATGAAGTGCAATATAGACAAATAAGGATATGTCTGTGAAGATTTTTTAAAAGTGATATTTATACGTGGAGTTTGTAATAAGCACCATACAAACCATCTTGTGTACCTCGATCGTGTAGCATCCAATCTAAATGGATGAAAGCAAGTAGAGTTTTTCCTTGGTAACATAGGCACCTAAAGGTAGGCTAAGTAACCTTGATCAAGCGAAATGCTTCCATCCCAAGGTGGTTTTGGAACTTGGGAAATTTTTTCTGCAAGGTGCATGATTGTTACAGCATGAATGATAAGCAGATTCAAAGATGCTACACAAAGAGCGGAATAGAATGCCAAGGCAATGTTTGAGAAACATTCAATGGGATCCATTTACAACTACCTCATATTTTCAATATTGGATTAGACATCGACATGGGGGAGACCCCATACCATACCAATAGTTTTGATGAATGTTCACACATTTTTTAAATAAAGAAAAAAAAGGAGGATACGCAAAAAAAAGTGACGAGGTGCCTTGATACCTTACAGTAGAGGCACCTTGATCATAAAAAAAATAAAAAATAAAAATAATGATAAGGCACATCGATCCACAAGTAGGTGCCTTGATCAAGGGTGTCTTGATCCACAAGTAGGTGCCTTGGTCAAAGGTACCTTGATCCACAAGTAGGCACCTTGGTCAAGGGTACCTTGATCCACAAGTAGGTGCCTTGGTCAAGGGTGCCTTGATCCACAAGTAGGCACCTTGATCCATAAGTAGGTGCCTTGGTCAAGGGTACCTTGATCCACAAGTTGGCACCTTGGTCAAGGGCATCTTGATCCACAAGTAGGCACCTTGATGCCATACATCAAGGACAAAGGAGGTTCCTAGATGTCATACATTTTAGAGGTGCCTTGATCCATTTTTAACACCTACGTGGTTTGATGGCACAAAGGAGTAGATGAAAAAAAATGAATAATGTGAATCGTCCTAGTGGTTTGGAGTTATTTAAAAAAAAATACTGCATGGAACATGTCCTGCCTAGCATAAAATTACTTTTTATTTTGCTTTACAAGAAATCATGAACTGCATGCAAGTATAGGCATCTAGGGAAACCAGACCTATCAAACATGAATGTCATGATTCATGTTTTCCTACTTTCGTGTGTTTTTTCTTTGCATAAACTCATGAACTACATGCAAGTATAAGCATCTTGGGAAACCAGGCCTATCAGGCATGGATGTCATGATTCATGTTTTCCCTACTTTCATGTGTTTAGTTTTGTAGGACACAACCATGAGCACGATCTGTAGGTAGATCTGGCTTAAACTAGGCCTAAAAGATGTGACATCTTGTACCCTACAATTAGGAGTGTAGCAAAGCAGAAAAAGGCACTTACTTCCCACCAAGAAGATAGTGCCTGCAATATTATGGCTAGGAAAGAAAAGAGTTCTAAAAATAAGTTGTAGGCCTTCCTTGAGAAGAGAGTTGCAGACCCAATTTATAACTAGTAGTGCTCAAACTTCTTGTCCCTAGATTGGGGGTGCCTATTATTCAGTGTGGGACTTGATGTTCAGAGGGTTGTAGACCTTTTGCACAAAGGGACCTATTACTGACGATGAGGGTGTCACCAATTTAAGTGGGGAAGAATATGGGTGAATCTAAATCTCCTACAAACAAAAAAAATCTCTTCTACTAAAAAGGCTCCAAGTTAAAGTGCAAATCAGAAACAGAGCTTTATTTTTTGCTACTTGTTGGAAGAGAGTATCCTCTTTCCCTAGGACCAACTTGGTCTAGAAGGGAAATGAGAAATCTCCAACCGATAGCTAAATAAAGCAGGGGAGGAGCCTAGAAGTAATCAAATATCAAATATCTGCAAGAAGACCACATGGTGCTTGAGCATGATAAATCATATGAATGGAGCTCGTAGTGGCCAGAAATAGCAACACATAAGTCTCAATGATGTATCTCATGAAAACATCACACATGAACACCCGACACATACCACAAATGATGATAGATAGATATGTTTTAACATCACTCCAGAAAATAAACTAAAGGATCACAGTGAAGATGGGATCTAAATTTCTTTTTGATTTGTAGAAGAATTCTCATCGAGTTTTACTTCTACCTATGAAGGAAATAATTTAGAGTGGGAGATCATTTTGATTCAGATGCATGTGTATCAAGGTTGTATAAAGTCTAATCAATTGAAAAAGTGACATGTTCAGGAGCACACGGTGAGAAAATAATGATGCTTAATTACGATGATCCCTGCAATGCATCCAAAGAGTTAGTGCTCTTGAGATACATCAAAGTAGGATTAAAATATTTCTATATGTGTTGTTGATGATGATATTGGTTTGGAGTTGTTGGTTGTCATAAATCCTCTAATAGTGGTATATGGGATGCAAAATTTTTGCACACCAAGTTGTGTAGTTACCTGGTTGGACCCTTCAAAGACATCAACTATGGCCTACATGGCCTCCACTTTTAATGCATAGTACTAGTATTACAGTTTTGTTTACGGTATCATTTAATTTATGTTAAAATATGTGGGAAAATAAATTATAGAGAAGAGAGAATTTTACTATGGTGGAGGAGAACACCAAATTTGCAAAGTGATTGTGAGGATCTGAAATCATGGAGAAGTTTTTGTCACAGTGAAAAGAGTTCATTATTTCTCACAAATAGTTTGGTGGAGAATATTTCCAATACATAGCACATTCAGCCAAATTACTAGGACAGATCATTGATAGTCCTCCAGCTTGGCCACCTAATTTTAAAGTCACTAGCTCAAATTGTTGTAGTTGAATTTATGCTCTCTGATGCAAATGATAAAAAAAATTGATGAGCCAAGGTCTATTCTGGTCATGCTTCCTTCCATGGCACAATAGATGATGAAAAAAAATTATTATTACTCCAAGATGCACCAACAATATCATTTTATAGTACACCATGGTTATAGGGAACATGAAGATATTTCTCACCAACAACATTATACACATCAACTTCTATGAAATTCACCCAAGTATGTATTGAGTTTTCCATTAATTATGTGTACAATTATTTTAAAAATCATTTCTATGCTAATACCAGTAGATGCCCCATAAATTCTCTTTGTCAAAATCTCCCATTAGAGTTCAACCACATGACATGCCTCAAATATGAGAAAAAAATCATTATCCCATGAACAATAACAAAAACTATGACATCTCCATGAATAAATTTGGCATTGTTTCATTGCTACATCATGATGATGGTGGCCAGCTTGTGTGAATAGATGTAAATGATGCTAATCCATCCCACAAAGGAGGTTATAGAGATGGGTCAAACATGTTTCAGATGTGGGTAAAAGTAGCGATAGGTTACCACACTCATATTCTTAAAATTTGGTCTCACCAAATTTGATCACTATGCAAAACTAGAACATGTAGCCCTTTGATAGACACATGAAGGCTCAAATGGGCAATTGCATGGTAGCATTTATTAGAATTAGTGTAGTGGTGATTTGGTCTTGGTTTTTGAACATTATGGTCATGATTTAACTGTTTACCCTTATTTTGATGGTCGGTCATGAGGTGTTTCTAACTTATGCTGGTACAGTCATGCTCAATGAAATAAAGACAGATGTTGGAGGCTGCTAAAAAAAATTATTATTTTGTGGGGCTATTGTCATGAGGACGTGACAATATTTAGGCATGGGGGGATGATAAGCACCATAAATGCTCATTTTGTATAATTTTTTAAGGGGCATCGTTATTGTTTTAATTAGCATTAGAGATGTATTTTTATATAAATTATGCATATAATTGATAGAAAATGTAGTATTATGCTTGATTGGTGTTTTTAGTGGAAAATGTGTATAAATGCAGGTTTTGCTACTAATCTGGTGTTTTCTAGTCTACATCCCACTTGGACCTGGCATTGTGATGGGAGGCACCTTGATGTGCAAGAAGGCACCTTGATCCCATACATTTGGAGGCGCCTTGATGTGCAAGAAGGTTCCTTGATCCCATACATTTGGAGGCACCTTGATGTGTAGGAAGGTGCCTTGATGGTGCCTTGATGAAGAAGAAGGCACCTTGATGACACCTTGATGTGGAAGAAGGCGTCTTGATGTGGAAGAAGGTGCCTTGCTCCCACCTTACTCCCATTGAGAAGATGCACCAAGTCAACTTTGACCGGTTGACCAATGGGCTAAGGAGGTTGTTGCACATGAGACAAAAGGGAAATATTTTAATGGTGCATTATGTCTAAAATAAGATAAAGTATTTTTATTGGTCGGTTGAGCGATTGACCTTGTAAAGCTCTCAAGGCATTATTTTTAGGATGCATTATTTTAGCATTAGTTTATTACGTACACCTAAGGATTATCATATTTATCCTTCTAGTGAACGGACATACTTTCAATAGAAGAATAATACCTATGTATGAATTGACTGTAACAAATCATGTTACATGATTAAAAATAGACCGATCTATTATTTTAATGAGATCTGGTTGCATATTATATAAGGACACAGGATAGATGAATGAAATCAATGATCAATTACACAAAAAATTTATTTCATTTTCTGTATAATTTCTTAAGAGTGCAAATACTCTTATTTTCTTAAAGCAACTATTATGTGATTAGATAGGTGGACTATCTACGGGAGCCTAGGCCCACTCCTTGTAGTAGTCCTCCCCTATTTTATTTCTATTATTTGTTTTCAGTAGATTATATTTACTGCTTTATTTCCTACTTTATTTTAATTTAGTTGTGTGTTTCATTTTCTTGCACATTTAATTTCCTGTACTTTTATTTTCAGTATTTTTATTTCCAGCATTTTAATTTTTTGCACTTTGTTTTATTTGGTTTGGTTGAAATCAAAATGCACAAAAATTCCCCACCAAATTAAATAGGTACAAAAGGATTCATTCCCCCACACTGTAGGCATATACTGTGCATGACACTCGTAAGTTTACGAACTTACCGGATTGATAATTTATGGAAGAGAAATAATTATTTTCTAAACATAATTTTTTCTCACCATAGATGATGTGAGTCATGGCAACCATCAGTGAAGCAAAATGTGCCCCTATTATAAGATCCTTCATAGATATTAGAGGCTAGTATTTCTTCTTAGCATTGTTAGAGTGAAGCTCAAGGTGGGGGATAGATCAGTGGTGCAGGACCAACTTGACTTATCTTATGTGTGCTCTATATTTTTTAGAGTGTGAGGTTTGAGGACCCACTCTATTGTAGCCTACGGGTATTTTTGTACCATGATGTACTCATGATATTATCACACATATATATGATATCATTTATGGCTCATTATGTGTTCATGTTGTATCTTTGATTTTATGTTATGTATGCATTTATGGATGTAATGCTTGTATGATTATGTATTGTTCTATACATATGATGTACTAATGACATGCAATAGTCATATGATGGATGTATTATTAGATTTTGTGATCTATATGTATGGATGTAGTACTATGTATGTGTATATGGACGCAATATTAAATGTTAAATGCATGCTCTTCGATTTGTTTAATTGATTATGCATTTAATTTTTGTTATATAATATGGCAGATATAATGTGTATGTAATGCATTAGTTTTATGTGGATGATCAAATAAAAATGTACTTGTATGCTTTAATCATTTAAAACATAATAAATGAATCTAATTTTGTATTTAACGGACTAATGGCAGACACCACAAAATGTGTGAAAATCATAAATTAAAATGTTAATCCTTATCATAATAATTATACATCATACATGCCCATGTGAGGTGAAATGTGTAGGGGTTTTCCCCATAAGCTTTTGTAAACTAAAAAGGTGATCATAAAATAGTTAGTGGTCATCTAAATATCATTGCTGATTTTCATCCGGTATCTATCCTATTCTATGAAGATCCCTTCATAAACAAAGTTCATAAGTAAAACTGTGATTGACCGACAAAATGATTTGTTGCTATGAGGGTATTTTTAAGGTTTTCCATGAGACTCAAACACCCTAGTTGATTAATCAAAATTTGTATAGTGACTATACAAGACTCTTGAAATATACAAGCCTATTAAGAAGACCCATATATTCAATATCCTTGTGTGTGCAAAGTGAATGTATTATATGAGGCATAAGACTACCTCATTGCCAAGCGGGTTTCATGCAACCCATTATTGTAATGAGGATCACCATATGATCATCTTAATATTGATTTTGGATGTATTTAGATTAGATTACTAGGCAATACAAGCCACCAAAAGTTATCTCAACCATAATATGACATTGGTCTATACAAAAGAAGGTCGCTAATGTGACAGAAATATCGCCATGTGTAAGACTACTCCATTACCAAGCGGGTTTCATTCAACCCATTACTCTAATGGAGATCACCTCATGGCTTTTGAATACTGAATATTCCAAGGATTCAATCTTGTTACCCCCTTCTTTTATTTTAATTGCTTGGGATACTTTCTCATGACTAGTGGTGAAAAACACATTTTTTTTGTTTTTCTTTTTTTTTTTAACAAGGTATTTGCTTAGTGATGAAAATGACTATTTCTTTTGTGTTTCTATGGAAATTTTTCTCATTTTGTGGTAGATCAAGGAATTGTTTGGGTAGGGGTACCTTGTCCTTTTTTCAATTTTCAATATTCTAGACCATGCACATAATAATATGAGCAAGGAAAATATTTTGCTTAAGGTGGCAAGGATCACTTTGTAGTGTCATATTTCCTTGTTTAGACTTGGATTGTTAATATGTATAATTGTGTTGGAATTTTGACATATACAAGGTACTATCAAAACTAAAACTTACCTTATGAAAGCCAAGATAGCTTTCTACAAAATATAAAAAGATAACTAGGGATGGTTGAATGACCAGAAAACCCTAGTATACACCTTATAGCAACTCATTGATTGTGTTTAAAAATGCAGTTACTCACAAAGGAAATGTGAATGATAATGATATGCGGATTCATGATTGGCATACAAATATGGTGTCATTCATCAGAATGTAAACACAACTTGTCCTAGTGCAAGTGCAATGTATGATTATGCCTAACGTAACTATTCATTAAATTTAATCAAATGCATGATGACGAAATGCAAAATGTTTTTGTATTTTGATATTTTTTATTATTTTTATTTTTTTAATGTTTTTTTATTTTTTTTGGTAGTTTTGATAGTAATTTTTTTTGTTGTTTTTGTGATTTTTGAATGTTTGATTTATGTATAAAATACTCGTAAATGAAGAATATTGAGAGGTTTGGGATCCTCAACACCTTATAGTGAAGTTAGGCGATAAGTTTCAGGCCCTTGTTATGATGAAAGGACCTAACCAATTGGTCATGAATTTATTTCTTAGATGAGGTGGTAGGTATGAATTCTGTTGGTTATATTTAAGAACAATATCTCCAACCTTAAAGTCTCTTGAATGGAATTTAGTATTATAAGCTTATTTAAGATGATCTTGGTAAACGTGCAGATGCTCGAGAGAATTCACTCATCGTTCATCAAGAAGGGTCAATTAATTGAGGTAAGCTTATCATGAGGTGTCGTCATCGATGAATTCTTTTAATGAGACTCACAATGATGGAATTTATAATTCCAAGAGAATAATGGCCTTAGTGTCATATACTAGCAAAAATAGGGTTACCATAGTGGGTGTCCGAATGCTAGTTTGATAAGCCCACAAAGCTAGAGGTAATTGAAGGTGCCAATCCTTATGATTCTCCTTGATGGTTTTTCTCAAAATGGCAACTACAATTTTATTAGAGGCCTCTACTTATCCATTTTATTATGGATAATAAGGAGTTGCAAAGCTATATTGAATGTTATATTTGGACATTAAATCCTACACATCTTTGTTTTTGAATGATGTTCCATTATCTGATATGATTTTGGATGGGATACCAAAATGACATATAATGTTATGGAGTTTGAACTCCACAATAAGGGCTCTAGTTATTGATCAAATGGATTGCTTCCATCCATTTAGTAAAGTAATCAACAACCATTATAATGAACATGTGATGGCCCAAATATGGAGGAGAGATATTTCCAATTACATTGAATCCTCACTGAGAGAAAGGCCATGCTGATTGATTTAGTTGTAAGTTTTGAGATGGTAGGTGTGATATATTAGCATGATGCTAACATTTTACGCACTTCCTAAAATATGAACAATCCTTCTCCATTGTGGGCCAATAATAATCCATTTGGAGTACATTCTTAGTGATAGCCATGCCACTAAAATGGCCACCGCAAGTATCATCATGAGCTTGTGAGTTTGCCCAAGAATATTCTTGGGGCTCAAGACAATGAAGGAATCCATCATAGCTTAAATGATAAAGAATATCTCCTAGAAAGATATACCTAGTCACTTTTTGTTTAAATGCTTATTTTGTAGCATGCAACAATCCCTGAGGGATACTACCAAGCTTCAAGTAATATTTTAATTGGGTTAATCAATATTGATAGGCTTGAGCTTCAACTCACTGAACAACTTGTTCCCATTGTGAGACATCTTGTACAAATACGGATTGGGAGAAAACCTTATGATGAATGGTCATTCCATTATTATAAGGACCCTATGAGATCAAGGACCCCCATGCTACTTGTTTTAGAAATTCTTGTACCTTGTAGAACCACTCGTGTTTTGGTTCTATCTAAATCATGTGAACTATTTATTTATTGTATGAAGCCTCATGCAACAACGTTGATTACGAGAGTGTTTTAACATGGATAGTAGTAAAATAATCAAAATGATTATGAGGGATTAAGGATCCCAGAGAGGCCATTATATCTACGAAGTGATTAGACATATGAGGGACTACCTTAATATCATACCATTACACTTTGGATAGAAATGTGTCCAAAGCTCTTTGTAAGCTTTCAATATTGGGAATTTACATTGATAAATAATTTTCAACTAGTTTACGATGAACAAGGAGTCACCATAGATATTGATAATTTTAATCTTCATGGTGATAGCTATTTTGAGACCCACGATTAGGGCTTCATATTCAGTGTTATTTTTTATGCAAGAAAAATCAATTTTAAAGGACTAGGGCATAGAAGCTCCTTGTGGTGTGAAAAACATAATCCCTATACCACCCCCTTGCTCATATTTGGAACAATCAAAGAACAAAGTCACGTCTACTTTATTTTTTGGTTCTTTGGGTTTAGGTGACTCCAATAATGCAAACACTGCATCATCGAATAGTTCAATCACAAGAGGCTTGTCATCCTGAAGAGGTGCCTCTGCTAATTAATTAGCTATGACTTAACCTTTAATGGATTTTTTACTAATAAATTCAATATCAAATTCTATCAATAGCATGATCCACTTAATGACTCATCATGTATCACAAAGGATTTTATTTTGATATAACATACATGGTATGACTTAACATATAGTGTTATAGCTTTTTTATAGTGAACACCACTGCTAAGCAAAGTTTTTTGATGTATGCTACTTTGTTGCATAAATTTATTATCATTAACATAAATCATTCACCAATTTGCATAAATATCAAATCATTCATCCACAATACATTATCCACAATAAAAATCCACAAATGAGGGAGAGATAGATAATACCCTTAAGGTAGGGCAACACTAATAATAATCCTTAAGGAAGGAATAACTCCACAAGATCTCCCAAGATGAGAGGCCACTTCGTAGGCACAACGATTACATAAGATTATTTTTCAATGATATGAATTATTACAATGACAAATATCTCTTGTTTATATATCCATATTTTGATTCTACTTTGGGGAGCCTACTACTAATATAATATTATATTATATTATAATATTATATTATATTATATTATAATATAATATTATAATACAATCAACCTTGGGTTATGTGTGGCCCATGTCAACCCTTATACAATATAATAATATATCTCCAAATATCTATTCGTAGGTACCCTACCATACCACCCTCCTTACAAATGTTTCATCCTCAAAATATATGAAGAAACATGATAATATGATTTTCTAAGCAATATTAGCAACTGGTACCAATCTCAATCATCCATCCATCTAAGTGAAACACGATGATGTTGGTATGCAATTTTGTTACTTGAGTATCCAAATCTACTTCGTTGGCTCCACGCTTCTACTGTTGTATTTTGATAACTTGAATGATGGGTCCACTTTTTCCTTGATGTTATTGATCCACTCTAAAAACTAGGATCCTTATGCTTTATATGCCAACCACTGCCATATTTGGTGCCCTTATTATTCCATGTAGAAACATAATATTGTTGCCTTGAACTATACTTCCAAGATTGTTGATGCTCATGGTGGTGTGGATGGCGATATGGTGCAACCTTAACTTGATGTTCTACCTTCTTTGACTTCTCAACATTTGGCTCCATTGTTTTAAATTCTTCTACACATTGTCCTTTCATGTCTTCTTTGTTTGGTGTGTCCTTGTGCTCTTATATCAAAGCTTCCTTGGACTCTGTTACTTTTATTTCCATGGACTTCATTGCTGCTACTTCTTCCATGGACTTTGTTGCTGCTACTGCCTTCTTGGATTCTATTTCAGGTTCTTCAATTTGTTTCTCTACAACCACTTCTTTATTTTCCTTGCATACTTGCTCCTTAAGTTGAGAAATATCCTTCAATGTTATCTTCTTTTTCTTGTACCATAACTTCATAAACTTATTTTGCACATTAATGTTAAAATTACACAAAGAATCTAACCAATGATAACCAAGAATAATATCCTCATCATCCATCTCAACAACATAGAAATATGAATGTAAAACATATTTATCCATGGTGATATTCAAATATTCAAAAATCTAAACATTCTCACCCTCTAGCTGTATGTCCTTAATTTTTGTTGCTTGAACTTGCAACTTCTTAGCCAAAGCAATATTAATAAAATTATATCTGTTACCAGGGTCAATGGAAATAATAACCTGTTCCTTTTGAATGCTTCCATGAACCTGCAAAAGATACTTTTTAGATTCAAACAAATTCCTTTGTCCATTTTATAATTTATCTTCTACCAAAGGTATGGTTTCCTCTGTTTGCATACTAACATATTTTTTATCTTCCCTAACCTTTTCCTCTTTCTTATTGAGTAATTTTATTTCTTTTTCATAGTCTTCATTTTGTTTCTTTAAAACTTCCTATTCTCCTTTTATTACATTTCGCTCATTTTGAATTCCTTGTAGTTTCTTTTCAAGATCTTCATTGAATATGTGAAGAAAGGTTGCCTTGAAAATTTGCCAAAAGAAAGCCCAATGGTCATTCCCCTGTTTATACCATGCAAACCATTGATAAGCTTCAGTGCCTAATTTGGTTGCTGCAAAAGGGACTTTGTCCTCATCCCTAAATTTGTAGAACTCTAAGATGCCTTCCATTTTGGCTATCCACCCACGTGGATCCTGACCCTCAAAGGTAGGCATGTCAACGCATGGATAATTGACTCTAGTAGGACCTCTTGGTTGGTAGTGAACATTATTTATATCTTGTTCCTCGTTATTCCTCTATCACTGGTTGTTATTTTGGTAAGGTCTGTTAGAACCCCTTTGTTGCTCAAATACTACTTTGTTTCCCCTAACATCAATATTATTTTCTCCAGAAAACCCTTGGAGTGCCATTGTTCATGCCCTAATGCAAACTAGGGTTTTATGGAAATAAATAACTTCCCACTGATTTGAAGCTAAAAATCCACATAGACAACTAGGTCTGTAATTTTTCTTCCAAATAAAATAAAGTGAAACTGATTTGCTTACCCGAACTAAACAAATTTTGTCTTTTGAAAAATTTACGACTTGAAAATTTGTCACTACCCTTGTTCCAGATGGCTAACTTTAGAAGATCATATATCCCTCAATAATACTTGAATTCCTTCATATGACCACTCATTTTAAATATCTTCAAATTCTACACAAATTGATCCAAGAATCACCTGAATCGGATAAAATATCCTAGAGCTATGGCTTCTGAAAGATGAGACATTTTTCCAAAAAAATCTATGAAATTCGTCACTATCCTTGTTCCGGATGACTAAATTCAAAAGTTTGTATCTCACTCAATACTATTCAGATTCCTTCATATGAACACTAATTTTAAATATCTTCAAATTTTGCACAATATAATCCAATAATTTTTGGAATCAGATAAACTTGTGCAGAGATATGGCTCCTGAAAGATGAGATGTTTTTTCAAAAAATATTTGCCCTAATTTTGCAATTTCACACAAAAATCCTCACTTTGCCAAAATCATTGCTCTGATACCACTTGTTGCATAACTTTATTATTATTAACATAAACCATTCACAAATATGCATAAATATCAAATCATTCATCCACAATATATTATCCACAATAACAATCCACAAATGAGAGAGAGAGAGAGAGATAGATAATACCCTTAAGGTAGGGCAACACCAATAATAATCCTTAAGGAAGGAATAACTCCACAAGATCTCCCAAGATGAGAGGCCATTTCATGGGCATGACGATTACATAAGATTCTTCTTCAATGATATGAATCATTACAATGACAAATATCTCTTCTTTATATAACCATATTCTTATTCTACTTTAGGGAGCCTACTACTAATATAATATGATATTATAATATAATATAATATAATACTATAATACAATCAACCTTGGGTTATGTGTGTCCCATGTCAACCCTTATACAATATAATAATATATCTCCAAATATCTATTCCTAGGTACCCTACCATACTTTAGCTCATAACTTAACCAAAGTGCAACTAATGTAATAGATAGCCTATTCTCTGTTCTCTTTTTTCTTCTAGGTTAACATGGTACCCAAAGCAAAGTCTAAGGCTAAAATATATAACAAGAAATTTGCAAGTGGTCGAGGTGGAGCTAATATTTGTGTGATTGTTGAGTACTATTTGATCTCATCAAAGACCTTTTGATATAGTCTTCATCACAATTAAATTGTACCCCCTTGTGTAGCAGTCGATTCATGGGTTGACATTTATCCAAAAATTACACTAGGAAGCGTTTGATGGATGCTACATTATCTTTCAATATATAGAGCTATTTAATGTTCATGGTGGGAAGCATTTATAGAATTTATTTGACCTTTACAGGATTGAATTCAATACCTCTCTTTGAGACTAGAAATTTTAGGAGTTTTCCTAATGTGATGCTAAAAACACACTTATTAGGATTCAGCCTAGTATTATGCTCTATCTGGTGATTGAAGATATTTTGAAAAACTTCTACATGCTCTTCACACAATAGTGATTTGGCAAGAAAATCATCTATGTAATTATCTAGTATCTTATCATTATAGACATCCTGTGTATGGCATATGGGATCCCTACTCAAGTTTATGAGGTGTAGGGATCAAGTGGATGTCATCCAATAGGTTAGGAAGACCTATCATATTATATTTGACCTTAGCATTACAGAAATCCTGTGTATGGCTTAGAGTGAAATGAAATGGTTAAAGTATTTCTTCACATGGGAAGAACTCCTCAGGTGATGAAGGTAATACAGTGTGATCAAAGTCAATAGCCTCGATATTGAGATGCAACAACTTTGAGGGGTCATTGGGATTGCATAGAGGTGTGATTAAGTAAACAAAAATCATGTTGATAGATGGATGGTGATTTCCATTACCGCGTGGGTAGGACCTATCGATTTTGAATTTCTCATGATGTTCTAGATGTGGCTTAGGAAGCATTAGGATATCTAGGTCCACTCTAGGTGTAGATAAAATAATTTGAGTCCTCAGGCAAGAGCATCTACCTCTAGTTAGGTGAAGGAAGAAAAATAATATAATAGATGTCATCTATGTCAATAGGGGGACTAACAGGTTCAATATCTTTTGTATAGTTATTGAGATGAAAAAGATAGTGAGGACCTAAGTAGGCAATTTAATTTGCATCCTCATACTCATTGTCTTCGTCGATCCAATCATTTTTAAGAATATCTTCGAGTTTAGATTCCTCTTCTTGATTGGTTTCATGATATGTTTTAGGAGGTTCTACGACAACCATTGTTACTGGGTTATGATCCCTCCATAAATGAGAAGGGTTAGAATCATTATAATCATTCCTATCAATTTATTCCTAAAATTATAAGCTTAAGCATTGCAAGGAACCATCTAGGAGCTAATTTGCCATGTGTATAGAATACCCTAGACCAAATTTATCCATAGGCAATTGATATTATGGTTGGAAGTGTGTCCTACGACCTTTCTCATACAAACCTAAGCCATTACCATGCCAATGGCAATGATAGAAGTATCTAAGAGTGAAATCAAGATTCAACATATAATAAATGTTTCCTGTAAATGGTTCATTATCGCTATTGATAACAAGAGATTAATCTGTAGCTTGGTCAAAACCCCCATATATAAAATTTGTCTAGTTGTGTGGTGCACCTAGGGGTACCATAGTTCCAATGGGCAAGGGACGAGTAAAATATCTCCCCATATATTTGGTGGACTCAATAATTGGTGTAAATGTGATATTTTGTAACAAATATTTGGTGAGCCCAAGGTTGACTAAATGAACATTCACTTGAGGTGCTAATTACCTCATCAATGAGGTAGGGGATGCAGGTTGAGGTACATACTCCATCATGTTAGGTGACTCTTCCTCTTCCATAGGAATTAAGATCTCCATAGTAGAGATATTAGGTATGACCTCTGGGGCATCTTCCATGGGTGCCTTCAACTTCTATTTGATTCGAGGATAAGATTATGATGAATGTTTATCCAAAGTAGTCAATGGTTTGGGTGAACACAATAGTGCTAAAGTAAATGGATCAATAAGTGATGATTTAGATTTGCACTCTAGACTCTTAATGGGAGAACTAGATCTAATGTCCATATGCATTGATAGTAAGACAAACTACCTTGAATTGCTAACCTGATTAACATATTTAAATGGTTCATCATCCAATGGGATGACATGATCATTTACTTTGTAAACATATTTGGTACATTAATGAAGAATTGAAGGAATGAAATTTATGTACTAGATCCAAGGATTACCGAGCAATATGTTTTATTGCATCACTCCTTCCAACACATGGCACATAAAAAAATAGTTTTTAGTCCCACCTGAATAGGTAAGACTATAGTGCCAATCGTCAAGCATAATGCATCATTGAATTCTCACAATGTGAAAGTAGATGCCACTATGTGTGATGTTGGAAGACTTGTTCCAATGCATTCATAATTATGATGTTGATCAATGAGCCTATATCAATCAACACTTATTGGTATGATATCTGTTTGATACAAGTGATTATGTGTAATGGAGGATTCACTACATTGGCTGGTACTTGTTTAATTTCATGGTCATAGAAGGTGACCATAGGCTCTTTGCACTTTTGGACATGCCCTAAAAAATTAGTAAAGGTGTTTGGATCTTTGTGCTGAAGCTAGATAGATTTAAGAATATCCATGAGTGCTTCCCTATGTCTAGGAGATTGCTGAATAAGCTCATAAATAGAGATATTGACTAATTCTATTTGTAGGCTTTGAGTAAGCCTAGTTCTTATGGTTACCACCGATGGAGGTGGTGGACCTGGAAGTGGATTCTAAACTGGCAAGGACTAAGGCACAGAAGGGATCCTAATAGGAGCTACAGGTGACTCGTTATGATTGTACCTTTTATTTTACATAATAATATTTATCATACCTATGAACCCATGTGTAGGTGGATCCATATGTATCTCATTTACCTACACTTTTTTATTACCCTTGACCTTGTGGGTGGGTAAGGGATATTTTAAGATACCCATCTATTGGTTATCTACGGTGAGAGGGTTATCAATTTGTAATTCATTCTTATCAAGCATGTTCTATACTAGGTTTTTTAAACCATAGAACATTTGTATATCATGCCTATTTTACTGATGATAAGAATAATATAAGTCCTCTTTGTACCCCTTAGGCCTTGGGTGAGTAGGATCTAGTAAGCAGATTCTAGGTAAGGTAATCGCCTTAGCCTCACATAGTCTATTAAAAAGATATGCCAAAGACTCAAGCAGTGGCATATATGTATAATGAGGAGGATTTTGCTTATCCTACACTTTTTTTCTTTGGAACTGATTATTGTATTGCACCGAGAGAGGTTAAGCTTGATAATTAGGATATTGTGATGTTGCTTTAACTTTAGGAACATTCAACACAATATGATTAATCAAGACTGGTTTTGTTTGATTATGGTTGTGTTAGGAATTTTTGTTCCACTCCTTGCAAAGTTTTAGATCTCCCTCCTGGATCTTAATGTCCTCAATGACTTTGGCTTACGCCAAAGCCTCTTCGAATGTTTGATATTGTTGCAATTGTAAAATTAGCGAGATGTGTTTCGTACAGCTTTTGGTAAACATTCGAGTTAGTTCTGAAACATGTATGGTAAATGGTAGTTTTGAAATTATATTACACCACCTATTTCCATAGTCCATGATTGGCTCATCATTAAATTGATGCAAATTTGATAAGTTAGACAAGTTAGCCTTCTTCTTGACTCCAAAGGAGAAGTGTTCAAGAAAGGCATTTGCTAGTTGTTCAAAGCTAGAGATGCTATATCGTGGTAATTGGTTATACCAATCTAAGGTTATGCCAGAGAGTGTTATCATGAATGTTCTTAATAACAAAGCATTGTTATCTTGTAATTGGAAGCACAAGTTCATAAAACTTGTGGCATGCTCTTGCATATTATCATCCCCTCTAAATTTTTCCAACTTAGGCATTTTAAAATTCTTTGGATAATCAGGACTAGGAACTGATAGGCTGAGGTGTTGATTGTATAATTTGCACAATATGGGTTTTTTGTAACCCACTCCCTACTTCTATAGTGATTTAATTCACTTAGTGAGGAACTTATATGCCTGAGATGAGATAATATCATTAACTAAAGTGGTATTCTAGGAGGAGAAGGTGAAAGGTTCCTATTTGACCAAAGTGGAAGATTGTAATCATCCTTTGTACCCTTGAAAAGTAACTCAGGATATGCTTGATCCTAGTCCTCTAGTTCTGTATCTTCATATACCTTATACTTCAGTAGATTTGGTGCTTGGTGTTGTCTTAGCTGATACTGATGAATAGAGGCAGGTGAAAGACAATTATTTGTTGGAATAGAGGGAAAGTCTTGATGTTGAGTAGTGCACCTTGTATTGAGTTGTTGCCAATAAGTGCTAGGCATGGGAATATCATCATGGCTACCCTATGTGATTGCTCTTCATGCAATATTTATTCTAGGATTATTTCCTCACGTAGTTTATGATCATACAACCATTGGTGATGTAGCTTCTATTGTTTTCCATGTTCATGATCTAAGTGTTCTCGCTCATGACCTAAATTATCCAATTGGGATTGGATCAATTGATTTATAATTGATGTTGGGCCTAGGAAGCCAATCTATTCAATTCAATGTATGTGGCCTATGACTTCTCATATCAATACGAGAGGTTTTGGCTATTTTAGTTTGTGCAATATGGGTAGTTATCCTCTTACCTTGATCAATCGAGGTTGCGTTAACTCTATGCTTGAACCTAGGGGTGTTGTACTCATTTAAGGATGGTGTAGGAGTATGGAATATTCATGTAGAACACTCTCCATATGTATGGATATGATAGACTAAATCTTCATTGTGCCCCTACTCAGAATGAGTATGGATGGAAGAAGGTGCTCTAAAAGCTGTATTAGGGCCATACCTATCTATATGGTTTAGCTTATGACTCAAATAAGGATGATCAAGAGGAGTACCTCCTCCATATAGACTAGGTAAAGGTATGTATCCCACCCCATGCTCATATAAAAGTGTGGAACTATTGGGTACACAAATCTATGCAACCCCTATGCATGGCCCCTTAATGGGTGGATCTTGTCTAGAATTAGTGCAATATGGACAAGGTCTAAGTAGATATTCTTCTTAGTTGCGAGGATTTCCCATAGGTGTCCTTCTAATAGGGGTATCTCAATGATAAGATCCCCCATGTGTAGAATTATCTCCACGATGGCTGCCAAAATATCAAGTAATAGTAAATCAGTTAGGCTATAGTGAAGGCGTTCTAGGCCTTCTTGTGTATGCCCTATAGCCTCGTTCTATGACTAGGCATGGCTACATGTGGTGACCATTTTATCTTTATTATACATAATGTTAAGGAAACAAACAAATTATACAGGATGATTATCTCTTTTAAATATTCTTTATGATTACTAAACTGGTTTATGTGTTTTTGATTCATTGTTTTTGCTTTATATTGTTAAATTTTTTTATTTTTGTTGATGTAATTCTTATTTTAAAGTATTTCACCTATTTAATATCATCCACAGGATTGGTTATGAATTCTAGGTCATGAAACCCACCGATATTTGGTGATGAAGTCCAAATCCAATGAGGGAGTATAGGTCCTACCAGTTCCTCACCTAGTTCACATCTATTAGCGATACACCTCTTTGAAAAGATATGTGTGTTATATTCCTCAGCTATAATAGTTCTTGAAACTAGCCTCAGTCAAAATGGGGTGCAAATAACCACAAGCAAGCTAACAAGGTGGTGATTAAGGTCACCGTTGTTAGTCTTGATCACCGTTGTTAGTTCTATCACTGTTGTTTAATGTCAAATGTGGTGTGTGTGGGTTCTTTTTATTTCATGAGAAAAGGAAAATGAAACATAGAGAAATCAATGATTTTTTTCTAATGCATGAAAGAACATTTCAAATTTCCAAATTCTAAATAGGAACATTTTAATTTCAAAAAAAATTATAGTGTAAAATCTAAATGAAGTTAGCCTTTAGACAAGCATCAAGTAAGCAAACTCAAACAAGCATCAAAATAGGGGTAGTCTATGTGTAATACAGTCTATGGAAGAGGTCATATGACCATAGAGAACTCAAAAAGAGGGGCCACTATACCCTAGAGTGGTCAACGATAGAGGCCGCTAGACCAAGGAGCGGTCACAAGAAAAAAAATTTATATTTAAAAATTGCTTCTAAATTTCTCTATTGAAATTGCAAATCTATATTTTTTTGTAAAAACATAATAAAATTCAAGTACAATAATACTCAAATGTGAAGCCAACATTCAATGAATTTGCTACCTCTTTTATTTCTAACCTCTGTTCTGAGGTTGTTAAGGGGTAGAGTGGCTGGGTCTGTTTCTCTTCAAGGGGTAGAGTGGCTAGGTCTAGAGGTCGTCTTAGGGTATGACAGCTGAAATTGTAAACCATTCTATACCAAAGTGGTGTTACCTATAATTCAAGAAATCCAAGAAGAACAAAAATTAGCAACGAATTAGGATATTGTGAAAAAAATCCCACCATGATCGCCACTATAGAGTAGCAAAAACTATACACCTAACATGTAATATAAAATCAAATTGACAAATGCAAATCATGTAACCATCAAATGACAAGAAATATATAAAATGGTTCTCTACTCATTTATATTTGAAATTATTCTATTAAAAAGTGGTTACAAACAATACCTCCTTAGGGATTACACCAATTTGATACAAATTACAATAGAAAACCAAAAGATAGGTGTAATTCACAGAATCTTTGCTCTCTCAAAACCGATTATGGAGGGTTTCTTTGCAACCTTCGCTTGATGAGATAAATATTGAAGGATATTTATGATGATTATCTTTTGATAAGGCCCGAATCTTGCACACAAAAGCACTTACAATAAATAAGTAGGAAATGTAGAACCTCTCAAGATGAGGTCTATTTCCATAATAAGCAAATGAAAATAAAATGCTTAAATTGATAAATAAATGCATGCAAAATGTATGAAACTATGCTAAAATAAAAATTGAATACTCCTAAGGCTAATGTAACTAAGAAAGGATAGCAAATAAAATATCACTAAGAGGCCATCATCAGGACTATTAGCCATCAAAGGATCTAGCAACTGTACCTATGAACCGCTTCAAGGTGAAGCGATTGTTGAACAGAGAGCCTATTCTTCATGCTTGATGCGGGGTGACATTTGATTTATCTATAAAATTGATGTTCAAGGGTCTTGATCTTTGAAACACAGTTGAATCGTAGGAACTAGATAAAATGTGACATAATTGATGATACACAATGGTTTATTTGGTCCTTCAAGCTCCAAGGAACTCCATTGATGTGAATGCAAGCTTCATGGTGGCATTTGGGTAGCACTTCATTGCTTATGAGAGAATGTTTTCTATGTTTCTCAAATTGATAACACTTCATTGCATTCCTATTTGATTTCATATCTCTTACTCATAAAGTCTTTGGGCTCCTTTTATAATATTTCCCAATTGCAACCTTGGCTTTCAAGAGAAGCCAAGATCAAGATTCGGTTAGGATCTAGTAGCCAAAGCATCGCATATAGAACCTCCTCATGGTTAGTCATTATGTGCAACTTGCCCTGTAAATGATTTGGCTTGGCTCAGGGAGCCCAAGTTTGTTATAGGTGCATCCATCCTAGGGTGGAATGGATAAACTTGAGGGCCATCACAAGGTCCAACGACCATCGAAGGTCAAACTTGGGTATGACAATACAAGCTATAAAGGGATAGATTGCCCTGTTTGAGTGGTTAGAACCACTGTTAGGTCTTGGAAAGGTTCAATATGAGTCATATGGCTTGCAAAGGTGTCCATATGAGTAGTATCATCAACATGATATGTTTTAGGTGTCTACACATTGTATCCCAAGTGAATATGTTAGACAATTCCTTTAGTAGGTTCGTGTATTCTATCCACCCTTCTTGAGTTAGGACTTTTCCAAGATTGATAAGGTGAGGGTCTTGATTCATTTAGATGTTGACATCTATAATTTCTTTCATTAAATATTTTGATTTATCCTTAAAATGAAGAGGGGAATTTATCATCCCTAACTCTTCAAATGTTTGTAGATCCATAGATGTTTGTTTCAACTCAAGAGGTTGGGATGAGTTTAAGTTGAATATTTTTTTAAGAGATTCTTCTATATGATGATTATCCAAATATTCTTCAATATTTTCTTTGGCTACTATGGATTTTGTATGAACTAATTCTAACATGTTGATGCTACAAAATTGTATGGTTTTTCGGTGTGTTTGGTTAAGGAGTGACCAAAGGTCTTCTTCATATTTATCATCCCATTGAGAGCCATGTATTGACTCGAGATAATTATCCTTATTGTTTTATTTTAATAGAGGAGAAGGTTTATTTTTTCTAGGGATGAATGCAATCCCACATCGTGCTAGCCAAGGTTTGACTTCTAAGGGTTCTTTAATATCCTGTTCATAGCAACCTAAGGCTTTACCTTGATAGACCATGTTGGAGTAGGTGTTTAGCTATAGAGAATGAGTATTGTAACAACCCACTCTACCAACCAAACCTAAGATAGAAATTTTGTATTGTTCACATCTATTATGTTAAGTTACAACCAAGTATGCTTGAATCAACACCATGCATGTAAGGAAGTAACTAAGATAATTATGACATGGTTAGTGTCAACTCTCATGATAGGAGTGAACAAATCCTATCCAATATTTTATCCCATAATTATATGTATGATCCCTTGGTTTAACTATTCCACCTCTTCTTTATTAGGATTTTAGTTACATAAACAATTTATTGTTATGTCAATCCATCCTCCTAATTTTATTAATTGCAATAGAATATTATGCATGCAGCATCTAAACAACACATGGATATTACTTTATTCATATCAAGAATTTCACTTTATTTCAAATGTAAACCATTCCATCACAATAAAAGAGTCATTCATTGGAAAGCATAAAGGCATCATATATTAAAATTATTAACCATATAAAATTGCTTGTTAATAAAACATTATACCATACAAAATTATAATAATCATCTTACATGAATGTAAAAGCATCATCTCATTAGAAATAAAATAACAATTACTTATTTCATCATATGCAATACCCATGATCTATCTAGATATCATCATTATAGAGAGTTAACACAACATCAATGCTTAATAAAAAATTGCAAACCACAAATAGAAGTACACAACATATACCCTAGGAACCCTCACAAGGAATAAACCTAGCCTCAAAAATATGTTTCTCCTCTCATTTCATAAACTTAAATTGTCATAGATACAAATATAGAAAAGGTATCTCATAGATTCTTTTCTAAGTTATTGTGTAATAAAAGGAACCAACTTGTTCCATGTTTTAATTATAATGTAGTTAAGCTTCTATCACATTTCCTTTCTCTAAGCCATCAAAAAATAAGAATCTTAAAAATTCTTATATCTACATGTTTATGAAATATCATTGGTTACATATTAAGGAGAAATTTCATCAGATGCCAAGATGGAACCCCATGATTCCCTCGAGAATGAATCCCACATTTATTATCCAACCTGGATGTCATCATAACCCAATGTGGTACATAATTTTTCTAAGGTTTCTCCTTGCATGGATATATCCCATACTCTCTCTAATATTAGATCCCATGTCTAATTTCCCACATTCACATTTCATACTTAGACAACTTCCACCATATCTTATTATAGTTCTCATAAACCATTAACAAGATCATTGTTAGAGTTCCTAAAAATTTTGCTCTTTTTAATCTAACAAACATGATTACATCTTCTTTGTCATGTAACCTACCAAACAAGGTTAAACCTTAAACACTAATCAATCTTGTAATCTATTACACAAGATTACAAACTAACCTTGTAATCCATCACACAAGATTACCCCTTAAAACTCAAATAAATCTTGTAATATCTCACACAAGATTACAAATCAGCCTTGTAATATTTTACACAAGATTACTCCTTTAAACTCAAATCAACCATGTAATATCTCACACAAGATTACAGATCAGCCTTGTAATATTTTACACAAGATTACTCCTTTAAACTTAAATTGACCCTGTAATCTCTCACACAAGATTACAGATCAACCTTGTAATATTTTACACAATATTACTCCTTTAAACTCAAATTGACCCTGTAATATCTCACACAAGATTACAAATCAACCTGGTAATTTTTGCACAAGATTACAAATTAACCCTATAATCTATCATACAATATTATACCTTATTTAACACCTTAATTAAACATAAGTCAAACTTGTAAACTATCACACAAGATCACAAATCCACCCTTGTAATATATCACACAATATTATGCCTTTAGACACATATCAACCTTGTAATCTACCACACAAGAATACAAAATGCTTTATCACCAAGGTTAACCAATAGTTGGACACAATCTTGACTCGAACTGCATCATATCATCTAGATTCTATTTGTTTCCAATATTGTCCTCTATTTGATATTAACTCTCAACAAAATTATTATCCCATTTACTTAATTAGAAATCCTCTTCATAATAAAATTGGCTATAAACCATACTTATAAATAATATTCTTTATTTATGAGGACAATCCATTTCCTTTAATCTAAGTATTCTAAAGGAATTGGAATAAGGCTTGTACTTATTTAATAAAAGGAAATCCCATCTTATTCACAAAAGGGCCATCTCAAAATGTGTCAAGTTTGACAAGTTGGTGGCCCTAATTACAATTAACTATGTAATAAAGCCAACTTAATAATTCCTAATGTCAAACCATGTGCAAAAAGGGGTCTTCTTTATTGGTACCCTGCTTTAGGAAGCATGATTTAATAGATGATGGTTGACCATCAATTGGTAGCCAACCACAGTCTAAATTATATTCCATACGCAATGCTAACCCAATGATAATCAATGTAGTTGAGATCAAGGCCCTCATAAAGGTAGCAAGACTTAATCAAGTAGGCATCCATGGTACGAGGAAGGGTTCAATCAATTCTTAGTCTACTAAGCTATGGGTGCCTGAGATTAGTGAAATAACATAAATCCCACCATACAGTGCTTGTGGGATAAGTCTCACCATGGCTTTTTAATAAAATATAGTTAATTCCACTTGAGAGAAAATCTACCCCACTTAGATGAATGACATGACATTACAACAATTCACAAGTAAGGACGAACCCAAAATCAACATGATAGGCATCAGGTTATACACATGTATCAAAAAGGGAGAATTTAAAAATGGCCTTAGTTTTTTAATTATTCTCCAATGACATCCAAAATGATTTGATTTCTTAGATTCTAACAGATCTATGAGCCATTTAATTACAGAGCAACATAATCTGATATGGGGGAGGGTAAATAGTTTGAATGGAAATCCCTCAATATCAATCAAGCTATTCAACTTCTAACATAGGTATATGATATCCCTTCCCAAAGCAATGATCGATCTGGTTCTCTACCAAAGGAGATATCATGGTTACAAATCATGGTTGTTTCACACCCTTATTCCACTATAGCCCTTACGAAGGTAATCATTGAACACATCTATAAGATAGTTCATTATAGGGGAGGGGTAGTACAAAATTAGTGATGTTCTAATTCTCCCAAAGGGGTGACCACTACTACCATGAATCTATAGTTGGGACATTTCATCCCAAGGTACAAATGTAGATGGTGTCCAATGATATCCCTTCTATAGACCATCAGTGAATAGTTAGGTTAATAGTAAATAATAGTGAATAGTGATATCCCTCCTATGGAGAAAATAGTGAATAATAGTGCTTCCGTTCTATAGATCTTACAACCATAAGGTGGTGTCTACCCATTATCTGCTTATTGTGATGGTGTCGGTTTGACCGATCCATCGATTACTTGACTAATAACTTAGTCCTTGGGGTATAGTTGAGGCCTCACCACTTGGATAATATTTTAAACAACATTTAAATAAAAAGGTTTAATAGATTTTTATACCCTTAGAACCAGAGAGTCCTTTGAGGACACGTTTGAGGTTTACCAGCTATCACCAATGTAACTACAGTCAGAGGTGATAGTAGGGTATTACCAAGCCTTGGCTGTTACATCCTTATGCATATTGATGTAATCACAGTTGATTATAGAAAATCCCAAACATACCCTTTAAGATACTTACAAGTGTGTGAAGTCAAATTATTATCAAGTTGCTAATTCATAAACAAATATAAAATAGTATGAAGATTAACTTATCATCTTCTTAAATCTTACAAATATGTAAACAAATTATTGTCCATTTCAACAATGAAAGAAGGAATTTTTTAACCTAATACTCCAGCATGGGAGGGTCCCTTGTCTAGAAAACATCTTCTCCTCCTCGTACCTCCCTCCAAAACTCATTCTCCTCTTCTCCAAGATTGATTCCTCCAATTCCCCATCATAGCCAAATGCCTTAGAATTTTAGTACTCTCCTAGAGCATTTTAGTTTTTGAGGTAGAGAGCATACTCCCTAAGCCCAATATTTCCTCCCCCCATTCCATTGCTTGCCTCCCTTTTTATAGATTTTTGTAGCTCTTCTTCCCTTATGAGCAAGTGGGTGAGTTTAATATTAAAATACTAGAAGGAACCTTCTTGGAGTTCACCCAAGTAGTAGGATTCCATATTTATCATTTTAAAATTAGGGATAAGACAAGAGAAGGTGAGCTGGAGTACTTTGCTCATTTTTGGTCTTCTCTTTTCTCCCAAGCACCAACAATGCTTGCAAAATTTCTATTCATGTGGAATGGAAAATAGTTCATCCACTAGACAAATATGTACATTTTATTATTTAAATATGACCTTGGAGAATGGTTCATCCACTAGTCAAATATGTACATATATTTTTTTTATTAAAATATGACTTTGTCCTTTTTGGGTCTTTTCAAAATTGGGAAGATTTTTAGGGTGCACCTAATTGTATTTAAATTAGGTGTCTCTTTTGCAAGAGATAATTTTCCCAAATTAATATTTTGTAAAAGCCTTATTTTATTTTCCCCAAAACCTTATCAAAATTCCAATTTATTCAAACTCTCCAATCTAACCTGGTAGAGTGTAGATAGTTTTTAATTAGGGATTTTTTTTGAAATAATTTTATAATCACCTTATTTTATTAATTAGACCCTTCCTATTAATGTATGGCAGTATTAATAGGGTTTGGTCAGGGTTTAAAATTCAAGTATTAATTGATCCTTTGGATCAATTAATGTCTTCTAGGAAGTCCAACGGGTGGGTTGTGACATACTCCCCCCTTGGATTAAACACAGTCCCTTGTGTTTATCATCAGTTCCTAGCTTAGTTTAGTGTAGAAATTGATAAAATCAGCATTAGTATTTTACAAATAAAATAGATTCATCATCCTTTTCCTTATTTCCAGTGTCTCGATACTGATGGTAAGTAATAACTCCCATCCAAAAGAGTACCTGGACCTGCAAAAGTGCAAATTATCAGCAGTATCATATTATTAAATCAATAAAATATCCATATTGCATCAATAATAAGTATTGAAAACATCATCAATGCATAATTTTCATCATGGAAAAAAAACATCAAAGCATCTATCCAACATAGTCAGTGATAATAGAGTACTACAATGAAATAACTACAAACTATGTTCATAGAAATGCCATGAATTCATAATAAATTAGACTTTATCTATCTAATTAAATGCATCAAAACTCCTACAAAGGAGTATCACACCATGCCTTGATATCTTCTTTTTATGAGTTAACCTAATATACACAAGTGTCATCTAAGACAAAGACTTGATTTTCATACTCCTTCCTTCAAGATGCCCATACATCTTGAAACCATCTTGGCAAACCTATTTGCCATAATCTTAGCAAACCCATTTGCCACCACCAGTGAATCACTCTTGATATCCCTTGGTATTCATTTTTGATCCGTCTATTACAATATTCATATCTCAAGAGACACGAATGTCAAGTGTATTCCTAAAAAGAGTCTAAGGTACATCGCTTAAGACCCATAGAATGTGGAGGGTTCACTTAGCTCTTCCACTTTGATTCACCAGTGGTTCAATAGTGGGAAGGGAATAACTTGAACACATGCAATCTATGAGTAACAAAATCCCAACAATGGTTGTCTTTACTATGCTTATGATGCCATACTGATGTTCATAGCCACACTTACCCCCTTAGTAAGGTACCATGCAAAATTTTTTATACAAATCATACTATCATTCATCGATAGAACCTATGACCACACTTACGCCATGTAAGATGTCATAACAATCATGCTATCACTCATTGATAGTATCTATGATCACACTTACACCATGTAAGGTGTCATAACAATCATACTATCACTCATCGATAGTACCTATGACCACACTTATGCCATGTAAGGTGTCATAACAATCAATCACTCATCGATAGTACCTATGACCACACTTACTCTATGTAAGGTGTCATAACAATAATTAGAACATTACTTCTTCTATGTTAAGATGGAATCCCACACTCTTATCTAAGGATAGATTCCTCATATATACCTCTACAGAGTGTTTTTTTTTTAGAATTTTCATGCCTAACCTTATTTATTTAAGTTAGTTTTAAATATTCTCTAGATTAATATTTCCTTTCATTAAGCTTATTGGATAGATGCATCCTGAAATAATTCTTCTTACCCTCCAATACACCCTTCACTTAATATCTAATCATTGCAGACAACATTCAAGTGGATAGTATATCGGATAGGGTACTTATTCCAAGCTTACCTACTTAGGACCCTCCAAAAGCTAACATCTATTTGGAATTTTATGAACCACTACTTCGAATAAAAAGAAGACTTAAGTAATTAGGGATTATCTAGTCAACTCTTCATGAAATACAATAAAATATATTAATCTAATTTACTCATTAGATAAACATTGCTTTATATTATATAAGCAAAAACCCTCTTGGATTATAATTAACATCCTTACAAGGATTGGCTTTTCAGCCATACAATATGGTAGACTTTATGGCTACCATCACTTTGACCTTGTGTCATTTAGTATTTAAACCCAATTATTGCAAGGAAGCAATTTGAGGTCTAACCCGCTAAGTAATATTCCTATGCCCACTCAGAACATCGACTATGAGCAGTTCATGACTAACTAATGCATCGAGGGAGGATGCCAAGTAGGTGTATTTGTATTCATCCCTTTCTTGTCGAAGTTGTGAATTCTCAACTTGGATGGCCATCATTGTTAGGATTCTACTCCTAACCTCCATACTAATCACATTATTAGTTAATTATTTAATCACTCTCTCTTTCACAAAGGTTGTGACCTTTGATCACACCTTCACACGTAGAAATAGGTATTTCATTTGGTGTAGTTGAGGCATCGAAGAATATAATTATTAATTAATTGTTGGGTTCCCCATACAATACAACAATGATTCCTTAATAAAAGCAATTCCTTTTTATTATTATAGCATTATAATCAATCTTTCTCTATTGTGTTCACTACAACTGGTATCAGAGCTAGCTTCAAAACATAAATTTTTTCACCCTGTTCGTCATCACCAGTCGTCTGCCATTCAGATCCTACGCCTACGTTTATCTTATCATCCACCACATCATTCCTAAGATGTCCATATATCATCAAACATCGTAGATTCATTCTCAAGAGTCATTGGGAGACCGAGCGGCAGATCGTATAAGTTCACAGACCAAGCATCAAAGAATCTAATTAGCTCATAGAATGAAATACATTCACCAACCGTCGGTGAACTCAGAGCATTGGGAAGGTATAATATGAAGGGAACAAATCCAAAAATACCCTCAAACTATCCTAGAAATCCTCCAATATCTTGTAGTCAATGCCCAGATCGAAAACAAAAACAATCCACGCAAAAAAAATTACGTTCTGCAGTGACGTCTGCAACTTCCGACGACGTCTTGGAGAAAACCGGCCATATTTTATAAAATAAAACTTATAACATAAAGTTTTAAATCATTTTATATAATAGAAAAACTAAAATTTTGATACGTCTTCGTATTTCGACCCTGGCAAGAGAAACTTTAAAAAAGTGGATATAACACATATCCCACATTCAATAGGAAGAGGGACAAAGCAGGGTTTAAAAAATATTCAGGGCGAGTAGTTAGTTGTGACTTCGGTCATGCTCTAGCATTCTCTCATGTGACCAAACCACTCATTTGACTGGGTCCCATAAAATTCTCACTAATTTTGCCACTTACGAAGGTTATAAAATCTCCAAAACCTAACCGAAATGGTCGAAGGATGACTTTTATGCAATTTTTAACAATAATTTTCAAGAAATTTTTGTGACGACTTTCAACACTTTTTGCGACACCTTTTCGCCAAACGACTATACAAATGGCCGATGGAAGAATATATCATGACCCCAACCTACTTTTGCTACTTAATCTTGCCCACCTACATCAAATCACATCAGTGAGTGTATATAAAATTCAGTTCCAGGATATCGCCAATCGCATCATAGGGTTGGACGAATCAGTCCTCATAAGTTGGTTCATCAATGGATTGAAAGAAGAAATTAGAGTAAATATCATGATGTACACTCCTTGCACCCTACAAGAAGCCATTGGATTAGCCTTGTTAGCCAATGATACAGTCAATGTTCAACGTCAACATGGGGAGCAACCTATTGATAAATCAACATTCACGCACACTATTCCAAAACATAAACCCTTGCCAGTTAAGTACCTTAGCCTACAATAAATGGAGGAGCGATGAGCGAACGACCTCTGCTATACTTATGATGAGCAATTTGGGCCCCTTAATTTTTGTGCTACATAAACATTATATTTATTGAATATAGTTGATCCCTGTCACTCCATAGAGGAAGAAGGTGAGGAAGATGTGCACAACATGACCAAAGCACCTGATCATAACAATGAAGGAAATGAGGTCGATGTGCAAG
Organism: Wollemia nobilis; assembly: GCA_028583015.1. Lineage (NCBI taxonomy): Eukaryota > Viridiplantae > Streptophyta > Pinopsida > Araucariales > Araucariaceae > Wollemia > Wollemia nobilis. The sequence continues at coordinate 3,706,254 of JAQPPZ010003147.1, forward strand.
AAGTGATCGATGCACCACAAAAATATGAGGTAGACATCCATGCAGTAAACAATGAAGGCAAAACATACACTCTCAAAGAACTACACACAAGTTCATCGCCAATAGTGAGTTCTCATCATATAGGCAGCCTGATTTAGAAAGGAGGCAAAAGAGTGAGTGTGCCTTTATTTTCCCTTCATTCTACATAGGAAGAATCGGCTAAAGTGAAAGCCTACCGTCATCACAATTCTCCTAAGGAAGATTCTACTATTCTTTCTAGCAACCCCCCACTAATGCTTCGACCTTCAATATATCCTTGCCTTCGAAAAAGTGACATTAAAATAGTACAAGAACTTGCACAAATTCAATTAGGAAAACAAGCAACGAAGCTCCTTACTTTGATATTTGAGGACAAAGCTCTTTTTAAGGAAGGTGGCATGTTAGGATTCTACTCCTAACCTCCATACTAATCACATTATTAGTTAATTATTTAATCACTCTCTCTTTCACAAAGGTTGTGACCTTTGATCACACCTTCACACTCATAGAAATAGGCATTTCATTTGGTGTAGTTGAGGCATCGAAGAATATAATTATTAATTAATTGTTGGGTTCCCCATACAATAAAACAATGATTCCTTAATAAAAGTGATTCCTTTTTATTATTCTAGCATTATAATCAATCTTTCTCTATTGGGTTCACTACAATCATTGATTCTCTATTATTCCTTTGAGTCAACTCCTATTGGAGTATATCTCGTTTGATTATAGCAACATCTCTTTCTAACTCCAACTATTGAATTTATTGCTTTAAGGATTCTATCTCAGAATGCCTAATATAATTCCCTTGGTAATTTTAAGAGCCTACATCATCTTTCGATTGGTGGTGTACTTGAAGCTCTTCTACTTCCTTTGGAATTTCCTTAATTTGTCCTTGCTAGGTAGACCACCGTCGATCATATTCTAGGGTTGTACCAACATCATCCACACATGGAACCCATATATCCTCATCTATTACTAAGGATAATGGTTCCATTTGTGATACATCTCCTTTCCTCCCTTTTCTCATGTAAATCATAGGAGGGTTCAGTATCCTTTATCTAATTTTGAATTACCGCAATACTCGAGTATATTGAAAATACTCAAAATATTTGTTGTCTCACCCAATCATCCATTTGGATCTTCGCACATGAGCTAGATGACAACTATATTATAACCATATTAGACCTATCCTCCATGGTCTCCAGATCACATATTAGGATTTTAAATTTTCCCATATGGAGCGATAGAGTTCCCAATTTTTATCTTGTGGTTTCTGTAGTCGAGGTTCCTTCACTATTTATCATATTAGTGCATACGATGCGCCTATGTTTACCAAGCTATGTACATCATAAGATAATCCTAGGGGTATCCTTATAGCTATATGCTCCCAAGCCCATATTTGTAACAAAATTCCACATTCCATTCTTACCCACTTTGTTGTTTTAAAATTGGACAACTCCCTATAGGCTTGGGCCAGTAAGGCTGGTGCCCAGGAAAACACAATGGAAAACTCTACTAGGTCTTGCACAATTCCTAGCATATTCCAAGGGAATTGTGCATCTAGTGCATCAGGTAGGATGACGTTTGCTATGAGTATCATTACCAACACTTGTCTAGGTGACAGTCTACCCAAAGTGAAAAGCAGTTCATATAATTTACCACCCTTATCGGTATTGATATCTCTCCACCTAGACTGGAATATTCTCTCCATAACCAATTATTTTTTACTTTTCTTATGGCTATTACTATACACCCTTCTACCAGTAGTTGATATATCTAGTAAACATCCTCTAGGGTAATAGTCATATCTCTAGTAGGTAGCTGGAAAGTCCTCCAATCAAGATCCCACCTTTCTATTAGTGCTAATAGGTATCTCCTATCAATCAATACTAGTTCTAAGTAGACAAATCTTGTTAAACCTATCTCACTTAACTAGTTCCAATCACTAATATCCAATACACTCCTAGCTCCTTGAAACATTGGTCTCAGGGTAGAGTGGGCTTTAATAACCTTTAATGGCTTTATCCCATCTTCATGGCTCTTTCAGATGCTGTTGGAAGCCATATTTTGCATAGTGTGTGCTAGCATAAACAAGAAGCACACTATGAGGTTTACCTTGAGCAAAATCCCTAATTAATATATCCACGTTTGAATTCTATAGGATGATTCTCCTTGTTGTAAAAGTATTCAGATTTACTTGTTTTTCTAAAATTTTACATCATGTTCGGTAATTAGTTTATTCAATCATAAAATTGAACATCTTTCAAGAGTCATGCCTAGGTTGATTCAACCCATTTTTGGTATTTGTTGTACCTTTTGTACTTGCAAACCTTATCTATTCCTTTACGTGTCTAACACCTTACCTATTTAGTGTCTTGTCTATCCCTTTTTCAAATATTCACCCCTATTAGATGTCATTTTTTATTCTGCCCATTACTTCTTTGTACTTGGTAGTGACACTAGATTTGGGATAATTGTTATCATCTTTTACACTTGTTCCTTCCAAAACCGTGTATCGATATTTCCATTCCCCTTTTTAAATCTATCTTAACTATTTTCAAGGTGCAACATCGAAGATTCCTATGCATATGTTAATACCACATTTATCATGTAGTGGATCCAACCCATATTTAAATAGTGTATAACACCCCTGTAGCACCCTAAAATTGGCACAGTTAAACCTTAGTAAAAGATAAAAATTCAAATTTTAACCTCAAACCGCCCGTTAACCGCCTGTTACCCGCTTCCCTTATTTTTCATGCCATTTTTAGGATTTGTTTTGACCGTTGGATGATATCGTCTTAGATTAGACGAAATCATCCCAGATCTGACGAATTCATATGGAATAGAACGTCCGGACGATTTCGTCCCAAAACCAAATTTTCATAATTAGCTTCTGTTCCAACAGCCTCTCTAACCTGGGCAGAAAGCGTGTCTACGCAGTTAGAGTCTCCCCCATTGGAGATCTCCCAAATTGGGATGATCTCCAACCTCCTAACCTCTCCCTAATCCTATATAAACTAAGATTTTCTTAGTTTATCCCCCTGACTCCTCTGAACCCCTCGAAACTTCCATGCACCTCGAGGCATCCTCACACCATTATTTGCATTCTGTATTTCATGTTTTCTTGCAGGAACTTTACTATTTTTCAGTCGAAGCTAGCTCGGATCGTCGCAAGCGATTCCAAGAGATTTTGGACGATCTTGTCGAGGAGCGCAGATGATCTCGTACGATTGGAGGTGATCCCGACTGTAGTCCAGATTGGGGGCAATCAGAGTCCAGAGTTTGCATCTCTTTATTGTTTTTTGCATTTCTTTATACATTATCTTAGTTATTATATTTATGCATCTTGGAGTTCACCTCATTTAGCATAACCGCATGATAAAGTTAAAATCAATCATTAAATCTACTGCATTTCTCTTATTTGTTATTTGAATCTATTATTTAGGCATGTTTGTTGTTATTCCTATCATTCTCCTTTGCTTTTGTAGTTGCATCTTTGGTATTTTGTATCTATTCTTGTGATTGCAGGTTTTTGATGAATTTGTCTGACGAATTCGTCAGATTGACGATGATCTCGTCTGATCTCAGATGATTACGTATGAGTTGAGATGATCTGGACTGCTACAAAACTTAGAATCTTCATCAGACATCCGAAATCAGGTATGTTCTATTCTCTTTAGCATATTCTCTGTGTTAGCATTTATTCCTATTTTTTGTATTTATCTAAATCAGCATTGGCATATAGAATAGTTTAGATTCATCTTGGCCAAACCTAGGAATTGAATGATTAAAGTACAAAATGAACACATCAAACCTACTATCAACCTAGGTGTGGAAACTGCCACTCAAAATTTTCCTGGTGAACCCACCATCCGTCAAAAATTCACCCTTATACCCCTCCCCCGAGAGGCGGGACCTTCAAAGGGCCTCTCAGTCCGAGGTATTGTCCCATCCTTCTCGCATCCCCCTTTCGGGCATGGATCCTATAGCCTGAAGGTAAGGATGCAAAAAATTTGGAGCGATACATTTTGGTGAACCCGACGTGAAAACTAAAAACCTTTTGAAAACAATCCAAAAAAACAAAACATAAATGCATTTAGAATCAAAGATTGCATATCATATTTAGATGGTAGATTATAATAAAAGACGAGTTGTCACCATTAATGTTGAGAATCAATTAGCAGCTATAGAGATTACTTCTGTGCTTAGAGTACCTCAAACAAATAGGGTTCAACCTTTGTGGGACGAACTTGATAGGAGATTGGGTATCATTGGATCTAGGGCAACTAAACTTAGGCAAATTAAGAGGTTTGTCCTAGATAGAATCCTGGATCCTGATCAAGTGACCTTATATCATGAACTTCAGAGAGCTTGCCATAGGTGGTTAGCAGATAAAAGAGCCCATGTGTCTTCAGAGTTGTACACCTTTGAGGAATACCTTGAGAATGCAGTTGTAGTACATAAATTTCTATCTCATATAGAGGATCAAGAGGTCGTTCTTATGGATAGAAAAATATGGAATAGAGTTCCTAGAGCTGTGTTATATCGAGAGTATTGCCATGAAATTTATTTCTACAAGTTAGAGTCTGAAGCAGATAATATCACTATAGCACACTTTATCAAGTTCTTGAAAAACCATTTCCAATTTGAAGAGGAGCATTTCATGACTCCTGATGAACTTGATCCTATCAATGACATCTATAAACTATTTATAGAAAACTAAGCTATTCTTTTATTATTGTTATTTCTTGCATTTAGTGTGTTGTTTGTTGTCTTTATAAGCATAAAAACAAAAAAATAAATAAATAAATAAAATAAAAACAAAACAAAATCATAACAAAAATCAAAACATTTTCTTTTAAGTATTATAGTAGGTATATAATTAAAATATATACCTCCCAAATTTGTTGCAAATATATTAATATATATTTGCTAAAATCTAAATTTAGACATAATGACTAGACTCAGGAATGGAAAACAGACTGAAGTAGAAGAAGATTGGTTAAGAAAACCAGGAAATAACCCAGATGTCCTTCCTGAAGACCCAATTCAGGAAGAAGGAACCTTTGACCAACAAGAAGAAGAATTTGTTGTAGGAAATGAACAAAAAGAAAATGATAGAGAGGAAGGATCCTCATCCCCTAAAATATCTCCGGAAGGAGCTGTTACTTTTGAGAACATGGAACATTTTTGGAAGTTCCTCAATACTAATATTGGCACTCTTAATAGAGCAGTCCATATGGACAAAGATCAAATTAGTGACACTCAAGCAACCCTAGAAGACATATATCACACACGCACTAATCCCTTGTCCTTCGTTGATCAAGAAAGTGATCAAGCTGGACCATCCAATTTGGATATGGCCGCTATAATCCAGAACATGCAACAACAACAGGTTACCCAACCACCTAGAGTGCTTGTTACCAAGCCTAGGGTTATTCCCACACAAAAGAAACCTTCATTCACTGCTCTATTTTGCCAAGCTATTGATCAATATACCTCAAATCAACAAAAGCCTAAAACAAAACCAAATACCAATTTCCAACAATCTGGGATACAACATAATGCTACAACAAATATTCTTCATAATACTCTTCCTACCAACCATTTGCATAACAACAATATAGCATCTAATCCTTATGTCACGCCTTCCTACGCTCACAAATCCCATACTCATGTACCACCGAACCAATATGGTGGACAAACTGGTAATCTGGAAGCCATGGTGAAACAGTTAGTCTCTCGCATGGACCAGATAGATCCCTACCATCCCTCGTACAATTATCGAGAGATGTGTAGTCAGCCTCTAGATCCTATAGTTGTAGCACAACCATATCCCAAACACTTTCCTATGCCTGTCCTACCTATATACAAAGGAACCGAAGATCCCATAGAGCATCTTCGTATGTTTAGGATAGCATGTCATGATATATCACATGATGACTTGTTATTACTAAAGATGTTCCCAAAAAGTTTAGGAGGGATGGCATTGGAGTGGTATTATCAATTACCCACTCATTCTTTGAGAAATTTTGAAGAGACCGCCGAGTCTTTTGTGCATCAATTTAGTGCCTATATTGAAAGGCATGTAACCATTAAAGATTTGTACAACCTAAAACAAGACAAAGATGAGTGTTTTGCTGACTTCTTAGCTCGATGGAGGCAGTTGATAGGAAAATTACACTTTGTGTTACCTTATCGGGAAATGTTGGATATCTTTATCAATAATTTACAAGAACAACTATCCTATGAATTATCAACTGCTACCTTGACCACCTTCGATCAAGCTATAGATTTAGCTCGAAGAGTGGAAGATGCTCTCATTAGGAGAGGTCAACTTAAAAAGAAAGATGATGAGAAAACATCCAGAAATCAATATAAAAATAAACAAGTTGTGGGTGATGGAGTCACTGATAGCAGAAACATTGCCAATGTTAATACTGCAAAAACAACAGAGAAGTTCATATTGAAACCTCCTGATAAACCACCTCAAGAATTTACTAGGTTAAATCAACCCTTATCAACCATTCTCCCGCAACTATTAGCACGAGGTTTGATTCAATTACCAAATATCTGGGAACCTGATCCAACTATACCCGGATACAGAGCTGATTTACATTGTGATTTCCATAGAGGACCTGGACACGCTACCAACTCTTGTAAAATATTAAAACATAAAATACAAGACCTGATTGATAACAATGAGATGGAGGTGCAAGCCTTTCAACCTAAACAAAATCCTTCTAATAATGCTCAAAAGAACATCCCTCAAAATCAGAATCAGAATGCCAATCAATCATTGGACATATTTCAACATCCTTTACCAAAGCATGGTAAAGAGGTGGCTAATCAAATTGAGCATCATAATGTTCCCCCTCCTACCCGATATGTAGGAACTATTAGTGGACATTCACCTACTCATGATGTGGAAGTATTTGACACAACTTTATCCATGGTTACGACCAGACCTCTATATAATACTCAGACACCTGATCTTAGTGATAGCAGAATATGAGACTGAAAGTGACATGGAAATCACCTCAAATCAATCGAATAGCTTCTGAAGATGAATCAGATCCTATTCAACCTATCACAAGTTCTATGGTTCCAGAAGAACCATTTCCTAGAAGAGTCACTACTAGACCATCTTCTCACCAATTACTTTCTAATGAACAAGCCATAAACGCTAGACCAAGGCCCATTCATCATCCTCAAAATAATATTGTAGGTACCATCGGAGCCGTTACCAGACAACAGGCTCAAAACTCTCAACAGGATCAAACTCAGAATGATGGATCAACTCCATTTGTTTTGAAAAATCCCAATAAAGGGAATCATGCGCCTAATGTTCAACCTAAGCCTCCTTATAATATTAATGAACAATTATCAAATACTACAGCTAGAATTTCCCTTTTGGACCTTTTAAGATCTTCTCCTACCCATAGGGATGAATTAATGCTCACATTAAGCCAAATGATGGTACCACAAAATATTCAACTCTGAAGCCATGTCCAATACTATCATAACTCGAGAAGTCGATTGTATTGACTTTCGAGATAGAGATATACCACAACATAGTTTACATAAGGATAACCCCTTATATATTACTACCCTAATTGGGGATGTAGCAGTTAAACGAGTCTTGATTGATAATGGTTCATCTTTAAACATATGCACTTTTGACTTCTACCAAAGATTTGGGTTTAGAAGTGATGAAATGAAAAGAACTGATATGATCATAAAAGCCTTCAATGACGAAACACAAGAAACATGTGGAGTTATTACTATCCCCTTGCAAGTTGGTCCGAGAACCTTAGACACGACCGTGTTTATTGTACATTGCCCTGCATCATACAATATACTTTTGGGTCACCCTTGGATCAACGCAATGCGAGCTGTTCCCTCAACTTTACATCAATGTGTTAAATTCGAATTTAAAAATCAGTTGGTTACCATTCATGGTGATCCTAGACCCTTTGATATGTGTGCTTTGGCAGAACCTGTTGGAGTTCAATTTTTCCCTGCTCTGTCATCCACACATCCTAATTCTCATCAACCATCTAAACGTGTGAAACACACACCCATAACATCATCTACTCTTTCCCCATCAACTACACCTCTACATATAGCTCAACCATCTTCCGAACAAACCACATTAGGACCTCGAAAAGATCCTAAAACTACAACCAATGCTTCTTGTTTTACTCCTATAACTTCCATACCTATAGACTCATCCATCGATATCTCTATAACATCTACATCCACTACAGGCATCCTTTCCACATCCGACGATGTAGGAAATGTTCCTTCTACCTCTTATGCTCTTACTGATGAGCTCTTACCCGATTTATCTAAAATTCTTATATCAGAAAAAACAAACACTGCCATGCAAGATTCCCTTATTTTAAATAAACTCCCACCCTCTCCTCGTACCTTGGGCCTCCCACAGCCTATGGGAAGTATTTACCAAGTCGGGAGTTGTGCTTTTATTTATAAGGGATATGACTGGGGAAGAATACCTAGAAACATCAAGACACATTGTGATGGATATGCTAGATGCTATTTTGCTAATGAGTATATTAAAGCTAAGCCCATAATGCTTAAATTGGGATATAAAGGGAAAGGTTTGGGACCTTTCCAGAATGGTATGAAAGAACCTTTTGAGGTAGAACCATGGCCTGCCCGATGTGGTGTGGGCCTATTTCCTAGTAAAGGTCAGCCCTTCCCATTCGAGGATGATGACCACCTCATATGTTACCAAGATTATCTAGATAAACGAGATGTCTTGCATTTTAAGCCTCTTACATGTAATATGTTATCCATAGCTTACCCTAAGATGATTGTCGAATCCGATGATGAGTTGGAGTGGGATATCTTTCATGATGTCTCCATTGAGGAATTGTTACATAACAAATTTTATTTCGATGGCTCTATACCTAGTATAGCCCAGCTTGAGGCCATGACTCCTCAAGATGAATTATCCAAGCTAACCTTGGAAGAATTACAAGAATTAGGTGTTTCACCCACCCCACCTAATTTTGAGAGAGATCTACACATGGAAGTAGAAAACATCATAAAAATTAACATTGGAACCAAAGATAACCCTCAAATCTTGAGAATTCATTCATTATTAATCATATTAGAATAAAACATTAATCAAAATCCTTAAAATACTAGTCAAAAATCCGCCAGATTGGCATATTCAATTATATCCTACTTTATGGGCTTATCGAACTAGCATTCGTACTCCCACAAGCACTTCCCCCTTTGTTTTTGTCTATGGCAATGAAGCAATTTTTCCCTTTGAATTAGAAGTTCCTTCTTTAGCTCTGCTACTTCAAGATACTGAAGTAGGAGATGAATATCATTCTGGCAGACTTAGTCAACTGGAACTCCTAGATGAAAAGTGCATCAATGCTTTGGAGCATCTTCGTGCCTACCAAAACAAGCTTAAACGAGCATACCTCAAGAAAGTTCATCAGCGATCCTTTGAGATCGGTGACCTTGTCTTAAAAGAAAATCAGAAAAATACTAATGCAACTAAAGACCTTAAAGGTAAATTTGAGCCCAACTGGCTCGGACCATATGTCATCACTGCTAAATTTGGATCGGGAGCATATCGATTAGCTACCTTAGATGGTAAATATCTTAAAGAACCTATGAACATTATGCATCTTAAGCGTTATTATGCATAACATTTGGTCCTTTTCATCATTTGTATATATTGTGTATTTTGCATATTGTTTCATTTTAGTCATCCATATAAAAATTTCAAAAACAGTAATAGTATTTCTTCTTGCAATTCATCAATCAAAATCAAAATATAAAAAACATCAAAATCGTCAAAATCTTCAAAAACATATTTTATTTTCATACCTGTCAATTCTTGAAGTATTGCAGTTATATTTTCAATTATTTTGGATAAATTAGCATTTATTTGGAATCCCGCACTTTCACATTCACATGAATAAATATCTTGATTTTATTTTGTATGATTATTAATCTCTCTTATATCAAAGTCCACAGTTGAATTAAATAAAGTTTTGAGCATAGAGAACTGATCTTGTTATTTACTTGAACCAAGTATATCTTTTCACATTAAAATGATTTCATTGCAAATTCAATATGATGCTACATAGTAGAAGTGGTTTCTTGAGCGAAAAGTTTCCCCTGCTATCCTATCATGCACATGGTCTAGAATATTTGAGAATTGACAAAAGGACAAGCTCACCCCTACCCAGAATAAAAATCCCTTGCTCTACAGCTAATCCGAGCAAGTATCCCTAGCATAGGAAGAAAAAGAAAAGTCAAAGAAAATGAGAAAAAGAAAAATATCATTTTGTACCATCGCAACAATATTTTAGCATTATCTCAAGTTCCAAGCAAAATACAAAAAAAAAAAAAGAGAGAGAAGAGAAAAAGAAAAAGGCAAAAGCAAAATGCAATAAATCCCTTTCCCTACCCCTTGAAAAGAAAAGAAGGGTGAATGAGCTTGAATCCCTGGAATTCTCAATTATTCGAAAACTGTGAGGTAAGCCCCATAACAGGTGGTTTGTGCCCAACCCGCTTGGCCTTGGGTAATCCCTAGCGTGGTGATATGTCTGTCACATTAGCGACCTTATTTTGTATAGACCTATGTCGGCTTATGGATTAGCTAGCTCTTGATAACCTAACTTACATAGTAGTCTGGTACGGTTACATGCATATAAATCATGGTCAACGAACATTCATTTGGTTAATTCAAATTACTTGTATCAAATTATCTTGCTCAAAATTGGTGAATGAACAATACAATTGCACACACATTTGTATTTGAGAGATTCTCTATCATTATGATAAATCAAGATCGGCAATGAACTCACATATGCACATGAGGGTTCCTTACAAATCTACATTTGTCTTTGAGATAATTTAAAATATTTCTGCAACTCTTTTGGAATAAATTTTATTCTTATTTTAGAACATCTGTTTAGTATAAAAACAATTACATACATTGTTTTCAAAAAATCCAAAATTCTTTTAAACAACCTATTACAAAATCTAGCAAATAAAGTCAAGTTTATATATTATTATTTTCTGTTTATCTCAAAATCAAAAATCAATCATGCAATAAAACTAAAATATCAATTTCTTCTTTGGATTTCGCGATGATGGTATAAGTCTATACCTATAATTCTATGCCTAGCGCAAACCATTGTTCTAATTTTATTTTCCCATTCATTTTAAAAATTCATAAAAACATATGGCTTACATCATTATGTTACACAATTGTGCTTTAAAAAGAACGAACACTTATTCTATTTCATGTCATTATGTCAACATTCAATTTTGCAACCATGGTATAATTTCTAAGGAATTGTTCAAAATTTTATCACACTTAGGAATTTATGCCTAGAAAAATCATATTTCTTTTAGTATGTCATGCATAATATTTTTATGAAAATCTGAAAACAAATCATCACCATCATCATTTCCATCATCACAACACAAAGTCTTAAGACAGTCTCTTAAGCATTCTTTTACTTTTAGCAATATTTCTATACTGGGATTAGCTTGACGACCGAGCGAGCGGCGACTCCATGAAATGGTCTATAACAACGACAATGTCCTTTGAAATTATTGTTAGAAGTCCCTTTTATTTTTCATCAAATCACACCAAAACAACCAATTGTTTACATCAGATTATTTCATTTAAATTTTACAACATGACATAAAATTATAATATTTCTAAAATGACATAATCACATGAATCATCAATAATCAATTGCAAAATTCAACATTAAAGCATCATACAACATATACACAAGTCATATCATCAAAAAGACCATATATATATATCAACAAATTATGTACATCATATCAAAACTGGATTGGTATGCCACAATCAATAACCTGGCATACTCAATCCTCTCAAAAACTATATAATAAAATACAATCTCTGCATAGTGAGCGTCTAGCCTCGAGAAGCCCTCGAGCTCTCAGCCTCATCTCCTCTCCCGCCCTGAGGTGGAGGAGGAGGCCCCATCGGAGTCCGCCCTGTGTCGTGGGTCCTCGACATCGATCGTGACGATGTCCTCGACGACCCCATCCTAATCGGCCCTGCAATGTCGGCTGGCAGCTGTAACCTCTGGCTCTCTAGAACCATCTGGTAGTATGCTCCCTAGTAGAATGTAGTCTGAGCCATAGACCATGCCAACTCCTGCATGCTCGCTCCTCCACCCCGAGCTCTGAGCCATGTAGCCTCATCCTGTAGTGTCTGCACCTAAGCCCGAAGGTGGGCAACCTCAGCCCGGAGAGCCATCGTCTCGTTGCTCTCCCCTACCTCGACACCCTTGCCCTTATCGGGCGATGGTGGTCTCTCCCCCTACTGAGAAGGGAGTCCCTCCTCCCTCCTCCCTGTCTGCTATGGTCTCTGTGGAGCCCGTGCCATCCTCTGGCATCTCTCCTATGGAGACCATCGCTGCTCTCTCCCACTATGACCCCATGCTACCTCAATAGCAGCCTGGCGCTGCCTCCCCATCCATTGCACAATAGCGTGCATTGGACCCTATGCCCTCATCATCCGAGGAGGGTGGATGCCTACGTACCAGGCATCATATCCATCGATGACCCCAGCGTCATCACCATCCACTGGCTGGATGGGGGCATCATCCATGTCCTGACTCCAGAACCGCTGCATGTCTGGAGCCCCACTCAATGTGGTACTATCCCGAATAGTCCGGGAGTACTCGTAATCCCTGAGAGAAGGGATCCCCTACTGTAGACCAAACTATCATAGAACCCGGTCGTAGCGGTGGAGCTCTACCTCTCCCCGCTCCATCCTCAGCCAATAGACTCACCCGATGCGAGCCAGCTCCTGCCCATCCTCTGCCCACCCAGGGTGCTCTCGCCATGGCCTCCAGGTGATCTGGTCCAGGATGAGGTCATCCAGCAACCTCCGTGACATCGACAGATCTATCCGCCACTGTGACCCCCTCTGTAGCCACCAGTAGAAAACCCGGGGCCTCTCTCGGTCAACCCCTATCAATGGGAGCCCTATCGGCCTCCGCACCGTGATGTGCTCCCAGCACCAAACCTGTAGCAGTGATGTCAAGACCAGACATCGACCTCCCTTGTATACGACCCCATGCAGGATCCTATACAAGCGGCATAGTACAAAGCTACCCCATGCAAACCTGTACCCGTGGTCTCTCATGTCGTAGACCACATCTGATAGGAGCCATGGTAGTCTGCACCCGCTCTGGTGGCACAATAGTAAGCCACCTACCACCCCTACCAAAACCTGAGTCAGCCTAGATGCCCTAGGCATCTGCCTTAGAGACTCGATGTTCACTCCGCCCTTCTCCAGGGTGAAGCTCGGGTCTCCGATCAATCTCATCATAGCCTGGCCCTGATTGGCCGTAGGCATCATCAACCATCCTTGTATGGGGATCCTCATGATCCTCCATACGTCCTCTAGTGTGGGAGCCATCTCCCCTATCGGTAACCAGAAGCAGGATGACCCCGGATACCACCTCTCTGCTAGGGTTGTCAGTAGCCCCATGTCTGTCGATACTTGTGGCATCTCTGCCACATGCTGCAAACCGACCTGTGCTAGTCGGTCGTGCTCTGCCTGGTCGAGCGCGGCTATGTCGTCTCTCAGCCCCCCGTATTTCCATTCTTGACTCTTTAGTAATCCCCTCTGCAAAACAAAAAACAAACAATAAAATTCATTAATAAACCAATCATTAAAATAAAATTAAATACATTTTAATCAAGCTAAATTTCATAAAATGATGATATCGTCCACCATTGGATGATATCATCCCAAATTGGGCAAAATCATCCTTTGTAGGATGAAATCGTCTCCGATTTCACAACTTGGGGATCGCCCCTTGTTGGACGGGATCGCCCCTAGTTCGTCGATTTCTCCCTTCGACGAAATCGATGATCTAGGGACGATTTCGATGAAATCGGGACGATTTCATCCCGACGTCGTCGATGGCCTAAAAATGGCCGCGATGCCCCAAATAATCAAAATTTAAAACAAAAAATTGCACAAATTAAATTCAAACCTAATCTACTAGGATTAGATCCTTACCCGTAGCCCGCGCCGGACCTCTGTCGCTCTGTGCATTGTCTCCACCATTGTTTCTCTCTTGTAGAGCTATAATAGTAAAAATGAATAGTAAAAAATGAATTAGGGTTTTACCCTATTTTTCTTAATTTTATTCAAAACCAACTTTCTTTTTTTAATTTTTGCTTTTTCTGCATTTTTACCTCAAACGTTCGATTTGGGTAAAAACACGGAGGGGGCACCATAGTCAGTAGTCATACGATTCGACCAAGAATCGTCGTCTAAAAAATTGAGTACATTTTTGCTTTCTCGTAAAACGGGAAGAACTCGTCTTTAACGCATTTTCTTCAAAAAATTCGCTAAAGAGGGGGCAAAATGTAGCACCCTAAAATTGGCACAGTTAAACCTTAGTAAAAAGATAAAAATTCAAATTTTAACCTCAAACCGCCCGTTAACCGCTTGTTACCCGCTCCCCTTGTTTTTCATGCCATTTTTAGGATTTGTTTTGACCGTTGGACGATATCATCGTAGATTAGACGAAATCATCCCAGATCTGACGAATTCATCTGGAACAGAACGTCCAGACGATTTTGTCCCAAAACCAAATTTTCATAATTAGCTTCTATTTCAACGACCTCTCTAACCTGGGCAGAAAGCGTGTCCGTGCAGTTAGAGTCTCCCCGTTGGAGATCTCCCAGATTGGGATGATCCCCAACCTCCTAACCTCTCCATCCCCCCGACTCTCTACCTGAAACTCTGCTTAAACCCCCCTGAACTTCCACGCACCTCAGAGCATCCTCACACCATCATTTGCATTCTGTATTTCATGTTTTCTTGCAGGAACTTTACTGTTTTTCAGTCGAAGCTAGCTCGGATCGTCGCAAGCGATTCCAAGAGATTTTGGATGATCCTGTCGAGGAGCACAGATGATCTCGTACGATTGGAGGCGATCCCGACTGTAGTCCAGATTGGGGGCAATTAGAGTCCAGAGTTTGCATCTCTTTATTGTTTTCTGCATTTCTTTATACATTATCTTAGTTATTATATTTATGCATCTTGGAGTTCACCTCATTTAGCATAACCGCATGATAAAGTTAAAATCAATCATTAAATCTACTGCATTTCTCTTATTTGTTATTTGAATCTATTATTTAGGCATGTTTGCTATTATTTCTATCATTCTCCTTTGCTTTTGTAGTTGCATATTTGGTATTTTGTATCTATTCTTGTGATTGCAGGTTTTTGACGAATTCGTCTGATGAATTCGTCAGATTGACGATGATCTAGTCTGATCTCAGATGATTACGTACGAGTTGAGATGATCTGGACTGCTACAAAACTCAGAATCTTCATCAGACATCCGAAATCAGGTATGTACTGTTCTAGTTAGCATATTCTCTATGTTTAGCATTCATTCCTATTTTTTGTATTCATCTAAATCAGCATTGGCATATAGAATAGTTTAGATTCATCTTGGCCAAACCTAGGAATTGAATGATTAAAGTACAAAATGAACACATCAAACCCACTATCAACCTAGGTGTGGAAACTGCCACTCAAAAGTTTCCTGGTGAACCCACCATCCGTCAAAAATTCACCCTTATACCCCTCCCCCGAGAGGCGGGACCTTCAAAGGGCCTCTCAATCCGAGGTATTGTCCCATCCTTCTCGCATCCCCCTTTCGGGCGTGGATCCTATAGCCTGAAGGTAAGGATGCAAAAAATTTGGAGCGATACAACCCCTTTAAATTCAACCACCACCCAGGTGGTTGAGTGGTATACTATTTAGTTTTTTGGGGGCACTTTAGCATAATTTTCCACTAAAATGCCATTTCAGGGAGTGTTTCACGTGGAGATGGTATGGTAATTCCCTCTCCATCCTGGTGTTCTTCCATTGACTCAGTTCTTGCCTTCCATGGCCATTTTTGGGACATTCAACTCCTTACTCTGGCCAAAGGCCATGATTATGTTGTGACATTGATCAAAAATATAAATAAAGGAAACATTCTTTTGATACCTACATTCAGATTCTTGCCTTATTGCAAGGTAATATTGCCATTTGAAAATTTTGAATAGGATATTATCTTCCCATTTCATATGGTTTATTTTTCTGTAAATAACTTTCAATTCTCAATACTATTAGGAAATTTTATAGCTTAATATTGCTAATTTTGTGATCAAGGGGTTACTTTAGCACAGTCTCCATGTGGTTCTCTTTAATATGAATATTCAAGTAAGTCCAAGGCTGCACTTCACAGAAATAAACATGGTCAATGTCTATCCTATGGATAGGAGTGGGCAACCCTCCTATTAGACCAGTGGGTAATCAAACATATTGTACTCTTGTAAATTCTCTTATCTATTTCAACAATAATACCCATTCCCCTTTCTATCTAACACTAGACTCATGTTACGTCTCTTTCAACCCATACATTTGGTATTTGCATTGAATACTAAATGTCCTATCATAAATATAGAGCATTAATCATATGCAATACTTAACCTTCTTCCCATATCACACAATGGGGGTTATCACACAAACCCTCATAGACACTCCAATGTCTATCATTTCTTACTTGTTTTATTCACTTTTAATATCCACGATATGAGACAAGATCTAAGTTTTTCCCCACTTGATCATTCTTGAATCCATTTTCTACTCAAAACTTTTTAATAAGAAAGAGGCTTAGCTTCATACCATAAATATAAAATATCCTTTCTCAACGGTCTCTTGGGTACTCCACAAGTTGTGGAAGGTTCCCTCACCCTCTCATTCTAATTCACTAGCGAATACATGCATGGGAGAAAATATTTGCACATTAGTGGCCCCTAAGCACTTTTATTCCCTTAATATGTACTTATTAATTTAGAGTTCATCAAGAATTATTATAGGTTTACAATAAAAACCCATATCTTTGCTAGCCTAGGCTCATCCATTTAACTAGCCTGGGCTCTGATACCAACTGTAACAACCCACTTTACTAACCAAACCTGAGATAGAATTTTTTTTTTTCACATCTATTATGTTAATTTACAACCAAGTATGCTTGAATCAACACCATGCAGGGAAGGAAGTAACCGAGAGAATTATGACATGGTCAGTGTCAACTCTCGTGATAGGAGTGACCAAATCCTATCCAACCTTTCATGCCATCAATATATGTATGATCCCTTGGTTTAAGTATTTCTACCTCTTATTTATTAGGAGTTTTAGTTGCATAAACAATTGATTGTTATGTCAATCCATCCTCCTCATTTCATTAATTGTAATAGAATATTATGCATGTATCATCTAAACAACACATGGATATTACTTTATTCATATCAATACTTTCACTTGATTTCAAATGTAAACTATTCCATCACAATAAAAGAGTCATTCATTGGAAATCATAAAGGTATCATATATTAAAATCATTAACCATAGAACATTGCTTGTTAGAAAAAAATTATATCATACAACATTATAATAATCATCTTACATGAATGTAAAAACATCATATCATTAGAAATAAAATAGCAATTACTTCTTTCATCATATGCAATATCCATGATCTATCTAGATATCATCATGCTAGAGAGTTAACACAACATCAATGCTTAACAACAATTTGCAAGCCACAAATAGAAGTACACAACATATACCCTGGGAACCCCCACAGGGAATAAACCTAGCCTCCAAAATATGTTTCTCCTCTCATTTCTTAAACTTAAATTGTCATAGATACAAATATAGAAAATGCATCTCGTAAATCCTTTTCTAAGTTATTGTGTAATAAAAGGAACCAACTTGTTTCATGTTTTAATTATGATGCAATAAAGGAAATACCACATTTCCTTTCTCTAAGCCATTAAAAAATTATATATTATAAATTTTTATATCTACATGTTTATGAAAGATCATTGGTTACATATTAAGGATAAATTTCATCAGATGCCAAGAAGGAACCCCATGATTCCCTCGAGAATGAATCCCACATTCATTCTCCAACCTGGATGTCATCATAACCCAATGTGGTATAGAATTTGTCTAAGGTTTCTCCTTGAACGGAGAGATCCTATACTCTCTCCAAGATTAGATCCCATGTCTAATCTCCCATATTCATGTTTCATACTTAGAAAAATTCCACCATATCTTATTATAGTTCTCATAAACCATTAACAAGATCATTGTTAGAGTTCCTACAAATTTTGCCCTTTTTAATCTAACAAACATGATTACATCTTATTTTTCCTGTAACCTAGCAAACAAGGTTAAAACTTAAACACTAATCAATCTTGTAATCTTTCACACAAGATTACAAACTAACCTCTTAATCCATCACATAAGATTACACCTTAAAACTCAAATCAACCTTGTAGTCTCTCACACAAGATTACAGATAAACCTTGTAATATTATACACAATTTTACTCCTTTAAACTCAAATGGACCCTGTAATATCTCACACAAGATTACAGATCAGCCATGTAATATTTTACACAATATTACTCCTTTGAAATCAAATTGACCCTGTAATCTCTCACACAAGATTACAAATCAATCTAGTAATATTTTGCACAAGATTAGAAATTAACCTTGTAATCTATCACACAAGATTATACCTTAATTAACACCTTAATTAAACATAAGTCAACCTTGTAAACTATCACACAAGATCACAAATCCACCCTTGTAATCTATCACATAATATTACAAAATGATGTTTCACTAAGGTTAACCAATAGTTGGACACAAGCTTTACTCAAAATACATCATGTCATCTAGTTTCTTTTTGTTTCCAATATGGTCCTCTATTCGATATTAACTCTCAACAAAATTATTATCCCATTTACTTAATTAGAAATCCTCTTCATAATCAAATTGGCTATAAACCATACTTATAAATAATATTCTTTATTTACGAGGACAATCCATTTTCTTTAATCTAAGGATTCTAAAGGAATTGGAAGAAGTCTTGTCCTTATTTAATAAAAGGATTTCCCATCTTATTCACAAAAGGTCCATCTCAAAATGTGTCAAGTTTTACAAGTTGGTGGCCCTAATTATAATTAACTATGTAATATAACCAGCTTAATAATTCCTAATGTCATACTATGTGCAAAAAGGGGTCTTCTTTATCAGTACCCTGCTTTAGGAAGCATGATTTAATAGACAATGGTTGACCACCAATTGGCAACCAATCACAGTCTAAATTATATTCCATGCCCACTGCTAACCCAATGATAATCAACGTAGTTGAGATCAAGGCTGTCATAAATGCAATAATACTTAATCAAGTAGGCATCCATGGTATGAGGAAGGGTTTGATCAATTCTTAGTCTACCAATAGGATCATTGGGTCAATATGGATCAAGGGTTACGATGGCTTAATAAATCAAAAAAGTACTTAGCTACTAAGCAATGGGTGTCTGATCTTAGTGAAATAATAAAAATACCACCACATAGTGCTTGTGGGATAAGTCTCACCATGGATTTTTAATAAAACCTAGTTAATTCTGCTCGAGAGCAAATCTACCCCACTCATATTAATGGCATGACATCTTACAACAATTCACAAGTAAGTACGGACCCAAAATCAATATGATAGGCATTGGGTTATACACATGTATCAGAGAGGGAGAATTTAAAAAGGGCCTTAGTTTTTTAATTATTCTCTAATGATAGCCAAAATTATTCGATTACCCAAATTCTAATAGATCTGTGATTCATCTAATTGCAATACAACATCGTCTACCATGGGGGAGGGTAAACAATTTGAATGGCAATCCCTCAATGTCAATCGAGTTCTTCAAATCCTAATAGAGGTATAAGATGTACCTTCCCAAAATAATGATCAATCTAGTTCTCCAACCAGAGGAGATATCATGGTTGTTTCACACCCTTATTCCACTATAGCCCTTATGGAGGCAATAATCAAACGTGTCTAGAAGATAGTTCATTACAGGGGAGGGGTAGTGCATAATTAGTGATGTTCTAATTCTCCCAAATGGGAGACCACTACTACCATCAATCTATAGTTGGGATATATCATCCCAAGGTACAGATGTAGATGATGTCCAACGATATCCCTCCTATAGACCATGTGTCATCTCAAACAACATTAAGAGGCCATCCGAATATGTTAGGCATTAGCAATTTTGGATCTAGTTACGATGTAATCATAGGAGTTACACCCTAAGTGACAAACATAAATTGTTCATGTTTAGGAGAAGCACACAATATGTCCCACATTTATGAGGTGATGGGGGGAAAATAATGAATAATAGTGCTTCCACTCTATAGAGCTTTACAACCATCAGATGGTGTCTACCCATTATCCGCTTATTGTGATGGTGTCGGTTTGACCGATCTGTCGATGACTTGAATAATAATTCAATCCTTGGGGTATATTCGAGGCCTCACCACTTGGATAATATTTTAAACAACATTTATATAAAAATATTTAATAGAGTTTTATACCCTTAGAAACAGAGAGTCCTTTGAGGACACGTTCAAGGTTTACCGACTGTCACCAATGTAACTGCAGTCAAAGGTGATAGTAGGGTATTACCAAGCCTTAGCTATTACAGCCTTATGCACACTGATGTAATCACAATTGATGATATCAAATCCCAAATATGCCCTTTAAGAGACTTACAAGTGTGAAGTCAAATTCTCATCAAGCCGATTATTCATAAACAAATATAAAATAGTATGAAGATTAACTTATCATCTTATTAAATATTACAAATACGTAAACAAAGTATTGCCCATTTCAACAATGAAAGAAGGAATTTTTGAACCTAATACTCCAGTATGGAAGGGTCCTTTATCTAGAAAACATCTTCTCCTCCTCGTGCCTCCCTCCAAAACTCATGCTCCTCTTATCCAATATTGATTCATCTAATTCCCCATCATAGACAAATACCTTAGAATTTTAGTACTTTCCTAGAGTTTTTTTATTTATGATCTACCAACAAGGTAGAGAGCATACTCCCTAAGCCCAATATTTCCTCACCCCATTCCATTGCTTGCCTCCATTTTTATATATTTTTCTATCTCTTCTTCCCTTATGAGAAAGTGGGTGAGTTTAATATTAAAATACTAGAAGGAACCTTCCTAGAGTTCACCCAAGTAGTAGGATTCCATATTTATCATTTTAAAATTAGGGACAAGACAAGAGAAGGTAAGGTGGAGTACTTTTCTCCTTTTAGTCTTCCTTTTTCTCCCAAGCACCTGCAATGCCTGCAACATTACTATTCATGTGGAATGGAAAATAGTTCATCCACTAGATAAATATGTACATTTTATTATTTAAATATGACCTTGGAGAATGGTTCATCCACTAGTCAAATATGTACATATATTCTTTTATTAAAATATGAATTTTTTATTTTTGGATATTTTCAAAATTGGGAATATTTTTAGGGTGCACCTAATTGTATTTATATTAGGTGTCTCTTTTGCAAGAGATAATTTTCCTAAATTAATATTTTGTAAAACCCTTATTTTATTTTCCCCAAAACCTTATCAAAATCCTAATTTATTCAAACTCTCCAATATAACCTATTAGAGTGTAGATAGTTTTTTTTTTTTCTAATTTACATGGTGGAATTGGTAGCCACCACTAATTTGGGTAGGCTACCTGACTTTTACGACCACCACAATATTCTATGTTGTCCGCCCCAGAATCTGCCACATAGATCTTCGCATAGTCCACCCCTATAACCACCATGTCGTAATTATTTTAAACCTTTTATGCCATTGAAATCACTAGGAAAGGGACAAATGTTTAGTTTGGCGAGGCCCGAGATTTGAACCTTGGACCTATGCCCCCCTTACGGTGTTTGGTCAAACCAATTGGTCTACACCTCAGACCTTTTATGTAGATAGTTTTTAATTAGGAATTATTTTTTTAATTTATCATCACCTTATTTTATTAATTAGGCCCTTCCTATTAATTTATGGTAGTATTAATAGGGCTTGGTCAAGGTTTAAAATTCAAGTATTATTTGATCCTTTGGATCAATTAATGTCTTCTAGGAAGTCCAACGGGTGGGTTGTGGTAAGTTTAATATGTAACATGTAGTGTATATTCATTTTCTTGGCATAAAGTTACATCCTTGAATCTTTTCAATAGTTCCTCAATGAATGAAGGTGCAATATCCTATTTGAATTTTGAGTTATTTTCTACTCGGTATTCCTATGTCATGAGGAGATAGGAACATGCTTAATAGTTCTACAAAAGGATCTAGTATTTTATAAATTATATTTACTTAATCATTGGAAGAGGATGATTGGAAAGAATTCTCTAAGTTTATGAGGGGTTCCTCTAATATTTTCTTTGTCTACTTTTGATTGATCACCTGATATTTCTCATTGTATGGAAGGAAAAATATTAATCTCTTGGATATCGATAGAGTTGCACATGGCAAAAGGTTCTAGATATCCAAGAACATGGATAATCCTACCTTGATACTTGTATTTGAGGCATTGATGTAATATGGAACGTACTACCCTTATAGCATATATCCAAGGCCTTCCAAGGAGCATATTATATGTTACATCACATTATATGACATAGAAGAGGGTGTTTAAGACACAAGGCCCCACTTTGATAGGCAAAGTGATAGTACCTGTTATTTCTCGTTCTTCATTGTTGAATTCTCTAATGATCAGGTCCAATTTTTGTAAATTGTTTTAATTTAAGTGAATTTTTTGTAATAACTTGATGGTTCATACATTCAATGCCAATCCATTATCCACTAGGATCCTCTTGATATATTTATCGCCTATTTGAGTTATGATGTAAAGAGGAGAATCTCCTAATATGGTTTCAAGAGGGGTATCCTCATGAAATACTAAGATAGTGTTGTTCATCCCAGCTAGTCCAACCATGTTAGCCATCTCATTATGAGATATGTCTTGAGGGACTTCTTGTTCACTTAAAAGTTTGAGCAATATTTCCCTATGAGCAGGTGATGTTTTTAGCAATTATAAGAGGGAGATTTTTTTGGGTACCTCCTCTAATTGTTGGTAGAGATATAAGGTATACAAGGTGTTTTGAGAAGGTGTGAGCACCAAATATGAGTTATTAGGAATATTGATCTTTGTTCTTGGGATAACCAATGGAGGTTGGTTTGAATATTGATTCTTTTATTTTTGCATAGTCACAGCGTAGGAATATCTTGATAGGTGTATAGTGCCTATGAAGTTGGATGATTTTTGATCATGTGTTGGTAAGGGATATTGAAATATTCCCATGCATTTGTTGGGATTTTATGGTTTATTGAATGTTATTTTTCCTTCCTCAATGAGGTCTTAAATAATGTTCTTTAAATTTTTACATTTGTTGGTAGTATGTCCCTCCATTTGATGGAAGTCACAGTATTCATCTTGTCTATACCAAATAAGTACCCCTTTGGATATATCCCAAGGTCTTATAAGTGGAAGTTCCACCAATTTAGAATCAAGGAGCATTTTTAGCATAGACATTTGACTTTGTCTGGTATTTATGTATTCTCTTTGAGGTTTTTCCTATCTTTGGATGACTAGCTTTTGAGGAGCATTCTGAGTGGTGTTTATGTTATTATTCTAATGAGATTCGATTATAATGTATCCTAAAACATGTTTATTTTAGTATTGCCCTTTCTTAGGGGGTTTTTCATCTTCTTTCTAGTTATAGTTGAATTGCCCTCGTCTTATGAGGATGACTTCTACTCTTTTAGCCATATCGATGTCTTTTTCAAAAGAGGTTAAGTTTGACATTTCCAAGGGATATGATAGTTGTTCATGAAGGTTTCATATGAAAATATGTAATATTTATTTAGGAAGATGAATGTATTGAAGCCTTCCTACTAAACCTCTCCATTTGGCTAAGAAATCCAAGAATTTATCAGTCTTAGATTGTTTAAGTTGATAAAGGTCATCTATGGTAACCTTATCTTCTATGTATATTGAAAATTGTTTAATGAAGGCTTCCATAAGTTCCTTGAACTTCTTGATGGAATGATGAGGTATTTGAAAATACCATTCTAAGGCTAAACCACTAATACTTTTAGGGAATAATCTAAGTAGAAGTTTTTCATGATTGACACCACTACAAGCTATTTGAAATAGCCTTAAATGGTTTATGGTATCTTGGTTCCCATTGTACATTTGAGATTTGGGAGTTTCAAAGTTCTTTGGAAATGGATGATTAATGATCATTGGATCTAATGGTTCATTGTAGAACTCTTCAAAAGAGTACTTTAATTTAGATGTTATTTGAAGAGAGAAAATTTTATGCTATCCCTCTTTTCTAAGTCCGATATTTTAGTATTGATATCTTGAGTATCGTTTTATGGAGTATTTTGTGGTGTAGGCAATGTTATTAATGGTTGCGTAAGTGGTTGAGTGACGGTTTGTGACATGAAAAGTATATTTATAATAGTTGAAGCATTTTGATTTTATATTATGGTAGAAGGTACTTGGCTAGGTCCTATGTTGTGAGAGTGAAAGGGATTTGTGGTATTGGTTATATCATTAGGAGGTGTTGAAAATGGGTTTCCTATGGTAGGAATTCCTATATATGTGGTTGGAGGTGTTGTAGAATTAATAGGTTATGTCATAGCCACATTGACACTTGCCAAGTTATCTTGAGTTTCATTTATTTGAGCAATGGTTGATTGATAATTATAATATTCAATATTATCATGCATTGTAGTTGATTCTCTTTCAGATTGTTATCTAAGTTCATCTCTAAGAACATATAAAAAAATATCCTTATTTCTTTTGATGTATTCTTTAATATGATCTATGGTTTGAAAATAAATCTGCTCAACAATTTATTCATGTTCCCTAGTTGCATGTTGTGACCAAGGGTTTACTTCTTATTTAGTGTGCTCATGGGAAGATTACTCATGAGATGTGGAGGTGCACCCTTATTTTAGGTGTTGTAAGGATGTTGAGACATGGTTTGAAAGCTTCATTTCGAAGAAGATTAATTTATTAGAGTTTTGTTTCTAGAGTACTTATAGTAAAGAAGAGAAGATGTTTGGAATTCTTATGTCATATTGAAAAGCAACCCTCCTTATGACTCTCGTTAATCCACCATGATATACTATCCAAAGAAGATCACTCCCCTAAGGTTCATACTTTTGTTTACTCAAGGGGTTGTTATCCCTTCCCCAATAGGATTAACAATTGGTTATGTTCTTGTTATCTTGATTTAATGTGATGTAAACTAAGCAAACAAATTAGATGATCTTATTTAGGTTTAACAAAATTTTATCTTTGTTAATGCAAAAGGAGTGTTCACATCAGGTTCACAAATATGTAGATGGTGGGGAAAATCATGTTCTTTTCCTCTTAAGTCTAATTTAATTTCAATTGTGCATAGGGGAGATTTTTTAGAATATCTACTTCTCCACTTGAGAGTCTCTTCCAAAGGAGACCGTGAGAATACTAAGATTATCAACACAACTAGACTCCTACTCAATGATTTTTCTCACACCTTGTAGAAGTTGATGTTATGCTTCACACCTTGTAGAAGTTGATGTTATGCTTGTTTGATTAGTGTTTTACGGATTTATTCAAAGAAAACACCTAAGGTTTTGGATCGCTATCTATTTCGACTCTTTTCAACCCTTAACAATTATTTAAACCTAAAATTCAATGATCATATAAATGCAATACTAAGGTTTCTATCATACAAATACAAGAATACAAGAGCTATCCTATATGCTTTTCAATTTTTGATGAGATGACTAGGAGATTTTTATATTTCAAGGTAAAACAAAAGAAGATGCAAGAAGACAAGTTAGCCTAAATGCAACTAAATAATTGTTTTTCTTTGCTTATGTACTTGAAAATTATTAATAACCTAATATTAAGTCTAGGTTTCCTTTATTTACTAGTTTATAGGTGTTTTGTAAAATAATTGAGATTGTGTGTAAAGTAAGCAAAGCATTTGGTAAATGATGTGGGTTTCTAGTCAAAATTCCTTAATTTTCCAAATAAAATGTGATTTTAAGACACAAAAAAACATAAAATACAAGGAAAGCATAGAGAAATAAAATATTTAGATCTAGGGAAGTGCAAAGTGGTAGGATCACCTCTCATTGGAGCCTATTGCCAAATTTACCACTAAAACTGTGAAATTCACCACTACTAAAAAATTCGCCACTAGGATTGGTGATTTTGGTATCTACACAAAAATATAAAAAAAATTAGGGTGTTCTACTTTGAGGGGTCTATTTGAGGACTATATAGGGTAGAAACTTGTCTAAATAGTTGATCAGACCTCTGTTTGATGAAAATTAGAGTATGCTTACCTCCTAGGATGGATTTTTGACCCTTTATGAAAATTTCCATTAGTTTTTTCCAAATTCTCCACTAGAAGATTTGGTTAGTGGTGAATTTGATTATGAGTAGTTTCTTATTGCCAAATTCACCATTTACTGTGCAGGGTGGTGAAATTGGTCTGAATAAGGAATTTTGAAAGTTTTTGGGGTTGTTTTGAGTGGATCTTGATGGGGTTTTGGGCTAATATTGTAGGGGAATGATCCTAATAGTGTTTTCTAAGTCTATGACAAAATATGAAGTGCTACCCAAGACTTAAAGAAATATATAACAGTAAATAAGTGAGAAATATGAATGAAATTGTAATTAAAATGGAAATGTAGAGGGCTAAAAATATATGCAATGATGCTAATAATGATAGGGAATATCTAATTCAACCTCTAGAAAAAGCAAATTAGCATCTAGTAGTGAGAATTTAATGAGAATGCTGAAATAGGTAAAAATGCCCCAAAGCTTGTAAAATTTACAGTAGTAAATAAGAAAGGAAGGGGAATTGTAATGGGGGATGCTTGAAGCCTAGAAAAATGGGGAGATAACAAGGCAATAACAAACTTGTATCCTCAACACCCTACCTTTGAGGATAAGAGAGAAGTTATGTGTGTATGAAATGTAGAATTACATACAATGCATGAAAGAGGAAATTATAAAATAAATGACTATATTAAATATATCCTTGCAAAAGATAGAAGTATGGAAATTAGATGAGCATGGAGGAAAATAAAGGGTTATTATGCTGCCTATATCATTAAAATGATTGTAAATAAAATACAAGTAATATGGTGCAAAATGTAAAGAGAAGATGCATTAAAACCCTGCAAAAAAGAGAGTTATGATCAAAATAAGGATGGTATATGCATACAATATAGAATGGACCTATAAAATAGATGTTAGAGATCAAATGGAGGTGATATTCTTGAAGAATAGGCTGCAAATACAAAGTTATATAAATGCACTCAAATAGTAGAACCCTCGAAAGGAGGAATTAGAGGCATATAACATAGAAAATCCAAAAAAAATACAAGTTAGCAAGGCTACAGTCTAGAGGATAAAATGTAGTGAAGCAAAGCTAAAAGGAGAGAAGAAATATGTTGGGAGGGCTATCTTCATTACCTCCAATATAACCTCCTTTCCCCAAGTACTCCTTGCCTTGCCTCAAAAATTCTTGTAGAATACCTCAAAATCTTAGGGAATGCTTGAAAATGGAGAATTCTATGGAAGAAGAGCTTAGAAGGAAGGTGATAAAAATATTAGTAGAGTGTAGCTATAGTAAAAACCCATGCCAAATGCCTACCCAAGGGGCTCCTTAAATAGGATTTGGGAGGGAAATTGGGGGGAAAAAGGATAAGATCAAATTGAAAATTATGCATCTAGTGTATTATTGGGGTATGTGGGATCAATGGCAGAGGATAGAGGAGGGTATGTGCTCCTTATTTATACCAAAATATTTTGAGTTGTTTGGCCAAATTCACCACTATTGACAAAATTCACCACTGGAAAATTTGGTGACCCAAGTGGAAAATTTGGTGATCCAAGTGGAAAATTTGGTCAGGAGGCCAAATTGACTTTTTAAATCTTCATATTTGAATTTTTGCCAAATTTTCCACTAGCCAAATTTTCCACTGGTGAATTTGGTAGGAGTGGTGAATTTGGTCAAAGTTGATTTTGACTATCAAAATTTGATTTTTGTAGTTTTTCTAAATTCGCCATAGGCAAATTTAGTCAGAGTGAAAATTTTGATAAAGGTGAAAAATGATGCCCAAAATGTTGGGAAATTATCATATTGAAGTTTTGTAATTTTTGTGACTATTTTTGGGAAGTTTTGTAATTTTTGTGACTATTTTTGGGAATTTTTGATGTTTGCGACCAGTTTTAGGAGGTTTTGTGATGTGTGTCAAAATTGGGTGTCTACAGAGATTTCCTTTTCATTAGACTCTATGGAATGTGACATTGATATTTTGGATCTACCACCTATCATACCCCTTGGAAATACCTTGATTCCATCCAATTTCTTGCACATATCCTCTACTTTGGAGGAGGTGTTGGAACTGTATTCATCATTAGAATCTAAGGGATCACTAGAATTTGAATGAGATGAATCCTGGGATGGATTGATGATTGCTAGAATAAGCTAAGACTCAATGTTTTTAATGATAACTACAACCTCTATTCCTTTCTCCTTTGCCATAAATTCAAAAATTAACATGGCCAAATCTTGATGAATTAGGTTGGATCCCTTTCCATATCTCACATCCTTCATTGTCTTTCACAACAAATGGAACAAAATATCAGGATATTCATCCATCACTCTCTTCTCAATTGGTTGAGGAACATCATGTGGTAGCTCCTCACAATATCTTTGGATTGATCGAGTGTAAAATAATCCATGATAACTTTCACCACCCTATCACATGGGGTATTGAGTGCCTTCACACTAAAACCATTTTTCTCCTTAGGGAGGTACTCATCCTCATCCAAGAAATAGCTTACCTCCCTAATAAGAAAGTTTTTATTTCTATTATGATAGTAGCCATCAATAGGAAGACTCGTGACTTAGGTAATGAGGGCCACTATGATATCAAATTCAAGCTCACCCACCTTAACCCAACCCCTATTTCAAGAGTGAGCCATCCATATAGAAAGTGTCATGTTGTGTCCATGGAACTTTTGGATACAACCTAATAAGCTACCTTTCTTCAATATTTTTCTAACTTCATTATCTGTGACCAGGGAATTTGGTTCTAGGCATAACTTTAGGTGAGCTAGCCTTGAGGTTGAGTTTTTTATCTTTCCCATTTAGACCAACTCACTAGGAAAGCTTATTACACCCCCCATAGGAAACACTAAGAAGAGCAAGGAAACCAGGTAGCAAAGGGAACTCAAAAATAATAATTTGGTATCATTGATTGAGGGGCCCCAAATAAGAATAGCTACATGTTGAAAACCATCCTTTTTTACAAACACACTGAAGAGGCCAACTAGTACAAAAGTTTGGATGGTCATGAAGCTCCTTTCAATGCGAGGCAAGTAAATAATAATGAAACACCAATCTCCATGTTGTGGATATGCCTCCAAGTAAAGCTAAAAGTTCAAGGTTGATCACCTTCCAAGATTGATTGCCAAATATCAAAAATAGCACAATCCAAAATTTACTCATACTAATGTGATGTGTGTTGACCTAATTATTTTCCTAAATGCATGCACCCTCAAAACCCAATGCCACTTCATCCACCCATGAGAAATGTAACTCAAAATAATAAATATTTTTTTGTAATAGTCCTCTGAATCTGGTGCCACTTTAGATGAATATGAGGAAAGTACCAAGATTTGAAAGGGAAAGAAGAAGCAACACATCATTCAAAGAGTTTGGCAATGAGGTTAGTAGAACCACCCCTTGTCCAAGGTTTGTAATACGCTGTAAAAAGAGAACAATAAGAACCTTTGTCATTCTATCCAAGAAGAGTTACAGGTAAGACCATCAACTCAATATTAGATCCACCTATACCAAAGAGGAAAGGGATCCAAGAGGAAGTGATGAAGCTTCATGCCGATAAATTCTAAAGCATTGAGCACAGGAAAAAACTTTGAGTTTAAAAATAAAAATAAGGCCAAACCAATAAGAGAACAATGGAGTTGAGCACCCCCAAGGTTGAAGGTAACTAATAAGAATATGCATCTTCATTATTTTTAGTCTAATCAACTCTTGAGATAGATTATCTCTTCAGATAGAGAACCCCTACTGGGCAATATACAAGTTGTCCAAACAATCCACTAATTTTATTTCCTTCCCTAAAAATGTGAAGCACTTGGAATTCTTCCAACTCCTGAAGGAATATATGCATTTCTAGAACCATGTTAAGGATATTCTAGCTTGGGATATTAGAGAACTCCAATATTCTAATCAGGTTAAGTGATTCTCCTTCCACCACAACTCTCCTTGCCATCATTTCTTCTAATAAAGATAGACCTTGAAACATAGCTCTAGCTTCCATGAAGTGCGCTGATTGATAGGAAAAATGTTGAGTAAAATCCACCACAATGTTCCCTCTATCATTTATAATGACTTTGCCTATGCTAGTACTCCTTGGATTTCCTTTTGAGGCACCATAAAAATTAAGTTTGAACCACCCACAAGGGGGGATACCAACGAACATAAATCCTAGGGTTTAGAGTCAAGGCAAAAGGATTAAGTTGGAGGAACCCTAAGGCTAGTTCCAATGCCATTTTAGAGGGAGGAATCCCATGGAAATATTTACCCAACTTAGGGTAAGCACTGGAAACATTATCCACTAAGATCCAAAGGATTTAGAGACAAACTTGATGAAGGTTACAATTGGAATTTTTGAAGGCCCTATGATTCCTTCATTTCCATAAACCCCAAAGAATATGGGAAAGAAGGAACTTTTACAAGCATTTCAATCTGGGAAAATAAATGGGAGTCCCACTACAAACAAAGGGGAATCCCAATGATAATTGACTTAGATGATAATTTACAATTACTTGCTCCCTTCTTTAATTAATCAATTTCTAGTGTGAAACATATAAATGTAACCCTATCCAAATCATTCTTATATTATAATATCTTAAAAATAAACCTTTGGTTATTTATGGCCCATGCCAAATATACAATACAATTTTATATTGTTAGGTACCCACCCCTGGATCGTATAACATCCCAATCCCTTGAGAATATTTTATCCTTAAAACATGATATGAAACCACATATCATGATCTTGTATTCATTACTAACAACTAGTGCCATTCACCCAACCATTCCAATAAATTATTGATTTATGATAGTCTTCTATGATGACATGTTTTGATTGTGCCAATCTAATATCCATTAGTATTCCTTTACTTCCATGTGTCCGTTGTGCTACTCCAATTTTTATGATGGCCATAAATATCACTTTTTTTATCTAAACTTGCTTGTAATTATTTTTAGTTGCATATGCATAGTTTTGTTCCTATGGTTCCATGTAAGTCCACCATAGTTCTTTTGTTGCTCTATGCCTTGTCTCCATGGTTGTTGTCTTTCATGGTAATTTGGAAGGAAATATCCTACAACTTTATTTTTATGTATGCTTCCTTTGATTATTCAATCTTTGATTCCTATTTTCTATTATATGTTTGATGGTACTAGAATTCATGATGTTTCTACTTATTCCCTTCTTTTTGCTCTTAAATTTATGTTTCCTTGGACTTTAATTTTTATTCTTTTGTTGGTTCTTCAATATGTTACCCTATAATAACTTCTTGATTTTCCATGGATCTTTTATCCTTAATCTAAGAAATATCCTATAAAGTTAGCTTTTTTATTTGTATGACAATTTGATGAACTTATTCTGAACTTTAATGTAAGTGTTTCCAATGTGTTAATCCATGGATAACCAAGAACAATATCCAACCCATGGATAGAAATGACATGAAAAATAGAATGCAATTCATATTTATCCATAGTAAGATTTAAGTCTTCATAATCTAAAATTTCTTATTAAAACTCTTCATTTTTATATACTTTGCTAGAAGCTATAAAATGTTAGCCAAGTTCATATTGATAAACTTATGCCCATTATGGTATTTTAAGTGATACCATTTCTATATATGGATGAAGGTGGCAAGGGGACTGGCATTGGGAACTAAGGTTTGTAGGACCTGGGACATGACCATGGGGTGGGTATTTCAATGGTGCTATATGGACAGTAGACCCTAGAGGTTCTACAGAAGCCTTTTAACTTGGGAGCATGGTCATGGTTGAATATTGTGAAGGAAAACTAAAGGGTGTGGATTTTGTTTTGATATTTTCTCTAAACAATGAGAAATCTACATCCCGTCTAAACTCATGGCCTTGACGATGGCTCATGGTACCTGGAATTTGGTTTGGAATTTTATAGGTGCTCATCCAAATTTGGATGCCATTAAAAAATGGGTATTCTTTAAGTGGCACCTTTAGGTGCATATGGAGATAGTTGTGTTACCTCAAGGATTTTTCATAATAAAACATAACTATGAAGAAGAAACTAATTGTATCCTCTAGGGTGTCCATGGTTTTTTGGATGACGAGGCTTATTTTTAAATAAGTGGGAGCCAAATTCTAATTCAAATACTCATAGAATCCTTAAGGATCCAATATGGATAGGACTTCTAGGATTACCTTTTAGTTTTGGTATGAGGAGGTTCTTCTGGGTATTACAAAGGAGATAGGGGACTTAGTTACCATCGACCCAGCAATGAGAGCCAAGTCAAGGATGATCCATGTAAGTATGTGAATGAATATTTATTTGGAGTTGGAGCTTCCTAGTTATATTAAACTTATCTTAGATTTGGGGAATTGAACACAAGATATTGAATATGAGAATAGGTCTCCCTTTTGTAATTTGTGCAAAAAACTAGGGCACTTGACAAAGTATTGCCCTAACAAAAAGAAGAAAGATAGTCTATGTTAAGTGTGGCAATGAAAGGAGTCCTCCAACCCAAAAAATAATCAAATGGAAGAGCCTAACTCTTCGAAGGAGAATATTTTGAGCCAAACTAAAATCCAAGAAGTCCCACTTGAAGTTTCAAAGCCTCAAACAATAGAGGGAGAAATCTTGGAAAATATCACTCAAGTAAGTCTTCTTGCTTAAAACATTTTTAATCCTCAAAATGATATTCCTCAAGCAAATTCCTTTGCATGTATATGGGATTAGTTAGATTATCCTATTTATGTATGTGTTAAAATACATAAATAAATGACTAAATTAGATAAATATCTAGTTTCTCCAAAGATTCATTATGATTTAAATCCAAAAAATAGCCCTAAAATTCCCCTAGGTGGGGATAAGGAGATAACCTTGTTTGATGCTAGAAATAAGAAGGGTAGAGCATATGCTACTCCTAGCAAAGTTACTAGGAATCAAAAAAAGGGGTCGATAGATGTAGGATATGAATCCAAACATGGGAGACCCACTAATCAAGAGATCAAATTAAGAGAAGTAGTTGTAGAGATTTCTAATGGAACCCAATAAAATCTAGATCTGGGTGGGAGAAGAAGCAAAATTCTAAACCCAAAAAATAAAGGTTGTATCTTGGAATGTATTGGGTCTCAACGCCCCCTCTAAGCACAGAGTAATAAAAGAATTGAGGAAATATGTCAGTCCTCTAGTTATCCTATTACAAGAAAAAAATATTGATGAACCATATTCTTGAAGCATTAAGCAAATAATATGAAGAGGTGATGATTTTTTATCATACCCTATAGCAGGGGCCTCTGGAGACCTTTTGTGTATTTGGAATTAAAACAAGATTGAAGGAAAATTTATTGTATCAAATGAAAGATTCATAGCTATCCATTTTTATGTAAAGGAGGTGAATCAACAGTGGATAGTCACTAATGTTTATGCTCCTAACATAATGACGGGTAGGAAACACCTTTGGAGGGATTTAAGCCAACTTAGAAATACCTTTTCTAGCTTACCTTGGGTACTAGCGGGTGACTTCAATTCCCTCCTATACCCATTATACAAGAAGGGTGTCATCTATTTTGAATGGAATGATGGAATTTACTTAGTTTATGAATGACAATAAACTTATGGATGTCAAATTGAGAAGGTCTAAGTATACCTGAAGTAATAAGAAGTTGGAGGATCAATTAATTCAAATCCGGTTGGACTAGTTTTTGCTAAGGAAATTCTTCTAATTTTTGGGGACACAACCCTTACCTCCCATCCAAAAATAGGATCTGATCATAACCCATTGGCATGGGAGATGAATAAATATAGGAGAATCTTAAAAATCCCCTTTAGTTTTGAGAAATGTGGTTGCTTCATGGGGGATTAGAAAGCAGAATCTCTAAATGGTGGAACCAGATTTTATAGGTAGCAAATTAATCTAAGTTTTTTTAGAAACTAAGATACATTAAAAAGAACCTTAGAACTTGGGACAAGGATTTTTTTGGTCATCTCCTCAAGAGGAATTATACCTAAAACAATAGTTATTAGACATAGAAAAAACCTTGCAATATGTGAACCTGAACAGTGAAGTCTAGGACAAAGAAAAGAATTTGTTGGCTGAGTATCATAACACCCTAGCTTGAGAAGAGATCTTTTGTAACCAAAAATCTAGAGTAAATTTGTTAAAGGAAGGTGACAAAAACACCAAAAAAATAATTATTCTACTTAAAGGCATAGAAGTTATAATCATATTAAAGAAGTTGTCAATATGGATGGTTTGATCATTGAAGATCCCATTCAAATTAGAGAGGAGGCAATCATTTTATTTCTCAATCTAATAGGATTAGAGGCTCCTACTAATAATGCTTCAACTATTGCCATGTTGCATAACATTCCATGCTTGGTAACAAATCAGCTTAATGACTACCTTCTCAACCCCTTCAAAGAGGAGGAAATTAGAAAAGAAATTTTTGGCATGCACGAGGATAAAGTTACAGTTGCATTATTTCAAATACTTTATAATATAGTTGGGGAAAATTTTAATCAAATTGCTATGGAGTTTAAAAGAACTTAGCATATACAATAGGATATTAATTTGACCTTCTTGGATCTAATCCCAAAGGTGGTAGGTGTGAGGTATTTTTTATATTTTTGACCTATAAGCCTTTGTAATACCTTATACAAGATTGTGTCCAAGGTTTTAGCCAATAGAATTAATATTATTCTTCCCTTTATAATTGATTCCCAATAATGGGGGTTTGAAAAGGGTTGTGAGATCCTATATGGAATTATAACTATCCATGAGGTAATTCATTCTATTGATAGGAGTGGAGATATGAGGATGTTGTTAAAACTTGACATGAACAAGGCTTATGATAGGGTATCTTGGGATTTTTTAATTCAAACTATGACCAATTTTTGTTTCCATCAAGAGTGGATCAATCTTATCAGGGCTTGTATCTCTTCAGCCATGTTCTTAGTCTTAGTAAAGGTTTTTATAGTAGGGTATTTTCAAAATAGGAAAGGACTTCATCGAGGATACCCCTTATCTCCCTACCTCTTCATTATCCTTGTTGAAGCCCTAGGAAGAGCAATTTTAGCCACTACAATAAATGGGAAGATTGATGGTATTAAACTTGCTTCTATTATATTTCTTGTCTCCCACTAGCAATTTGTGGATGACACAATCATAACCACAAAATCCTCCATTCCATAGGCTAGGGAATTGAAGTTGATCTTGGAAAGATATGAGCAAGTAGCTGGCCAAAAGGTGAATTTTGATAAAAGTAAGGTTTATTTTTTGAACACTCCTAGTCCCAGACAAGTAAGAATAACAAGACTCTTTAGTTGTAGTATTGGGGACCTTCCAACTACCTATCTTGGGATACCCCTTTTTAAGGGAAGGAATCCAGTGGTTAATTAATTAACAAGAAAGCTTTCAGGATGGAGAGGCTCTTTGCTTATCCAGGCTAGAAAATCCCAACTAGTAAATTCCCCGTTACTTGAAATGCTGAAAAATATCATACATCCATGAAATGAAATACAAGATCAAAATGTAGCAAATCAAGATGCAACCATAAATATAAAGAACAAAATAAAATAAAATGATGGATGGTGTCCCTTTTATTAATAATATCTTGTTCTTTTCCAAGAAGGTTACAAATAAGATCCCCTTTGAGGGATTGCTACCAATCTTGATATAATGAATTACAAATGAAACAATTCGGATGTACTATGCAGGATATTTTTGCATCCACAAACTGATTTGGGATAGGTTTTCGAGACTTTCATAATGGATGATGATGATATGTGAATATTTATGCTGTTGCTTCCTCATAGATACATGTGATCTACACACAAGAAGATTAAAGAACATTAAAAGCATATGCAGAGCCTTTCAAGATAAGGCCCATATTAATAGCAAAGAAAATGATAAAGAAACTGAAATAAGATGAATGCATGCATGAAAATGAAATCTATCTATGCTAAATAGTAACTAGAAATGCTACTAAAGCTTAAAAAAAGAAAGAAAATAGGAAACAAATCTCTACCCGAGAGGCTATCTCTATGCAGGATGGTCGTACATGTGGTACATATCTAAGAGAGATGGTCGTACCTATGGGTCGTCTCTGAGAGAGACGGTCTCTAATCTGTGAGTGATTCTCTTGTGGTTGATGCAAGGCGATGTTGGGTTCGATCTATGGATTGGTTGACAAATTGGTGTGTTCATGGAGAATGACTTAGGGGGTGGAATTCAATGCTAAAACAAGGATGTTATATTGCACAAAGAGCATGGATGCGATCTTCAACCTTCAAAATTATCCATTGGCATGCTTTCCATGGAGAAAATAATGCAAAAAGGGTTGGAAGCTTCATGGTTGAAATTCGGTAGCACTTTGTTGCTTGAAAATTAAAAATCTCTGATAAATGTATGAATATTGGGTGCCATTATATAGACTTCCAAAA
This sequence comes from Wollemia nobilis, assembly GCA_028583015.1. Lineage (NCBI taxonomy): Eukaryota > Viridiplantae > Streptophyta > Pinopsida > Araucariales > Araucariaceae > Wollemia > Wollemia nobilis. The sequence goes on from JAQPPZ010003147.1 coordinate 3,743,051, forward strand.
GGAATTTCAATCTTGCATAGGAATCCAAGAAGTATTTAGATCTAATAAAGGTAACTACCCATTCTTGAATCTTCCTCACAATTGACTATATATGCCATGATGCTTAGCTGGATTATATAACCACTTTAACCATAGCTTGAATTTGCTTTTGGTGTGACCATATCAGGGTGATACGACCTTGACTAGAGGTTATCTCATGGTAAGACAATCTCTAGAGGCCATCCTTTGGTGGGATGGTCCTAGATGCAAAGGGAAATTCCTCCTTGTTTGAGTGGTGAAAACCATTATTGAGCCCTAGGGCTACCCAAGGTGGGTCATATGGCCTTAAAGGAGTCCATATAGGTAGTCTCCTCAACATGATGTATTTTAGGTATCTACAAATACCCCTTTTTGGGATGCATTGTGTGAAAGCACAACACAAAGTAAAAATAGATAACCTATAGTCAAATTGAGGGTTGGTGGTGTTCATTGACCTAATCAATGTTAGATGCCCCAATCATGGAAAGAGCATGCATTGTTGAATCATTGCTTTTGAAAAGTTGAAGAACTTGAGTTTTTGGTAAACTTTTGGGGCATTGGGAGATAATCTTGAGTATGCACTTTAGCCTTAGGGGCATTGGAAGACAAGCTTAAGTCCACTTTAGCCTTAGAGGCATTGGAAGATAAGCTTGAGTCTACACTTTAGCCTTAGGGGCATTGGAAGACAAGCTTAAGTCTACACTTTAGCCTTAGGGGCATTGGAATATAAGCTTAAGTCTACACTTTAGCCTTAGGGGCATTGGAATACAAGCTTAAGTCTACACTTTAGCCTTAGGGGCATTGGAAGACAAGCTTAAGTCTACACTTTAGCCCTTTGGGGATACCAATTAGGCAATTTTGACTATCTTGTTATGTGTTTAATTTAAGTTTTTGTTTGTTATCTACCCCAAGCAAGAAGGACATGATTATATTTGGAAATGATTCTTGAATGAACACAATTTGCATGATTGAGTGTTTGATTATTGATTTGATTATGAATTTTGTGATATATGACTACCCCCTCAAGCGATGAGTCAATGAGGAAATAGAAAAATGATGAAAGCAATGAGTCACTTGACCAAGATGATTTGATTGGGTTTTCTAGGACCATTATGAAAGTTTAGAGGGCTCATATCCTCATTACAACCTTGATTTTGATCCATTTTATTACTATTTTTGGTGAGTGACCTTATGGTAATTTACTCATCCTATCGAATTGCATGGACAACCAATCACTACAATCGCCAGGTTTATAGAGTAAATCACTAGATACAAGATTCACTCAAATGTTGTGGATTTTTTTTTGATGTTATATGACCAAAGGGGTTAGGTGCCTTTGGGACCTTTTGGATTGATTTTTGACCAAAGGAATTTGGGTACCTTTGGAGCCTTTTGAATTGATTTTGACCAAAGGAATTTGGTTACCTTTGGAGCCTTTTGATTTTGACCAAAGGAATTTGGGTAACTTTGGAGCCTTTTGAAATTAATTTGACCAAAGGGGTAGGTACCTTTGGAGCATTTTGAATTGATGTGACCAAAGGGTTTAGGTGCCTTTGGAGCATTTTGAATTGATGTGACCAAAGGGATTAAGTGCCTTTGGAGCTTTTTGAATTGATTTGACCAAAGGGCTTAAGTGCCTTTGGAGCCTTTTGAATTGATTTGACCAAAGGGCTTAAGTGCCTTTGGAGTTTTTTGAATTTATATGTGAATGCAATGATGGATGATGGATGAATGTATGCCTAGAATTCGTAAGATGTATGCATGTATGTGATGTACTAATGACATGATGATGCAAATTTTTTTTTTTTATTTTTTTTTCACTATTTATATGTGAAATAGAATGAATGAATTTTAACATGCCTAACAAACTAAGTGTAAGCACCACAAAATGTATAAAAGTCATCAATCCAAATGTTAACCTTTTCACAAAAGTCATACATTTAAAAGCCAACCATATGTAATATGAGACAATATAGATGATGGATGGATGACCATTAAGATGTTATAGGGAAACAACATGGTTTTCATGAGACTCAAACATCCTAGTTGACCAATCAAAATATGTATACTGACTACACATGACTCTGAAAGATAAAAGTCTGCTAGGAAGACCAAGATATTCAATATCCCTATGTGTGCATGTGATGTTTATTAATGATGCATAAGACTACCCCATTGCTAGGAGGGTTTCATTCAACCCATTGCTATAATGAGGATCACCTTATGGTCATCCTTATCCTGATTTTGGACATAGTTGGACTTGACTACTAGGTAATACAAGCCACCAAAAGCTAGCTCATCCACAAGCTGACATTGGTTTGTACAAAATAAGATCGCTAATGTGACAGACATATCACCATGCATAAGACTACTCCATTTCTAGGTGGGTTTCATTCAACCCATTGCTATAATGGAGATCATCCCACGACTTTTGAATAACTGAGGATTCTAGGGATTCAAGCTCATTATCCCCTTATTTTCTTTTGATTTCTTTGATTGGGGATTCTTGCTCATTTTTTTGATGATGAACAAGGGGATTTATTTTCTTTAGTGGTGAAAACCACTTTTTTTTAGGGATACTTGCTCATTTTTGTGGAGCAAGGGATTTTATTGCTTTAGGTAGGGAGGAGCTTGTCCTTTTGTCAATTCTCAGCATTCTAGACCATGCACATAATAGGATGAGCCAGGGACACCTTTTGCTTAGGGTGGCAAGGACTACGTTGTAGCATCATCCTTCCTTGTTCAAACTTGGATTTTAATGTGTGAGTTTGTGTTTGGGATTTTGAGATATGCAAGGTTCTATCAAAGCAAGACCCTACCTTTAAAAATCAAGATATATTTCTACACAATCTGAAAGGAAAACTAGGAATGGTTGAATGATTGAAAACCCTAGTGAACACCCTTTAGCAACTTATTGGTTGTGTTGAAAAACATAGTTACTCGCAAAGGGGAATGTGGATGGTAATGATATGTGGAATGTGAGGGTTTTCCCTATGATATTTTGTAAACTAAGAGGTGTGCATAAAATAGTCAATGGTCATCTAAACATCATTGTTGATGTTCATCCAGTATCTACCCTATCTTACGAGGACCCCTTAATAAGAAAAATCTCATAAGAAAAAGTGCAAATGATGATGATGGAAAAGGTTTGATTAAGACTCATGATAGTCATACAAGCATGGTGCTATTTGTGGTAATGCAAGAACAACATATTCTAATGCAAGTGCAATGAATGAATATGCCTAATGCAACTAATCAATGAATGCAATGATATGCAATGCAAGATGATGTGATCAATGCAATGTTTTTGTATTTTTGTGGTTTATGTTGTTTTAATTTATTTTTTAATTGAAAAATGGGCTTAAGTACCTTTGGGACTTTTTGTGAATTGACCAAAGGGCTTAGGTGCTTTTGGAGCTTTTTTGAGTTGACCAAAGGGCTTAGGTGCCTTTGGAGATTTTTTGAATTGACCAAAGGGCTTAAGTGCCTTTGGAGCTTTTGTGAATTGACCAAAGGGCTTAAGTGCCTTTGGAGCTTTTTGTGAATTGACCAAAGGGCTTAGGTGCCTTTGGAGCTTTTTGTGAATTGACCAAAGGGCTTAGGTACCTTTGGAGATTTTTGTGAGTTGACCAAAGGGCTTAAGTACCTTTGGAGATTTTTGTGAGTTGACCAAAGGGCTTAGGTGCCTTTGGAGCTTTTTGTGAGTTGACCAAAGGGCTTAGGTGCCTTTGGAGATTTTTGTTAATTGACCAAAGGGCTTAAGTGCCTTTGGAGTTTTTGTGAATTGACCAAAGGGCTTAGGTGCCTTTGGAGCTTTTTGTGAGTTGACCAAAGGGCTTAGGTGCCTTTGGAGCTTTTTGTGAATTGACCAAAGGGCTTAAGTGCCTTTAGAGATTTTTGTGAGTTGACCAAAGGGCTTAGATGCCTTTGGATATTTTTGTGAATTGACCAAAGGGCTTAAGTGCCTTTGGAGATTTTTATGAGTTGACCAAAGGGCTTAGGTGCCTTTGGAGATTTTTGTGAGTTGACCAAAGGGCTTAGGTGCCTTTAGAGCTTTTTATTAATTGACCAAAGGGCTTAAGTGCCTTTGGAGATTTTTGTGAGTTGACCAAAGGGCTTAGGTGCCTTTGGATATTTTTTTTAATTAAAAAAAGGGCTTAAGTACCTTTGGATATTTTTGGGAATTGACCAAAGGGATTAAGTGCCTTTGGATCTTTTTATGAGTTGACAAAAGGGCTTAGGTGCCTTTGGACCCTTTTGTTTTTATTTTTATTTTTGAAATTTTTTGATGATTTTTTTGTGGGGGAAGGTGCGATACCTTGAGCACCCCTAAATTGCTTTACACCTGATTCACCTACCTAGGTTGCTCTACTTGAGTGGTAGGTGTTGTGTTTGTTTCATGTGTGGGTAAGGGATCTTGGAAGATTCCTATTTATTGGTTGTTTGGGGTAAGAGGATTGCCAATCTAAAGCTCTTGCCTCTCGATCATATCATGTACTAAATCTCTAAAGGGGTAACATGTCTGAATGTCATGACCCCTTTGTCGATGGTAAGCACAGTATAGATCTTTCCTATGCCCCTTTGATCTATGCTTATTAGGATTCAATGGATGGATCTCAAGAATATTGATTGCTCATGCCTCACATAATCGATTGAAGATTGATGCTAATATCTCTAGAAAAGGAGTATATTGCCATGGTGGTTGATATTGTTGGCCTTGTATTTGATTCTATTATGTATGATATTGGGCTGGTGGAGGTTGAGCCTAATAATTAGGCTGCACTGGTAGTTGAGGTGGTGTGGCCTGGTTTGAGGATCCGGGGATACTCAAAACAACTTGATTGATTGGGGCCATCTTTTTTTGCATGTTACCACATTTAATATTCTTGTTTGGCCATTCCTTTTTGTAGATTTGAATGTCACCCTCCTAGACCTTGATGTCCTCAATGACCTTGGCCTGTGCTAAGGCCTCCTTGAATGTTTGGTATTGTTGTAGTTGTAATAGAAGTAATATTTTCTTCGAACAACTCCTAGTGAACATTCGGGTAAGTTCTATGATGGGTAAGGTGAAAGAAAATTTTGACATAACCTTCCTCCACCTATTGCCATATTCCATGATTGGCTCATCATAAAATTGACGAAGGCTAGACAAGTCAATCAAGTTTTACTTTTTTCTAATGCTAAAGGCAAAATGTTCCAAAAATGCATTGACTAATTGCTCAAAGGTGTATATGCTATGGCATGGTAGATGGTTATACCATTCCAAAGCACCCCCAAATAATGTTATAAGGAAGGTTCTCAACATCAAAGAGTCATTGTCTTGAATATGAAAGCACATATTGATGAAGCTTATCATGTGCTCTTGCGTGTCTTTGTCACCTTTGAAATTTTCGAGTTTAGGCATCTCGAAATGCGGTGGGTATGGTGGTGATGGCATTGATGGATGCAGAGGTTGATTGCTAAGCTATTTTAGTGTGGGTTTTTGATAACCCAAACTTTGAGCTTGTTTTTCTAATGAATTTATTTGATCAATTAGCACTTTGTATGCCTTTGGTGAAATGATATGATCTACCTATTGTCACCCTTGATTAGGTAGAGGGGGCTGATTTTGATGTTGAGGTGGGTGATAAGTATGATCATTAGGTACCTCATCATAAATGGATTCAGGGTAGGTATCTACTTGTTCTTGATGTCCCCATTGGGGCTCTTCATATAATTCCTCCTCCTATTGATCTTGGTACTATTGAGGAGTATGAGGTTCTTGATGATAACTAGGTAGTAGCCTTTGATGTTGAACATGATTTTGGCATGGTTGAGGGAGAATATTTTGATACTGTATTGGGTGTCTTATGCATTGTTGCATCCTATGGGTGCTAGGTGTAGGCACCGCTTCATGCAATGCATTTTGCAATTGCTCTTATTGTATTTTTTGTTGCTCTTGTTGTATCCTTTGTTGATACAACCTTTGTAGGTGTGCCCATTGTGGGTCCACCCATTGTTGATTTAATTGTTGTTGGTCCAACCAAAGTTGATCCAACTATTGTTGTTGGTTAATATGTGGCCTAAGTGCCTGATGAGTATGATCTCATTGCTCAATTATGTGGGGTTGGTATACCTTCGTATCTAAAATACGAATGGGTTTATCTTGTATTCCCCCCTATAAGGATATATTACTTGTTTTCCATGATATTTAAAGGTTGTATTAACCTGATATTCTGGTTTATGAGTGAGCTTTGTATAGTTGGGTGATGTAGAGATGCAACATGGTTGCATCGAGTACTCTTCATGAGGAGTAGGAGGATGACTTGGGTCCTCTTCCTCATCTATGAGAAATGCATGATATTCAAGCTTAAATGTAAGCTCTGTATACTTGGGTTGCATAGAGATATAACATGCTTGCATGAAGTACCCTCCATGAGGAGTAGGAGGATGACTTGAGTCTTCCTTTTCCTCATCTACAAGAAAGGCATGGGCTGATGTGGCTATCTTACTATGAGTGTCATACCTATCTAGATGGGCATATTTTTGACTCATCCTTAGTCGATCAAGTGGGGTGGCTTGCTCATCCAGGTTGGGCCATGGTGTATACTCATGTTCATGTTCTGATTGATGTATAGAGCAAGCCAGAATGTGAATCCATGACACCACCCTACTAGGCCCCTCAGTGGGTGGATTATTCTTTTTATAAAATTCTATCAGGGTGTCCAAGTTAGGAAGGTTTCCTAGAGGACCTGTGGGTGCCTCCCTAATGGGGATGTCTTGAAGGTCTAACTCCTTGTAGAGGGTATTGGTGTCCATGTCCTCTGGACTAAACTAGAGATGTTCCATGCCTCCTTGCAAATTTTTAGCAGTGCTAGCTCATGATTGAGTTAGTTTGTGCATTGTTATCATGAGGTGGATTAATCAAACAATAAAGAAACACACAAGAAAACAATTTATTATCTTATTTAAATTTTAAGTGTGAGTCCCTATATTGTTTGAGTGCATTTTGATGTTGAAACCCCTATTCCTATGAAACTAAGGGTAAACAAAATAGAAAACTACTAAAAGGTAGTTTGAGCACACCCTCCTATCGAGGAATGTGACTCAAATGGCAAAAAGTGGCTTCCTATTGGATATTAGCTCAAGGTAACACCTAAGGAATTAAAATTACCCCCTCGAAGGAGACCATACTATCCAAGTCTTGCTACTTTCCTAATACTGAGATAAATTTTCATAGGCTTTCGCTTCACTCTCAGCATGTGAGGCTTGGACAGTAATGATAGTTGTGTTCCACTAATTATTTATAAGAGCCTCATGGTAAAAGGACATTACTAATCCTTCCTACTCTAGGTGCACCCAAGAGTAGGGGAATTTTTGATGGTGAAATCTAGAAAGCCACTTGCTTTTGACCACTAGGGTTGCTATGGTGTGAGCCAACGGATGGAGATGAAGCCCACCATCGTTGGTATCGATCAACGGTTGGTGATGAAATCCAACTCGTTAATGTTAAAGTGAAACATGGTGTGTGGGGTTCTTTTTATTTTATGCAAAATAAAGTAAAATCATACAACATTCCATGCTCTTTCACTAATGCATAAAAATAACGTTTCAAATTTAGATTTCTAAATAATGAACATTTTAATTTTTAGAAACCTATAAGATGCAGAACCCTACATGAGTAGCCTATGGCCAGGTAGCAAGCAATCAGACCAAAAAGTAGTAGACAAGGGGCCATCTCACATAGAGATGACTTCAAATAGGGGCCATCCTACATAGGGATGGTCACCTTTAGGGGCCATCTCACAGAGAGACGATTGCAGATAGGGGATGTTTGGACTAGAGACGATCATAGATAGAAGCCCGACACTTATAATTTTTGTATCTAAATCTCTGCAACCTAAAAATTTTCTATAAATTTTACTCATAAACACAGAGAGATAGAACAGATGTACTCACCTTGAAAGCCTACATTTGTTGAAGATACAACTTTCTACTTTCTCTGCTCTTTGATTTGAGGTGGATGGTGGTGCAAAATTCATAATATCAAGTGCCTAGAAAGGGGGATTACAAGGAGGGTTCTCCCCTCCTATCTAGGGGTTTGGTGGTGGAGCCCCCCAATTTTTTTTCCATCTGTACGATCATCTCAAGTCAAAATGACTTCAAACAGGGGTCATCTTAGGTCAAGATGATTGTAGAATGAGGATATCTTAGGATTAGATGGTCTATAATAGGGATCATATCTATAATAGATAGTTAATAATAGGGACCATCTTCGTATCATATGGTTAGACCTACAACCTACAAATAGAAAAATAGACAACAATTAACCAAATGAATAACAATGAGGGACTAGGTCCCACCGTGATCACCATTGGAAATGCTAAAAAATATCATACATCCATAAAATAAAATACAAGATCAAAATTTAGCAAATCAAGATGCAACCATAAATATAAAGAGCAAAATAAAATAAATGATGGACTATGCCATTTTTATTAATAATGTCTTGTTATTTCCCAAGAAGGTTACAAATAATATCCCCTTGAGGAATTGCTACCAATATTAATACAATGAATTACAAATGAAATAGTTCAGATATACTACATAGGATTTTTTTGCATCCACAAACTAATTTAGGATGGGTTTGTGAGACTGTATCAATGGACGATGATGACATGTGAATATTTATGTTTTTGCTTCCTCGTAGACACCTATTGATGAGGCTGGGAATCGCCTCATCCATGGACTATTTTTGATAACTTATAAACTCTTTGGAACACCTTATGTTATGTTTTGATGTTGATTATGGTGATAGAATGCATTATGTATTAGCATTTACATGTTCTAAATGTTGAAGAGCATATATTCTATTTTGACTATTTTTTTGCATTTTTTGACCTATTTCAACTGAATTATCTAGCAAATTAGGATTTATTTGAAGTTGTAATAATAGGTGTTGATATGTATCTGGTTCTAAAATCATTCCATTTGCTTTAATTACCTTTTTAACAAATTCAAATGCTAAAAAGGGTGCCAAAACCTATTCAAATTAAGCTAACTATGCAAAAACAAAATATTGACCATATAAATTCTAGCCAGCTGTGCATACATAGCATGGCTTGGAATTGGTCAGCTACAACATGTGCCAATGGTGTAATAGGTCTTCTAAGAATGGTAGGAGGATGTTCACATAGTCAAAACCACTTTCCTGTGCATCGGATGCACTAATAAGCACAGGAACTATTATACTGCCTAATATTCCAAAGCAGCTCCGGAATGAGCGGAGCAGGAACATTTTTGGTCAAAATCAGCCACAAAATGGTCAAGAAAATGGCAAATGGTGAGATAAGGTTGGTTTCAGTTATCTAAGGTGTTTTTTTACTCCCTCCAACACCTTTCTCTTAATTTTTGTAGCCCAGCAAAGCAAATGGATAAACTATAATAGAACAAATTCCTGCATATTAGGAAAATAGTTTTGAAACATTTCATGGCATCCCTAAAGAACAACAACAACTCATATCAGCATTGTAATAGAATAATATAAATAACCTAGCACCCATTTGATTGAGCATATAATGATATAGGTGTAGAAGAATTCCAGATTAGATAAGCTATTTTTATTGTAGCAGAACAGTATTTTGTAGGCATTTTCTTGCACTACTGTAATGCTACTACAGAATCAATAAAGGTGCAATTTTTCCATTCTGTTGACATTCTGAGTGAATGTGTGTGAGATTTATATAGTTTAGAATAGTTATTTCCACCTTCTTCTATTTCAGGGAGCAAGGGCCACTTCCAGTCCCAGGAGAAGGAACAACTTTGATAGGTTTTCTGCTCATTTCTTGCTACAACAAATTAGCAAGAACCTGACAGTTTATATTTCATGTTATTAGCTATGTTAGATTGCATTTTGTAATTATTAATGCATGTTATATGAACACCTATATTAGATCCCTACATATTACAACATTTTTTTATATTCTCTGTTTCCAACAGTTGTTCCTCATATTTTGGCATTTTCATTTTGTGTCAATTAATTTCTTGATTTTCTAGTTGTGCAACATTTTGATTCCTATATTTTGAATTTTGTTCTTATAACTAGGTTTACTTTATGCAAAGTGTGACTTTCAATTCTGCAAATTTACTTTTTGTTGTTTCCATTTCTATAATATTTTATTTTTGTCAATACAAATTTTGCAAAAGTAGATAGTTTCCTTTTCTTGCAAAGTTTTAATTCCTACAATTTCCATTTTGTAAGGGTAAATAGGAGTCAATTTCAGTTTTTAGATTAGAGGTGACACCAAACCCCCAAAATCTAACTGTTCCACTAATAAAGCCATTATCTAAATGAACTGATACTTAAACTACTCACATCTGCTATCACATACAACCATTGGACACCGCCCTAGATTGACAAGTATAATGATTAAATGATGAATCATTAATGACACTCATCATTTTTGGTGTCGTTGCCAGGGAGCACTAGGTGTTGTTAGGATAAGTAAGTAGGCCAAGAATTGTTGTCTTGATACAAGTAACAGTTCTTGGACACTTGTACTTTAGTTTATTTAGCAAATGAGCATGAATGCATAGGCCAAGAGATGAAAGAGGAAGGTTTATCAGAACTGGCTCTTTTCCACCAAGGTGTTCTTCACAAGATTTGTTTGTGTATGAACTTCCTGAAATACTTAAATGAGAATAATCTTCTTCATCAACTAAAATTTTAGGATCTATGCAAGAAGAACTCTTAGAGGCATGTGCTTCTAGACATACCCATAGGTTTGATCCATATGAACTAGTTGAACAAGTCAAAACTGAGGAAGCACCTATGGCAAAATAAAGAGAACATGATAGGGATATTGTTGGTCATGATTATGACAATCCTCCTATTAGAAATTTTGAATACCCTATTCATCTAAATCCTACTTAGAATGCTCCTATAAAAACAATTTCACCTTCAATATTGCCAATCTTTAGGGGAATTGTTTCTGAAGATCCTGATCAATTTCTATTTGAATTCAAGGTTCTATGTCAGACTTATGACTATGTCAATGACAACTAGAAACTGAAGTTATTTCCATCTACACTCAAATATGCAGCCTTGTGATGGTTTATGAGCCTTGAACCTGATTCAATACGCACTTGGGATCAAATTGAAATTGCATTTTTGGATAAGTATCAAGAGTATTGTAGAGTGAGAAATAGGAAGGATGAGTTATTTTGAATTAGATAAGAAGATGGTGAAAACTTAGAAGATTATCATGATAGATTTACCTTTATGCAAAAAATATGTGGTCCTGTGTAAACTGACCTATTAAAAACTATATTTCTGAGAGGTTTGTGGGATGATTCCATAGAAGTATTGGATTTAATGGGAAAAGGAGATATAAACTAGCTTGAGATTAATGATATTGTAGAGTTATGTAGAAATTATTCCCGCACTAGGAATAGAAGAAGGAACCATAATCCTAGTAATACTGATATAAAATATTTGATGGAAGAAATGGTTAACATGAAAACTGATATTCTTGTACAATTAAATTTTGCATTAGGGGAAAGGAATTCAAAATCCAATTCTTCACCATCCCTGGCTATCTATTTTCCTTGATGCAAAAATAAGCATGCCCTACATGATTATCCTTTGGATAGAACCTCTATTTCAAATTTTTGTGGCATATGTTCAAAAGAGCATAAAATTGATAGGTGTCATCTGTTGCCTCACCTAAAAACTATTTTGGAAACTCAAACTAAAGAACTTAATGTTATTGGGCAGAGGCCAGGTGGCAAATTTTCATAATACCATAATGCCCCTCATTTTCCTATAGGTTGGGGATAAAATCCTTGGAATATGCCTTGGGGATATTCAGAACCACCTTCACAACCATGGAATAAATCTTAGGCATCTTCTCAAGATTGGTCACATCCTCCCTGGAATCCTATTAATCTACCTTGAACACAGAATCAACAATATAGGAAAATATGGGGGCCACAATACCCATCATATCAAGGACATCAAAGGTATCAAGGACAGACTCAAAACTTGCTGCCAACTCCTAATCAGAACTTTCAAGGAAGAATACAACATCAACAAGCACAACTAGTTAAAAAACCCCCACTTCCAGCTTAGCCTGTGGCTAACCCAAATAATACCAGACAAGCAACTCCTATTTATGGAGCTGAGTCTGAAAAAACTGTTTCAGTTCATGTACTTGGTTGTAGTAATATCCAATTGCATTTAGGGAAGGTCTTACCTGACCCTGCTCCACCCACCATTGAAGATATTGACAAAAAGCAAGAGTTTCCACATTCATAACAAGTGCAAACAAAGGAAAAAGAAGAAAAACCATAAAATGAGCAGGAAAAACATGTACACCCTGTAAAAGTAATACCATACCCTAAAAGGTTTGATTAGACTAAAACTATTCCTAAATAAAAATTGGTTACAAAACTCAAGAAAATGACTATATCCCTTCCTTTATTGCCAGCAATAAATGATGTGCCATTAATCAAGAAAACTATTCAGGAGTTGTGCGTTAAGAAACCTGGCAGAAAGAAGAAATATTTCCCTAAAACTGTGCAAGTAGAAGGAAAATTGACTGACCTGTTATCTGAGAAACTTGTGCCTCTAAAATATAGTGACCCAGGAAGTCTAGTTTTTATAGTCACTATTGGTCTAGTTCAGATTCCAAATGTGTTGATTGATATCGGTGTTATAATAAATGTTATGACTAAAGAGAAAATGCAAAAACTGTAGCTCAATAATCTCAATCCTACAACTACAATTTTGGAGATGGCAGATAGGTTGGTTGCTAAACCAAAAGGAATATTGAAATACATTTCCATTGAAGTTTCTTGTTGGGAATATCCTGTAGATTTCCTAGTATTATAGCCTAGAAATTCAGTTAATGGTTATCTCATAATTCTAGGAAGGCCTTGGCTAGCCACTACAACTACTTTTATAGACTGTAGATCTAGGAAAATTACTATTTCAAATGGCATTGATCTTAAAAATATTTCCCTTTATCCACCTGCCCAACCTTCAAACAAATTTTCTAGACAAATATGGTTTCCTGAATCTGATGAAGAACAGGAAGAAACTGTTTCCACTCTGGCCACCATAATAGTAAAGGAACACATTGCATAAATCAATTCACCAGGAAGAGAAATCTTTGAGAATGAAACTATCATAGTTGATACATTACAGGAATAAGGACTTAAAGATGATCAAGTCCTTGTTCATCACTTACTATGGAAGGATGAAGAACATACCTCATAACATCTATCACCCATTCCAATACAAGAAATCTCTTTTACACTACCACATGGATGGCACCAACATCTTATTACTTCTTTCACATGTCCTATGCAAGGAATGATTCCATCAGGTATCACTTTTGAAATAGAATTCAGAGTATTTCATACTTTGCAACCACATCATTTTCCATTAAATTCCTTAATTAGCAAGTACGGAGTAGTCAACTCTATTCATCCAAGGATTAAACAAATATAAATATAGCCAGGTAAAGTTCTGAGTATTAATAGTTAGATGTCTGATGAACAAGAGATAAAGTTGTTTGTTGTCCTACAAAAACATGTTCAAGCTTTTGCTTGGAGCTATAAGGATATGACTGGGATTCACCCTGATGTGTGTACACACAAGATATACACTGAATATGTTAAACCTGTGAGACAACCTCAAAGATGTTTGAATCCTGCTCTGAAAGATATTGTCAAAGAATAAATTTAAAAACTTTTAGATGTAGGATTCATCTATCTAATTTTAGAAAATAGGTGGGTATCTCCATTAGTCATTGTTCCAAAGAAAAATGGGAAAATGAGAGTGTGTGTCGATTATAGAGTTAAACAAAGTGACACATAAAGACCATTTTCCATTACCATTTATAGACCAAGTGTTAGATACTGATATTCTCACAATGACACTGAGAGGGGGGGGTGAATCAGTGTAGCTATTTAAATTCAAATCTACAACTCTTAAAGCTGAAGCAAAGAGAACTTAAAAGTAGATAAAGCAATTATCACAAGAGAGCACACCACAACACACAATGTAACGAGGTTCACCAATTTGGCTACTCCTCAAGAATGACTGCTTGGACTACGGTCCAAATCCAGCCTTTGCAAAACACCAATTTTACAATCCGTTTACCAGCACCCACTGGAAGGAGCACCAACCCCTGATTTATCTGCACCAACAGAAAGGAGCACCAACCCCTATCCAAGCACCAACTTGGATCACAGTTTTGAAAGCTATATCAATGACATACAAATGCCTTCACTTTTACAAGACCCTGACTGGTCTCCAATTTATCAAAACACAGTAAACACTTACTGCTTCGCTTGTCGCTCTCTTACAACACTCTTCTAACCCTCTTTCGGCAGCACTTTCACACATTCAGCGGCAACTTAATTCTCTGCGTGACTGCCCTTTTATAACAAACCTTTTGCTTTGTAACTCCAGTTATAACGCCTTCTTTCATTCCTCATACGCCACTTGTCAATTGTAACTGTTTCTTTAATATTCTCTTCTGCCACTTGTCAACTGTAACTCCTTCTTTATGTAACTCCTTTTGTATATATAGAGTGGGCATTTCGTTAAACACGTTACATGCAACATATACCTCTACCATGACTGTTCGTCTTCTTGGTCATGACTGTTCGTATTCTTTTCTGTGCATGCATGCATTTTTTGATTCTATTTATGCGACTGTTCGATTTCTCCTTCTTCGACAGTTCTTAAAATAGCTTGCATGATTTCTATCTGATAATCGCACCTGTAATCGTCGCATCGACTCTAGTTAACTGTCTGTAATCGTGTTGTTGCGACCTGTCATGAAATCGTGACACTTCTATCTCTTTGTACTCTTCTCGCCTTTTACCCGTGAAAACATGACATGTCACGATATCGTGACATTTTTTGCCTCCTTGTCCATTTCTTAGCTTGCACCGCAAAAACGGAACATGTCATGAAATTATCGTAATTTGCCTTGAGCTCTTCTTTGTCTCTTGCCTGAAAATAGAACATGTCACAAAATCGTGACACTTTCGCTTCCTTGCACTCTTCTCTGCTTGCACTAGCAAAAACATGACATGTTGCGAAATCGTGACATCTTTCGCTTCCGTACACTCTTCTCTGCAAGCACTAGCGAAAACATGACATGTCACAAAATCGTGACATCTTTTGCATCCATACACTCTTCTTGGCTTGCACCCACGAAAACAAGACATGTCACAAAATCATGACACATTCTCTCCTATCTTTCTTTATGTCACGAAATCATGACACTTTCGCTGCCTTGTGCCTTTTCTATCTTTGGCCCATGAAAACACATGTCATGAAATCGTGACACATTCACCTCCATACACTCTCTCCTCTTTGGGTCGCGAAAACCCGACATGTCGTGAAATCGTGACACTTTTTCTCCTTGGTTTTCTTCCTTCTAACATTGTCACGAATATCGCGACACTTTTTCTCCTTGGCTCTTTCTCTTCGACCATGTCACAAAATCGTGACACTTTTTCGTCCATACCATCCTCCTTGCAAATTGTCATGAAATCGTGACACTTTTCTTTGTGAGCTCCTTCTTCTCGAACATGTCACGAAATCGTGACATTTTCTTTGCTTGCGCCTTCTCTCCAAACATGTCACGAAATCGTGACAGTTTTCTTTCCTCCCTTCTCTTCGAACATGTCACAAATCATAATTTTCTTTCCCCTTCTCTCAAATGTAAATATTTTCTTTTTTTTTTTCTCTCCTTCTCTCCAACATGTCACGAAATCGTGGATAGTTTTCTTTGCTTGCGCCTTCTCTCCAAACATGTCACGAAATCATGATAGTTTTCTTTGCTCTCTTTCTTTCCAACATGTCACGAAATCATGACAGTTTTCCTTACGCTTTCTCTCTCTTCGAACATGTCGTGAAATCGTGACAGTTTTCCTTGCGCTTTCTCTCTCTTCCAACATGTCACGAAATCATGACAGTTTTGCCAGCATTTTCTCTCTCCTCCGATATGTCACGAAATCGTGACAATTTTGCCAGCATTTTCTCTCTCCTTCGATATGTCGCGAAATCACGACAACTTTTCTTTTTCTCTCCTTCGATATGTCGCGAAATCGCGATAGAAAACATGTCGCGATATCGCGACAATTTTCTTACTTGTCTTTTTCTTTGATCCTTTGAATCTGGGCCACTTCTGTCTTCTTGGAAATTCATTGTACATGCTTTGACTGACCTCTGAACTCCTATCCACTGCATCAACTGATCTATCTGTCTGTGTTGACAACAATGACAATACTTTTTCTGCACCTTGCTCAACAATCTCCCCCTTTGGAATTGTTGGCAACACATGTGCAATTTCCTGTAATTCTTCTCCCCCTTTGACAATAATACCAAAGGGCTGCTACAGACTCCCCTGAGTCTATGCACAACATTCTCAGACAAACATTGTTATAGTTAGCAAAAATCATGAATATGAGCAAAACTATAAACATAGGCATAAATGCTCCCCATGAGAATGTGATCCCAATTGATAGTCAGTTCTTGGGAAACGTGACCACTCCCAACTTACTCCGAAGGTACTCAAAAACTTCCTTGGGCAATGGTTTTGTGAATATATCTGCTACTTGCTCTGTAGTTGGAACAAAATCCAATTTGACCTCACCTTCTGCAACTTTATCCTTCAAGAAGTGATATCGGATTGCAATATGTTTGGTTCGAGAATGCATAACCGGATTCTTTGAGATGTTAATAGCACTAGTGTTATCACATTTAACTGAAATTGGCTCTTTGAAGTGAATACCAAGATCTTTCGGGGTTTGTCTCATCCATAATATCTATGTACAACATGTTGTTGCTGCAATGTATTCTGCCTCTGCTGTGGATAGAGAGACTGATTCTTGTTTCTTGTTGTGCCATGCTACTGTCTCCAAGATAAAATGCTCCTCCATTGGTACTCTTTCTGTCATCTATACATCCTGCCCAATCTGCATCAGAATATGCAATAAGAGTGAAGTCCTTACCTTTTGGGTACCATAACCCATACTCCATAGTACCCTTGAGGTACCTAAAAATCCTCTTCACAGCTGTCACATGAGTCTCTTTGGGACTAGCCTGAAATCTTGCTACCATGCATACTGCCTGTAAGATATCTGGTCTGGTAGCTGTCAAATACAATAGGCTTCCAATCATAGATCTGTACATGGTTTGATCTACATCTGGAGATTTGTCATCCTTGCTCAACTTGCAACCTGTTGTCATGGGAGTGCTAACAGGTTTACTATCCTCCATTGTGAACTTTTTCAACATTTCTTTCACATATTTAACTTGAGAGATAAAAATGCCCTTTTCATTTTGATTGACTTGCGGTCCGAGGAAATAAGAAAGTTCACCAATCATAGACATCTCAAATTCTTTCTTCATTTTATTTGCTATGTCTCTACAGGACTTATCATTGCTGCTGCCAAAAATGATATCATCTACATAAACAACAAGGACAATAAGATGGCCATTCTCTATTTTGACATACAGATTGTTGTCCACCAAACCTTTCTTGAACCCCTGTTGAATAAGATAGTTATCCAGCCTTGCATACCATGCTCTGGGTGCCTGTTTCAAGCCATACAAAGCTTTCTTCAACTTGCAAACAAAGTTGGGATTATCACCGAGTTGGAAACCATCTGGCTGCTCAATGTAAACCTCTTCTTCCAGTTTTCCATTCAAAAATGCTGATTTCACGTCCATTTGATATACTTTGAAATTTTTATGAACTGCTAAAGCCAGAAACATTCTGATTGCCTCTAGTCTAGCTACTGGTGCAAAGGTTTCCTCAAAATCAATACCTTCAACCTGTGCATAGCCTTTATAGACCAGTCTTGCTTTATTCCTTACAACCTGTCCATCTTCGTTCAATTTGTTTTGAAAAATCCATTTAGTACCGATTATATTTTTATTTGTTGGCCTTGGTACTAACTCCCAAGTTTTGTTTTTCTCAATCTGATCTAGTTCTTCATTAATTGCCTTCATCCAACTTTCATCTGTGCTTGCTTCAACAATATTTTTGGGCTCAATGCTGGATAATAGAGAGTAGTTCCGTACTACTGCTCTTCTTGTCTGAATACCAACTGTGGGGTCCCCAATAATTTGCTCTCTGGGATGATTTTTTTGCCAGCTGCCTGTTTTGAATTTCTTGTTTTCTTCTACTTTTGAGTCAATACTTAAATCATCTGGGTCAATTTTTTGATTCTCTTCTGTTTCCTTTTCTTCATCTCCTTCAATGACTTCTTCATAAATAGGGTAGTTTTCTTGATAAGTAATTTCTCGTTCTCTACCTTCATCAACTTTAACATCGACACTCTCCACAATTTTCTTTAGCCTCTTGTTGTAGCATGTGTAGGCTTTGCTTTTTGTCGAGTAACCAAGAAAAATACCTTCGTCAGCTCTATCTTCAAACTTACCAAGATTATCTTCAGTTCGTTTGATGTAACACTTGCTGTCGAACACTTTGAAGTATCTTGTTGTTGCCTTCCTGTCGAACCATAGCTCATAAGGTGTTTTGCTTTCATGCGTCCTTAACATGCACCTATTTTGGATGTAAACTGCAGTATGGACTGCCTCTTTCCAAAATCTGTCAGCTATTTTGTTCTCAGCCAACATTGTCCGTGCCATTTCTTGCACAGTCCTGTTCTTCCTTTCTACAACACCATTCTGCTGAGGTGTCCTTGCTGCTGAAAACTGTCTTCTGATCCCATATTTTTGATAGTACTCTGCAAACTCCTCTGAGATAAACTCTCCTCCTCTATCTGATCTTAGGCATTTAATTCTTTTTCTAGTTTGATTCTCAACCTATTTTTTGAAAATCTTGAACATCTCAAAGGCATCTGATTTAAGCTTTAAAAATAGTACCCATGTCATCCTGGAGTAGTCATCTATGAACAACATAAAGTATTTGTCACCATTTATGCTTTGTGTTCTCATGGGTCCACACAAATCAGTATGTATTAGTTCTAAAGGTTTGCTGGTGAAGTATTCCTTTGATTTAAATGTGGCTCTAGTTTGCTTCCCTTTTTGGCATGAAGCACAGATGCTATTTAATGGTTTGCCAATGGTGGGTATATCTCTTACTGCCCTTTTTGAACTTATTTTTACCAGATTGTCAAAGCTAATATGACCGAGCCTCTTGTGCCACAACCAATTTTCATCTTCCTGTCCAATCAAGCATGCTCCTTCTGAAGTCTCTGAGAGAGTATATAGATTTCCAGAAGTCCTCGATCCAGTAGCTATCAGCTTCCCACTGTGTGCTTTTCTGACTTCACAGCCCTGCTTCTTAAAGATGACTTCATGACCTCTGTCACAGATTTGACTTACGCTCAGTAAGTTGTGCTTCAAACCAATCACAAACAGAACTTCTTTGGAATTGATCTTTCCATCACTTATCTTGACTGATCCTTTGCCAACTATCTTGGCTCCATCATTATTTCCAAACTTTACAGAGCCCCCTTCATATTTCTGTAATTTTTCAAATTTTTGTTTATCTCCTGTCATGTGACTGGAGCATCCACTATCCAATATCCATGGTGCAGATTTGTTCTGTGCTTTGAATGTTGTCTGAACAATCAAGGATTCCTTTTCTTCCTTGGGTCGCTCCTTTTCTTTCCACTCTGGTTTGGCTACAGTTTTGGTCACTTGTTTAGACTTTTCTTTGTCAATAGCCTGTGCATGTTTTTTTGGGAATTTTCTGTTTTGCCTTAAACTGTTTGGTTGAGATCTTCTTCCCTGATATTTATTTGCTGCATATGTGCTTCTACAGTTTCTTGCAATGTGTCCAAAGTTATGACAGTTATAGCATTCTACTGCATAATCCATCAAGGGTGAAAAGACATTTCTACTTGGTGAAATTTCTTTGTCCTATATTATGAATGCAATCTGAAATCTTATGACCGTAAGCATTGCATTTAAAACAATAACCAGAAAAGGAATGATTGAACCTGGGAGTTGGTCTTTGCCATTTTGTAGTAGGAGCCACAAATTTTCTTCTCCTTTGATGTGTGACTTTTATGAATCCCTCATTGTCAGCACTCTTCTCGTGCCTGGCATTGTTGCTTTCTTTTGCATGATTCATTTTTCCTTGATCAACCTTGATCTTATCTTCTTTCTTTACTGGTTCTACAGTTATGGCCTTTGATCCACTTGACGATTCTCCTTCGACAAAGCCCAAGCCAAATTTGATGCCTGTAGTCCTCTGACTATTTATAATCTTTTCAAGCTTCGTAGAACTTCCTTCAAGTTTGTGATAGCAACTCAATTTTTGATTCTTTTCTTCTAGCCGCATTCTTAAGACAACAATCTCTTCTTCCAGTTTGTTGCACTCATCTATTTTCATGGTTAATTGTACTTCGAGTTCTTCAGACATTTTCTTAAATTCTTCTGTCTGTACTTTCAAAGTGTTTATTATGTCATTCGCATCCTCAAGCTTTCTTGAGACCTTTTTATTCTTTTTCCTTTCTGTACTCAACTCTTTAAGTGCAGCAACCAACTCTCCTTCCAGATATACTTCAGCCTCATCCTTAATGTTTTTATCACCTTCCTATTTTTCTTCTGTTTTTTCTTCTTCAAATGCCATGAACAGAGCTTCACCTGTTTCTTCTTCAGAATCCTCACCCGAGCTATCTTCAGAAGAGCTGACATTCTTGGATATGAAACTTTTCTTTTTGAAGTTGCTTTTTCTAAAATTTGGTTTCTTCTTCCAGTCACTTCTTTCTTGGTGTGACCCTTCATCACTTTTGGTTTTCTCATTCATTGGACACTTAGCTGCAAAGTGACCGACGCCTCCACAATTGAAGCACTTAAACGGTAACTTT
Source organism: Wollemia nobilis (assembly GCA_028583015.1). NCBI lineage: Eukaryota > Viridiplantae > Streptophyta > Pinopsida > Araucariales > Araucariaceae > Wollemia > Wollemia nobilis. The sequence goes on from JAQPPZ010003147.1 coordinate 3,763,922, forward strand.
CCTCTATATTTTCCTTTTCCCTTTGTAAGTTTCCGAACAAAGTTAGCTTCCGTTTCATTCGATGTCTCTTCATCCTCAGATTCTTGTTCAACTTTTATATTTTTGTGTGCTTTAAAAGCAGCTTCTCTGTCTATGGGCTTAGTTTGTCCTATTCTCATTTTGTATGCAGTCAAAGAACCATGCATCTCGTCCATGCTAAAATTATTTAGATCTTTAGCCTCTTCTATTGCAGAAACTTTAGAATTAAATCTTTTGTGAAGAGTTCTAAGTACCTTTTTCATGACGACCGCATCTTCGATTTCTTCATCGAGTCCTCTGATTGCATTAATGATTCCATTGACTCTCAGCATATAGGCCTCTATGTTCTCATCGTCATTCATTTTTAATGCTTTGAACTGAGCTCGATGCGTTTGTAGCTTGGCTTCCTTGATCTTGTTGTCTCCTTCATGGATGCTCTTCAGTTTGTCCCACATGTCTTTTGCCGTTTTACAGCTCATGATCCTTATCAGTTCATTGTCTACTAGCCCACACATTATGGCATTCTTTGCTTTGGAGTTATTCTCAAACTTTTTCTTCTCGACAGTATTTGTTGGAGGAGTAGCGGGTATTGTGTATCCACTTTCTACTGACTCCCAAATGTCGTATCCTAACGCACATAGATATGTCTACATCCTGAGTCTCCAGAATGAGTAATTAGTTCCATTGAACAAAGGAGCTTTGTTTGATGAGAATCCTTCACCACCTGCCATTGTGTTCCTTCCAAGATCACCTTAGCTGATTAAGCTTGTTCAGGAACCTTGCTCTGATACCAATTGATATTCTCACAATGACATTGAGAGGGGGGGTGAATCAGTGTAGCTATTTAAATTCAAATCTACAACTCTTAAAGCTGAAGCAAAGAGAACTTAAAAGCAGATAAAGCAATTATCACAAGAGAGCACACCACAACACACAATGTAATGAGGTTCACCAATTTGGCTACTCCTCAAGAATGACTGCTTGGACTACGGTCCAAATCCAGCCTTTGCAAAACACCAATTTTACAATCTGTTTACCAGCACCCACTGGAAGGAGCACCAACCCCTGATTTATCTGCACCAATAGAAAGGAGCACCAACCCCTATCCAAGCACCAACTTGGATCACAGTTTTGAAAGCTATATCAATGACATACAAATGCCTTCACTTTTACAAGACCCTGACTGGTCTACAATTTATCAAAACATAGTAAACACTTACTGCTCTGCTTGTCGCTCTCTTACAACACTCTTCTAACCCTCTTTCGGTAGCACTTTCACACATTCAATGGCAACTTAATTCTCTGCATGACTGCCCTTTTATAACAAACCTTTCGCTTTGTAACTCTAGTTATAATGCCTTCTTTCATTCCTCATACGCCACTTGTCAATTGTAACTGTTTCTTTAATATTCTCTTCTGCCACTTGTCAACTGTAACTCCTTTATGTAACTCCTTTTGTATATATAGAGTGGGCATTTCGTTAAACATGTTACATGCAACATATACCTCTACCATGACTATTCATCTTCTTGGTCATGACTATTCGTATTCTTTTCTATGCATGCATGCATTTTTTGATTCTATTTATGCGACTATTCGATTTCTCCTTCTTCAATAGTTCTTAAAATAGCTTGCATGATTTCTATCTATAACTGCACCTGTAACTATCGCACTAACTCTAGTTAACTATTCGTAATCGTGCTGTTGTGACCTGTCATGAAATCGTGACACTTCTATCTCTTTGTACTCTTCTCGCATTTTACCCATGAAAACATGACATGTCACGATATCGTGACATTTTTTGCCTCCTTGTCCTCTTCTTGGCTTGCACCCATGAAAACAAACATGTCACGAAATCGTGACACTTTCGCTACCTTGCACTCTTCTCTTCTCTTCCCTGAAAACAGAACATGTCACGAAATCGTGACACTTTCGCTGCCTTGAGCTCTTCTCTATCTCTTGCCCGTGAAAACAGAACATGTCATGAAATCGTGACACTTTCACTTCCTTGCACTCTTCTCTGCTTGCACTAGCGAAAACATGACATGTCATGAAATCGTGACATCTTTCGCTTCCATACACTCTTCTCTACAAGCACTAGCGAAAACATGACATGTCATGAAATCATGACATCTTTCGCATCCGTACACTCTTCTTGGCTTGCACCAGCAAAAACAAGACATGTCACGAAATCGTGACACATTCGCTTGCCTTACCTTTTCTCTGCCTTTATGTCACGAAATCGTGACACTTTCACTGCCTTGTGCCTTTTCTATCTTTGGCCCATGAAAACAACATGTCATGAAATCGTGACACATTCGCCTTCGTACACTCTCTCTCCTCTTCGGGTCACGAAAACCTGACATGTCACGAAATCGTGACACTTTTTCTCCTTAGCACTTTTCCCCCTCGAAACCCGACATTCCGAAATCACGACACTTTTTCTCCTTGGTGCTTTCTCTTCGAACCTGTCATGAAATCGTGACACTTTTTCATCCGTACCATCCTCCTTGCAATTGTCATGAAATCATGACACTTTTCTTTGCGAGCTCCTTCTCCTCGAACATGTCGCGAAATCGTGACAGTTTTCTTTGCTTGCGCCTTCTCTCCAAACATGTCATGAAATCATGATAGTTTTCTTTGCCTGTGCCTTCTCTTCAAACATGTCATGAAATCGTGACAGTTTTCTTTTCCTACGCCTTCTCTCCAAACATGTCGCGAAATCGTGACAATTTTCTTTGCTTGCCTTCTTCTCCAAACATGTCACGAAATCGTGATAGTTTTTTTTTTCCTGTGCCTTCTCTCCCAACATGTCGCGAAATCATGACAGTTTTCCTTTGCTTTCGCCTTCTTTCCGAACATGTCACGAAATCGTGACAGTTTTCCTTGCGCTTTCTCTCTCTTCGAACATGTCATGAAATCGTGACAGTTTTCCTTATGCTTTCTCTCTCCTCCGACATGTCACGAAATCGTGACAGTTTTGCCAGCATTTTCTCTCTCCTCTGATATGTCGTGAAATCGTGACATTTTTCCAACATTTTCTCTCTCCTTCGATATGTCGCGAAATCATGACATTTTCCTACATTTTCTCTCTCCTCGACATGTCGCGATATCGCGACAGTTTTCTTACTTGTATTTTTCTTTGATCCTTTGAATCTGGGCCACTTCTGTCTTCTTGGAAATTCATTGTACATGCTCTGACTGACCTCTGAACTCCTGTCCACTGCATCAACTGATCTATCTGTCTATGTTGACAACAATGACAATACTGTTTCTGCACCTTGCTCAACAAGATACCCTTGCTAATAAGAAAATTTTTTATTTTCTTGATGGTTTTAGTGGTTATAATTAGATAGAGGTTGCACCAGAAGACCAGGAAAAGACTCCTTTCACCTACCCTTGGGGAACATTTGCTTACAAAGTTTTACCCTTCAGTTTGTGTAATGCTCCAGCAACATTTCAAAGAGTTGTTTTGGCCATATTCTCTAATTTGATAAATGAGAGTGTAGAAATTTACATGGATGATTTCACAGTATTTGGGGATAGTTTTGAATATACTTTGTAACAATTTGAAAAAGTTTTAATACGTTGTGAAACATACCATTTATCTCTTAATCCTGAGAAATTATTCTTAATGATGGAGGAAGGGATTGTCCTTGGTCATCATATTTCCTCTTATGGGATCAAAGTTGATCCTAAAAAGGTGGAATTCATAAAAAACCTTCCTCCTTCAAAAACTCAAACTGATGTAAGAAGTTTCTTAGGACATATTGGTTTCTACTGCATATTTATTGTCAATTTGAGTACCATAGCCAATCCAATGTTTGCATTACTAACGAAGGGTTCTGAATTTACTTGGTCTACTGAGTGTCAAAATTATTTTGAAGTATTGAAAGAAAAATTAACAACTCCCCATGTATTGAGAGGATCTAATTGGGAACTGCCCTTCCATATTTAGACTGATGCTTCCAATACTGCTATTGGAGCTGCATTAGGACAAATTGACATTGAGGAGCATTATGCCATTTATTATATCAGTAAAAACTTGACAGGAGATGAAAATAACTACACTACCACTGAGAAGGAATTCTTAGTTGTGGTATATGCTATTAATAAATTTTGACATCATATCACATGATATCAAGTATTCATCCATACAGATCATGTTGCCATAAAATACTTGATTAATAAACCTTTGGTTAGTGCAAGAATTATTCGTTGGTTAATACTGTTGTAGGAATTTGATATCATCATAGTTAATAAACCAGGGAAAACTAATGTAGTATTAAATTTTCTATCAATATTTCCAAATGCAGATACAGGAGAGTTGGTTGAAGATGCATTTCCTGATGAAAAAATGTTTTCTATTTCTATGCAATCTACATGGTTTGCAGATATAGCTAATTACTTGGCTACAGGAAAAATTCCTCTTCACTTTACTCCTAAAAAAAAGAAACAGTTAATCAAGCAAAGTTCTTCTTACAAATGGATAGGAGGTTTACTTTTTAAATGCAGTCCTGACCATGTTTTGTACAGGTGTATCCACAAGGATGAAGTATATTATATCCTATGGGTATGTCATGATGAACCATCAGGAGGACACTATTCAGTCAAAAGTACAATTTAGAAAATTTTAGGTACTGGTTACTACTGGCCATCTTTGCATAAAGATGTGAAAATTTATGTTAGACATTGTGATGCATGCCAAAGGATAGAAAAACCTACCTTCACTAGTGAAATGCCATTACAACCTCAAATAGGAACATAACCATTTGAAGGTGGGGGCTAGATTTTTTAGGACCCATTGACCCTCCTTCGCAAGGGAAAATGCATATCTTGGTATGTATTGACTATGTAACCAAATGGGTAGAAGCCCGTGCTTTTAAGCATGCTCGAGAAGAAAAAAGTTACTGATTTCTTGTATTCATAGATTTTCCTACGTTTTGGAGCCCCACAATCCATCACCATAGATCAAGAACCTTAGTTTACTTCAAGAGTTATTGAAGCTTTCACTCAACTATATGAAATCAAGCACATGAAATCCTCACATTATCATCCACAAGCCAATTGTCAGGTTCAAGTAACAAATAGGGAATTAGAGAGAATTTTAACCAAAATCATAGCTTCCCATAGGAGGAATTGGTTGGACAAACTACTTGAAGCAATTTGGTCTTACAACACTACTTGGAAATCCATCACTATATTTACACCATATGAATTGTTTTATGGTAAAAAGCCTCTTTTGCCTATTGAATTTGAGTTACTGACTCTTTCTTTATTTAAGGGAAAAACCCCTTACGAGGCTGCCTTGGTCTGAGATACCATGAAAAGGGGGTTCTACACCGTCAAATTCACCCGGAAGTCACACCCGACCCTGCCCGCACCAACATTATCAATTGGATTTTGGATACCCAATTCAGCTTTTTGGTAGGGTGGAGATTTGAACCTGGGACCTCCCTTGGAGGATTGCCCTCTCCTCTCCAACTCACCTACAACACCTAGGTAGTTACTGACTCTTTGAATTTCTTTGAATGTAGGTATTGATTTGTCACAAGCACAAATGGACTAAATTCTATAGCTCAATGCATTGGATGAGCTATGAATGGATGCATTGCACCATACTGATATGATCCAAGCATAGCAAAAATTATGGCATGACAATCACATTCAACAATGAAAATTTCAACAAGACGATTGGGCTTTGTTGTTTGACTCTCGCTATGAATACTTTTATAGGAAGTAGGAAATTGTATACTAGGTGGCTTAGGCCATATCAAATTGAGGAAGTGTTTGAAAATGGAGTTGTTCACCTTTCACCCATTGATGATTCACGATAAAAATTTGTGGTTAATGGACATCATCTTCGGATATATCATAAACCACTAACAAAGGAGGAGTTTCTTAAGCAAGTTGAGAACTTGGATGTACACATGTTGGAAGAAAATACTTCTTCCACACTGGACTCAGCAGAGTAACATGAAAGAAATTGAAAAAAAATAATAAAAAATAAAAATAAAAAATGATAAAAAAAATGAATAATTCAGAAAGTGAAAACCTCTTTGAGGTGCTTCTGAATTAGGCTTGCATGAAAACTGGTATTCCGGCATGTTTGCCTTAATGACTCACCATTTGGACCCACCATCATTGTTCCATATTTTCTCACAACCATTGTTTCACCGTTTCTCAAATTGCACCTGTCTTATTCAATAGAGGAGCTAGCTAGGAATTAGCAGGAACAGTCATATGTACAAATGTGGATAAATAGTTATATCAGGTATGTGCCTTTTTCATTTTATAACATTGTTGATGTCTAGTATGTAGTGTATAATATCCCTAGTTAGTATATGATACATACATAAGGTTAATTCAAAAAGTTATCCATCTAGTCAATGGAAGATGTGAAAAGGGCATACAAATTTTATCCAGTACCTTCAAATGCTTCAGCATGATAATGCTCTGGAATAAGAATGTTTCTCATATTAGTTTCAGAATGATGGTTGGAAATTGAAAGTAACACATGGCCTCCCAAGTTTTTTTTCACCATTGGGGTTGGAAATATGAAACGGAGCACAAATTTCAACTGCAAGTTTCGAGGCAACATATGGTTTCAAGGTTTAAGGCATGAAAACTTCTCTGTAAAATTGGTTATTCTATGTCACCTCACCAAAGCCGTAATCATTCAATGACACATAGTAAAATATATTATTGATGACTCATCTATACAATAAAACTCTACCATGTGTCCAATTTACGTTCTTAGACACGTTTCAAAGTCGTTCTTGCACTGCCAAAATTTACTTCTCAAAGCCAAACATAACCTTCGAATGAAATTGATCATTCCAAATTGGAGGTAACTTCTGCTGCCAAAATTTTGCAAGGCTAAAATACACAGAGCACAAAAAATTTACAATGGGGTGTAAGAAAAATAGGGCTGAGCCAAAAAATATTGAGTATTTGCAAAAGGATTCTAAATCCCTACGGGTCTTCACGGAAGGTGGGTTCATGTCATTTCTAAGCAAGTTCAATGGATACTCTAAGGGGTTGGTATCTGAGATCACTCAGACATTCAGAAACAACCAAATACATATTAGTGGCATGACCATCCAGGTAACTCCAAAAATTCTTAGCCATATTACTGAAATGCCTTTGCAAGGAGTTCAGATCATGAAAACTAGTAAAAATGCTTTAGTAGAAATTGTTAACAAGTTTAGGGAAGAAGGAGATAGACCAATTGAATTTTTAATGAATAAGAATGTCTATAAAGGGGTTAAACAGTCCAGTCTACCACCTCCCTGGGATGATGTAGTTATGTGGGTTATTAGATTTTTAACCTATGATGGACAATTTCCTGTTATGTTTGGACATCATGTTAGAATTTTGAGTCATTTACGATATGGTCATTCAAACCCAGAGGTCAAGGTAAATATTCCCTTATACCTTAAACAAAAATTGAAAAATATGGCTAGAAAACACCAAGAAGGAAAGGGAACTCCCAAACACCATGGGCTCATCAAGCTCATCTACAAACATCACTTTAGGGGAAAACATAGAAGTTTTGAATAATTTTTCTTTGCATGGAATGAGATGGAAATTAAATATCCTGAACCTGCATCTGACGAAGGGGTAGAGGGTGGAATTCCTAAGGAAGAAAGTCAATATGAAGATCCCCTTGGGAGAAAAATTCCCCCTTCTCCAGAAGGACCTCCATCAGCAAGGACCAGAAGACAAAGGAAATCTACAGCTGAACTTGAGAAGAAAAAGAGGAAAGTGACATTTTTAGAGAATGTGTCAGTATTCCAAGCATAATATACTAAAGAATTTGGGAGCTCAAGCAAGTCAAAAAAAATGGAGGTAAAAATATTTGAACCAAAGTTTGCTCCAAAATCTCCAAGCTCTGTTCCAAAATCTACAAAGAAACAAAAACAACCTGCTCTAGGGTTACGGAGGTCCTCAAGACTTCAGAAGTCCAGTGCAATAGAAAACATGGTACATGTAGATTTGACAGAACATATTGATTTGTCTGGTGAAGACACATTGCAGGAAGAATTCATGGAGGAATCTAAAAATGTAGGTACCCAAGATGAATATACGGGTCCAAAATATGTAGTAGGCACAATAATAGATTTAGATGCAGAAATGCCTACAATCCCACTTGTTGACTATTCAAATTTTGAATATTATGGTTTTGACAAAGGATCCATAAGAGAAGAAGAAGAAACTGATATGCAAACCTAGTTACATGCTTCCAGAAGTGTCATTAAGACACAAATGGGTTGGATTGAGAAAAATGAAGCCTCCATTAAGAAAAAAGATGACCTCATTGCTAAATTATGGCAAGAAATAGAAGTAGTAAAGGCTAGACTGTCAATTCTAGAGCAAAAACCCCCTTAATATTATTATGGGAATGAATTGGTCAATATTTTGCTAGACTTAGTTGTAGAACATAGAAATGCAGCCTTACCTAAAATAAACTCACCCATAAGGGAAGCGGATACAGAAGGAGTGGCCACATAAACAGCCCAGCAGGATGTGGATAGAACAAAGCATGAAAATTCAAGCGCACTTGTACAATATTCTGAGGACCTACAGTAATAAGAAGAACAAGCAAAAAATATTGATGCAGGGATAGAAGTACAAGAAGAGGCAAATTCACATTCCCCTCAAGTTTTTGTTAACTTGATTTCATTTGTTACACCTGAAGTTGAAACAGCAGAAACTGGGGTACAAAAAAATTTACCCAGTATTGAAACATTAGAAGTAGGCATACAAGTAAATATTATCCCATAGATGCAACCTATAATTAGGCCTCCAGATATAGTGACATTAACAAAATACAATGAGGATATAGCATACTGGATGGGGCAGTGTCATAAGTTAGAGACACAAATCTTGTCCTTAAAACCTTTAAAAGAATAGTTGGAAGCTAAAAATATAGACATCAGTAAGTTGCAAGAGCAGGTACAATAAATATGCCAAATTGCAGAATGTCTAGTGCAGTATAGAAAACCGACAAGATTCTATAGTTTGATATTGAAAGAGAAATATCTCCGATGGCAAATAATGAGAATTGCTTCTGGTCTTCCTCATAAGCTGGAAACTCCTAGAGAGTTTTTAGAAATATTTTGGTAGAGTTCAGTAGCCCAGAAGAACCTATTATGTGAGCTATTCTTACATAACTTCTTCTTACCAACTGAAGTGATATTCTTGCCACACATCTTTACAGGTGATCTCCAATTAAGGGATTTTATGTCAACATTGCAAAACCAAATTTACTGGGAACAGGAAAAGAAAGTAAGGAGATTGAGCTACAAGTAGTGTTACTCATCAGACCTATTCATATTAACAATAGATATTTCACCAACCAGCATTATACTCTGATGAGAGATACAAGGATCAAAAATATGTATATGGGAAATCTTTAGAGATGTATGGCTCATTTTTAGGTTTTCTATGCAGAATATTTTACTGATGCTTTATTAGCATGCAAGAATAGATGGGGAGAATTACCCATATCATTGCAAAATAGGGAGCCCATCTCTCCAAACAACCTACTATGGTCAAGATGAAGAGCAAAAATTATTATCCAGACCATCTTGGAGGTAAAGGAACAATGGATTGGTCTCAGGTATAGGTCACCCACAGTCATCACTCCTGTCCCTTATTTCTTTGACAATGATCAACAATATGATGAACACTTTCAAGAATGACTCAAAGAAATAAAGGAGCACAAAGGATATTATAAGGTTGGGGGAATACTATGGAAGTATAATGAAAGATATCTTGACATAGATCTTTGTACCTTTGTAGCTGCATAGAATGTATGAGGACATGCATTATAACAGTTTGGGAGGAAATGATGAGGCTAGAAATTGCCTCATCCATGGACTATTTTTGATAACTTATAAACTTTTTGGAACACCTTATGTTATGTTCTGATGCTGATTATGGTGATAGAATGCATTATATATTAGCATTTACATGTTCTAAATGTTGAAGAGCATATATTCTATTTTGACTATTTTCTACATTTTCTGACCTGTTTCAGCTGAATTATTTAGCAAATTAGGATTAATTTGAAGTTGTAATAATAGGTGTTGATATGTATTCAGTTCTAAAATCATTCCATTTACTTTAATTACCTTTTTAACAAATTTAAATGCTAAAAAAGGTGCCAAAACCTGTTCAAATTAAGTTGACTATGCAAAAACAGAATATTGACCATATAAATTCCAACTAGTTGTGCATACATCGCATGGCTTGGAATTGATCAGCTCCAGCACATGCCAATGGTGGAATAGGTCTTATGAGAATGGTAGGAGCATGTTCACATAGACAAAACCACTTTCTTGCACATCGAATGCATAGATAAGCGCAGGAACTGTTATACTGCATGATATTCCAGAGTAGCTCTGAAATGAGCAGAGCAGGAATAGTTTTGGTCAAAATCAGCCACAAAATGATCAAGACAATGGAAGATAGTGAGATAAGGTTGGTTTTAGCTATATAAGGGATTTTTTTACTCCCTCCAACACCTTTCTCCCAATGGTTGCAGCCCAGCAAAGGAAATGGATAAACTATAGCAGAACAAATTCTTGCATATTAGGAAAACAGTTTTGAAATAGTTGATCTAGATTGCACAAAGAGCACGAATGTGATCTTCAACCTTCAAAATGATCCATTGGAATGCTTTCCATGGAGAAACAAATGGAAAAAGTGTTGGAAGCTTCATGATTGAAATTCAGTATCACTTCATTGCTTAAAAATGAAAACTCTTTGATAAAGGTATGAAGGCTAGGTGTCATTATATAGACTTCCAAAATGGAGTCCAATCTTGCATAGGAATCCAAGAAGTAGTTATATCCAAGAAAGGTAAATTCCCATTCTTGAATATTCCTTGCAATTGACTATGTATGCCATTATGCTTAGTTGGCTTGTGTAACCACTTTTACCGTGGCTTGAATTTGCTTCTGGTGTAACTGTCTTGGGGTGAGATGGCCTTTACTAGAGGTCATCTCAAGGTAAGATGATATTTGGAGGCCATACTTTGGTGGGATATTCCTAGATACAAAGGGAAATTCCTCCCTGCTTGAGTGATGAAAATCACTATTGAGCCCTAGAGCTGCTCAAGGTGGGTCATATGGCCTTAAAGGAGTTCATATAGGTAGTCTTCTCAAAATGACATGTTTTAGGTGTCTACAATTATAAAACATTCCAATCTATTTTATATCTTTATTCAAAATATTGTCTAATCATTAAATAGAGCATATTTAGAGAATTTTTTTGTGGTTTGGGGTAGAGAATAAAAAAATAATGGTGTTGGTTGCATGGGATAAGGTTTGTACAAGAAAGGAAGTGGGAGGTCTTGGCTTTAGGAAGTTGGGGAGAATGAACAAAGCCCTAATGGGAAAATTAGGATGGAAACTTGTAACTAATGAAAACCTCAACTGGGTCCATATACTAAAGGTCAAATACCTTAGGCATACCTCCAACTTTATTGGGGAAGAGGACCATCCAAGAGGGTCAAAATTTTGGAATAACCTTTAGCTTATCAGACCATTTCTTAGATAAGGTAAATGTTGGCATATTGGTAATGGCTCCCAAGTCCACTTTTAGACTAATAAATGGCTGAAAAACACTCCTCTTTATGAGGATCCAAAGTTTGTTGGGTTAGAACAAGTTGTGTCTACTCAATATGGAAACTTGGTGCAAGACTACATAATTTTTTATGAGTTTGGAAAATGTTGGAGACACCTCTAGGTGGATGGGCTAGATTTAAGGAACTAGTAGAGATTGAGGAAGCTTAATAGGCTTCTACAGGTCTACTTTATTAACAACACAAGACATTATGATTCCCTCATTTATAAGAACCAAAAATGTGTGTATTTAATTAAATTAGGCTACTACTTGCTAGAATGGGAGGACATAGTGTTGGAAATATGAGCAAGATTTGTTGTCATTGATGTCAAGAGTAAGTTTCAGTGAGCAGTGCAAGAGGAAGGATGTCAAGAGTCAGTTTTAGTAATCAGTGCAAGAGAAAGATTGCTTCTAGACCTAAGGGAAATAATATTATAATATCTCCCATTATAATATTCAAGGTGGTCAGATAAGGTCTACAGGAGAAATAAGAAGGCCCAAGAAAATAATATTATTATTATAATATTAAAAGGTCTAATGGTAAGACCTAAAGTAATTAAATTAATTATAAATTAATTATAATAATTTTATTATTAATTAATTTATAATCTAATTTAATTAACCCTAAGGTTAGGGTTATAAGGGCAAAGTTAATGCGTCGACGTCATCCTTTTCTCCTTCGTCGACGTCAATGCATTTGGAGGCATGGGTATAAATACCAAATGCCTAAGTGGCTTTAAAAAAATCATCCATGATCGAATTAATTAAAATTTCCTAAGCTAAGGTGTGTGCAATATTTTCGATGATCGAAAGAAGGAAGAAGTCCTCCATTGACTTCTCTTTTTGGTAGTTTATGAAGGGTCAAAAGAAACAAGGCTTGGAAGCCTTGTCACCACCTAGCCAGGTGGGCTAGCGGTAGTTGGCAACGCTTTCGAGAATGCAAGGTGTTGCGTTCGATTCACAATGGGGAAAGTCATGAGGTTTTTGCATCGAGGATGCCAAAGCCCTTTTGGCTTTTGGTGCTAGGGAAAGAGACAAAGCATCATGGGTATTTTTTCCTCCCACATGAGTGCTTAGCTCACATGGCTAGGTAGCCATGGCTAAAGCACTAGAGGCACTTCGACTCGGGATCGAATCCCGTTAGGAGCACTTTGAGAGGTACTAAATTTTTATTAAAAATTATTTTTTGGCTCCTAAGGTTGTGTGGTATAGTTTTGAGCTTAGGGAGATATAAGGTTGATAAAATTAAATAATTATTTTTATTTAATTGTTTGGTGGATTGATTTATTTAAGGTGGAGTTATAAGGTGTAATAAGAGATTTATTTTTATGTATGTTTTTGGTGAATGCTAATTTCAAGATGGAGTAATAAGGTGTATTTGAGTTTAATTATTTTTTTGTAATTGTGAAATATTTTGAGGGAGTGTTAGAGTGATATTTTGTCATCTAACCCTTGAGATTGGCAAAGAGAGTAATTGTGATTGAGATAGGTTTTGAGGTTAATTCTTCATCAAACAAAAGGTATGGGCACATCTTCCTTGTGAGTGATTGTTGGATGTTGAATGCTAAGTTGGAGTGAAAAGGATTGTTTGATAAGCATTGTTGAGTTTGATTGTTAAAGGTTTTTGGAATGAAATTTTATGATAAAAACCTTGTTTGATAAGCATTGTTGGAAATATTGAATGAGCCTTCATATGCATGATTAGGGTTTGTGCAAGATCATGAGTATCATTGTTATGTGAAGTTGAGAACTATCTTGAACTAGGGTTTGTGAAAGATCATGAGTATCATTGTTATGTGAAGTTGAGAACTATCTTGAACTAAGGTTTGTGAAATATCATGAGTATCATTGTTATGTGAGGTTTGTTTGATAAGCATTGTTGACTAAGATTTCATTGAGTGATTGGTTGAGTGGAGTTGATTGAGCTTAGTTGATTGGAAGTGTTGGAGTGATAGTTCAAGTTCTATGAAACAAATTGTTCCATATTCTGAATTGATTTGAAAGAGATATTGAAAGTGATTAAGTGGATGTGAGAAACATATTGAGTCTCTAACCATTCTCTATATGTTTCTATGGTAAAAAGAGAGATTAAAGTGATTGAGCATTGTTGTGAGTGTGAAGCATATTGAGTCTCTAACCATTCTCTATATGTTTCTTAAGTTAAACAAGATTCTATGTGAAGCTTGTTTGTGTGATTGAAGAGGTTTTTGTGATAGATTGAGTTGAGTAAGTTTTGTGAAAGCTTACATATTTGAGATAAGTCTTGGTGAAGACTTGTTGAGCATATTGGACAAGTTCTAGTGAGGACTTGTTGAGCAGATTTGAGGATAAGTCTTGGTGAAGACTTGTTGAGCAGATTGAACAAGTTCTAGAGAGGACTTATGGATATATTTGAGGTAAGTCTTTGAGAAGACTTGTGAGCAAAGTTGATTGATTGATTTATTCAAACCTTGAGTTAAGGTTTGGGGTAGATCTAGAATTGATTTATGATTGGATCAAGCTTTGTGTTAAGGCTTGAGGATAGATTTGAGGATAGAGTTTGGTGTAGATTTGAGGATAGATTTGTGCTAGACTAGAGATAGATATTGAGTAGATTTATGCTAGACCGAAGGACTATGTTTAGTGTAGATCAGAGATAGATATTGAGAAGATTTGTGCTAGATCGAAGGACTATGTTTAGTGTAGATTAGAGATAGATATTGAGTAGATTTATGCTAGATCGAAAGGACTATGTTTAGTGTAGATTTGAGATAGAGCTAAGAGTAAGCTTTGGAGGTGATAGAGCATAGAGGATAGTAGTCTCTAGTGGATAGAGATCCATTAGCTAGGGTAATGAGGATAGAGATCTTATGAGTGAGGATAGAGTCTTCAGTGGATAGAGATCCACAAGCCAGTGTAGTGGAGGTAGTAGTCTTCTAGAAGATCACCAACTAGAGTAGAGGAGAAGGAGTTCTCCTATGGATAGAGATCCATGAACCAGCTGAGGGGATTGGTGTCTCCTATGGATAGAGATCCATGAACTTGATTAGGGGATTGGTGTCTCCTTTGGATAGAGGTCCATAAACATTGTAATAGGGAAAGGATTCCCAAGAGATTTGTTGAGAAAATTTTAGTGAAATATTTTCTTCGTGGAGTAGCCCACATTGGGTGAACCATATTAAATTGGTGTCTCTATTGTGTGTGGTGATTTATGTATTGCTTTGATTACTATTATTGATATTTCCATTGATATATTGCATAATATTGTTTGGGAAAGAAAAGTAAAAAGTGGTCTTATACTGTTCACCCCCTCTCAGTATAAGCTTGTGTTCTTCAATTGGTATCAGAGTGGGTTCCTTCAGAAAGAGTTTAACAGCTTGAAGGAAAATATTTTAAGAACACAAATGGATTCTCAGAATGGATCATCAGGGAATTCAACACCATTGTTCGATGGGAACACTTATGCACTATGGAGCACAAGGATGAAGTTTCATCTAATGGCACTTGGAAATGAAATATGGGAAGCAGTTGAGAATGGATACATACCACCAACAACTCCACCTATAGATAAATATGGTAAGCTTCTACATCATTACAATTCAAAGGCAATGAATGGAATTTTGAGAGGTTTGCATGAAACAGAGTTTATAAAGGTTATGCATTGCACATCAGCAAAGGAAATTTGGGATAAGTTGAAAGGCATATATGAGGGAGATAAAAAGGTCAAAAGGGTAAAGTTGTAAAATTTCAAGAGAGCATTTGAAGACCTAAATATGAAGGATGAGGAAAACATTGTGGCATATCTACTTCATGTGGATGAGGTTGTTAACTCCATGCAAGGACTTGGGCTTAAAGTTGAGGAACCAGATGTTTGTGATAATATTTTAAGGTCACTTCCAAAAAGGTTTAGTGAAAATATTTCAGCTATAGAAGAGGTAAAAGATATTGAACTTTTGACAAGGGATGAATTACATGGCATTCTCAAAGCTTTTGAGATGAGAATAAAAGAGGAACCTATTCCCCAGAAGGAAGTAACCTTCAAAGTTACTAAGAAGACAAAGGGTAAGAAGTCAGATTCAAGCAATGAGTCATCCAGTGATGAAGAAGCAAATTATGGTAGAAGGAACAAGGACTCAAGAAAATATAAAGGTACAAAATCAGTTAGATGTTTCAATTATGGAAAATATGGTCACTATGCATCTGATTGTCCAGAGGCTGGAAATAGCAATGATGAAGAAAAATAGGATCATAAGAACAGGGAAACAGGAAAACATAGGTACCAAAAGAAAAGTAGGGATGGACAAGGCAAGCAAGGAAAGAAGTTTTTCCAAAGGCATAAGAAGAGTTTCTATGTAGACAAGGTAGGCAAGAGCTCAAGTGATAGTGATGAAAGTTCCTCAGATAATGATAAATATGAAGTACTATTTCTAGAAAAAGAAAAATATGATGTTAGAAAAAGGTCACCAATAATCCTCAAGTGTTTTAGATGTGGTAACTTTGGTCATCTTGAAGATAGTTGTACAAGGAATGGATTCAGTTTCAGTGATGATGAATATGAAGATACACTTGAAGGACCAGAAGAGAATCTACTCATGGCATTAGAGGAAGAAGGAGGTGATCCTATGGAAGACAAGTCAGAAAGGAATGAAGATGATCCCAAAGGCAAACAAATAGAGGAAGAATCAGAGAAAGGAGAAGTTGATCTTGAGGGTGAGCTTATTCATGCCCTTGATGCATTAAGAGAGGTAAGAAAGTAGAACTCAAAACTCAAGCTTAAATTTCAAGAATGTGATGAAGAGAAAGGAAAGCTTATAGAGGATCTAACCAACTCAATAGCTAAGACAAGAAGATTCAAAGAGAAGTTAGAAGCAAAGGTTTTAGAATGTGAAAGGTTAGAGCATGAGGTAGCTTCACTAAGGAAGGAAGTAAAAGAGTCTAAGGATAAGTTACACAAGTTTGGGAGAAGCTCAAAGAACTTGGATAAGATTATCAAGGTACAAAGATCTACATCAAACAAGATAGGTCTTGGTTTTGAACAAGTACAAAGAAAACAAGGAGAGGAGTCAATCTCAAGCTTCGAAGAAGAAGAAGCTTCAGAAGAAGAGAGTGTAAGAGAGAGTGAGACTTCTGAGGATGAGTTGGACAATAGAAAGTTCAACAAGGAAAGGAACAATGCACAAATGAGGAACAGATGGAACAGGAACCAACACAGGGTAGAAGAGACTAAGAGACCAATGAGGTCAAGGCAAGGTAGTTTCAATGGATGATGCTTCTCATGTCACAGGTTTGGGCACAAGGCTACATAGTGTAGGACACATGAAAGATAGGAATATGGAAATTTTAGAAATAGGTAACTTTTTCAAGGGTATTGCTACTCTTGTAATCAGTTTGGTCACAAGGCAGTGAATTATAGGGTTCATGATAGGAATGGATATGGCTTCACCAGGAGAAACCCCAAGATATTTGCACCTCCAAGGAATAACAACATTAAGTGTTATAAGTGCAATAATTATGGGCATACAACAAAGTGGTGTAGAGAAAAAATTCTAGAGACAAGCAGGAACAAGAATAGTCAGAGGAATTAGAAGGATCAGATGAGGAAGAAAGTGGACAAAGGTAAAGATCAGTGCATGTTGGGAGTAGAGATACTCCCACCCTAGAATTAACCACCTCAAGAGGAGGTGGGGGAGGGGCTAAGCTAAGAGTCTCATTCTTAGCCTCGAGCCCCAAAGGTGACCCTTTGCCATTGATGACAAAGGGGGAGAGATTTGAGTTAGGGGGAGAGCATTCAGTCAGGGGAAGCAGTTTCTTAGGGGAGCAGAACAGGAAAAGGTAAAGGAAATGGTAAAAGGTAAATGGGTTGCCATCAATGACAAAGGGGGAGATTGTTGGAAATATGAGCAAGATTTGTTGTCATTGATGTCAAGAGTAAGTTTCAGTGAGCAGTGCAAGAGGAAGGATGTCAAGAGTCAGTTTCAGTAATCAGTGCAAGAGAAAGATTGCTTCTAGACCTAAGGGAAATAATATTATAATATCTCCCATTATAATATTCAAGGTGGTCAGATAAGGTCTACAGGAGAAATAAGAAGGCCCAAGAAAAATAATATTATAATATTTTATTATAATATTAAAAGGTCTAATGGTAAGACCTAAAGTAATTAAATTAATTATAATAATTTTATTATTAATTAAATTATAATCTAATTTAATTAACCCTAAGGTTAGGGTTATAAGGGCAAAGTTAATGCATCGACGTCATCCTTTTCTCCTCCATCGACGTCAACGCATTTGGAGGCATGGGTATAAATACCAAATGCCTAAGTGGCTTTAAAAAATCATCCATGATTGAATTAATTTAAATTTCCTAAGCTAAGGTGTGCGCAATATTTTCGATGATTGAAAGAAGGAAGAAGTCCTCTATTGACTTCTCTTTTTGGCAGTTTGCAAAGGGTCAAAAGGAACAAGGCTTGGAAGCCTTATCACCACCTAGCTAGGTGGGCTAGTGGTAGTTGGCAGCACTTTCAGGAATGCAAGGTGTTGCGTTCGATTCATAGTGGGGAAAGTCATGAGGTTTTTGCATCGAGGATGCCAAAGCCCTTTTGGCTTTTGGTGCCAGGGAAAGAGATAAAGTATCATGGGTGCTTTTGCCTCCCACGTGAGTGCTTAGCTCACATGGCTAGGCAGCCATGGCTAAAGCACTGGAGGCGCTTCGACTCGGGATCGAATCCCATCGAGAGCACTTTGAGAGGTACTAAATTTTTATTAAAAATTATTTTTTGGCTCCTAAGGTTGTGTGGTATAGTTTTGAGCTTAGGGAGATATAAGGTTGATAAAATTAAATAATTATTTTTATTTAATTGTTTGGTGGATTGATTTATTTAAGGTGGAGTTATAAGGTGTAATAAGAGATTTATTTTTATGTATGTTTTTGGTGAATGCTAATTTCAAGATGGAGTAATAAGGTGTATTTGAGTTTAATTATTTTTTTGTAATTGTGAAATATTTTGAGGGAGTGTTAGAGTGATATTTTGTCATCTAACCCTTGAGATTGGCAAAGAGAGTAATTGTGATTGAGACAAGTTTTGAGGTTAATTCTTCATCAAACAAAAGGTATGGGCACATCTTCCTTGTGAGTGATTGTTGGATGTTGTGAATGCTAAGTTGGAGTGAAAAGGATTGTTTGATAAGCATTGTTGAGTTTGTGTTTAAGTTTTTAGAGTGAAATTTTATAATAAAAACCTTGTTTGATAAGCATTGTTGGAAATATTGAATGAGCCTTCATATGCATGATTAGGGTTTGTGAAAGATCATGAGTATCATTGTTATGTGAAGTTGAGAATATCTATTAAGATCATGAGTATCATTGTTATGAGAACTATCTTGAACTAGGGTTTGTGAAAGATCATGAGTATCATTGTTATGTGAGGTTTGTTTGATAAGCATTGTTGGACTAAGATTTCATTGAGTGATTGGTTGAGTGGAGTTGATTGAGCTTAGTTGATTGGAAGTGTTGGAGTGATAGTTCAAGTTCTATGAAACAAATTGTTCTATATTCTGAATTGATTGGAAAGAGATTGAAAGTGATTGAGTGTTGTGAGTGTGAAACATATTGAGTCTCTAACCATTCTCTATATGTTTTTATGGTTAAACAAGAGAGATTAAAAGTGATTGAGCATTATTGTGAGTGTGAAACATATTGAGTCTCTAACCATTCTCTATATGTTTCTATAAGTTAAACAAGATTTTGTGTGAAGCTTGTTTGTGTGATTGAAGAGGTTTTCTGTGATAGAGTGAGTTGAGTTGAGTAAGATTTTGTGAAAGCTTATATTGAAAACTTTATTGAAGTTCTAGTGAAGCTTTTAATATTTGAGGTAAGTCTTGGTGAAGACTTGTTGAGAAGATTGGACAAGTTCTAGTGAGGACTTGTTGAGCAGATTTGAGATAAGTCTTGGTGAAGACTTGTTGAGCTTTTGAGTTGAGCATATTGGACAAGTTCTAGAGAGGACTTGTTGGATATATTTGAGATAAGTCTTTGAGAAGACTTGTGAGCAGAGTTGATTGATTGATTTATTCAAACCTTGAGTTAAGGTTTGGGGTAGATCTAGAAGAGTTGATTTGTGATTGGATCAAGCTTTGTATTAAGGCTTGAGGATATATTTGAGGATAGAGTTTGGTGTAGATTTGAGGATAGGTTTGTGCCAGACCAGAGATAGAGATTGAGCATATTTGTGCTAGATCGAAGGACTATGTTTAGTGTAGATAAGAGATAGATATTGAGCATATTTGTGCTAGACCAAAGGATTGTGTTTAGTGCATATAAGAGACAGATATTGAGAAAATTTGTGCTAGATTGAAGGACTATGTTTAGTGTAGATTTGAGATAGAGTTGAGAGCAAGCTTTGGAGGTGATAGAGTAGAGGATAGTAGTCTCCAGTGGATAGAGATCCATTAGCCAGGGCAGTGAGGACAGAGGTCTTCTGAGTGAGGATAAGAGTCTTCAGTGGATAGAGATCCATAAGCCAGTGCAGTGGAGGCAGTAGTTCTTCTAGAGGATCACCAACCAGAGCAGAGGAGAAGGAGTTCTCCTATGGATAGAGATCCACAAACCAGCTAAGGGGATTGGTGTCTCCTATGGATAGAGATCCATAAACTTGATTAGGGTATTGGTGTCTCCTTTGGACAGAGGTCCATAAACATTGTAATAGGGAAAGGATTCCCAAGAGATTTGTTGAGAAAATTTTAGTGAAATATTTTCTCCATGGAGTAGCCCACATTGGGTGAACCACGTTAAATTGGTGTCTCTATTGTGTGTGGTGATTTGTGCATTGCTTTGATTACTTCTATTGATATTGCCATTGATATATTGCATAATATTGTTTGGGAAAGAAAAGTAAAAAGTGGTCTTATACTATTCACCCCCCTCTCAGTATAAGCTTGTGTTCTTCACCTAGGATGGATGTCAGCCTCAATAGTATGGGTTGTTAATTCCTAATATTGCATACTTTTATTGGCTCTTAGTCTAAAATAAAATTTTAACTATGGATATTCTTCACAAAATGGGCATGATACTTCTAAACGGATGTGTGTTATGTGAAAAAATGAGGAGGATACAAATCACATTTTTTTAGAGTGTCCCTTCACTATTGATCTCCTAAACAAAGTCCTTAGCAACTTTTAGGTTGCATGGGTCCCCCCCAAGTCACTTCTAGACCTTTTTATCCAGTGGGAATCTCCCTTTAGTAGTAAGAGAATAAAAATATTGTGGAATTTAAGCCTTCCCCGTGCTCTATGGGGAATATAGAAAGAATGTAATCATCGGATCTTCAAGGATAGGAAGAGAGACTATCCTTTAGTTGAGATCATATCTACCAATATTGTGATGGAAAATCTAAAAATAATTAAGTTTAAAGATGCCTAGGAGTTTGATTGAGAGAAAGAGATAGTGTATGGATAGGACTTCAATTTTAGAGCTTGTAGTTTGGTGCCACCCCAAAATTCTTCAAGGGTTTAATCAATATGGAAGTTGCCTCCCTCTGGTTGGTTAAAGTTAAACTTTTATGGATCAGTAAAAGGGAATACTTATTAGATTGGGTAGGTGGGATATTTTATGACCATAAGGGCATGATAGTCTTAACATATGCTAAACCCTTGGGGGAGCAAACAAGTCATTTTGCTAAAACTAGGATGGATTTTTTGGGACTATTTCTCATTAAGAGGCTTAATATCAAAAATTTTATTGTTGAAGGGGATTCACAAAATATTATCAATATTCTAAAAGGTAATCAACCTCCTAGTTGGAATATTGCAAATATGATCTTAGAGGCTAAACATAAAACCATCCCCCTAGAGAGTGTTCAATTCAACCATATATAGGTAATCAAATGATATAATTGGTTGTTTGGCAAACCTAGGAGTGTTCTTGGATAGATTTTAAAGGTGGGAAAGAAATTTTATTGATCATGTCCAAGAGCTAGTGAAGGAAGAATCATGCATCTATGAAGATCATAATGAGAATAAGGGTTAGCTAGTTTGTGGGGCTTATCAAGTTTTTGTTGATCAAGCAACATTGTATACCTAGAGGAAGGATGTTGAGATTTTTAGTATATTTGATTGATTACTATTGTGTTTATTTTCCTTCTATTTTTTGGAATTTTATGTCATGTAATGGTTTTTGTTGTTGTTAGTTCCTTCCAATTGTGAGATTTTTTTATCTGTCTAGTAGGTTCAGATCTTGCTTGTCTTGCTTTTATTTTAGTTGCAAAGCTTAATGGCAAAATATTAAAAAGATTAAAGGAACCTTTCAAAACCCCTTCCTTCCAACATAATATAAATAAATAAATGTATGCCCATTGTTAGGGTTTATGGACATAATTTTTTCTTTTGAATGCATCCATGAACCTATTAAATCAAATTTTCTAGTGAACATAGATCTCCTTATCTTTCTCTTGCTTGTTTAAATTTGAAGGCATTGTTGTTTTTTTCTTCTCCTTAAACCTTTTTATTTCTTCTTCATATCCCTTGATGGAATCCTTCAAATTAGCTATATTTATCTTCAGTATCCATTTGCACAAGAATACCCATTCAAATTATTCTCATATGTGTTTTTTATTAGCTTCATTAAAATGCCTCCACTGACCAAATGCTTCTCATTTTAGAATAAGATAATGACCAATTTTTGGAACTAATTCACAAGAATTATTAGACTCGAACTTCTTTAACCACTCTCTAATATCATGTTCATCCTCTAGAAAACTTTAGTAACTCCATGAGCTTGACCCAAAAAAATTACAATGCAACTAGGGTTTGGTGAAACTAGAGTTTTCTCAAAAAGAAAATTCTTCTCAGCAAAACCCACCCAATTTTAACATAGATAATTAGTTTGATAGTTTATATAAAAATTAAATAATAATAAAAATAATAGAGTTACTTACCCAGATTGAGAGATGATTTTTTTATTTGAAAAAAATTGTAGTAAAAAAAAAAATATATTTTGACTTAAATAGTCATAACTCTATTATTATCTAAAATATATTGTATGAGTAGTTGTTTTTGTATTATGTAAAAAAACTACATTATGGTATAAGGATAATTAAAATTTGAGACCATTGTGCAAATATATGGCTCCCAAAAAATATAATAATTTTTTTGTCAAAAATATCACTTTTATCAACTATGACATCCAAACTTCAAATGATCATAACTCCCTCAATATTGCTTGTATTTTTGTAAGTGACTTGTCATTTTTATAGTACTCAAAATGATCTACACTATGACACAATAAAATTATAAATATGACACCCTTACATAAACATATGGCTCTCAAAAAACCTAAATATTTTTTTTTTGGAAACTCACAAATCTTGAAAACAATCTCTACAAATCTAGAAACCCTATATAAATTCTCCACTTTGATAGAACCATTGCTCTAATACAAAAATATAAGAACCTCTTCTCTCATAAACATGAATAATTCAATATTTATAATTATTAAATTACTTAATATACACAAGAGACAAGATATGGAAATACCCTTCAGGTAGGGCAACACCAAGATTATTCTCTATGGAAGGAACCACTCCAAATATCTCCTAAGGTGAGAGCTACTCCAAATATCTCGCAAGATGAGAGTTTATCCATGGGTAAATATGATAATAATAATAATTGACTTGTATGATAATTTACATTTACCAAATCCCTTCTTTAAATAATTATCATCTGGTGCTATTTTGGAAAAGATATAATCCTAAATCTAGCCAACTCACTATTATTCTATAAAATCCTAGAAACAAACATTGGGTTATTTATGCTCCATGACAACTATACAATACAATATTGTATTATTAGATACCTATCTCTAGGTACCCTAATAGGGCACTTTAGGTAAAATTATGGATGTTCATCATATAGTTTTTTTTACAAACTCGATTTTTACAAAACAATATTATTATAAATATGATTTTTTCACCAAAATACTAAAATATAAAATAATTCATTCAAAAAATAATATTCCTTAATGAAATAATCTACATAATGAGACAAAGATAGATAATACCCTTAATTAAGTGCAACACAAATAATCTCCTTAAGGAAAAACTCCATAAGATTACCCAATATAGAATCACCACTTAGAGGGTGCAAACTCTCTTGCATACAACAAAGGTGATCGAATATTACAAGTATGAATGATTATTGATGATTCTTATATGATAATATCCCTTATTTTCATACCTATATTCTAATTCTACTTTGGGGAATAACCCTTACCCTAGTTGACTTCTAAACCCTTATCCAAATTATTTTTATAATATAATATTACAATAAAACCAACCTTGTATTGTGTGTGGACCATTCTAACTATCCATAATATCCATACGTAAAAATATCATATCCCCATATACCTATCCATAGGTGTCATATCATTCCACTTATGGTGAGGGGGATTGGAAGTGGATCATAAAGGGCTTCTTTATAATGCATCTCTCTCCTTGGTTTCCTTGAGGATAGGGATAGTTTGTGAGCTTAAAGTCTAGAGTTTAGTGGATTAGTTAGAGAACACCTATGTTTCTCCTAATATTTCCTTGACAAAGCTTAACCTTAATCTAGTCCTAATTAGCTACAAATGCAAAAATCAAGAACTAATAACTAAAATGATTCTTGATTTGGGTGATAAATGTGAAGATGATTTTTCTTTCAAGAGCAAGGATTCAAGAGGTATCATGTAGCAAACAAGACTAATGAAAACTACATTTGATTTGATTTCAATGATAACAAGATTAAATATTTAGTTGGTCCCCTAAATGATTAAAATGCTAACTAGTTTCTTTCTCTTTCTTTTATCCTTAGTAAATAATAAAAAAATTGAAATAGTTATAGGATAATCAATAACCGATCCTAATACCTAATTTCTAAAATGAAAGAGCATGTGTTAGAAAAACTTGGTCTTGCCAAAGATATGGGACAATTACTCATTCTACAAAGTCCAAATGGCACTCTTGCTTACCTGTAAAATAGATAAAAAAAAAAAGAGTATATTAGTGGTAAAGGGGTTTGTCTAAGATGGAGGTGAGTATGAGGATCCCTTGGCCAACATCAGACCCCTATTTAGGTATGAGCTAAAAAATTATGAAATACTTGATTGAAGCTTACTAGTTGCTTGAATATGCTTAAGGGATTGAAAGCTTAAGTGTTTGAATGTTTGAAATATTGAATACTTGAAATATTATATGCCTAGATGCTTTCATATGGTCATGACATGATATTATCATAATCTTACCATGCTTGGAGATGAATTGTCATGAAATTTTGATTGAGTTCCTTAGCACAAAATATTGTATGAATTGAGCATCCCAAGTGTTGGATTTATAGGATACCATGGACCTTAGATGAAATTATTTCATTGAAAATGATAGGATTGGTATAGGTAAAAATTTGAAATAAGATCAAGATACCATTAATAGAGGAAGATTATATATGGTAAATTTTAGGCTTTAGATTTATGTTGGGGATACAAATTATATCTTGGTAATATGATCCATTAATGGTGAGCATTTTGGAAGGTACTAGATATCTATTTTTTTTTTTTGGTGTATGATAGTCAATAGTGTTATAGCGTGATAACATTGGTGATGCTAATGATCCTAATGTTTTTGCTAAAATGACCATTGCTAGTCAAATTGGACAAAAAATTATGAATTTTTTAAATTTTACAAAAGCACTACCATGGAGGCAAAAACGTCATAGGTACTTTTAGTCTTGTCCAAAGGCTTTTGCTTTTGGAGCAATAAACCATCTCAATTTAGTTCTTGATTGATTGATTGATGAAAATATTGGTAAGCTTGGAGATTGATGTGCTCAAAATTAGGGTGTATACTTTCCCCCTTTTGATGCATTTATTACATAATGAATATGTCAAAAAATAATATTAATACCCCAATTTTGAGATAATAAGATTTATTTTTGCTTAGGATTATGGATACAAGATGACTAATACTTATGATTGATTTCTTAGAGGTGATGTTAAATTTTATATTTTTGACAACATTAAATGTTGTTATGCCCCAATGTGTCCCCTCTATTTACAAATGGATAGTAAATTTGGGACAAGAAAATTCAACTTGATTATAATTCACGCTAGTATTATGATGAAGAACTAAGGACAAATAGTAGAAATAAATCATGAAGACCATAGGTAAAAGGGTTAGAGAATAAAAATCAACATATTTTTATAGTAAAGAGGAGAGATTTGGAGACTTGAGAGAAGCCAAAACTTTGATGGCTCAACACACACACCCATGGAACCAAGTCCACCGAATGAGAGGACCCATAGCTAGACAAGGATTGCATGTATAGATATGAAGATTGAAACCTACTAAAATATTTAAATTTATCTAGAAATACATACCCAAAGAAATGGGTAGTGCTTTCATGTGCTGGAAACACTATTATGCAAGTACTTTTGCACTCTAGTGGTTCTTTTGCTACATGGAAGTGCTACCACCACCTGGGTAGAACTTTTACCACCTAATGAAAATTTTATTGGGGGTGGAACTTTTTCTTGTAGTAGATATTTGTATTTTATTTATATTTAATTTACAAGCATTGATGCTAATAGAATGATAGGGTTTGGTTGTAGGAGTAGTTATAGGACATTCAAAGTTTATTGACCATGTGTTGGTAGCATTAGGGTTATACCATGTGTCCATAATACCTAAGGTTGAGTTAGACTACACACTATTGATAGTATTGGAAGAGTGTTGGTATTCAAATATAAATACTTCCAGTTATTAATTGGAGAGATGAGTCATCCTAAAGGACATATCGAGGATCCTTGGAGTACCTATTAAAGAGGTTAAATCCACATGATCCAATACCATTAGTGTAGTACAAAAATATTGACAAGGGATGCAAAATTTCTTGTAGTAAGGTCAAACATTGGTATAAGTGCCACCTACATAAGGGACCACCTAGACAGGTAAACCGATCTTATGTGTGCACTAGTGTTTGGGTTCCTATTTGGGGATATCAACAATCAAGTAGTTCACTATGGTTAGGAGTAGATAGAGAAAAATATGCATGAGCACCAGATAGCATTCACCTATAGTCTGGTGGTGTATGACTCTACCACTCATTATACTAGGTGGTCTATATAGGAGGAAGAAGCCTCTAGGTGTGGATCTAGAAGCACATGGATATCATGAAACCTCTAGGATTTATAGGATAGGTGGTGGATCCTAAGGTACCAAAAACATATATATGGGGGTACTATTTTAAGGAAAGATAGGGCAATTACCATAGGGTCATTTGGGTATTTCTAGGAGAAATGTAGATGACCTATGCATAAATTAGATCACATAGAAACCATATAAGTAGCATTCTAGTTGACAAGATGATACCTACCATCTAGCTTGTGTCAAGAAAGTTAGATGGTTGGTGGGACCATGAGGAGAGTTAGAGCTATTTTATTTTGATCACATGGTCTATTAATTAGATGCACTATAGGGGATTATAAGAGGGTCAAGGTGGTACTGCCAATTTACATGAGAGATAAGGTTTAGTCTACAACTAGATCCAGACTCATATC
This sequence comes from Wollemia nobilis, assembly GCA_028583015.1. Taxonomy (NCBI): domain Eukaryota; kingdom Viridiplantae; phylum Streptophyta; class Pinopsida; order Araucariales; family Araucariaceae; genus Wollemia; species Wollemia nobilis. Next base: position 3,791,133 of record JAQPPZ010003147.1, read on the forward strand.
TAAAGCTATAAATTGATGATTTAGTTATTTTGGATCTAGATAGTGATGATTCTAAGACCAAAAATAGATACTAGAGATGGTATAAAACCATATATCTAATGAGGTTAACTATAATCAGTTATGGCTAGGGGAGTAATGAAGGTAGGATAATAAGGTACAATTGTTAGTGCCACATTTTGTTGGACTATAGAAAGTTTCATCACCAAAAGAAGAGATAGGTAGTAGTTGTAGTGATGATAGCAACAATAGCCACCACCATAACTATTATTGATGATCAAAATAGGTAAGGCAATGCCTATTATATCACCTCAGTCTTCCATGAAGGTATAATGAAATACCCTAGCTATGAAAATGGCTAGCGTACAAGAAACACTAGCAATAAGGACAATAAAGAGGAACCAAATAGTAGGGTATGTCATCATGATACAATAGACCATTTAGAGTTTGATTATGAAGCATTATGTAAAAATATTTAGGGAAATAGTAGTAGGAGGAGCTAGTAGTATCCAAGTGGTCCATACTTTATTGGACCAAATGGATCAAGTGTATAGGGCCCTATAGGAAGAGATATAGTAAGTGACACACTATAGAGTAGCATATCATGAATTCATCCTAGCTGATAGAAAATTGCCATCACCTACACACATGTTCATGGACACACTCTTGGTATGTGATTTAGTAGCCCTAAAGGTTGGCCAAGATGTCATAACTAGTAGGAGGAGGAGGATGAGGAGGATCCATGAGATTGCTAGACATAGGATCTTAGAGCTAGCTATTTCAATCAATTTTGGGTTGTTATATTGGACTCAATTTTGTTGTATTATATGAGATGATGATAATGTATTTTATCATGATGGTGTATTATATAATGCAATGTACGCATACAATTTTTTTTGTGTGTGTGTAGATATATTGATTTTGATGGGATCATTTATGATTTGTTATGTGATAAATTTTTTCTTACTTTATGACTTGATGTTATGGATGATTTGATTGATTTTATGATGATTAATAATAATGAGATGATTGGATGTTATAGATTAGATTAAATTATGATTAATTAATAAATAGCTCTAAAATTTTATAACAATTGATGCATGATGGATGATTTGAAAAGTGATGTGCCCAAATAAAGTTGGATAATGCTAAGAGGTATTGCTATAGTATAACTATATATAGCTATGTATATATGTATATTTGCCCCAAGGGGGCTTTATCTTGGATTTTCCTCGGGGCACTTTAGCTTAGATATATAGATATGCACAACTATATATAGATATTTATAAAGGGTTACTTTAGTTAACTTTGCTAAGAGGACTTCTGGTTAACTTTTAGATATACCTAGGGAAATTTAATTAGCTTTGCCTAGAGCTTTTCTAGTTAGCTTTGATATTTTCCTGGGGGGACTTTAGTTAGATTTACCTAGAGGAATTCTCATTAGTTGAGTATGATACAATATACAAATATGAGTACATAAATATTTACCTTTAAACAACTATCTAAAGGACTTATTCTAGGCCCATAGGACTTTTAATTTAGCTTTACCTAGAGGAATTTTGATAGTTTTTCCTAGAGGATTTTTTATTAAGTTTTTTTTGGAGGACTTCTAATATAGCTTTTACTAAAGCACTTCTAACTTAGCTTTTTCCAAAGCATTATTTATACAATTTTGATAGATTTTCTTTTATATGAATGCTTAAGGAACTTTTGCTTAGATTAATTTAACTCATGGAGAAATATCATAAAGGACTTTGATAGATTGGAGATTAATTGTTGCGACAATAGATTATGCACGTAAGTGGAAGGAAGAATATATTATTGACATGTTAACCCATACATTGTGGTACATATAAGACAAGAGATGATATAATTGATATTGTTATCAACACCTATGAATCTTGTAGTACTCATCATGTGACAAGAGGTTGATGAGATAGAAATTTGAAAAAATAAGATTTGATTGAACTTGCCATAAATACCTATAAACCTCATAATATTTATTATGCAATAAGTGGTCAAAAATTGGAAGGATGGATGAAGATAAAGCTTGAGGTAAACTAGATTAAAGAGATAGATTGAGATAGATTATGTTGTGTGAACGTTGATTGATTTGAAATATGGGACTAAGAGGACTCACTCATATTAGTCACCTGGTAAAAGGAAAATAAATTGTCTTGACTAGAATCATTATTTGCATGTCATTATGGATATCAAAATCAATATGTAATAGGCAATCCAAGAAAATAAAGGCATGTGCATATAGGAATATATAAAGTCATACATATGGAAGTAGTGAGAAACTTAAAGTAAATAGGCAATTGATGCAGACTTAGATTTAATATCACTTAATATGCATTATGTACATTAGTTATTTAGGTTCTTTGCTATCTAGTGTGGTAAGGAAATAATCACCTAAACCATACTTGGTAGTTATGATGCATGAACCTATCTAGTTGCGTTCAGATTTATATTTGAGCTTAGCTTTATCATTGATTTTTTTCTAATTCTCTTTGAGAAGAAGATTACAAACTAGATTAGGATCATACCTTCTTGCTATAGGCACATATAAGCCTTTATTGGTATACCCATAGGTTCTCTATGGTATGGATTTGCTTTTTATAAAAAAATTATAGTTGGCTAAGATGGGTCAGATGATATTTATCTTTGATGGAGGTGTCCTGCAACAATATGTGGAAGGAAGGAATCTCTAGCTCAAAAGGGAGATCACTTCAGTTTTATACATGAAAGCATAGGGCATCTCACTAGTGTAAGTTTTGATACTAATACAATACATTCATAAGATAGCATACAATTAGAGATACAAATATCTACTAATTTTTTCAATAAATTTCTTGAATAATTTGACAAGAGTCTTGTTAGAAGCTTTAGCTAGTTTTTGCCTTGAAGATAGTAAGGCATAGACCATTTGTGTTGAATCTTGTATTAACACAAAATATCTAGACATCCTTATTGTTAAATGGTGTTCTATTATCATAGGTTAGCATAGAATGGATGTCACAACAACTAAGTATTTGGTTAAGGATGAACTTGAAGACTTGGACTCTAGTGGTTGAGGATAAAGGCATGGCTTCAACCCACTTGGTGAAGTACTTAGTAGACCTTATGGTAAATTCATGTCAATTGGATTACATAAGGTTTATATTTTCATTACTCCATAGGATTGCCCTAACTTCTAATTAAGTTTTGCAACCCCAAATCCAAGTTTTAATAAGTTTGGACGGGTTTGCCAAAGGCTTCCTATACCTTCTAATTAAGCATGACTCCCTAGTTTTCTTGTTTGGGTCTCTAAAATAAACTAATTAATTTTCTTAAAATTAAATGTGTGAAAGGAAATTACATAAAATTAAAATTCAAAAATAATAATACTATATTATAATGCATAAATTATAGAAAGTAAAATCATGAAGTTTAAAGTGTGATATATGAAAGCAAATACAATTGTTACACCATAGAAAAGATAACTTGTGTTCAATCAATACATGAGGAATTGAATAAAATCAATGGCCACCTATTTTTTTATTATGAAATAAATAAATAAATAATAATATGGGCTAAAAGGGTCATACCCAACCATCATGCACTTGAAAATCCATGAGATTGATAACTCTAATGATATGCATAAGGACTTGCCAATTTCTTACAACCTCATAAGTACAAAGTACAATGTAGGTTTTACAAAGTATATCTTTAGATTCTTATGGCCAAAGTATGAATACAATAGGGGCCTTAGGCCCTTTTATATAGCAATAGTCTACCCTTGAGTTACATGGGGTGGGAAACAATTACTCCTAGTAAAGTAAATATTTGGTGGTAACTTTAGAAAAATGTTGCACCTACAAATGTTAGGCACCTCTAATTATACCTCTAGTAGGCTTATAAGGATCCAAAAATGATTAGTGCACTATAAAATGATAAAAATATTACTTTTCAAAATATTTTCCTTGAATTTTGTGTTGATTTCCACTTTTCACCCTATCCAACATTTTGTTTTGTTATGTCAAGTGATTCACTATCATGAATGTTGTACATTATGCACTACTATGTCAAGAAGTTTGCTTGAATTAATAATTAAATTTTGCACCTTTGTCAATCAAATCACTCATTGAGTAGATTGGCACCTTTATTGAGCAAATCACTCCTCTAAGCGAATTGACAACTTTTACAAGTGAATCATAACTTTTCCAATAATAACAAAATTCTAATATTTTTTAGAATTTTCCTATCATATGGCCTCTAGCTACTATTAATTACTTCTAAAATATATAAAATTTAGAAAATGTAGTATCAAGGTATTAAATTTATGGTGACTTCATGGGAAAACAAGCTTGATGGGTATAGAATCCTAGATCCTACCTTTATTTTTGGGTATGGATTATACAAAATTGGGATCCTTGCGATAAAATTTGTTTATTCTTGGTACTTTGTCCTACCCATCACTAGTATTGGATGGTAATAGACCTAACAATGTTTCCTCTCAATATCATTGGATAGTTGTACAATCCCAAGGTATTTAGCCTCTTGTACTAGGTCTTTAAAAAAAATCTCTAACAACTCTCCTTTGGCCATTAGCTCTTTCAACTTGGCATGGATTAGCTTCAATTTTTTACATAATTTATAGGTATCCCCTTTGGATTGATAGTTTTATTTTTTGATCTTGGAATGGATGATATCATCATCTAGGATATGTTTCTTACTGTCAAATATGTTTGGCATTCTAGCAGTGATTAACCCGTAGATTTCCTTTTTTATTTCTCAGATTGAGATTTTTAGAGATGCTAGGTTGTCCTTAAATATTTATAAATTTATTTGGACATCTAGGATATTTCTAATCTCCTTTACCATGTCCTTACAGTGTATACCATATTGTTATGCTTGTATTATGGTCATTGATACAAGGAGTTTTAGGACTTCGTAGTGTTCACCTCTTGCAAAAAGTTTCTCTTCTACTTATATGATGTTCTCAGATATTTCCAAGATATCTCCTACAAAGGATATTATCTTAAAGTATTTAAAAACATTCTTTATCTCCTCATTAATTTGGTCACATGTCTTTGGTCATTTGAATTGCTTGTGTCCATTTTGGTTCAATCTCCTTTTCTATAAGCTTCGAGGTTTCCAACTCCTTGATTTTTCAAACTTTCTTTTCTATGTTCTTTAGCATTCTACTCTACTCTTCAATCATCTCTTGCATGAGTTATTCAGACTCAATAAATTGGGATTTTAGATCTTCTACCTAATTTTTCAATTGATCTCCTTTAGCTACCTCTCTCTTAAGGCCTTCATTCTCTTTTAGAAGATGTTCCCTATCTACCTTAAATTTTGAAAACTTTACCTCTAACCTTATATTCCTAAGTTGTATTATCTCATCCTCAATTGGTAATTGACCATACTTCATTCCCACACCCAATGTGAGGGTTTTCCAATTGGTCCATCTAGTATGGATCTAATTTGTATAGGTCTAGCTATGACACTCTAATAGTCAAGCCAAAATGGGCTAAAATTATTTTTGAGGGGTTGGTCTTTGAAGGTGAAGTATATCTTATATCCCTTCCTAAATAGTTATAAATTGAAGATCATTGAAGCCATAAAATTATTTCTTATAAGTCATTTGTATTCTTTCTTCCATATTTTATCTATAGCAAAAAGTACATCTAACACCTTGAAAATACTAGACTCTCTAGCCTTGAAAGCTTATCTAGGACCAAGTCCTTTCGATGCACTAGTAGCTATGGGAGATCCTATAGGTACAACTCTTTAAGAAAGAATGTTGGGAATAATTTTTCCTATAGGATTTGCCTTGCATGATATGGGGGAGAAGTGGAGTGGTAGGTATAGAGAGTGGTGTGAAATAAGTGGTAATAGTTGGAAGTGGATCAAAAGTGGGGGGAGTGCATTATGACATTAAATATAACTAGGGTATATGAAAGGGAAATTATGGTTTTTGGATAATGTTATTCAACACTAGGGCTTGAGCAAGGAGATATGGAAATGAAGTCTCTACTATGACAATGATAATGGGGGTAAAGTGTCTCTTATGACCCATGGGGTGAGTAGCACCTAGGAGAAACATGGGTTGTGCTAGTGGAGGATGTTATAAAATTAGTAGAAGAATGGAAAAGAGGAATGGGGTAGGAGTAGAAAGAGATAAAGAGGTTGAAGTAGAAGAAAAATAAGTGGTATAGTGAGAAGATGATATGGTGGATGGTGATTATATGGGAGGGGAATGTGAGCAGTTATGGCAACCAAATTAGTTTATCCTAGTCTAGAGTAGGGATTTTTTGAGTGATTTTACCTTCTTCAACCTAGGTTTCTTGATCCTTTCGTTGTTGCTCTATCATTATGGAAACCTCTCTAAACATTATTCCATATATATCAAAGGATTTTTTTCCTTTTATCATCATTTGTTTGATTTCTATACTAATTGTTGTCATATTTGAATGCACCTACCCTGGGGGGGAAATGGATGCACCCATGCCTTGCATAGATTAAAATACCAAGAAATGTCATGGGTCGAAAGGGAAGGACCACCTATAGGGTGACATTTGGGGTTTTTAATTGAGGTTTAACTCCTTGATGCACAATGACCTCCATGAGCTAAGGTCAAATGGAGAATAGCAAAGAATAAATTACAATAAAAATAAATAATAAATAAATTGAATTCTTGTAGAAAGTAAAGTCCTAAGCTATAGAGGTGATGAACTAAAGAATTAAAAATATCCCTAATTTCCAACAACAATTAGTGGAAATTAAGCATGAGAAATATCACCTATGGCAAGTGAACACAACTAGGAAAAACATACTACCAAGAATAAAGATAGTTTAAGAGGAGGACAAAGGAAAATTAATCATTGCTTCTATTAATATGCTTAAGTGATTATAGTAAAATGAGGTCTAGGGGGATCAATTCTTCCTAGGCATAAGAAAAGGTTGGGCTCCCTCTGATATAGTAGGAAATAAGGGTGAAAGGAAGATCCCACAAGGCCAATGTTGGGCACAAGCAAAAAGCTTCCAATACCTTTTACATAAAATTAGGTCTATTTATAGGCTAAAAGGAGGGTGCCTCCCCACTTAAGTTATATGCAAAAGGTCTACGGATATTTCCTATCTCTACAACCAAGAAATTCTTCTACAACTTGCATGACAACTTTAAGGTCTCTAGATCTAGGGCTAGAAATGTTGAAATATTTTGAGCCTTTGGATGATCAATATATCTAACTAGGCTCTCTACTACTACATTAAGATGGTTGCACTATAAATTTTTTGTCATGCTTCTTCAGGGGTATGACTTTACTAACACAATGAACATGGCCTCCTTTACTAGTGTATTTGGATAGGATAGGCTCTTGTGTATGGTTGGAAATGGCTATTACTAGCATGATATTAGATCTAGAAGTCCTGGAAATAAAATTTAAACTTTATGGCCACTAGTAGATGTCTTCTTTAAATGCTCCTTCACATGCTTCTCTTTTATACATGTAACTACCATATTTATTTGGATTGGGTGGAACTTCATTCAACCAATTAAGGGTATTCTTCTTGGAACATTGGTTCTTTCCTTATTTGGGCTCTTGATTGGTCACCATGTGTCTTGATATAACTTTATTCAAAGCTTTCCTCTTTTTCTAGTATTTTTCTTGGTCGAAAGGATTGCATGGGATGTTGGATTGAAACTCAATAGTCCATAAATATTGGTGCCCTTGTTTTGGTTGTATTCAAGTGGTCATAAAGTTTTGGACATAGTGGAAAATCTAATGGCTATCTTAAGGATATTTTCTTTTGATTGGAGGTAGGTAGCACTTTTTTATAGCATAGCCTTGGCTAGTCATGCTTTTGACTAGTCTATATTGGAGTGAAGCGGGGCTATAGGAAAAATTTCCCTATAAATTTGGTAGCTCCTAGGGATCCTCATCCTCCTAAAGGAATGAACCTAGAATTTCTTGACTTGTCCATTGGGTGTGGAGTCAAAAAAATTGGAAGAAAAAAATATAATATAACATTAAAGGATTAGAAGAGGGAAGAAAAAGTGAAAAGGTCATTGTCTAATATTTGAGACTCCTTAATGGAGGTTACCTTTTGATTTGGATTTACCTTCTTCTTAGTCCATATTACTTTGAGGTTATATTTTTGTTAGGGGCACCAAACACTTGGTGAGTATGTCTATTGGACATTTTGAGTCCCTAAGTCAAAGTTGTCATTGATGTCACCATTGATGCCACCAGATGAAGTCATCATTAATACCAAATATTTCAGCAGGAAATAAAGGGGACAAAGATGGTTATTTGATATCCAGGGAGAAGGCCAAAGTTCAAGTAAAACAGTGCAAAAGACAGAAGTTAAAAAGGAGTTATAATATTTATTTTATAAATTATTTAAATTCAGGATGAATTTAAATTTTATAAATAAATATTAAAAGGTACTTTATCGAAGGTTAAAAATATTATAATGGTTATTATAATATTAAAATGTGCCATGGAGAAAACCCAAATAAAATATTTATAATTTTTATTATAATGTTTTATAAGGCAAAAGAGGGTTTTAATAAAGTCTAAAAATTATTTTAATAAACCCAAAGGTTGGGGGTTTAAGACCAAAGGCCTTGATAAATCCTCTCGACGTCATGAGGGTTAATTACATTTTGAAGCACCGACGTTCCAAGCAAAGGAGGAAAATCATTATTTAAACCTATGCCAAAGGACATAAAATTTATCCTTGCTCGATTTGAAAAGAGAATAGCATACGAATTAAATGCAGAGCTCGTGAGATAAATTTGTAAATTTCGTGTTTGTGTTGATGACGAAAGGAAACAAAACCAAAAGCGTTGATTAGTTGGAAGCCAACAAGGCACCTTGGCCTAGTGGCAAGTGGGTTGCAAGCTTACGTTTTGGTGTGCATGGTGGATAGTGTTCGAATCCCAATGGAAGTATTTTTGGTGGATGTGTTGAAGGCGCCAAATGTTAGGCGCATCCTTTTTGCGAAGCAAGGAAGGATAGGGTGTTGAAGCACATGGTGCTTCTTCCTTCCCAATGAGCGTGTAGCTCGTGTGGTGGTGTGCACCATGGGCAAAGACGTTTGTGTGGGCTGCGTTGAGAGTTCAGAAACTCTCCAAAGGCAAAGGTAACATTTTTATATTTTATTTTATTGAATGCCTAAGTTGGAGGTATAAGGTTTTTGGTGGTTGAAGTTTGAAAGGGTTGCTTTGTGATAAAGGTTGGTAGTTGAGAAATACCTTTAGGAGTTATAAGGAGAATTCTGTTTTTATTTCTAAAGTCTTAAAATTTGCTATTGTGGAATATTGAAAGGTTAAGACTTTGTGGGTTGTATGTTATTTTGAATAAAGGGTTTTTGTGACTATTGTGAGGATATTGATTATTATTTAAGTTGGAGTGATAAGGTGTAATTTTGATATTATTTTTGTGATATATTTTGTTGAAGAAAATTATCCTCTAACCCTTGTTGAGTTTGGCAAAGAGGTAATTGTGAGTGTGGCAGATTTGTAAGGACAACTACTCTTCAAGAAAAGGTATGGGTAAAATTCTTCTTTGTTGAGTTAGGTGATTGGCTTGATTGAAAATTAAGTTTGGAGTGAAAAGGAATTGATTAGGGTTTCCTTTTGAAAGTGTTTGAATTAATGCTTCAAGGTTTTCTGGATTGTGAGTTGTGATTAAAACCTTGTTTTATAAGCATTGTTGTTGAAGCCATTGGTTGTGTGAAAAACCTGAGTTAGGGTTTGAAAAGAACATGAGTATCATTGTTATGTGAGATTGTTGTTGAACATTGTTGGAAACATTTTGAGTTGGTTGATACATGCTTGGACTAGGGTTTGTGAGAAAGGGTTGTTCCTTGAAGTGATTGGTTGAGTAGAGTTGATTGAGCCTAGTCAAGTGGATGCATGAAGTGGTTGTTCAAGTTCCATGAAAAAAACTATTCTATATTCTGATTTGAGTTGAGATTGAGTTTTGAAGAATAGAACATATTGAGTCTCTAACAATTCTCTTTATTTTTTATGATATTGGACAAGTTTTTTTAGATTTGAGAAATAATTGAGAGATTTGGACAAGTTCTAGTGAACCTATTGAGCAGATTTGAGCAGGTTCTAGTGGACCTATTGAGAATTGAGGTGTTCGAGTGGACTTATTGAGAATTTAGAAGTTCTAGTGAGCCTATTAAATATAATTAGATAGAGCTTTGGAGGTGACAGAGTAGAGAGGATAGAGTCTCCAGTGGATAGAGATCCATCAGCTAGGACATTGAGGATAGGTCTTTTGAGTGAGGACAAGAGTCTTCAAGTGGAGAGAGATCCACAGTCAGTGTAGTGGAGGCAGAGTCTTCTAGAGGATCACCAACCAGAGCAGAGGAGAAGGAGTTCTCCTATGGATAGAGATCCACAAACCAGATTTAGGGGATCAACATCTCCTTTGGACAGAGGTCCATAAACATTGTAATTGGGAAGGATTCCCAAAATATTATTTGAGAAATATTTAGAAGAAATATTTTCTCTATGGAGGTAGCCCACATTGGGTGAACCATGTTAAAAATGATGTCTCTCATGTGTGTGATGCTTTGTGTGATGTTTACTATTTTATTAATGTTGATGCTACTATTTGGATTAAAAGGGAAAAAATTTTATTGTATATTGTTCACCCCCTCTCAGTATAAGCACATGTTCTTCAATTGGTATTAGAGTCGGTCTCTCCATGAAGAGTCTAACAACTTGGAAGAGGATCCTTCGATAGCACACATGACTTCAAAAAGTGAAGAAGAGACTATGTTTGATATAAAATAAGAGTTCTTTGTTGCTCTCAAAAAATTGGAAAGACTTAGAGAGAAAAATTCAAGCTTGAAAGAACAAGTTCAAGAAGATGAAGAAGCAAGAGTGGAATTTATACAGAATCTCATAGAACTCAAAATTAAGGTGGAAGAAGGAAAGAATATTGAGCAAGATATGACAGATCTATTGAGAGCCAGGGAAACAGAATGTGAAAAATTGGAAGCAAAAATTGTTCTCCTAAGGAATAAATTGGAAAGGACCAAGATACTACAAGATACAAAATATGAGAAGCAGAAAGAGGAATCAAGTTTCCAAAAAGTAGAAACTTCAAACAAAGAAAAGCAAGAAAAGGACATCAGAAAGGAAGAAAGCAAAGGAGAACCCTGGATAAGAGTTAATCACAAGAAGAAGATGACTTCTTCACAAAATCCAAGACTTCCAAACAGGTTACATAATTTCTTCCATGGTCATTGTTTTTCTTGCAATAAATATGGTCATAGAGTTGCACATTGTATTCATTATGCAAGATACAATAGAAATTTCAATTCCTTTGCACCTCTCATGGATGATGATGTTATATGTTACAAATGCAATAATTTTGGGCACAAGGCTAGATGGTGTAAAATGATATCTCCTGAGTCTAGAAAAATAATTCCAACAACTAGGAAGGATGAAAGAAAGAATGTTAGGGCTAGATCTATGTTAGTACAAACAACCCTTCATGCTCAAGATAAAGAAGAACAATGGTATCTTGATAGTGGTTGCTCTAGTCACATGATAGGAGATAAAGATAAGTTCATTGTACTAAAGGAAACAAATAGAGGATCAATAAGTTTTGGTGATAATGGATCAACAAGGATTGTTGGGAGAGGAACTCTAAGTCTAGACAATGGAAAAACAAAAACAGAGAATGTTTTGTATGTCAAAGGGTTAAAACACAATCTACTAAGTATAAGTCAACTTTGTGATCAAGGATACATGGTCACCTTCCATCCAGATAGATGTGAGATAAGGAAAATAGAAACTGGAAGAATTATTGCAAATGCAAGAAGGACCCCAAACAACTTATATATGCTCAATGAGATCAAAGGGGAAAAGTGCTTTCTATCACAAGAAAATGAGAGTTGGTTATGGCATAGAATATTGGATCATTTGAATTTTGACAACATAGTCAGTATAAGCAATAAACAAGCAGTTAGAGATTTACCCAAAATAAGAAGACCTCAAAACACAATTTGTGCACCCTGTCAACATGGAAAGCAAACTAGGACAACCTTTAAACCAAAAGGCTATGCATCATCTGAGCCATTGAGTCTAATACATACTGATTTGTGTGGTCCTACTAGAACACAAAGTATTCAGGGTGAGAGTTACTTCATGTTGTTTATAGATGATTATTCCATAATGGTTTGGGTAACCTTCCTAAAAGAGAAATCAGAGGCCTTTGAAAAATTTAAAGCATTCAAGGAATTGGTTGAAAATGAAATAGGCAAAAGGATTAAGTGTCTACGATCCGATAGAGGAGGAGAATTTACTTCAAATGAGTTTGTAGAATTTTGTGAACAACATGGAATCAAGAGAGAGTACTCAACAACAAGAACCCCCCAACAAAATGGAGTAGTTGAGAGGAAGAACAGGACTATTGAAAACATGGCTAGAGCTATGTTAAATGAATCTAAGTTATCAGATGGTTTCTGGAAAGAAGTAGTATCTACAGTTGTATACATAATTAATAGGGCTCAATTAAGGGTAAATCATCACAAGACTCCATATGAGCTTTGGAAAGGAAGACCTGCTACTATAAAACATTTCAGAATCTTTGGAAGCAAATGTTACATAAGACGGGAAGATCAGAACTTGGGCAAGTTTGATCCAAGATGTGATGAGGGAATTTTTCTTGGTTATTCCACAAAGAGTAAGGCCTACAGATGTTTCAACAAAAGAACACATACTATGGTGGAAAGTATGAATGTAACAATTGATGAGAAGATAGATTCCAGAGAACCAGTTCAACAAACTATGTACCAAGAAGATGGATGTTGTCAAGAAGAATTTTGTGAGGAATCAGACAAATATGAAGAAGAAACACAAAGGCTTCTTCCTAAGACTCCTTCCAGGTATGTACAGAAACACCACCCAAAATATCAGATCATCGAGAATCCAGATGAAAGACAAACAAGGAGAAGAATAATAAAACCATCTCAACAAGCAAATTTTTCTTTGCTATCTAAGATTGAGCCAAAAGACTTCACTCAAGCTAGTGAAGATGAATTTTGGGTTAAAGCAATGAATGAGGAATTGGATCAGATAGAGAAGAGCAAAACTTGGGAACTGGTTCCATGACCAAAGGACAAAAATGTGATTGGCACAAAATGGGTATTCAAAAATAAGTTGAATGAAGATGGACAAGTGGTCAAAAATAAAGCAAGGTTAGTATGCAAAGGTTATGCACAAGTAGAAGGAATTGACTTTGATGAAACCTTTGCTCCAGTTGCATGACTTGAAGCTATAAGGATGTTTTTAGCTTTCACAAGTTTCAAGAACTTCAAGGTATATCAGATGGATGTCAAGTCAGCATTTCTAAACGGGGTTCTAGAAGAAGAGGTCTACATTGAACAACCAGAGGGATTCATACTAGCAGATACACCAGATCAGGTATGCAGATTGAAAAAGGCATTGTATGGTTTAAAGTAGGCTCCCAGAGCATGGTACTCAATATTGGATAAGTATCTTCAGGAACAGGGATTCAGGAAAGGAATAGAAGATAGTAACTTGTATATCAAAAATGAAGGAAATGATCTTCTAATAGTGGTTGTTTATGTTGATGACATAATTTTTGGAGGAAACAATGACAAGATGTGCAAAGAATTTGCTAAGAATATGCAAAATGAATTTGAGATGTCTATGCTTGGTGAATTATCCTTCTTTCTTGGACTTCAGATTTCACAATCAAGAAAGGGAGTGTTTCTCTCTCAAGCCAAGTACATCAAGGAGATGTTGAAGAAATTCAAGTTAGAATATTGCAAACCAGTAAGTACCCCTATGGTCATAGGGTGCAAGTTGAGTAAGGATGATGAATCTCTAGAGGTAGATCAGAGATTATACAGATCCATGATTGGTAGCTTATTATATGTCATAACTACAAGACCAGACATAGTACAGTTAGTGGGATTAGTGGCAAGGTTTCAAGCAACACCTAAGGAAACACATGTGGTAGCAGTAAAAAGAATTTTTAGGTATCTAAAAGGGACTATGGATTTTGGGCTTTGGTATCCCAAAAGTGACAGTTTCACACTAACAACATATACAGATGCAGATTGGGCCGACAACATTGATGATAGAAAAAGCACAAGTGGAGGAGCTTTCTTTCTTGGAGAAATTCTAGTCTCCTAGTTAAGTAAGAAGCAGGTTTCAGTATCTCTATCTACAATAGAGGCAGAATATATTGCAGTAGTAGCCAGTTGTACACAAGTGTTATGGATGAAGAGAACTCTAGAAGACTTCAAGATAAAGCATGATCAGCCCATTCCTATACTATGTGATAATACGAGTGCCATAAGTATCTCAAAAAATCTGGTAATGCACTCCAGGACAAAGCACATTCCGATTAAGTATCATTTTTTGAGAGAACAGGTGACAGATAAACAGGTCAGATTGGAGTATGTCACTACAAAGGAACAGATAGCAGATATTTTCACTAAGCCACTCTCAAAGGAAACTTTTGAGTATCTTCGAGGAAAATTGGGAGTGAGACTCCCACCCCAGAATTAACCACCTCATGAGGAGGTTGGGGGAGGGGCTAAGCTAAGAGGCTCATTCTTAGCCCCGAGCCCCAAAGGTGACCCTTTGCCATTGATGTCAAAGGGGGAGAGATTTGTGTATTGGGGAGAGATTGGATATGGGGAGAGATTTGATATTTGAGAGAGCATTGAGCCAGGGGGAGCAATGTCCCAGGGGGAGCAGAAGAAAAAGAAAGGTCAGGTTTCAGTAAAAGGATATGGGTTGCCATCAATGACAAAGGGGGAGATTGTTGGACATTTTGAGTCCCTAAGTCAAAGTTGTCATTGATGTCACCATTGGCAGATGAAGTCATCATTTAATACCAAATATTTTAGTAAGAAATAAAGGGGACAAATATGGTTATTTGATATCCAGGGAGAAGGCCAAAGTTCAAGTAAAACAGTGCAAAAGATAGAAGTTAAAAAGGAGTTATAATATTTATTTTATAAATTATTTAAATTTAGGATGAATTTAAATTTTATAAATAAATATTAAAGGTACATTATCAAAGGTTAATATTATAATAGTGGTTATTATAATATTAAAATGTGCCATGGAGAAAACCCAAATAAAATATTTATAATTTTTATTATAATATTTTATAAGGCAAAAGTGGGTTTTATAAAGTCTAAAAATATTTTAATAAACCCAAAGGTTGGGTTTAAGACCAAAGGCCTTTATAAATCCTCGCCGAAATCATGAGGGTTAATTAAGTTTTGAAGTGTCGATGTTCCAAGAAAAGGAGGAAAAATTATTATTTAAACCTATGCCAAAGGACATAAAATTTATCCTTGCTCGATTTGAAAAGAGAATAGCATACGAATTAAATGCAGAGCTCGTGAGATAAATTTGTGAAATTCATGTTTGAGTTGACGACGAAAGGAAACAAAACCAAAAGCATTGATTAGTTGGAAGCCAACAAGGCACCTTGGCCTAGTGGCAAGTGGGCTGCAAGCTTACGTTTTGGGTGCAAGGTGGATAGTGTTCGAATCCATGGAAGTATTTTTGGTGGACGTGTTGAAGGCACCAAACGTTAGGCACATCCTTTTTGCAAAGCAAGGAAGGATAGGGTGTTGAAGCACATGGTGCTTCTTCCTTCCCAATGAGCGTATAGCTCATGTGGTGGTGTGCATCATGGGTAAAGACATTTGTGTGGGCTACATTGAGAGTTCAAAACTCTCCAAAGGCAAAGGTAACATTTTTATATTTTATTTTATTGAATGCCTAAGTTGGAGGTATAAGGTATTTGGTGGTTGAAGTTTTGAAAGGGTTGCTTTGTGATATAGGTTGGTAGTTGAGAAATACTTTTAGGAGTTATAAGGAGAATTATGTTTTTATTTTAAAAGTCTTAAAATTTGCTATTGTGGAATATTGAAAGGTTAAGACTTTGTGGGTTGTATGTTATTTTGAATAAAGGGTTTTTGTGACTATTGTGAGGATATTGATTATTATTAAAGTTGGAGTGATAAGGTGTAATTTTGATATTATTTTTGTGATATATTTTGTTGAAGAAAATTATCCTCTAACCCTTATTGAGTTTGGCAAAGAGGTAATTGTGAGTGTGGCAGATTTGTAAGGACAACTACTCTTCAAGAAAAGGTATGGGTAAAATTCTTCTTTGTTGAGTTAGGTGATTGGTTTGATTGAAAATTAAGTTTGGAGTGAAAAGGAATTGATTAGGGTTTCCTTTTTGAAAGTGTTTGAATTAATGCTTCAAGGTTTTCTGGATTGTGAGTTGTGATTAAAACCTTGTTTTATAAGCATTGTTGTTGAAGCCATTGGTTGTGTGAAAAACTTGAGTTAGGGTTTGAAAAGATCATGAGTATCATTGTTATGTGAGATTTGTTGTTGAGCATTGTTGGAAATATTTTGAGTTGGTTGATACATGCTTGGACTAGGGTTTGTGAGAAAGGGTTGTTCCTTGAAGTGATTGGTTGAGTAGAGTTGATTGAGCCTAGTCAAGTGGATGCATGTAGTGGTTGTTCAAGTTCCATAAAACAAACTATTCTATATTCTGATTTGAGTTGAGATTGAGTTTTGAGAATAGAACATTTGAGTCTCTAACATATTCTCTAATCTTTATGTTTCTATGAGATTGGACAAGTGTGTGTGTTGATTTGCTAGAGAGGACTTGTTGAGCAAATTTGGACAGGTTCTAAGTGGAACTTATGACAAATTTGAATGAGTGGACATGTTGAGCAGATTTGGATAGGTTCTGAGTGGACCTATTGAGCAGATTTGAATAGGTTCTATGTGGACCTGTTGAGCAGATTTGAGTAGGTTCTGAGTGGACCTATTGAGAAGATTTGAGCAGGTTCTGAGTGGACCTATTGAGAATATTTGAGAAGGTTTTGAGTGAGCCTATTGAGCAGAGTTGTGCTAGACCGACTGGACTATGTTTAGTATAGTATTGAGATAGAGCTTTGGAGGTGACAGAGCAGAGAGGACAGAGTCTCCAGTGGATAGAGATCCATCAGCCAAGATATTGAGGACAGGTCTTCTGAGTGAGGACAAAGAGTCTTCAAGTGGAGAGAGATCCACAGTCAATGTAGTGGAGGCAGAGTCTTCTAGAGGATCACCAACCAGAGCAGAGGAGAAGGAGTTCTCCTATGGATAGAGATCCACAAACCAGATTTAGGGGATCAACATCTCCTTTGGACAGAGGTCCATAAACATTGTAATTGGGAAGGATTCCCAAAATATTATTTGAGAAATATTTAGAAGAAATATTTTCTCTGTGGAGGTAGCCCACATTGGGTGAACCACGTTAAAAATGATGTCTCTCATGTGTGTGATGCTTTGTGTGATGTTTACTATTTTATTAATGTTGATGCTACTATTTGGATTAAAAGGGAAAAAGTTTTATTGTATACTATTCACCCCCCTCTCAGTATAAGCACATGTTCTTCAATGTCTAGATTCATCTTGCAACTTTATCCATGTTCTTTTGGGAGGAGAATATTTTGTGGCATAGTATGCTTTTAGAAAGATTATCAACCTTGTCTTTGTTGGCCCAATCATCCTCACTTTTGCTTATATCCTTTCTTTATAGATTTTGGGCCCCATATCCCTAGTAGGAGATGATCAATTTCTAGGAAATGATGGTTTGATTCTCGAACCCACTTCTTTAGGGAGAGTGGATTTGATACCATCAATCAAGTAGAGATCCTACTAATGAAGGACACTCTAGTACCATTGATATGTATCCAAGGTTTATTAATTTAATTAGGGCAAGATTAGATACCATCAAAAAGGTTGTGTTGCCCAATCTAAGTGGCTATATTTTCCCTATGGCATGGGGGTTTTTAAATATGTCAGTTCCTAGTGGAGTTCCCCCTATTGGCTAGGTCAATGTCCTTATAGTATTAGTATATTAATAATTCAAATCCTTAATCTTCATCTTGGCTAGATTGGTTTCTCCTTTTTTATGTTTAATGGATGTCTTCTTTCTTTGAATAGGTTATTCAAATAAAATGACAACCTTGATTAGATGGATAGCTTAGAGTAAGGTCATTATTCACTGGTTGTCTTAGATTTGTATGATATGCTAACATATATTATAAAAATATGGTCAATATATCATACCCAAGTAACTCAAAGCTACCACAAGGCTTGTCTTTAGATCTCAACATGTGTCTCCTAGGATTTATTCCCTCCTGGGGAGTTTCATCTAGTTGATGAAGAAAAGTTTTCCAATCTTATAGCCATGGATCATAACAATGTGTAGATATATATTCTATGTACACTATGTATAGAGTGAAATACTTGGTCAAAAATTACCCTATACCAATTGACTTCAATGCTTTGTCAGGATTCAATATCCATATATTGGATGCCCACTTCTCTAGGTAGTCATCAGGAATGTATGGGTGCATCTTGTCAATGAAGTATTTAGAGTCTAACAAGTATGCCTACTTATTTTTTCCCATCTTGAAAGGTATTTTCTCTATGGTACATGTGGAGAGGTTTCAATGGGATTTTAAATCTAGTGTTGTATCTAATCTAAATTAGCATGTGGGTCTAGTCAACAAATAGGTATCCCCTATTCTTAGCAGTGAAGTCTCTTTAAAGGTATATTTCAAATGAAGCTAATA
Organism: Wollemia nobilis; assembly: GCA_028583015.1. Classification (NCBI taxonomy): domain Eukaryota; kingdom Viridiplantae; phylum Streptophyta; class Pinopsida; order Araucariales; family Araucariaceae; genus Wollemia; species Wollemia nobilis. The sequence goes on from JAQPPZ010003147.1 coordinate 3,809,796, forward strand.
TATCAATCATTGCTATGTCTTGATGAACCATAATATTAGAGCATTCTTGGAGTGCCAAGAAAGGCCTCAGATGAGACTAAAAACTAGCATCGAAGTGTCGTCTAACTGCACCACCCTACTATTGATGTTTTCTAGTGGTAGGCCAAGTGTGTTTTCCACCTTTATTGAAATCATTAGTGTGTTGGACCCTAATTTAATTATGCAGTTGTATATCTATTGATCTCTACATATTAGGGTCAAGTAAAATAAAATGGGCTTGGGCCTGCTGGGTTCTAAAATATATAGCATGATGGGTATTTCTTGTATTCTTAGATCCTTCTATCTCTTTAAGGATTCTTCTAGGTTATTCATTTGTTTTGAAATAGAGAGGACCTAAAAAAGTGGTATGGCCATAGTATAATTCCTTAGATGCTCCAACACATTGAATATTTTAATAGGAGGGGCTCTTGTAATGGTTGACATTGTTGAGAACCTAGTTCTCTCTATCATTGAAGGTGGTCTTAACAAAGTCACAATGGGTCACCTTTATGATTCAAGTATAGCTCTTATTACTATCAAGACCACTCGACCCTAATTAACTAGTGCAACTTGCACTAGAGGGGTCCTCTAATTGTCTACTTTCTTCCCTTGAGGCCTAGCCTCAATGGGGCTAGGTGTTCCTTGCTCTTCAATGATCTTTATTTTAGACCATATATTATACCTTGATTAATATTATGACCTCTTGTTCAAGGGGCCTACTTCATCTAACACAATGTATACCTCCACTTTATCCCAGGAAAAAAAGGTCCTCTTTCAGGTTGACAAGTTAACAACTAGTGGTGTAGTTATAAATTGAGTGATAAGTTCTTGACTCATCATCAAGACTTTTGACTATGAAGGATGGGTATTTTTATGGTCAAAATAGGAATTCTTGATGTCCTAAATTTCTATTTTGACAAAATAATTAGAGGTTGGATAGTCAAGAGTGGGATAGTACCATCCACTAGAATTTTCCACATAGTTGTTCTAGGTGGCAACCAAGTCTCTATCTAAGTTTGTAGTAACTTGGTGGGTTGGGACTAATACAAGTAATATTTGTTGATTCAAGGCCTATGGATGACCAAGATTCTTTTTGGCTAAAAATGGGGGCTTATGATATCCAGCTAGGGGCAATCAAAAACCTGGGTTTCCCTATTGAAATGTAAGCTTTGGATAACCCTAATAGGTAAACCTTTGGGTGGTATATTTTATTTTGAAGGCTATGACATCATTGGTTAGGTTCCACATAGTTTTAAATATTTTGTCCATCTTAGTATCTAGAAGGGAAAAAGCTTAGTCCTACTCTTGGTATGTAGGAGGATGAGTTAGACCAGTGGTGAATTTTATGGTCTAGAAGTAATGGAAGGGGTGCTTGATAGATGGAGAATATGGTCAAGGTGGTCTAGGAGCTAGCCTCCCTATTTGGATCATTTTTTTCTTAGATTGGATGGATATCCCATAGGCCTTTGATAGTGAATTACCACCTTTAGACTTGACCATTCTGGTAGTCTCAAAAGTGAAAGCTTTTAGAAAGTAAATGAATGTCATACTTGGAGGTGGTCAGATCTCTTTAGGGATACTTTACCATGTCTTATGGAATCAGACATAGAAATCATCCATTGTCTCTATAGGTACCCTCATTATAATCATTATTTGTTCTAGGAGGGATGCTCTATCTACTTTCACTCTAAACCACTTTACTGGGAACTCCACCAATGGGTCCCATATTTTGACTAATAATGTATTGAGACTAAGATACCATTCCTTATCTTTTCCTTAGAAAGAAGTCACCAATAGAATCAAGGCTATGTATTTATTTTCAATCAAATGTATAGTGCATAGATTCACCAGATGTTGTAAATGTTCTATCAAAGTGATATCTTCTCTTGATAAGTAAGGTAAAAGTTTGAGTGCCAAGGTAGGAATCATGTCCCATGTGTTAGATGGAACTAGAGGAATTAGGAGACCTCTGTCATTCCACGCCAAAAAAATGGGAGGATGATGGGCCATGACTACCGTGTTGTGTCATTGGTTCCTCCTTTGCTCCTAATTGAATGGTGGTACCCATAGTAGAAAAAATAGGCAAAAAATAAGCAAAATCATGATTTTTTTTCGAGTTAAATCATATTGAATCGTCAAGTCAACGTTTTTTTTTTTAATCGAAAAAAAATTCAAAAAAAAAAAAGGTCATACTCACACGAGTAAAGGTTGTAGTCGATTAAGTGAAAAAATAAACTTTTTCACTTATTTCTTCCATGTAACCTCTTCCAAAAAAAAAAAAAATTTTACCTACTTGTTACCACCCCAACCCAAACATTCTAGGGTATCCTAAGAGTGAGTGAATTATGGTTTGAAGGAATATGGAAGCCAAAAATAGCCACCAATGGCAATGCTATACACTATTAACTAAATAAATTCTCCATAAAAATATGGTGAACTATAAATCCAAACTTATTTCTCAATATGCTTGTATATAGGAGAAATATTTAAAACCATAAATTATATGCTTGTATGCATTTTTATGAAAAAAATTAGTTTAGATAGTGAAGGAATTAATGGTATTGTTGTTGAGGTTTTGAAACGTTGCCCTAAACCCTACAAGGATGATGCCCCTTGATCCCACCTTGTATCACAACAGGGTATGCACAAGGATGCTTCCCCTTGACCCTACAAGGCATTGCCCCTTGATCCTATAAAGGAGTTCCTTGCTGAGGTATATTACATTATTTGGTACATGCTAATGTACCCCCGTGGTACCTTCTTGATACTTATGTAATAGATTAGGGTTGAGTATATAGTTTAGAGTGTGATTTATATTTTCCCTTTTATGAAATTTTTAATGACTAGGAAATGCACAAGTGTTATGTAAGAGTGCAATGTGCAGGAAATCCACAAGTGCCATGTTAGTTAGAGTGCAAGTGTATATTGAGAGAATATGCACAAGTGTCATGTATGTAAATGTGTAAATATGTAATGTGAGGATGTGCACAAGTTTATTATATTAGGAGTGCATGTAGAAGTGTAAGAGTCATGTTTATGTGTGCAAGTGTCTTAGGGTCAAGTGTCCATGTAAAAGAAAGTGAAGAGTCTTGTATGCAAGTGGCAAGATGATAAGCCAAGAGTCATGAGACTTGTCATATGGAGAGCAATAGTCAAGTACTTTAAGAGTCACATTACTATGGATATATAATGGAGATAATTATCCATAGGAAAAAAAATAAAAGATAATAAAGTCAAAAAAGAAGAATCTAATTGTAAGAGGAAGAGAAGTAATAAGCTCGTATACAAATTTTGAGCAATTAATATTATTACTTTTTCTTCATGCATAGTTCATGAATGACATATGTCATTTACATTCATATCTAATTATATAAATGAATGTTAATTTCTTTATTATACAAGCCTTGATATACATATTAATTTGCTCATATATTATTATACTCATAATATTATTTTTTTGACCTTTAATATTATGGTTATTTTATATTGGTACCTATGATATTTTGTGGTAGTAAGACTTAAAAATAAAACAGTGGTATCAAAGCTACCACATGAATCTATCCATTTTGATAGAGTTATTTATTAGCCACCATTATTAATTAACTTTTTCCACTTTTGATAAAATTAATTTAGAGTTTGTCCACTTTGAAGGTAGTGCAAACTTGGACTCTAATTTTTAAAGGTCTTATTGAGTATAAATTGAGGGGATAAGGATTAGTCACCCTAATTTTAAGGCTAGGGTCTTTCCACTTGGTTGAAGGAAAACCAATGAAGACTAGGACTTAGCTATATTGATAGAAAGGGCCAACTTAGAAGAAAAGTTGGACATTTGATAGAGAGGAAGCCAACTTAGAAGAAAATATGGAAATTGAAGATTAAGGATTGAAGATAGAGGATGAACCAACTTAGAATAAATTTGGTCATTCAGATATATACAAAGCCACCTTGCCATTTATATTGGGTTCTCCAGTAAGGAGGAGAATCATACTAGGTTCTTAGGTACAGCCTAAGACATTGAATATTTTAGAGTTACAATATAGAAGACCAATAGAGATTAAGATACAGAGGTTGAGAATATTCCTATAGAGATAGAGAATAATTTTAGCTTCTAATTACAAAATAAACAATATACAAGAGAATAGAAGTAGAGCATGATAGTAAGAACAGAGAATAGAGAGTAGAAAGCATATAGAGAAGAAAGAAGAGAAAAGGCTAAAGATTTTTGCATTGAAGAGAAGGTTCAAGAGACCTACATTGAAGAAAAGGCCTGAGAAATCCTACATTGAACAAAAATCTTGAGAGGTCTACATAGTAAAAGAGGCCCAAGAGGCTTGCATAGTAAAATAGGCCTGAGAGGCCTACATAGTAAAAGAGTCTCGAAATATCTACATAGTAAAAGAGGTCAAGAGGACTGCACTATTGAAAAGGCTCATAAGTAGAAGCCTATATAAGTAAATATTTACAAAATACCTTTGTAAAAGCATATGTAAGGTATTTGTAAAATCATATACAAGCAGCAAGAGAAATAAAATATTTATAAGAAGACAAAGTAAGCATACGATGCTAGATCCAAACAATGCATTTAAAGCAAAAGGAATATATTCTAAGCTAGAGAAAGTAAATAATAGAGAAAGCATGAAGTATTTAGTACTTGAAATAATTTTCTAAGATAGTATACGTTGTTGGAGAGTATAGAACAATATAAGAAGAGAAGGAAGAGGTAAAATAGTCGCCTACACCAAGTCAAACCAACCACAAGCCTCCTAAAAAATAGGCTACTCAAGGTAATACAGCACCAAGGTGTACAAACCACAAGCCTCCTAAGGAAGAGGCTACTCAAGGAGAGATAGCACCAAGCACCTGAGATAGAGGTGAACTAGAACAAATAGGTACTTGAGAAAGAGGTGAACTAGAACTAACAAACACCTGTAATAGAGGTGAACTACAATGAATGGTCACCTGATATAGAGGTGAATCAGAATGAATAAGCACCAATGATAGAGGTGAACTAGAATGAATTATCACCTAAAATAAAGGAAAATCAAAATGAATGATCACCTGAGATAAAGGTAAACCAAGAACATACCATTTGTCGAAGAAAGAATCATATTCAAGGTGAAATACTTGAGGAAGAGTGGTCTAATCACTAGTTGAATAGTAGTCTAGACATCAAGCTGGAATATTAAACCAGTCTAGAGCTTCCAATAGCAAGGAGAATAAGTTTTTTAAATGTTACATTCTATGCTCATTTTTGGAGGGAGTAGATAAAGTTTAAATTTGCATTTGAATATTAAAGTGCTAAAGTTTATAAAGTATGGAGTAATAAGGAATATTTAGAGTTATATTTATTCAAGCACTTTAATATTTGAAATATTTGAAAATTAGAAAGCATAGGAGCTATAAGGAGCTAAGGTTATTAATTTTTTTTATTTTGATGATTTAAAAGTTTTTAAAGTTATTTGAAATTTTGAAAACTTTAAAACTTAGGGATTTTGAAATTTAAATTTTTTAGATTTTTTACATTTTTGAAAATTTGCAAGTTTAATATTAGGGAGTTAAAAGGTTTTCTACATCAAAGGATTAGAATTTATAAATTTCATATTTGATTTATTTTTTAATTAGGGAGATATAAGGTTTACTACTTTAAATAAATCAAATAAAAAATTTTGATCATTATGAAAGGAAATCTAAAGTCCATAATTAGAAAAGAAAGATAATAAATTATTAAGTTTTGCATTGGTAAATTGATTGAAAAATATAAGGGTGAGATATATATGGCATAAAAATTCATCTATAGAGAAGTTATGGATGAAATGTTTGAGATATTTGAATACTATTTACACTCAAAACTTATTAAAGCAACTTATTATCCAAAGGATGATATTATGATACCTCTTGATATAGGTAGCATAATGTATATGGCACTGATTTCACTTGAACTTCATAAAGTATAATTTTAAAATAAAAGGAATTGATTGAAACTCTAAAGATAAAATTAGAGATTGATACAATTGAATCAATTGGATCATCTCTGAAAACAATATTTCATTCTCCATGCAATATTGACATTCCAAGTTCATCTAATTCGAGAAATTATTACGATGCTGTAAGTGAATGTTCAGAGGAAAAAGGACAATATTGATATTATAATAAAACTATATTGAATTAAGTATATAATCTAGAGGACAAAGCCAAAGAGGAAGAAGTTCAGGCTATTCATGCACATGAACCTGAAGCCAAAATTCAAGTAGATCTTGAAGATACAAAAATTGAATATCTAGAGAATAAAAATAAAGATGAAGGAGAACTCAAAGCAAAATTCAAGCAAGAGGATGAACCCAAGATATAAAATTATGAAGAATATTCTAGAGGAGCAGATGTTCATGAATAGTGCAAGGTCACTCAAAGAATGAAGATAAATATGAAGACCAAGATTGAAGACTAAAGTCTTCAATAACAAAATACAGGGGGGTGTTCAGATATATTATATTCTTTGGTACATACAAATGTACCCCTATGGTACCTTCATCGTACAATTATAACTATGTAGTAAATTAGGATTGAAATTCACAAGTATCATGTAAGAGTGCAATGTGTAATAAATCCACAAGTGTCATGTAAGTTAGAGTGCAAGTGTAGATTGAGATAATATGCACAACTGTCATGTATTTAAATGTACAAATATGTAATGTGAGGTTGTGCATAAGTGTATTCTATTAGGAGTGCATGTCGAAGTGTAAAAGTCATGTTTATGTGTGTAAATGTATTAGGATCAAGTGTCCATGTAAAATAAAGTGAAGAGTCTTGTATGCAAGTGGCAAGATGATAAGCCAAGAGTCATGAGACTTATCATATGGAGAGTAATAGTCAAGTATGTGAATATTCACAATAATATGGCTATATTATGGATTTAATACATGGTAATCAAAGAAGAAGAAGAAGAAGAAGGATAAACAAAGTATACTTTTTTTAAGAGATCTAGTTCATAATAAAGCTTGTATACAATTTTTGAGCAAATAATATTGTAATTTTTCTTTATGCATAGTTCATGAATGACATAGGCTATTTAAATTCATATTTTATTATATAAATGAATGTTATTTTCTTTATTATATAGGCCTTGATATACATATTAATTTGCTCATATATTATTCTACTCATAATATTATTATTTTGACCTTTAATACTATGGATATTTTGTATTGGGAAATGTGATGTTTTGTGGTAGTAAGGCTTAAAAGGCCATCACTTCTACTCCCTTGACCCCCAACATAGGTGGTGACCAATATTAGCATCCAAGGCACAAAATTAAGCATGGACACAGTGGCAAAGAGAGACTATAATTTCTACTAGCACAAAGGGTGAAGACATTCAAAGATATTGCGACATTGTATTTGCCATGACTCATGACATATTTTGTAATTTGCACCTTTTTTATACTATAAGCAATATAGAGGTGATGCACCAAAGAATTAAAAAGACCCCTAATTTTTGACTAGTAAGTGGCAATTGCACATGAGAAACATCACCTTTAGCTAGTGAATACACCAATCAAAACACACTACCAAGAATAGAGATAGGTTAAGATGAGGATAGAGCAAAACTAGTCATGGCTTCCATTCACATGTTTAAGTGATTACAATACAATGAGACCCAAAGGGCCCGATGATCCCTAGTTAGGATAAAATGTTTAGGCTCCCCTTGTTATAGTATGAAATAAGGGTGAAATGAAGAGTATACAAGGCCAAGTGTTGGGCACAAACAAATGGCTTTCAATGCCTTTTATAATAAAATAAAGCATATTTATAGGTAGAGAAGAGGGTGTCTTCCCTCCAATTCTATATAGAAGGTCTATAGTTATCTCCTATCTCTACAACCAATAAATAATTCTAAAACTTACATGCTAGTAGCTTTGAGGTCTCTAGATCTAGGGCCATAAATATTGGAAACTTTTAGACCTTCAGATGATCGATGTGACTTATTGGGCTCTCTATTTTTACATCGAAGAAGCTACACCATAACTCTTTCATCACACTTCTAGGGTGTGTCACTCTACTAACATAGTGGACATGGCTTCCCTAACTAGTTCAAGTTGATAGGGTAGACTCATGCATATGGTTTATGGTGGTCATGACTAGGATGTGATTGTCTCTAATAGGATTGGCCATAAAATTTAAGCTTTGTGGCCACCATAAAATTTCTTCCTTAAAATCTCTTTCACCTAATCATATTTTGCATGTGTGGATTCCATGTATCTTTGGATGGGGTGGAACTTCCTTCAACCAATAGTGATCCTTCTTCTTAAATAATTGGTTCTTTCCTTCTTTGGGATCTTGTCTAGTCACCAAGTACCTTGCTTTAGCTTTGACTGAAGCTTTCCTCTTTTTCTGGTGCTTTCCTAAGTCAAAAATACCATGGGTGATTGGATTAAAATCAATGGTTTTTAGGCCTTGGCATACTTATTTTGGATGGATCTGGGTGGTCATAAAGTACTATTCATAGATAGAAGATCTAATGGCTGGTGTGGATTTTAGTTTTCCCACTTCTTCTCTTAAGGCTCTTTTGTTCTAACTAAAGGTAGGAATCACCTTTCAATAGTGTAGCCTTGGCTAGTCCTACTTTTTACTAGTCTAGCTTAGAGTGAAGAGGGGCTACAAGGAAAATTTCCCTACACTAAACAATGCCAATGTCAAATGTGCAACCACTATGGTAATCTTTGGCGATATTTGTTTCTTGGTATTATATTTCTAAGGGTCCAAGGTGCTTATTTCTACTACTACCTCCCCCAAAAAAAATTACCCTTTTTATCCTTTAAGGTGTTTCTTGTCCTATGTGACCATCTCTTATAGATTTGGTCATTGTATTATCTCATACATCATTTTTTACCATGCTAGAATTTACTTATCTAAATATCCCATATTTTGGATAGCCCTTAGTCTTTGATGATTAAGTTTGATATCAAGATCAAAACCATATTTTACCTTAGGGTAGAAGATATACCACTTTGAGGGTAGTCATACTAGCTTTAGATATCATTTTTATAACACCTATTACTTTCAAAAATGACAAGGGTTATCTCTTTGTCTAGGTTAGGCTACTACTAAACTTTGTACCTCTTCTAATGAGCAAAGAAGGTATCCAAATTCTTGTCTATGAGGATTTTTTTGAAAATATTTTTTGGGTCATAGGACCATTGGTCTCTTAGCTTCTTGAGACTCATTTTCTTAATTTTTTCCTCTACAACCATATTATCATGTATTATAGGAGTTATCTTCATGATTCATTTGCTTAAATAGATAGAAGGTGGTCTTATTTTAACCTTTGAAATACTTTAGGCCTACATAATCAAGTTTCTTGACATACTCAATATTGAATATGTAGTTTTGTACACTTGTAGGCAACTCAAAGGGCATGGATAAAAATTCATAGAGGTGGATAAAGGATTTGATCCTTCCTAAATAAAAAATTTCCCAAGGTCAATTCCCCTCTATTAGCATCTTCCGTACCTCATCTATCAATATTGGTATTCTATTCCTAAATGATTTTACTGTCACTTCATATAATTCATTGTAGAAGAGTAATGAAAATTTTTCTTCTCATTAGGGCATATATATGTACTTTACTTTGCTCAAGGTTTTTTTGGCCTTTCCCACTTAATCTAGATGGAGGGTAGTGAACTAGCTTTTCTTATATTATAGGATCAACTAGATTAGGTAAGAAGTATATATAAATTTATTTTTCATCCTTGAAGTCCCTTAGCTAACTTTCCACTTGCTTAGAAATATATTGGGTATAGTCAATCATATGGAAATACTCTAGGTAGGTTTGTACTACATGGGTATATTTAATCATATAGGAATACTCTAGAAATGTTTGTATTACATGCAATAAGTAAATATGTTCTTTGTACACCATCTTATCATTTTTCACTAAGGATGGTGACAATCCCTAAAAGTACTATTTGTATGTCATGTTTAAATTGGTCTAATTCTAGTATGACACTAAAGTTGAATAACAAGTTAATATTTTTTAGGCAAGGGATTAGGAAACTATGCAAATAGGCATTAGACTACTTATAATAAAAATATCTTTATGTCATAGTATTATAGGATATCCATATTACAAAGTCGTTTCTAGCCTTCAACATGCTCCTTATGACTCCCATCCATATATAAAAGCAGCTTTAAACAATTCAATAAGTCTAAATATCATAGAATTTGGGTCATACATCTCAAATGTTGTCTCTATAAGTTTCAGGAAATCCCCTACTTGAATAAATTTTATCACTAGGTCATATGTCCAAGCCTAACTCATATTCTAGGAGTTAGTTTGGGGGCCAATGTTGAATCTCCTTAGTGCCTCCTTCATCACTTCCCCAATGGAATGGGTGTATGTATCCTCTACCACTTTCCAATATGGGTCCTAAAATTGTTCCTAGGGGCTTTTGGAGGGTATGAATTCTTGTCTCTTGTCTCTTTCTCCTTTGCTTCTTGTGGTCATATCCCTCTAATAGTCCTACCTCTTCTAATGGTCTAGCCTCCATAGTGATGACTACTATGGGTGGAAGTGGCATGAAAATGGGTGGAATGACAAAAGTGGAAGATGAAAATATTTAGAGCTTCTAGCAGTAAAGGGCTAACAAAGGTAGATGAGGTATCCACAATGAGAAATGGGAAGAAAATAGGTAAAAATATATTAAAATATGGTAAATTTTGCCTTTTTAGGCTTAAAGTGATTCACTTAAAAATGTAAGTGATTCACTCTTTGAAGGTAATCAATTATTTCTTGGGCAAGGGAGCAATTTGCTTGTGCAAGAGGACAATTTTTTCAATTATAAATTCAAGCAATTCATTTGATGAGGTGAGTGATTCACATGAAAAGAGGGTGATTTACCCAATTTGGGAAAAGTGTTCCCTTAAAGATAATCAATATGCTAGTTGTATTGGAAAATTTTGCTCAATATTTAGGACTTGATATTTTTTGGAAAAAGTTCTTATTTATCCTCAAGAAATTTTCTCGGTTACTAGTAGGGAGCTCCCATGGAACTGCAACTGACTTGACCTTCAACACTCAAAGGAACATGCATTTGGATCAAGGTATAGTTTTTTGGTTTTAAGCATGGTTTGATCTTAGATTTTTTCTATTTAGAGAGTACACAATACAAATTGAGCTCCCCCCTAAGGGTTTAATAGACCATAGGTAGCACATTTGTTGTCTATGCTTAGGAAAACTTTGTTTGGGTAGGATGGTTGGTGTTATAATTTCCCAAGAATAGATATGCAAAGCATTACAAGAACTATGAAGAGAAGAGTAGAACTGATTGATTATTCCATGGGATCAACTTTGTATAAATAGCAAAGTTGATCAATGTGAGTCGTTGGATTACAACAACTCAACAAATCTGAACTAGTCTAAACTGAGAGTTCACCTGACTCATGGAAGAGTGGTAACTCAAGTAAGACTATCCTAGTAGAACTTAAGAGAACAAATATTTATTCTAACACCCCCCTTAAGTGATACTAGGGGTGAATGTAACAACAGGAGATGAGTCCCGACAACAAGGCCTGATGAGGTACTCATGTACAATGAACTCTTATAGAAGAGATGGTAAAAAAACCACATGGAAAAAACCATCTTTCAAGAAGAAGAAGAAGAGGCATGTCTTCGGATGGCGAAGATTGTCCTCTATTGAACAACAAAAAATGAGTCCCGACAATATGGCCTTATTAGGTACTCATGTACAATGTACTTACATATAGGAGAGATGGTGAAAAAACCACATGGGAAAAACCATCTTCCAAGAAGAAAAAGAACAATAAGAAGAAGAGAGAGGTGAAAACCTCTGTGCACCCTTCTAATGCAACTGCTTAACCCCAAGTTTCTCTCGCAACTAAATGTAACATGGAGAAGGAAAGGATTTGGTGAAGATGTCTACAATTTGATTTTCTGTGGGAATGTACTCCAAGTTTAGATCCCCTTGCTGAATATGTTGCCGAATGAAGTGCATGTGAATCTCAATGTGCTTGGTGCACTGATGCTCAACTGGATTGTGGGCAATATGAATTGTGCTCTGATTGTCACACCAAAGGGTAATGGGTTGGTCATGGAAAAAACCAAATTCCCTTAGTATCTGATGAAGCCAAAGAGCTTCCTGACTGGCCAAAATTGTTGCCCTGTATTCTGCTTCTGTAGATGATAATGCTACTGCTTGTTGTTTTTTGCATGACCAAGCAATAGGTGAAGAACCAAGACAAAAAACATAGCCAGAAGTGGAACATCTATCTTCAACTGAACCTGCCCAATCAGAATCTATGTAACCAATGATATCCATGGATCCTCCCTCATATAAGAGCCCAAAGTGAGTAGTTCCTTGCAAGTAGCGGAGGATTCTTTTTGTTGCTTGCCAATGGCTGAAATGAGGTTGATGTGAGAATCTAGATATTAAGCCAACAACATATGAAATATATGGGTGAGTATGAGTGAGGTATAATAGACTTCCTACAAGTTGTCTGTAGAGAGTAGCATCACATAGAGGGGATTTGCAGGAAGTACTTAGAGTGACTCCAGACTGAAAAGGTGTGGAAGAAGGCTTACAATCAGTCATCTTAAACCGTTGAAGAAGGTCTAGAGTATATTTCTATTGACATAATGAAATTCCTGCATCTATTTGAGTTATCTGAATCCCAAGGAAGTAATGAGCTAAACCCAGATCAACCATCTCAAATTTCTTAGAAAGGGAGTCTTTGATAGTCTGGATGTGAGAAATGTCACTACCAGTGAGTAGTAGATCATCAACATAGAGAACAAGTATGGTGATGTTTTCTTCATCTCTCCAAATGTAGACTGTTGCATCAGACTCACAATGAGAAAATCCTGAGGAAAGAAGGAAGGAGTCCATTTTTTCATACCAAGCTCTAGGAGCTTGTTTGAGACCATAGAGAGATTTTCTTAGTCTACAAACAAGGGAGGAGTCTTGAGTGAATCCAGCAGGTTGTTCCATGAATATTTCCTCTTTTAAGTCACCATGTAAGAAAGCACTTTTAACATCCATCTGAAAAATAGGCCACTTTTGGGAAGCAGCAAGTGCAAGTACCAGCCTAACAGAATCCATTTTTGCAACTGGTGCAAAGGTTTCAGAATAATCAATGCCTTCAATTTGTGAGAAACCTTTAGCTACCAAGCGAGCTTTGTGTTTGTCAATTTTTCCATCAGGTCCATACTTAGTTCTGTAAATCCATTTACAGTGAACCAATTTTCTTCCTTTAGGTAGAGGGACTAGATCCCAAGTTTTGTTTTTGATTAAGGAAGAAAATTCATTCTCCATGGCATCATCCCATTATTTTATACCAGTTGCTTCTTTGAAGGATTGAGGATCTATGGAAATGGACTGACAGACAAGACCAGAACCCATGGAGTTGCTTAATCTGGATGATGGAAGATTTTGGATGTAAGGAGTGGCCTCTTGAACTATGGTGCGGGCCCATTTTGGCATTGTGGAAGGAGTAATGGGTGTGGCAGGACTTTGAGTTGGAGTTTGGAGTATAGGATCCTCATTTTGGTCATTTATCTCAAGGATGGGATCTTCATTATATTGAGGCTCAAATATTGGAGATGGCTCAAGAGAATTAATGTTGGAAGAGGATGATTGAGGATCTTTATGAGGGAATGTTTCATCAAATTGAACATTTCTATGAAAAAATACCTCATGAGTTGTGGGATCAAGGAGCCTGTAGGCTTTCATTTCCTCACAATAACCAACAAAGATGAGTTGCTTGCTTTTCTTGTCTAGAGCCTTCCTCTTCTTCTTTGGGATATGTGCCCAAGCAGTACACCCAAAAACTTTGAAGAAAGAGACATCAGGTTTTGAGCCAGTCCATGCTTCCTCAGGAGTCAAATGGCCAAGAGCTTTATGAGGTGTGCGGTTTTGAATATAATTTGCATAGTTAATTGCCTCAGCCCAAAAAACTATTGGAAGATCTCTTGAGTGGAGCATACAGTTTGCCATTTCCTTTAAAGTTCTATTTTTCCTTTCTGCAATGCCATTTTGTTATGGATTATGGGAGACTGAATGTTGATGAATTATGCCATGAGTTGAGAGAAATATGGAGAACTCATTACTGAAGTATTCCCCCCATTATCTGTACGAATTTGCTTGATTTTGCAAGTGGCTTGATTTTCAACTAAGGCTTTGAAGATTTTGAAGTGGGATAGAACATCACTTTTATATTTTAGAAAGTAGACCCAAGTTCTTCTTGAGAAATCATCAATGAAGGTTAAGGTATATTTTTCTCCTTTGAAAGAAGGCTCTGGGAAGACCATCAAGTCACTATGGATTAACTCTAGAGGGGATGAGGCTCTTTGAGAACCACTTGGGTGAAAAGGATCTTGATGTTGCTTTCCAAGAGCACATCCAGGACATACTCCATCAATAGAAGAGACTTTTGGCAACCCTGTTACCATTTCATGAGTATTCAACTCCTTTAGATAGCTATAACTGAGATGTCCAAACCTTTCATGCCAAATTTTGCTTTCAAGATCTCCATGTGCAACAAAATAGGAGGCCCCATCTGAATTTTTGAATCCCTTGAAGTGAAATAGGTGAGTGTTATGATCAATATCTCCTTTTGCTATGAGAGAGTGTGGTTCTTGAAAGTCTCTTATCTCAACTCCTATTGGTGAAAATAGAATTGTTTTACCCTTTGTAGAAGTACAAATATGATAGATGGAGAGGAGATTTGTAGCTATATTTGGGACATAGAGAACATTATTGATATAACCACCATCAATGGATATGTCACCTTTTCCTTTGACTGGGATAAAGGATGAGTCACCAACTTCTATGCTACAAGTTGAGCTTGAGGAGATTGAAGTGAATGACTCATGTGAGGAAGTCATATGATGAGTTGCTCCTGAATCTAGAACCCAGTATTTTGATGAAGTTTTTATAGCTTTACCTTGAACATTTAAGGCTTTTCCTATCTGCTTCTTAATATCTATCTTGTGATCCTTCATTGTTGCCTCTAGTTGTTGAAGTCTTTTCCAACATTTGTTCACAGAATGACCATCCTTTTTGCAATGTGTACAAGTTATAGGGCTTCTTTCTTTCTTTTTGAATTTTTCTTTAGTGGAGGTGGATGCTACTAATGCTTTTGAGGAAGAGGGAGAGATCTCATATTTTGCAAGTTTTGTTTCCTCTCTAGTTAGCCTATCACAAAACTCCTCTAAAGAGGGCATTTTAAAACTTGTACCAAGTGCATATTTTGTAGACAAAAAGGTGGTTGCAAAAATTTGAAATACTCCATTTAACTTAGAAAGAATAAGATAGATGCATTCTTCTTCTATTTTATTCTTGCCACTACCTTTTAATTGAGTGAGGACTTCTTTAAATTTGGTGAGAAAGTCAACAATATTGCTGAAGTCTTCAGGAGATAATGTTGTTAACTCTGCCTCTAGCTGCATTGACCTTATTTGATCCACTTTACCAAACAAGTTCTTTAGTTTCTTCCAACTCTCAAATGGAGTTTTACATTCTGAAATGTGAAACCATAAGCTTTCATTTACATTTGTGCTTATAATACCCATTGTTTCATACATCTTCCCTTTATGAACAAATATTTCATATTCCTTTTCAAATTCAGGTTGCTTCTCTTCTAGCAAGTGTGTGAGCCCTTTTTGAGAAATGAGATTTAATATTTTTGGTTTCCATGTGTGATAGTTATGAGGGGTGAGTGGGTCAATTGTATTCATTTTTCCAAATAAAATTGTAGAGAACCAATATTCCCCCTTTAACTGCAAGAATTTTTAGAGAATTCAATGATGCACCCCTTTATCAATTAGGACATACAGAAACATCTGTTGAATGAAGGTAGTAGAAGCCAGACCTTTATACCAATCTCTTCAATTTACCCACCCTTACGTGAGGGAAACTATAAGTAAATGAGGAGAGTGATACGTGGAACATAGGCTATTTGAAGCAAGAATAATCTGCCAGACCTTTATACCGAATCTTCTCAATGACCCGCCCTTACGTGAGGGAAACTATAAGTTAATGAGAAGAACGATACGTGGAACATAGGTGATTATTAAAATATTTGGGCCAAATTTTTATTTGTTTTGAATGTTTGTCTGCTTGAAATGTTCAAATGTTCAAGTGTGTTTAGAAAAAAACCATAGATTTGTAAGTAGAACAAGCAACAACTTCATGTGGCCAAAAATAATGCCACAGAAAGACTCCACCACCAAAGTGTCCTCCAATATCTGCCTTCTCATGGAATGCAATAGTAGCAAAAAAGTGAACCTTTTGAACAAATCCAAAGACCATAAAGAGATGTGCAAGGAGCAGCACTAACAACCCCCCTGAAGTCTTCAAAAATAGGTGCAAGAAGTAGCACCAAAAACCCCCCCAAAAAAATATTATTTATGAGTTTACAAGGAGACCCATCACTATAATGGCCTTTACACAGTAGGCAGATTAGTGAGAGGGGCTCAAAAATGGGAGTTTTTTTTTACAAAGCTCTTTTGAAAAAATTTACAAATGATATCTAAGTAACATCAAAAGAGTGTTCTTGTTAAAAAACAAGGCAACTTCCTTCGATTGAGACACAGGCAACTTCCTTTGGGCATCAATATTTTGAAACCTGCACATTCAATACTAAAGCAAAGTTGGAAAAAATATTGTTAGAGTACTCCCTTATTCAAATGTTGAAAGCAACACATGTTTGTTGTATTGATTGCACCATGAGCTTGGAATGCGTATTCTGGCTACGTTGAAAGGAAATGCAGACGTCTTTGACACGTCGATGCTTCAGTAAGTTCTCATATTTGATGATGAAAGGCACCTTCAACAAACTCCAAAACTCTATAGCTCCAAACACCAATACCAAAAGTGATGCAGTCATCGAGGCACTTTTCAAAAAAACCAAGCTTTCATCCAATCGTAGTAGTTTTGGAACGTCTCAAGTGCAGGAAATCATAGTGATTGCGACATTAGAGTGCAAGCTTCGCAATGGAAAGAATGCAGTCTTTGAGGCACATTTTAAGAAACACTAAAAAATGTTGTCTCGCTGTCCAAGCTCTCATCCAATCATAGTAGTTCTGGAACGTCATCAAGGTGTAGGAAGTAATGGCGTACGTGACATTAGAGTGCAAGCTTTGCAATGGAAAGACAAATGAATGTTATGGTCTTTCTTATAGAAAAAAAGGATTCTCCAGCTTTAAAAATCGCCAAGTGAGGTGATCTCCACACAACTTTCAAAATTCAAAATGAAGCTGGCAGATGCCAAATATCGGAGCTCGTGAAGCCAAAGTGAAGTAAACTTCATGAAGGAGTAGCGATTAAAATCACTTTCTGCTTGCGAACTCGACTTTGCCCTATTTTCTCTCGAAGTGGAGCACGTCGGATGTCGAGAAGGGAACAACGATCACTAAAAATCTGGAACAATGACTATTAGATGTGACGTGCTTCCACTAAATGCATACGAACTCCAATAGGGAGTTAAAGCAACGAATATAGGATAGCGTAGAGGTCGACACATGGTCGATGGCCAGTTATAATGCCAACAAAGGCTTCGTACGTCTCAACAATGAAGACGTAAAGCCTCTAGGAAAATATCCATCGAGCTGCACGAGGGGAGACTTTGAGAGGCGCAGTCTCTCTCGGAGAGAGGAGACGAAGCAATGGTGGGCATCGATTCTACAAAATATGGCCTGAGAGGGTTCTGAAATGTCGCAAAAAAAAATATTAAAAAAATATTTGAGGCCAAGATTGTGTTAGCAATTTTGGCCAAAAAAATATCTAAGCATCACATACAGTAGTGAAATTTCTTCTTTATCATCTGCAGATAATAACATTCAGTAGAAACCCTTTTACATAATATTTAAAAAATTTATAATTCTGTTTAGAAAGAACTATATATAAAACAAAATCTTGTAGACTTGTAACAAATGCAGTGAGAAGTCTACAAGAGATACAATGAACCAACTCCTAGAAACTCCAAGAGAGAATGCTAGCAAAATCTATCCTGCTCTGGTACCATGTTAGAATTTCCCAAGAATAGACATGCAAAGCATTACAAGAACTATGAAGAGAAGAGTAGAACTGATTGATTATTCCATGGGATCAACTTTGTATAAATAGCAAAGTTGATCAATGTGAGTCGTTGGATTACAACAACTCAACAAATCTGAACTAGTCTAAACTGAGAGTTCACCTGACTCATGGAAGAGTGGTAACTCAAGTAAGACTATCCTAGTAGAACTTAAGAGAACAAATATTTATTCTAACAGTTTGCCTACTAAGGGCCACTTTGTTTGCCCTTGTGGTTAGTGCAAGGTCAATAGTCAAAGAAGATGGTATGCTCATTGATTGATTCATATTTTTTATAAAATACAATATTCCATCAAACCTGATGTAACACCATTTTGAAGAAAAATAAAGTAAAATCTAGAAGAGAAATAAAAAAAGAAATAAAATGATGAGGATAAAATCAAGAATAGAAAAAAGGGTAAATACTTATCAAATTAATAGTTGGTACTATATACATAGGCATTCTTTTGGTTAAGAATTTTTGTTATACTAGGTGAAATGATTCTCATTCATGGAGTATATTCCAGAGGAATTTGGGCTTGCAATTTTAGCAATCTAGTTAGTTTTGCTCCATAATAAATCAAACTTTTGATGGGCTCATGGTTTTTCATGATCCTCATCCCATTTGTATACAAGGTCTCCTTCTATATAATCTACTTTTATTTTTCCTTTGTCAAACTATTTCTTGATGGAATTTAATTATTGAGCAATCTTATAAAGGATTTTCTCTCTCTTCTCCTCTAGGGCTAGCAATGCATTCAATCTTGCTTGCATGGGCTCAATGTTGGTATTATAGTTCATGTTGTTACAACATTTGGAGGGAAGGTATATAAATGTTAATTGATAGCACATCCTCCTTGTCATGTACCAACTTGTAGGGGGGTGATCCTATAAATATTTTTAGTATTACCTAATCTACCCATAATGGTTTGCATAATTTTTTATGCTAATATCTTTGTGATTCTAAATAATCCTCTTCAATATTCTCATGATTTTCTTGTTGGTAAATTTATCCAAATTATTTTCTTGAGGATAATAATTGGAAAACATTTTTTGTAGGTACCCATATTCAAGGGTGAAAATTATCACTTTAGCCCCTTTGAAATAGGTAGCATCATCTATGACAATAAAAAAAGGGTCCTAAAACTAGTAATGATCTCTTCAAGTAGTTGTACCACTATTTATTAATTGGCTACTTTGGTTGGGACCACTTCGACCTACTTGGTGAAGTAATATGTGGTGGTAAGGATCCATAGATGGTCAATTATTTACAATGGGTTGATCTTGCCTATGAAATTGATACCTCGTTATTAGAATGGTTTAGTCACAACAATTGGTTTTAAAGCATTGGAGCTTTTTTTTCATTCTCTAGAACATGCAGTAAGCTTTATAATTTTTGACCCATTGATAGTAGTCAATGAACAAGATGGGACAATAGTATCCAACCCTTAAAATTTTATGGGCTATTATGGGTGTAGATAAATTCCCTCCTTTGTTATGATACTATTTGATTATGGATCCTTGTCTATTTTTTCTATGCATCAAAGCATAAAGCTATCATAGCCCTTCTTGAAAAAGACATTGTCTAGCCATTGGTAGTGTGTCACCTTCAATCTAAACCTGGTCCTTTATTTTGCAAATAAACCTTTAAGGACCTATTTTATATCCATATACCATTTATCCATTTATTTCTCTAGTTTTTATCTATTTCTTTGATTAGAGCAACTTGTTTTTTTAATATTGTCATTGCTAGTATTTAACACAAATTTCTACCCTTGATTAGCTTGGTAGGATTGATTTTAATGTCAAGATCTTGTATATTATTGATTTTTCTAGCCATATTATAGTGAACCAAACAATGGGGTGTAGTACAAATATAGTAGTATTTCTCTATGAGAGATAATACCTAAACTTATTTAGGGATTTCATGATGGTAAATACCTAGATTAACTATGAGAGTTAATCTAGGTATAACTTTCCTTATAGTTATGAAGGCCTTGAATTAAGAAGGATATAAGGTGTCCTTCAACTTGGTAATTTTTGAGCTAGGATAGTCATGATACTCTCATATATTCCAAACACATACATTTTTAATTCTCTAGAGAAATTAGGGTTGATTAGAATAGGAGCCTCAATGATGGCATCTTTCAGATCTTTAAATGCCTTCTTCTTCTCTTTGGTCCAATCTAAGGAGACATATTTTTTAAGCATTTTATGTATTGGTTTGACAATTTGATAAAATGTGGTATTAAATTTAGCTACAAATTGGATATACCCTAAGAATGGTTAGATCCCTTTGACTAATTAAGGTAATGATATATCTTGATTGGATTTGATTCTATAAGGATTTTTGTCTACACCTCTTTATGATACTATATGACCCAAAAACATTATCCTCCTAGACCATGAATATAAATTTCTTGGGGTTTAAATAAATATAAAAAATTCTACGCCTCTAGAATATTAACTCTACATGTTTAATATGCTTATTTCTACTTTTAGAAAAGACTATCAAATCATCAAGATATATCAGGATAATCTCCCCCATTAGTCCTAAAGAATTTATGTCCATAGGCCTCTTAAAATTTTCTTTATCATTTGATATAGTGAAATATTTTCATTGATATATGAAGGTTCCTCATTTGCTAGTGAAATTCATATTATGTTGGTCTTCATACTTGATACAAATTTGAATATACTAAGAGAAACTATGTGTAAGTAACAACATTTATCATCCTACCACCTTTTGAAATATTTTATCAATGGTAGGCAATAGGTAGTGAACCTTAAATTATGCCCTTTCCAAATTCTAAAAATTGATGCATAGGTTGATATCTCATATTTATTGCATATTAGAACTAGATTAGCCACCCACATTGAATGCTTGATAGGAAATATAATTTGAGTCTGTAGGTGGTTAAGCAACTCTTTCTTCATTATTGCTTTTATTTTAAGGTTGATAAGCCTCCACCTTTATCAATTTTTTTTAGAATGAATATTTAAATTAATGGTGTTTTCTAAAATATTGTGTTCATATACCTTTATATATTTGTATGACCAAGAAATTATGTCCTTGCATTTACCATAAAGTTCCATGAAAATAGCATATTTCTATTAAGTATAGTATTTTTTAGCAATAGACTCTTCCATTCTACTACCTTGAACAAGTGATATTAGAAATTGTAGACATGGAAAATTGACCCACTTTTAGTGGGAAATCTTCCTTAGAGCCCCTAAGAGGTCCCTAACCCTTGCCCTAGGCAAGGGTAAGCCTCTTTTCCCCCTACCTTGCTTTTCTTTAGCCTTTTAGCGAAATCATGCCTCGGTTACGATGGGGCACGACTTCGCAGAAGCGATATCGCACCCCATCGGCATGGGGTGCGACTTCGCTATTTTTAGGGTTTTAATTTATTAAAACCTGGGTTTAACCTTTTTAGCGTGCTTGGCATCGGCTTGTGTTTGTTTTCTCGCTTCTTTCACCCTGATTTTTATCTATAAAAGGAGGGGTTAATCCCACTCTTAGATAGAGACAAGCGATCGATCTTGGAAATTAATTAAGCTCAAAATTCTTATGATTAATTAGTGCTCGCATTCTTACTTTCGCTCTACTTCCTATTTCTTCTACAAGCTAACCCCAAAGTGCGAATTTTAGATTTGATCTTCTACTACATTGATTTGGATTATTATGTGGTTTGGTGGATTCATGTTGTAGTTTGAAAGGAAAGAGAGTGCCCATTTTGGATACCTCGATCTCTTTTTACTACTTCTACATCATCCATCAGGTTGTGCACACTTTATTTCCTACATTTATTTATGCTCTACATTTATCTTTTATTTTTCATGTCTCTAAAGTGAAATCGTGCCCTATCCCAGTGAGGCGCGACTTTGCTAACCCTAATTTAGGATTTTTGCTCACAGAAGTGAGATCGCGCCCCATTCTAATGGAGCATGACTTCACCTATAGCATTATCATACCCACCATCTATGAGGTATGATTTTTCCTAGGATTGAACTAGGGGTATCTATCAGATTTTGATTGCATGAGTAGTTTCTAAATTGTATTTAGGGCATGATAGCATAATCTATTTTCTACTTCTCTACTATTGCATTGTTATTTTATGATTAATTATCCAAAGGTCAATTTTCGCTTTTGTTTCCAAAGGTCATCTAAAAGGACCTAGGGGGCTTGACTATTGCACCTCCAAGCATTGTTGTACAATGGCCTAAGTAGGCCCCCTAATGCTAATCCCATTTTCAAGTGTTTCATAAGTTATCTTGCAGAAATAGGTATTTTTGATATCATTGGACAAGAGGCAAAAAAAGCTAAGTCAACCATCGGTCAAGATAAGTGCTCTAATTATTTTATTGGTTGAAGATCTGATCTGATTATTGATTCTTAGGCATATGAAAGTGAAAAGCATATAGTGTGCATCTAGGGTTAATATTGTGCATTTATCTTGTGCCCTTGCTTTAAAGGTTTTATGGATAAAACCCTAGGTTAGCAAGCATTCAAAGAAAGAATCATATTAGGTTAGCTCTTGTATTCTTGCATTCTAATTTCTGCATTGTCCTTTATCTTTCATAGCATAGATCTAGAAAGGCCAAACTTAGGTGATTGCTTGAAACTGAATACATCAAACTATCCCAAAATCCTTGAGGACTTGGAGTGAGTCCTAAAACCATTCCTAGTGAACCCTTCCCCCTAGCACCGAGTGTAGAGAACAACACAACCCCCATGGTTCACCCCATAAGGCTTTCTATCTCTTATAGATCCAACATTTTTGGGAATTGTACATGGTAGGGTAGTTTTCCCCCTCTACATATTTGGTGAACCCAATGTGAACACCTCATTTATTTTAAACTTTAAACAAGATCATTAATTCTATTTGAAAATTCTTAAAAGAAATTAAAATCTGTGTGTTAGTGTTTTCCCCTAACTATTTTCACTACTTCTAAAATGGCTCCTTTCCTTAGAAGTCAGAGGAAACAATTAGAATCTGATTATGTTCCTTTGGAAGATGACCAGATTGATAGGGAAGACCCTAATGTAGGTCTAGAAGAGCAAGAAGAGGTAGATATGGAAACTAAAACTAATCTTGATCCTTATGTTGGACCCAATGGTAGCTTTGTCTTCTCATCATTTGATCATATTTGGGAATTCATGAAAGCTCATAAGGAGAAGCTATTGGAATATGTAGAATGAGAAGCTCATCTTGAAAAAGAGGATGCTACTCCTTCTCCTCCCATTAGGTCTCCTATGCTTAATCATGATAATCCCACATCTCAACCTGTGCATCTTAGTAATCTGAAGAACCAAGTGACTTGTGCTACTACTAATACCACCAACATTGGATGGAATCCACCCATTCCTCCAACTAGTAGTGGCACCCAAAATTACTTTCAATTTCCTCCTTTATCTTCTAATGTCAACACTATTGCTTCTGTTCCACCACAAGTTAATCTTCCATTCTCACAAGGCACCACATATAACAACAACCTTCTCATGTCCAACTTAAGTCAAGGGAATATGGGAAACACACATAATTCAAAAATGCAGAATTTGGCAAATATAGTGAATCAGTTGGTTTCAAGGATGGATATGATTCAGCCTTCAAGATTTACATACAATTATAAGGAAATGTGTAGTCAACCATTGGATCCTATTGTTGTTGCTAGACCTTATCCCAAGCATTTTTCTATGCCAGTTTTACCAATCTATAAAGGGATAGAAGATCCAATAGAGCATCTAAGGGGATTCAGAATAGCTTACCATGATCTTGTTTATGATGATATGCTTCTATTGAAAATATTTCCAAAGAGTCTTGTTGGAGTTGCATTGGAATGGTATTATCGGTTGCCCAACTATTCTTTAAAGAGCTTTGAAAAGACTACAAAAATGTTTGTTCATCAATTTAGTGCTTATATTGAAAAGGAAGTGACAATGAGAGACCTATATGATTTAAAGCAAAGTAAAGAAGAAAGTTTTTCAGAATTCTTAGCTCGTTGGAGAAGTTTAGTTGGTCGATTAAGATAGCCTGTGTCTCAGAAAGATATGCTTGATATATTCATTAGTAATTTACAAGAACAGATATCGTATGCACTAGAAACTACTACTGTTACATCTCTTGATCAAGCAATTGAGTTAGCCAGAAAAGTGGAACAAGCTCTCATTAGGAGAGGTCAACTTAAGAATAAAGAAGAAAAGTCTACTAAGTCTCAACATAAGAATAAGCATACAAGAGGTAATAATGATAGTAGGCCTGTTAATAATGTCACCAATAGCCTACAAAATATTGTACTTCAGAAACCTCCTCAAAGGAATTTTACCAGACTTAATATACCTATGGAAGCAGTTTTGAAGCAATTGCTAGAAGCTAAGGCAATTGAATTACCTCCTATAAGACAACCAGATACTACAACTCATTGGTATAAGGTAGGTCAATATTGCACATATCACAGAGTAGAAGGACACTGGACAAATTCTTGTAAGAAGTTGAAGCATGTGGTTCAAGATTTGATTGATGCAGGATGCATTGATTTAAGAAATTCCTAAACTTCAAGTAATCAGGCTCCTATTCAACAAACCCCAACAACAAATCAAGATATGGGGATATTCAAGGATCCATTACCAAAGCATGATCAACAAGCAGCCAACCAAGTGGCTCATCAAGATGATTCCCTACGTCATAGTAATGTGGTTGGTATGGTTGGGGTAACTACAAGGAAACAAGCTCAGAATCAGCAAGGATAGAGTTCAACACCGTAGCCTAGTTCAGTTTTAAAGGAGAATCAGAGAAAATATTTAGCTACAAGAATTCCACCTATAGTGTTGAGACCACAGTCACAGATTTCATACGATCTTCAGAAGTAGTTAGCTAATACTCCAACAAAAATATCAGTCTTAGAGCTTTTGTAGACTTCTCCTGATCATCGAAATGCTTTAATGGAATTTTTAAAACAACAATCTGTTTCTCCAGATGTCACCCTTGATGCCATAGTTGATGCCATAGGTTCTTTTGGGATACATCATGTCTCATTCTCAGATGATGATAAACCTTCCTCAAACTTACATGGAGATTCATCACTTTACATCACTACACTTATTGGGGATACCCTTATCAAACGAGTTTTGATTGATAATGGCTCATCCCTCAATTTGTGTACATATCAATTCTTTCAAAAATTTGGGTTAAAAGAGGAAGATTTAACAAAATCTGATATCCTTATTAAAGCTTTCAACAACAAGTCCCAAGAGGCCTGTGGTGTCATATCTCTTCCATTAAAAGTGGGGCCTCAAATATTGGATACTTTGTTTTACATGGTGTCTTGTCCTACATCTTTTAATCTTCTTCTTGGATGACCTTGGATTCATGCAATGAAGGTCATCCCTTCTACTTTTCATCAATGTCTCAAATTTGAATTCAAGAATCAAGTTATCACCATTCTAGGTGATCCTCGACCATTTGAATTCTATTCAAATATAGAGTTAGCTCAATCTGAATCTTACTCTTGTCCTTCTATTTCTTCAACAAATCCTCCATGTTCCTCATCTCAAATTTTAGAGCATCTTCAAAATTTAAAAGTGAGTGAGGAACGTCAACCCTATTCTTCATCCTTGGATCATGATAATCAGTTTCTTCAAGAGCCTCTTCTAGATCTCACCAAGCTACCACCATCACCTCGAACTATGGGTTTACCTCATAAGAAGGGTGATGTTGTACATGTTGGCACATGTACCTTTGTCTTTGGAGGGACTACCTTCGAAGAAAATATTCATGGTAGCAACCCATCTCCTAGCGAGCGCTCTTTCGCTCAATGTTATCTCACTAATGATTATCCCCTTCCTAAGTAGATCCTATCTAGTATGGGATATGCAGGTAAAGGATTGGGACCACAACAGAAAGGTATTCAAGAACCTTTGGATGTTGAGATTTGGCCTAGGAGATGTGGTATAGGTTTTATACCTAATAAAAATCAACCTTTGCCTTTTGAGGAGGATGATCATCTTGTGACTTATGCAGAATATATAGAATATCAAAAGATGATAATAGATGAAAATAAAAGCATTAATCATGCTTCTCCTCCAAAGATAATGTCTTGCAATATGATTGATTCTGTTTGTTTTAAAGATGACATTGCTTCTATGCAAGAGAATGGTGGATCTTTATATAATGTTTGTTTTACTAAAAAGAATGGTGTTGTTAGAAGATGTATTGATTATCGTGCCATGGATGTCCAAATAAGGGCCTTGGAAGAACTTTCCTATGATTTTTATCATCGATAAAATGCACTCCTTGGGGATATCTTCGATCCGACACCTCATGGCACGCTAATTTATTTTAATAAGATGAATGGTGCATTTAGGTTTTGCATTGATTTCAATTCTATATAAAAAAAAATATTTCATGTAGTTGCATTTGCATTTCCATTGCATCCACCTGCTTGCTCATATTGCATTGTTGCTTGTCATCCTTGCATGATTGCTTGACATCTAAAGAACACCTTGCATGATTGCCTATCATAATTGCATTGTTGCTTGTTCATGACTGCTTGCTCATATAGATTTTTGGGGATTTTGTGACAATGGCATGTGATGATACCTAGTTAGGTCATAGCTCACATGCATTGCACTTCTCACTAGGACTCTGATGCCTAGAAAGATCCCCCTAGGGATTTCTCCCTTCTTTCTTCTTATAATTGCTTCTTCTCCTTCTCTCAATTTCTTTATCATGATAATGCTTTCACTCACAAAGTCTTCTTAAGATCCCTATCTGGGATAGCACTTGCATATCATTTATTTACATATTACACCCCACATGGGATACTTATACATCCTAGTAGGTATTACATCATCTACGATATTCTATCGGGTCATACTCTCTTTTGACTCAGTAGGCTCAACACCCCATTACAAGATAAGCTCCTTGGTCAATTTTAGTAGACCTCAACATACATCCTAGTGGGTAAATACCTCATAGCAATCAATAAGGGAGCAACCACCCATAGTGGGTCAGACTCCACACATATTTTTAACACTACTACAAGTGCTAAACCTATAGCGGGTCTAGCTCTATTCCTAAAATGATCTATGGTATCTAACTACACTGGTTCCTTGCAACCTACACTAGTTCCATGCTATGGGTCATCAGTTCTTCTCCTTTTTAGATGGTTGACCTTTGGATTTTTCTTCTTCTTCTTTTCTTCCTTCTTCTTCTTCTTCTTCTTCTCTCTCCTTTTCTCTTCTTCTTTCTTCTCCTCTTTATTTTGTTTCCTTCCTTTTATTGTCTTCTTCATATTTCTCCTTCTTCTTTTGCATCCATCCATTTTCATATAGTTTGCATTAAGATAGTTTGCATACATGAAAACATGAATTAAATAAAAACACATTAAACACAAATAAAACAATAAAAGTAACTATATATTACTCGAGAGAAAAAGAGTACATAGTCCTCATGTCAGGTTGGTGTACCACAATCTAGACTCGGTACACTCAACCTAGGGATGTACACCACAATCTAAAAATTGGTGCATCATCCTAATCCTTAGTCCTCTCTCTCCTAGCTATGAGAACCAACTCCCTCTAGTCCATCCTGAGGAGGAGGCAACCTAGGCTATGACACGGACTACCATGATACCGATGTCATCCATGATCGAGACCATGATCTACTCACTAACTACAAGGATGGAGGAAGTGGCATCCTATAACCTAGTGGGATAGCTATACAGTAAACTATCTCATAAAATATAGCCCACTAAAGGGCTATCTCCAACCTCTCTCCCATCCATCATAGCTCCACCTGAAGAAGCTGCACCATGCTACCTAGCTGCTCTCAATGATAGCCATCCCCTCTACCCTAGCTCTCTAGTGCTCTCCATATAGATGAGCCATATCTCCCTAGAGCCTATCAATCTCTACCCAAGTTAAGTCCCTCTCAGCCTCGATGGTGCTCAATGACCTCCATAACTCCTCTAGCCTCCTAGCCCTATCCACCTAGACCTGGGCCATCTAGCTCTATAGAGAGGCTACCTATGCTCATAGCTCCTCTATCTCCCTCCTCTCCTAGCTCTCACCAACCACTACTATAGATGTGGAAGCCTCTCTAAGATATCTAATCTATAGCCTCCCTATCTATGGGGGCATACCTCACCCCCCTCTCTATCACCTGGATGGCCTCCTCTACCACCAAGATCCAAACATGAGCTAGTATCTATCTCGAAATGGTAGGAGTCTATTGTACCCTCTCTATGGCTCGATGAGCTACCTCTCAAAATGCTCATTGCATGCTCAGGTCCATCACCTAGCACCTCTATATCAATACTAGTGAGGAGATCCTTTGGGGCACAACTCCTCTATACCACCACCTATACCCGAAAGCCACTCCTACATCATCTACCCTTAAGTCAACATAAGGAGGATCATCCATATCCTCCTCAACCCACCTAGTGAGGTCTAGCTCACCTCCTACCCCTACTAGATCCTAGGTCACCCTCCGATACCAGTAGTCCCCCAAGTCTAAGACTCCCTATAAGATCTCATGCTATCGAAGGACTCGATCAAATCTGAAGACCTTTGACTCTCCCTTCTTCAACCTCAACCACCTAATCCTCCATATCCTAGCTAGCTCTATCCTATCCTCTACCCACCCAAGGTGAAGCCACCATGGCCTCCAGATGATCTTCACCTCCCAAAGCTCATCAATCACCCACCTCGCTAGTGGTAGGTTCCCTACATAGGCCCTCATGGTCCTCTCTAAGGACCTCAACCACCTATATGCTATTGGCTCCTCCAAGATAGGTAATGGGCCTAGTAGTGCCTTCAATCTCCATACCATGATGTGCTCCCAACACCACACCTAGAGCAATATCATACACACCAATCTTATATGCCACTTATACATGATGTTGTACAACATCCTATATAAGTGAGCCAACACATATGGGCCCCATGCAAATCAAACCCTCTGATCATGCATGTCTACCACTACTCTCACCATCACCCATGGTAAGTGCCACCTATTGGTATGGCACATCAGTAGCCCAGCCACAACCCCACAGAGCATGATGGTCAAAGGATCTACCCCATAGCAGCCCACTAGATCATCGATAGATATGGTGCTCTCTCGCACCTAGTGGGTAAACCCTACTGAGAACCATTGTAGTGTGGCTACCTATCCTCATACTCTATAAACTATTATCCCTCTGATAGGGATCCACAAAATCTACCACACATCCTCCAGTGTGATGGTGAGCTCTCCTATGGGTAACCAAAAAGTAGAGGACTCCAGGTACCACCTCTCTACTAGGGCTATCAACATAGCCCTATCTATCTCAATGTGAGGTATCCTCGCTAGGTGGTCTAGCCCCACTACCTCTAGCTGAGCCATCTCCACTAGCCCTAGTGCATCCAACTCTACCAAAGCCCCTACCCTCCACTCTCGACTCTCGAGAATACCTAGCTGCATCCACAAACAAATAAAATTAAATCAGTTTCATAAATAATAATAATAATAATAAAATCCATAATTTCAAATCAAAACACAAATATTGATCATAATTTTGTAATTCACACTTCGTAATTGCTTGTTTTCCCTCTTTTTCCTCCTATGTTTGTTTTTGCTTTTCTTTTTTTCTTTTTCTAACTTTTTGGTGAAATCATGCCCTCCATTTTGGGAGGCACGATTTCATGAAGTCACGCTCAATTTTATCCGAGTGAGATTTTGCTACGATTCACCTAGAATGAAATCGTGATCGGGCCATGAAATCGTGCCCCAATCGAGCACAAAAATCACCATCTAAAATAGTGAAATTTCCCAAATTCTACCCTAAAATCCATGAAAAATAGAAGAAAAGGTACAACAAGAGGGAGGAATTTGGTACTTACCCGCTCTCATGCCTCAACTTCGCCCCTCATGACCGCTACTTGATGAACTGGTAACACCATTTCTTTTTCTCCCCAAAGCCCTTTCTCTACCAATGCATGGTGAAAATGAATTAGGGTTTTACCCTTTTTCACCCTTTTAAGCTCTGTTTGTTACCCTTGTTTTCTTCAATTTTCTTTTTTCTCTCTTTCTTCTTATGCATCAGTTCTTTCAAGTTTTTATGAGATATGTCATCTTCATAAAAACTCGAGGGGGCACCCTAGCCTATAGAGGCATTAATGTCCCTAATGCCTCGATTTGCATGTAAAACAAGAAAGTGTCTAGAATGACACTATTTTTGCACCACCCCTTTCTTCTAAACTAGCCATCCCATTTTTTCTTGTTGTCCTCTTCCAGTGAGTGTGCCTACATCCTTTCTTTGACGCATTTACTTGGCCTTAAATGCATCAAAGAGGGGGAAAAATGTAGACACAAAAAATTGACCCACTTTTAGTGGGTAATCTTCCTTAGAGCCCCTAAGAGGTCCCTAACCCTTGCCCTAGGCAAGGGTAAGCCTCTTTTCCCCTACCTTGCTTTTCTTTAGCCTTTTAGTGAAATCACACCCGGTTACGATGGGGTGCGACTTCGTAGAAGCGATATCGCACCCCATCGACATGGGGTGTGATTTCGCTATTTTTAGGGTTTTAATTTATTAAAACCTAGGTTTAACCTTTTTAGCATGCTTGGCATCGGCTTGTGTTTGTTTTCCCACTTCTTTCACCCTAATTTTCATCTATAAAAGGAGGGGTTAATCCCACTTATAATAGAGACAAGCGATCGATCTTGGAAATTAATTAAGCTCAAAATTCTTATGATTAATTAGTGCTCACATTCTTACTTTTGCTCTACTTCCTATTTCTTCTACAAGCTAACCCTGAAGTGTGAATTTTGGATTTGATCTTCTACTGCATTGATTTGGATTGTTGTGTGGTTTGGTGGATTCATGTTGTAGTTCGGAAGGAAAGAGAGTGCCCATTTGGATACCTCGATCTCTTATGCCTACTTTTGCATCATCCATCAAGTTGTGCGCACTTTGTTTCCTACATTTATTTATGCTCTACATTTATCTTTTATTTTTCATGTCTCTGAAGTGAAATCGTGCCCTATCCCAATGAGGTGCGACTTCGCTAACCCTAATTTAGGGTTTTTTCTCACAGAAGCGAGATCGCGCCCCATTCTGATGGAGCATGACTTTCCTGTAGCGTTATCGCACCCGCCATCTACGAGGCATGATTTTTCCCAGGACTGAACTGGGGGTATCTATCAGATTCTGATTGCATGAGTAGTTTCTAAATTGCATTTAGGGCATGATAGCATAATCTGTTTTTTGCTTCTCTATTGTTGCATTGTTGTTTTATGATTAATTATCCAAAGGTCAATTTCTACTTTTGTTTCCAAAGGTCATCTAAAAGGACCTAGGGGGCTTGACTGTTGCACCTCCAAGCATTGTTGTACAATGGCCTAAGAAGGCCCCCTAATGCTAATCCCATTTTCAAGTGTTTCATAAGTTATCTTGTAGAAACAGGTATTTCTGATATCATTGGACAAGAGGCAGAAAAAGCTAAGTCAACCACCGGTCAAGATAAGTGTTCTAATTATTTTATTGGTTGAAGATCTGATCTGATTATTGATTCTTAGGCATCTGAAAGTGAAAAGCATATAGTGTGCATCTAGGGTTAATATTGTGCATTTATCTTGTGCCCTTGCTTTAAAGGTTTTCTGGATAAAACCCTAGGTTAGCAAGCATTCAAAGAAAGAATCATATTAGGTTAGCTCTTGTATTCTTGCATTCTGATTTTTGCATTGTCCTTTATCTTTCATAGCATAGATCTAGAAAGGCCAAACTTAGGTGATTGCTTGAAACTGAATACATCAAACTATCCCAAAATTCCTGAGGACTTGGAGCGAGTCCTAAAACCATTCCTGGTGAACCCTTCCCCCTAGCACCGAGTGTAGAGAACAACACAACCCCCATGGTTCACCCCATAAGGCTTTCTACCTTTGTGGATCCAACCTTTTTGGGAATTGTACGCGGTAGGGTAGTTTTCCCCCTCTACAAAAATATTCTACTTAAGGCTACTTTTTCTTAATTTATCATCTATATTAAATAATATTTCTATCATGATTAACCCTTTGGATAGTGGATTGACTTTAATTGTATAAACCTATATTTAATATTATCACCATATTTTGTTGGACTAAATTCTTGTCCCTTTCTTGGTGCTTTCAGTGGCGTAAAATTTTTAAATTATTATGACATGGTGGTTATAGGGGTGGACTTTGCGAGTACTATGTGGTAGATTCTGAGGTGGACAATGTAGAATATCATGGTGGCCATAAAATATGGAGAGTGTTCCCGGATCATCATGGCGGCTACCAATTCCACCATGTAAATATATATATATATATATATATATATATATATATATATATATATTATCACCATATTAATTCTACTATTTAGCGTATTGATCCTCTCTAATCAAGAACTCTATGATTTTCTCAACATTGTTGAAGGTCTACCAATGATCATAGTTATTTGGACTACTATACTAAACATGACCTCTAGATCCTTCGATTTATCCCATATATTATTTATAGGTTCAAAGCATGTTATATTTTCCAACTCATTTATTTTTGCATTTAACTCTCTAGGTATTGCTTTGATTTCATAGGAATCAAAGCTTTAAAGTAGTTCCCATACTTAGTGCTTGTAGGATTTCAAATGTTTGTTCTTAAAATAATATTGGGAATTGACCTATTTTTCTATTAATTCGAAGTCACCATATATTCTTAGGTGTTTAATTCACATATTTTTCTTCTTTCTCAATTTAGTGAAAAGTGCTTTATAATTAGCCATATTTTTTGTGTAATTGAGCAGTATCTTGTAGGCATAATGGACTTGTACTCCTTGGGGTTTAACAAACTATACCTCAATACTTACCCCGTTCTTGGTTCTAGTGCCATCAAAGTACATTGTCTATGTCTTTTAAGTTCCATGGCTCATTAAGATAAGGATTTTGGAAGTCTTCCTTATTAGGTAGTTCCCAAACTCTATTTTTTCGTACTCCTATTTGGGTTCTCTATCATTCTATAGCACACTAATTATTATTTCTACCTCTAGATCTTTATCATCTTCCTAATATCTATCATTATCAATGTATTTTGCAATTTTATTCCAATTTACTATGTTGTCATCCTCCAATTTGTGTAAGATGTAATTGCAAGGTGATTCATTCTAATCCTTATATTTTTTTATCCCTAGGCATATTCATGTGTGTATAGTCTATTGCTAGATAGTCATTCCTAGACAACTTTCACATTCATTCTCTAGACAACATCTCAAAATATGGGGTTTCTATGACTATCACCTCTTGAACTACGATGAACTCTAGGTATGGTCATGACCAAATCCTTAATAATCCCACTATATTAACTCTAATTCCATTCATTTATATCAGGTGTCTCATCATATTGGTATAAGTAAGGCCTATCTCTTTGCATAAGCCTTAAGCATGACTATGACCGTTGATCTTGAATCTACTATACAATTTTTGAGGATGTAATTCTTAATTTTGAATGTTACATAGAATGGGGTCAGATTCATATTCTTAGATTTTGGAATATTTTATAAATCAAAAGCACTAACTCAATTATCATATGGTTATTATATAATCATATTTTTATGCTCAGCTACTTAGGCTAAAGAGGACTCTATATCCTTATCCTTGGCATAACTCTACTCTTATTATTTTAGAGCCTCATGGAGTAGGTATCTTTTTCCAAGAAAAACCAAATATTTTGGCAAACCCACCTTAGCTAGCACCTTTTTCATTTTTTCTATGATATTTAATTTGGTAAATAGGACCTCTCTTGTCTACTATCGGTTCCTTCCCTTTGTTGACCTTTTGGCTTTTGTGATATGGTCTTTCATGAATCTCATTTTAAGTAATATTTGTAGATTCTCCTTTTATGTTTTCTTTCTCATTTTAATTCTATTGTCATGTTGTAATGGGTCCTTTATCCATAGTATAAAAATGGAGACTTCCTCTTATAAGGTCCATTATTTTCTTTTCTATGTTGGCTTACTTATAGACTAATTTCTTTAAAGGTATTTTTTTCTTTATTTCTACATCCTACTAGGTTGTAAACATGGAATAATCTTTGAAAGTTGACTCTTTATCTATCTTAATAGTGCTAAAATTTTCTAGTGTTTCTTTTTTAGGATTGGGTAGGATAGGTAATTATGTAACCTAAGGTTGTTGGTACATAGTAGGATTTTCTATGGGAGCAACTTGACTAGTGGTGATAGCTTATTCAATTTGTCATTGATGAGTGTACTATAAAATTTGGAAATAGTTTATGGTACTCATGCATTCAATGGTATGGTGCCTATCATTACAATAAAGGTACTATTAGGAATTATTAAATCATAATCCATGTCATAATAAACGTGGCATAACCACCCATCACAAGGACTATGCATGTACTAAAGGTCAAGGGTAGTTGTAAGTTTAGTTAAAGGTATATTATACCAAAATTAGGCATCAAATATATTTAAATATTCATCATTTCATAATGCAATACATCAAGTATATAAGCATTTATAGTATCAGAGGTATCAAAGTAGGTCTCAATGCCTCGATGATGAAGAGTACTTTTTTTCAATATTTGACATAGATTAGCCCTAAAGAGCTCTTTATTAATGAATAGATCTCAATGTAAACAACCCTACCAAGTACCAACATTTTATTAAATTTGATCTCAGGGCAAAATAACCCTACCAAGGACCAAAATACTACTAGGAAGAGTCTCAAGATATAAAATATTTCCAAAGACCATAGTAGAAGAAGTGATCTCAAGGTAAGGAATCCTACCAAGGATTAGATTAAGGTAAATTATTATCATATAAATTAGCAAGCACAAGTTAAAGGTATTCAATCTAGTAGTGTTATGCATAGCGATGAATCATCGTTAATTCATGAATATTAGGATTTTTGAAATTGGAAATTGGTAAATATGGGGACCCTTGACGGGGGCCCATTCACCAAAAAATTTTAGGTCCAAAATTTTTTTGGGGTCGGCTTGCCCCATGTTGAAAATAATTTCACCATTTTTATTTTAAATCACCAACACTCCCGCCTAAATTGTGGACCTTTTTTACCTTGAAATTATAAAAACTTTTATTTATCTTACCAAATTTACCTCTTATACCACCAATATATATACCTAACATGATAATGATAAACATACATCTAAAACATTCAAACTCCTCAAAAATAGACCTAAAGCAATGAAAACCCTACAATAGACAAACATGACCTGAAGCAACCAAAAAAACCAAACATGATCGATTGTAGAGGATTGTTTATCAATAAAAAATTTGATCAGTTGTAGAGGACTATCAATCAATAGATTTATAGATCAATTGAAGAGAACTATGACACGGTGATGATCGATTGTAGAAGACTATTTATCAATAAAAAATTGATCGATTGTAGAGGACTATCAATCGATAAATTTATTGATCGATTACAAAGAAGCATGATAGGGTGATGATCAATTGTAGAAGATTATCTATCAATAAAAAATTGATCGATTTTAGAGGACTATCAATTGATAGATTTATCGATCAGTTGTAGAGAAGCATGACATGGGATGATCAATTGTACAATACTATCTATCAACAAAAATTCAATTGATTGCAAAGGGATATAATGATCGATTGTAGAAAGGTGTGATGATTATGATGATAGGTAAAGTGTAAGCTTCCAAACATCTAAGTATGGTTGTTATTTTGCTTTGGATCATCTCTAGCAATAGCTTTTACTTTATGTCTACTTGTTGTTGTAGCCTTGTTACTTGTTTTGTAACCTTTGTTGGTGTGCTACTATAGAGTTTCTTTAGAATTGAGCTATAGAACTATTCTTTTAGTTTGCAGACTATGGTAGTCGTAATGACATTAGAAGTCAAGGTTTCTTTAGAATTGAGTGAAGGTTAGCCTTGGTGGAGTGCAAGGTCTTCCGTTAGTGTTGGGTTTGGAATGTTATCTTGGATTATTGTCTTCTTTCATTATTTTGTTGTCCAAAGCTTGTTCCTTTAATTTCATAGGCAATATAGATGCACTATCTACAACTATGAGATCCAAGTATCCATGTCATCTTGTAGTGTTTTAGGAGCATTTCTTGTTGTTAGAGCCTGCTTTGTGTGTGTTAGAGTAAGTTTTCATAGTGTTGCATTATTTTGTTGTTGTTCCTTGAGCATGCAAGCAGAGGTCATTGTAGAGGGCAACGTAGGTTCGTCCTCATAGATGCTTAATGGCATGATAGTTTAACCTTGGTTTCTTTGAAGGAAGGCTTTAAATTTATGCTTTTAATTTTATGATTGGCTTTGTGAGAATTATTACTTCCTACTTATATTATGGAATCGAATTATGTAGAAATGCATAATGTAGAAATTTATTACTTGCTACTTATTTTATTTTGTAAAAAAAGAAATGCATAAGAGTTATTTTTGTTTTCTTAAAGGAAGTAATGGATAATAGTAATGGTTCCCTAACCCTTGAGTAAATATGGAAACAATTATTGAGGGAAGTATGGTTGCAAAAATCATGATAATGGCTAAGTGGTGCAAGAATTTCCTTCTACCGGTTGTAGAATTTTCTCAATTTTGTTCAACTTCATATTCATTTTCTAACATCAAAAAATTTTTCTTTACAAGTACAATGGCACCTACTAGTGATGGAAAGAAGGGAGGCCAATATTCTGGTAAAAAGAGTATCTTAAAATATTTTAGACATATATCAAAATGTAGTGAGGCATCCACATCTACACAAATTCAAGGTACAAACACCTTTTACCAACTAAATAGTTAATTTTTGTATTATGTTATTCTTAAATATAAAGCCTTTCTTCATCAAAAAATGGTGGTTTTTTGTTGATGGCTTTGGCCAAGTGGCATGTTTATCTACCTCTTTTTAATGCTTGTAAAAATGTATTTTGTTAATTCTTTAAAATAATACCTTTTTACATCAAAAAATGATATAGAACACCATTGTATGCAGAAAACACTGTTGACCCTGATATGCCTCCACTTGAAGATATTCCCGGGGATGAGATGCCTCCACATGAAAATTTTCTTAACAATGACATTCAACAACCACTTGACGAGATGCCTCATACAGACACGCCAACCAAAAAAGAAAATGATCATTCAAGTAAAATGTAGACTTCTGGGGAATCTTCTAGTCAGAAACCTAAACGTAGAAAGTTAACCAGGTGGACTATTGGAAGGACATTTTAGCTTGAATGGTCATCAACATATCCCTTTATTGAGCCAGTCTAGCTAGAGAACAACAATGACATACCAACAGAATGTAGATGCATAATTTGTAGTTGGAAACTAGGAAAGGATCATAAGATGCAACTTAAATTAGATACAATAGAAAAACATTATGGGAAAGTTTATTCGATAGTAAAAGAAAGTGATGGAACAATTAAGAAAATAATTAGGTGGAAGGATGCATCAGAATGTGTGCATGTCAGATATGCACAGGAATATGAAAAAGAAATGAAACAACAACAAACTCTTGTTGAGAAGGGTGGAACAATCCAAGCCCAATTTCAAAAAATTCATAAGACCACATTAGCTTCAAAAAGTTTACAGTTTGTTGTTGTATATAGTATTCTTAAAAAGGGTAGACCCATGTCTGATTTTGTTGATTATAAGCACCTATTTCAACTAGCTGATGTGCAGAACCTTCCTAGTTCCCATTGGTCAGATCAAAGTGGTTGGAAAATGGTAAAATATCTATCATTGGTTGAGAAGGAGGACCTGAGAGAGAATGTAAAACATGCCAAATTCATTTCACTTTCAATTGATGAGGTAACGATTGTTGACAACACATCTTGGATTTGCATGCATGTTTACACATTCTAAAATCATTTAAGGCAACCTCATTTACTAGCACTACATAAGATGGTGGAAAATTGTAATGCGAAAAATATTTACAATGTTGTTGTAACTAGTTTAAAGGATATTGCGGGAATGGATGATACAAAAATAGCCACAAAGTTAATTTGTGTTGGAGCTGACGGTGCTGCTACAATGCAAGGACACAGGAACGGTCTTTGTGTTTGACTTTAGACATCAATTACCCCATATTTGATTCTCATTCATTGCATGGCTCATAGAATGAATCTTGCATACAAAATTGTGAGCACATTTGAAAATGTTGCGAGAGTGGAAGAACTCATCCATGAAATACATGCTTACTTTTCGTGCAGTCCAAAAAGGTTTGCAGAGTTTCAACAGTTTTCACTAGGTGTTACTGAAGGCAAAAAATTGTTAAAAGATGTAGATACCAGGTGGATTTCACTATTTCATCCTACATATAGAATTTTTATAGAATATCAATCCTTAGTAGGGTTTATGTATGCAAATCATAGGGTTGTTGATAAGGCAAAATATTTGTTATACCGTATGACTGACTTGGAAACACTTCTCACATTATGTGGTATTCTTCCATTATTGCAAGAAATGAATACTTTGATTAAACTTGCACAAGAAAGATCCATTTATATTATCGATTTCATTAGGATGAGAAAACAAATATGTATGCATATTGATAAGATATACTTGTTTGAAGAAAATTTTATAGATCCTTTGTTTGATAGTTGGAAAATTTTAACTAACATCAATGATCCAAAAAGCTTTTTGAAGTTCAACATCAATGATCATATTTGTATTACTATTCATGGAAATATGATATCTTTATATTATTTTGAAAAGTGGTCACATATAGTTACAAAGGATGTTGAACAAATGCCCATAACACATAATGGATTTGATGTAGTTTTACACAATACTAAGATTAAATTGATAAAAATAGTAGAATCATTGACAAGGGAAATAAGAGATCATTTTCAAAGAGATGAGTTGCTTGAGGTGATGGGTGTGGTTAACCCCATATTTTAGAATCCTTGTCCTGACTACAATACTACAAGTGAGTTGTTTATAAGATATATGGGCACTCTTGTGAAACATTTCACTAAAAGTGTGGAAGTCAATGGTATTGAAATCAATGGTATTCTCAACAAAGAAATTTTGAGACAACAATCAACCCATTTTGGATTGATAATGGTTGGTCAAATGTCACGTTTGAGTAACCCTCATGAGCCTTGGTTCCATTACAGGTTTGTGGAAAAAATTGTATCCAAGTAGTGTCTTACAAGATACGATCAGTGAATATTTTCGTTTATATGAATTATGTCAAACAATGATTTTGGGATCTATGGAAGACGAAAGGGTTTTTAGTGCACTATCTTTTATGAAATCTAAAGTTCGTAATAGGTTGGACAAAAATTTGGAAAATTGTTTGAGAATATATGTGTCATCATATGAGCTGGATAAGTATCCCTATGATAGAGCTTTGGCATATTGGAAATCCCTAGCAGATAGAAGAGGTATCACTAATATTCATGATAATGAGGATAATGACACTTGCAATGATCAGATTATGGAGACGCAGAGATCTGATATGCTTACAAGTGATTTTGGACAAGTTGAGAAGTGTTTGTTTCAGCTTCCTCCATTGTAAAATTTCCAAGATTTAACAAAATTGATATATTTAATGGTATTTGTTATCATTTATTTTCTACAAGGATATCAAAATTGGCTTTATGGTTTAATAAAATGTTATGTTTTATATCATAGCCTTGTTATTTTATTAATTATCTTCACTGATAAATTTTTATTTTTTATATCATAGCTTTGTTATTGTATTAACTATCTATGTTGATAAAATTTTATGTTTTATGCTTTGGCTTTGAATAAATTTAAACCCATGCATGCATGTATCCTTCATAAATATTTTTTTATAGAAAGTGTTGTATGTAGTTTAGAAAGCACTATATGGCCAAACTAAGTTCAAACATAATTGAATTATCATAAATTATAAAAAAGCACAAGAATATACATGGAAATAGTATAATACTCAAGTTATGGAAATATCTTTTTTATTAATTGAAAAAGATATCATTGCATTGTACAAAATTATTGACTACAATACAACAAAATTTATAGTCAACAAGTGAATTGTGTTCACTTTTTCATTCTTGAGATTGGGGGCCTGAGGTAATTTTGGGCTCTCCATGAGTTTTAGGTTCTTTCTCCTTTTGTGTTATTGCTACTATCTACACTTTCAGTGCTCCAAGTCCTTCCTCTAAAGTCTACACTTCCAATGCTCTAGGTCCTTCCTCTACAGTATGCACTTCCAATGCTCCAGATCTAACTAAGCCTTCCTCTACTATCTCTAAACCCCCCAACAACACCCTTTCTTCTTTCATAGGATCCTCTTGTACTATTGAAAGTACTTCTTTACCCTTCTCCTTAAGCAAAATATCAGGATCAAAACCATGTAGGATTATGATCCTTCTGAAACTGTTGTTCTCTCTAATTGTCACTTTTAATATTTCTTTCATTTTTATAGTAGCTTGCAGGTTTACCTTTGCCATTTTTAGATAAACTTGTAGGATTTTCACCTATTTCTTTAAATTATCAAAATTGGCCTACAAAAGAGAAGAAAAATAAGTCAATAGATAGTTATATTAAAAAAAAAAGAGAACAAACAAAATTTAGATGACTTACCTCGATTACATCCTTTGTAGCCTCAACAACAACAATTTTTTTCTTGTCACATGCCCATTGGTTAAAATAAGCTTGGGCTTCAACATTAATGTTCTCCAACCTATTCAACATAATATTTAAAATTTCATCATTGTAAAAATTTGTAGCCTTCACTATGCCAGATTTAGCTTGATGTAGTAGAGCATCAAGCTTTTCTGGTTCATTTTCAACAAATGAAAAAATGTCTTCCCTTTTTGAAATTTTTTAATCGGGCATTTATTTGCTTTATTAAAACTTTGGCTCGATACTCCCAATATTTTATTTCTTTTAAATATTGAAGCAACGTATATTTGATGGTTGCTTCACAATTGTTAGGAGGAGGTGATGAGGTCTAGGGAGATGCAGGTGAATCTTCTACTTGTGCTTCTTTTTTAGGATCTTGAAGCACATTTGTTGCTTTAAATAAACTGGGAATGTTGCCCTGTAAAATATAATCCTCATCAAGTGGAGGATTATCTAACCCTGAAGCTAAAATTCCCTACATACTTGAAAATTTTCCAAAAGAAAAATTTGAAAAATCTAAAAATGTCTGGCTTGGTGCTCCCCATGCATGATGGATGGAAAATTTTATTTTCCTCGCATACATTGTTGACCTCTCATTAGTTTTTGTCATGGTGGAGGAGGGGGCGACATCATCTGTTGTCTTCTTTGGGTAAATTGTAGTGAAGCCGCTAAAAATATCACAATAAAATTTTGTTAAAATTTTGTGAACAATGATACAATAAAATTTAATTTAAATGTATTACACTTACTAGACGAAAATGAGATCTCTTGGGTAGCTACACCATGTAATGGCATGTTGGTGCGACGTAGCTCTAAAACATATAAAAAAATCAATAAAAATGATTGATTATAATTTTAACTAAATGAATACATGAACCAAAACTTGAAATAGAAAGCTTACGTGTAGTGGGCGTGGCCTCACTAACTTCAACATTAGTTTGCACATGATGTGCAAGTAGAGGTGGATGAGAAATAGGAGAAGTAGAAGACCTTAAAAATTTTGTAGATCTTCTATGTAATGGTGTCGATTCCAAGTGTGTTTTGGAATCTCCAGTTTCTTCTAGCTTATGACCTCTTAAAGCAACATCCCATTTTGAAGAGGAAGAGGATGCCCTTTTCTACATTTATGTATAAATTTAAAAAAAAGGAAAAAGTACTTGAATATAAAAATTATTACTTTGTTGAAAAATATAAATTTACCTGCACCTATTCCACTATCATGCCAACATTGGCTAGGTCTGGGTGCAATGAGGTTGGTACTGTAGTATTTTGCACATTATAATAAGATTCATAATAAAAATAAAGAATATAATTGCATGTGGAGAGTGTTGTAGAAGTGTTCATTTTGATGTTGTGTAGATCTATTTAGATCCATTGCGAAACATAGGTGCACCAGTTGAATTTTTGGTGGCCAAGACAATGAACCAAATATGCCAATACCCAGAATGGAATGTCTTGGTAATCTTCCTTGCAGAA
Organism: Wollemia nobilis; assembly: GCA_028583015.1. Taxonomy (NCBI): domain Eukaryota; kingdom Viridiplantae; phylum Streptophyta; class Pinopsida; order Araucariales; family Araucariaceae; genus Wollemia; species Wollemia nobilis. The sequence goes on from JAQPPZ010003147.1 coordinate 3,851,982, forward strand.
CAAGTCTTGCTTGGAAGAATTTGATACATGCTCGAAGAAACTTATCTATATTATAAATGGCTTATATTACATTATTTGGGTCATGTAAATGTACCTTCCTTGGTACATACTTAGGATATTAGATTACTTTATGGGGAATTTATCTAGTTACTTCATGCAATGTAATAAATGCACAAGTATCAATGTGTAAGTTGTAAATGTGCAAGGTGTCCCATGTACAACTAGATAGAGTGTTGGCTAAGGAGCTTATCTTCATATATAAAGGGCCATAGATAGAGTGTGAAAGATATAAAGGAGAGCATAGTAGTGTAGGATAGACACAATAGTGTAGAGTGTCTAAACTGTAAGCTCAGAGCCCATTCATTGAGCAGTAGCTTGTATCATGGAGTGTCCATTTCCTCCATAGCTACTTTTGTACTCATTTTCATAATTTCTATTTATAGTATATTTCAGTCATCTCACAGATTTGCTTTCTATATTATTATTCTGCATCTTGTATTTTCTATCTCCCATTACATGTTGTATCAAAAACTAACAGTGGTATCGGATCTATGGTATATCAAGCTACAGTAGATCAATAGAAAAATCACCATTATCATTGACATTGAGTTTTTTATCAACATGATGCGCCATTGGACCAACCACTATCAATATTTCTCAAAAGAGTCTAGGTGATATAATTAAGGAGAGTCACAAGTGAAGACTAAAAGAAATCTTAGTTTTAGAAATACTAATATTGCATATGGCTAGAGTTTTTCCATAGAGTTGTAGGAAAACTCGTGAAGACTAGGACTCAACATTTTATCCACTAGTTTGATGAAACATCTAATGAATCTCATATAAGAGATCTAGAAATATGTATCTAAAGTTTCTTTTATCATAGGTAATTAATTCTTAGATGATTAGGACACCTCCTACAATTGAAAGCTATGATACCTAAACTTTGTTGCCCGAATTTCGAAGTACCTTCATAGTGTAGAGATTAGTTGTTGCAGAGATGAGAATACTTCAAAAGAAAATTCTGGAAAAGAATCATGGTGAAGTCAGGAGATAGGATATTTCTATTGTTATATTGAAGAACTTCACAAAAATAAAAAGTCCATATAATCATTGATTCAGAATAAAAGGCCATAGAAGCCTTGATCTAGAAGAATAGGCCATAGAATCCTTGATCCAAAAGAATAGGCCATAGAAGCCTTGATCTAGAATAATAGCCCATAGTAGCTTAGAAAATCCCATAGGACCCTTGATCTAGAATAATAGGCTACATAAGCCTATAAAATGCCATAGAAGCCTTAATATTGAATAAAATGCCATAGAAGCCTTGATATGAAATAAAAGTCCACAAAAGCCTTGAAAATGCCATAGAAGCCTTGATACTAAAATAGGCCACAATAGCATTTATCTTGAAGAAGACTCCAAAAGAGAGTACCTAATTCAGAAGTATATTTTAGTACTACTATATTTGTTGCAGGTAAAGGAGATCTAGTAAGTCGAGAAATCTTTCTACAAGAAATTTAGGAAGATTATCCTCTTCAGAATCAATCCAAAACTTGAAGCAAAAGATATCGGGAGGAGATATCCTTGAAGAAATTATAGACAAGGAAGAATAAGGACTAGGATAGTCCTGCTCGAATACAAAAGTAGAAAAATAAAATATCTAGGAGAATGTCTCACCACCAACACTTCTAGAAGTAGAAGGTTGAAGATAAGGTCTCAAGGAAGACCAAAAGAAGTTGTAAGATCAAATACCTTGGCAAGGTCTTAATGAGCATATAGTAAAAGGCTAGGAGACCCTTGTTGAAGAAATAATAAAAGGATAACTCACTGGAGAAATCCACTACCAAGGAGAAGCCCCTAATAGTGAAGTACTTGGGACAATTATCACCATCCAACAACAACCCCAAGAGGAGGATAATTTTGGAAGGAGTGTCAAATCTAAGTAGAAGAAGAATCCAGTGAAGACCTCAAGATATTTAGAATCTTGAGAAGAAGATCCTACTTGAAGTCAAAATTTGACAAGAAGACTTGAAGATAGAATAAGCTCATCAAATCTAGGAGATTTGAATATTACCTCCCACAACAAGAGGACACTGCTTCAAAGATACAAACTTCTCCAAATCTATAGCAAGATAAGGAGACCACAAGAGGAGAACAAATTCACCAAATATTAGGCTCATGAAATAAAGTTCAAGACCATCATTTGGTGAAGAAAAAGCTATTCAAAATAGTCTACAAAGAGTTGCAAAATCTTATTCAAGGAAGCAACTTGGTGATATTAGACACCAATATCTACATCCTCTACAGAAGTGGCAAAAAAGCTACAAAAGCTTTCAAAAAAAGGTAAGCAACTATTGGTGCAATTATATTAATTAATTGGATTACTTTTTAGATTTGTTAAAACATCTTAATCTATATTAAAAGTTGGAAAAAGGAGATTTTTATTACAGTCTTCAAATGTGAAAAAAGAAATTTTTTGTTAAGGTTAATTTGTACATTAGGAGTTGATTAGATTTCATAATTTCAACTATCTATAAATTGCCTATCATCTAATTTGGAAAGCAAAATAAGGCTATCTCCTAATATATTGCTTATAAGAAATGAAGAACACAAGCTTATACTGAGAGGGGGGGTGAACAATATAAGACCACTTTTTACTTTTGCTTCAAAACAGTTTTCAAATCAGTATATGCAGTGTAAAGATAGCAGTATTAATAGCAGTAATCAAAGCAATGCACAAAACACCATCCACAAAAGAGACACAACAATTTACGTGGTTCACCCAAAGCGGGCTACTCCACGGATAAAATTTCTCTCTAAATTTTATCAATTCAACCTCTCGGGAAAACCTTTCCCTGTTACAATGTTTATGGGCACCAACCCAAAGGAGATACCTTCCCCTAGCTCTGCTCTCGACTGGTGATCCTCTAGAAGACCTCTACCTCCTCTGCCCTTAGCAAGTGGAACTCTATCCATAGAAGACACCTGTCTTCCCTGCTCTGGCTGGAGATCTCTGTCCTCAACTCTATCACCTCAAAGCTGGTCCTCGAATATGCACTAAACATAGTCCTTCGGTCTAGCACATATGTCCTCTATCTTTGGTCTACACCAAACATAGTCCTTCGGTCTGGCACAAATCTGTCCTCTTATCTCTTTCTATTCTATTACAGCCGCACTTGGTCGAAACCAACTTTTGCACTGGATGCGCAAACACAGTAGCACTCGATCGAATATCAACTTATGCACTTGTGCACAAACACAGTAGCACAGTCTTCACACACTCTATGCAATCACAACAGCATAGTCTTCGCACACTCTGCTTCTCGACGATCGAACTTCTCCCCCGTACTCTATCTACGAATATCGCACTTCGAACGCACACTCCGATCGATTCGACTCGACTCGCTCTCTTGCGCATAGCAGACTTCACTTGCACAAATTCGATACACACATTCGATACTTACAATCTCGAAACAGCCCTCCTTTTATAGCATAAATTCTAAGATCAAAACACTCAATCTTAGTCGGTTGTAACCCTAGAATCCGTCGGCTGCACAACCCTAATCTTCGTCGGCTCAGATTTAACTCTGTCGGCTTCAACCGCCTCTATGCTTCAGAGCTTCTACCGTGAAACCACAACATGTCACGATATCGTGACACCTTTGCCAGCCGTACACCTTCTTTTGCTATTGTCGCGATATCGTGACACTTTTGCCTTTGTCTGCCTTGACTACGTCCTTGTCGCGAAATCGTGACACTTCTATCTTTTGTTGATGTCATCTTCACTCCTGTCACGAAATCGTGACACTTTAGTCTTCATTGCCTTCTTCTCTGCTTTTGTCATGAAATCATGACACATCTGCTTCTGTTGACGTCATCTTTAACTCTGTCATGAAATCGTGACCCTTTTGTCTTCAAGGCCTTCCTCTCAGCTTCTATCATGAAATCGTGACACTTCTCCTATAAATGCTTCCATCACGAAATCGTGACTCTTTCACCATCCGTACGCTTTTCTTTCAGCCTATCATGAAATCGTGACACTTTTTGCATTCGTACATTTTTCTTTCATCCTGTCATGAAATCATGACGCTTTCAACTTCCAAAGCTTTCCTTGCAACCTGTCACGAAATCATGACGCTTCTCCTTTCAGACTCTTCCCTTTGTTGCATGTCACAAAATCGTGACAGTTCTCACTTCAAGCTTTTCAGCATGTCACGAAATCATGATAGTCCTCAACTTGACCTCTGTAGCATGTCGCAAAAATGTGACAGTCCTCACTTGGAACTTTGCATCATGTCGCGAAATCATGACAGTTCCTGAATAACTTTCTCTCTCTTCGATCTTGTCATGAAATCGTGACAGTTCACCGCGGACTCTCTTTTCTGCAATATGTCACGAAATCGTGACACCTTTTTGTCCGTACAACTTTCCTGGCAATGTGTCACGAAATCGTGACACTTTTCCTTCTCTGCCTTCCTGCACTTTTTGAGTCACGAAAATGCGACATGTCGCGAAATCGTGACACTTTCCAACTTGCTCTCTTTCTCTGCCAACATGTCACGAAATCGTGACAGTTTTGCCAGCTTCGTCTCTGTCTTCCAGCGTGTCGCGAAATCGTGACACTTTTGCTAGAACTTTCTCTCTCCTCAAACATGTCACGAAATCATGATAGTTTTGCCAACACTTTCTCTCTCCTAAAACATGTCGCGAAATCGTGATGGTTTTTCCAGTCGCCTGCATACTTTTTCTTACTTGTCTTTTTCTTGATCTTTTGCAACTGGGCTACTCCGATCTTCTTGGAAACTCACTTTCCAAACTGAAACCTTCATCAAAACACATTCTTTGACATCAAACCAAATTGCTTCAAGACCTTCTTGACATCAATGACAACATCTACACTTAGAGCAAAGGCAATGTACCCAAGGTACCCAAAATTGCCAACAATCTCCCCCTTTGTCATTGATGGCAAACCTTAACAGAAAACACTAGTCAAGAGCCAAAACTGAAACCAACTGATCCAACAACAGAGAATCTGCCTTTGAAGTTTTTGCTCCCCTGACTTGAAGCTCTCTTCTTCACTATGAAGCTCTCCCCCTTACTCATATCTCTCCCCCTTTGTCATCAATGGCAAAGGGTCACCTTTGGGGCTTGGGACTAAGAATGAGCTTCTTAGCTTAGTCCCTCCCCCACCTCCTGATGAGGTGATTTAAAACAAGGGTGGGAGTGAAACTCCCATTAGGCACTCATCATCATCAGTGTCTACAATTTCTTTGTCGGGCCTTCTCTTGAACTCTTTGTCAATGTTTCTGTTCTTGTCACTTTTCTTGTTCTTGTTCTCATCTCTTTTCTTGTCCACACCTTGATCCTTGGACCTGTTTATACCACTGTTCCTATTCTTGTACCTTGGAAGATCAGCTCTGCACTGTCTGGCTGTGTGACCTGCATTGTTGCACTTATAACAAGTAACAATATTATTTCTTTCAGGCATAGCTGTTCTTTGAATCCGCCTGTTCTGACTAACCCAGTTCCTGTTATTTGCCTTGCAAAAAATTGCCTTGTGCCCGAACTGTTGACAAGAGTAGCAATACCCTTGAAAGAAATTACGGCCCCTAAAACTATCATTTACTCTCTTCACTTGAGTCATGCAATGTACAGCCATGTGACCAAACCTGTGACACGCAAAACATCTGTCGTGAAATTTTCTTTTATTCGACCTCTTGGGTCCCGAAACCTTCTTCTTGGCATTCAAAATTCTGTTTTCTATTTCTGCGCATTTATCACTTACGGACTCATGATCTGAAGTACTTTCTTCATCAGAACTCTCTTCCTTTTGAAATCTCTTGCTAGATTCCCCAACCTGTTCCTTGTGCGGCTCAACAAAACCGAGACCTATTTTATCTGTTGGTTTTCTTTGACCTTTGATGAGAGACTTAACCTTTTTGGAGCTTTCTTGAAACCTGTACAGTTTATCCTTGTATTTTTTAGTTTCCTCTTCCAAAGAAGCCATTTCCTGTTCTAACTCACTATACTCCAGAATCTTAGAATCTAACTCATTCTTGAGTTCTTGTGTCTTAGCCATAGAGATGTCAAGACTTTCTATAAGCTCATCTCTCTCCATACAACATTCATCTAACTTATCCTTGAGTCTAGCATTCTTCTTTCTTTCCTTTTTCAAAACACTAAGAGCATTAGTAAGTTCACATTCAAGATCCTCTATTTGATTGCATTTTGAATTATCAAGGCCTTTTTCAGATTTCTTATCACTAGAGGTGCTACCCTTTTCAAAAACCATACATGCATCTTCATTGTAGTTTTCTGAAGCATCCTCATACATACTAGCAACCAAATCATTATTTTTGCAATTATCCTCAAGGTGCCCAAAATTTCCACATCTAAAACATTTCATGACAATGAATTTATGTTTCGGTTCTTCCTCCTTTTCTGAAATGAACAACATCTCATTTTCATTATCACTAGAAGAGCTTTCACTATCACTGCTAGAACACTTACTTGCTTTGTCTAGGTAGAAGCTCTTCTTGTGTTTGTGAGAATGCCTCTTTTCGTGATTGTTGTACTCATCTTTGCTCTTCCTGTGATGCTTGTGCTTTTCAGAATCCTTGCTCTTAGAATCCTGTATATCTTCATCACTTTCATTCTTTGAAACAGTACAGTCAGTAGCATAATGACCAAACTTCCCACAGTTGAAACATCTTATGTTTTTCATGCTCTTGTGCTTTCTGGAAAACTTGCCTTTCTTGTTGTAATATGCCTCTTCATCACTAGAGGACTCATCACTCTCTTGAATCTATTTGCTCTTTGATTTCTTGGTAGCTTTGAAGGCTGCCTCTTTCTTGACATCAACTTTCACTTGAGTTCTCAGCTCAAATGCTGCAAGTATACTATGGAGCTCATCCTTTTTCAATTTATCTAGATCTTTAGCTTCCTCAATGGCAGAAATATTTTCACTAAATCTATTAGGAAGAGATCTTAAAATCTTATCACACACATCATTTTCAGCAAGTTCAAGACCTAAGTCTTTCATGGAGTTAACAATCTCATCCATACGAAGCATGTAGTCACTGATATTTTCATCATCATTCATTTTGAGTTGTTCAAACATACCTTTAAAGTGTCTCAATTTGGCCTTTCGGACATTTGCATCACCTGTATGAACCACTTGCAGCTGTTTCCACATTTCACTAGCTGTCTTGCAGTGAATCACCTTGGTAAGATCTGCTTTCTGTAAGCCTTTCAGGATTGCATTCATAGCTTTTGAATTGTTGTGATGTAGGAGCCTATCTTCTTTAGTGTATGGACCATTTACAGGGATAGTGTACCCATCTTCAATTACTTCCCATACCTCATTACCAAGTGCCATTAGATAAACCTTCATTCTAGCACTCCACAGACCAAAATCTGATCCATCAAGGATAGGTGCTGCATTGCCACTTGAATAATCCATTGTGTTCTTAATCAGTTCTTCCTTCAAGCTCGTTAAACCTTTTCGAAGGAACCCGCTCTGATACCAATTGAAGAACACAAGCTTATACTGAGAGGGGGGGTGAACAGTATAAGACCACTTTTTACTTTTGCTTCAAAATAGTTTTCAAATCAGTATTATGCAATGTAAAGATAGCAGTATTAATAGCAGTAATCAAAGCAATGCACAAAACACCATCCACAAAAGAGACACAACAATTTACGTGGTTCACCCAAAGCGGGCTACTCCACGGATAAAATTTCTCTCTAAATTTTATCAATTCAACCTCTGGGAAAACCTTTCCCTGTTACAATGTTTATGGGCACCAACCCAAAGGAGATACCTTCCCCTAGCTCTGCTATGATTGGTGATCCTCTAGAAGACCTCTACCTCCTCTGCCCTTAGCAAGTGGAACTCTATCCACAGAAGACACCTGTCTTCCCTGCTCTGGCTGGAGATCTCTGTCCTCAACTCTATCACCTCAAAGCTGGTCCTCGAATATGCACTAAACACAGTCCTTCGGTCTAGCACATATGTCCTCTATCTCTTTGGTCTACACCAAAACACAGTCCTTCGGTCTGGCACAAATCTGTCCTCTTATCTCTTTCTGTTCTGTTACAGCCGCACTTGGTCGAAACCAACTTTTGCACTGGACGCGCAAACACAGCAGCACTCGATCGAATATCAACTTATGCACTTGTGCGCAAACACAGCAGCATAGTCTTCGCACACTCTGTGCAATCACAACAACACAGTCTTCGCACACTCTGCTTCTCGACGATCGAACTTCTCCCCCATACTCTATCTGCGAATATCGCACTTCGAACGCACACTTTGATCGATTCGACTCGACTCGCTCTCTTGCGCATAGCAGACTTCACTTGCGCAAATTTGATACACACATTCGATACTTACAATCTCAAAATAGCCCTCCTTTTATAGCATAAATTCTAAGATCAAAACACTCAATCTTAAGTCGACTGTAACCCTAGAATCACGTCGACTCGCACAACCCTAATCTTCGTCGGCTCGGAGGTTAACTTTGTTGGCTTCAACCGCCTCTATGCTTTAGAGCTTCTATCGTGAAACCACAACATGTCGCGATATCATGACACCTTTGCAGCCGTACACTTTCATTTGGCTATTGTCACGATATCGTGACACTTTTGCTTTTGTCTACCTTGACTACGTCCTTGTCACGAAATCGTGACACTTCTATCTTTTGTTGACGTCATCTTCACTCCTGTCATGAAATCGTGACACTTTAGTCTTCATTGCCTTCTTCTCTGCTTTTGTCACGAAATCATGACACATCTAGCTTCTACTGACGTCATCTTTAACTCTGTCATGAAATCGTGACCCTTTTGTCTTCATGGCCTTCCTCTCAGCTTCTGTCATGAAATCACGACACTTCTCCTATAGAAGACTTGCTTCCAGTTTCTGTCATGAAATCGTGACTCTTTCACCATCCGTACGCTTTTCTTTTAGCCTATCTCGAAATCGTGACACTTTCTGCATCCGTACATTTTTCTTTCATCCTGTCACGAAATCATGACGCTTTCAGCTTCCGAAAGCTTTCCTTGCAACTTGTCGCGAAATCGCGACGCTTCTCCTTTCAGACTCTTCCCTTTGTTGCATGTCGCGAAATCGTGACAGTTCTCACTTCGAGCTTTTCAGCATGTCACGAAATCATGACAGTCCTCAACTTGACCTCTGTAGCATGTCGCGAAAATGTGACAGTCCTCACTTGGAACTTTGCATCATGTCACGAAATCATGATAGTTCCTGAATAACTTTCTCTCTCTTCGATCTTGTCGTGAAATCGTGACAGTTCACACTGCGGACTCTCTTTTCTGCATTATGTCACGAAATCGTGACACCTTTTTGTCCGTACAACTTTCCTGGCAATGTGTCACGAAATCGCGACACTTTTCCTTCTCTGCCTTCCTGCACTTTTCGAGTCGCGAAAATGCGACATGTCGCGAAATCGTGACACTTTCCAACTTGCTCTCTTTCTCTGCCAACATGTCGCGAAATCGTGACAGTTTTTCCAGCTTCGTCTCTTCTCTCTCCTCAAACATGTCGCGAAATCGTGACAGTTTTGCCAAAACTTTCTCTCTCCTAAAACATGTCACGAAATCGTGACAGTTTTTCCAGCCGCCTGCATACTTTTTCTTACTTGTCTTTTTCTTGATCTTTTGCAACTGGGCTACTCTGATCTTCTTGGAAACTCACTTTCCAAACTGAAACCTTCATCAAAACACATTCTTTGACATCAAACCAAATTGCTTCAAGACCTTCTTGACATCAATGACAACATCTACACTTAGAGCAAAGGCAATGTACCCAAGGTACCCAAAATTGCCAACAAGAAATTTGCAGAATAATTCTTGAAGATTCATTTTAGATTATTCTTGATTCAGTTGCAGTAAATTGATTAAGTGCACTTATAAGTTTTTGAGAGTTATTTGGAGTGATAATGTGTAATTTTTAGTGCATTAAAAATGAAATATTAGTGGGTTCATTTGCACTACTATATTACTCTTTGTTAGAGTAGGTTGTTTACCTTAGCTCATGTTCACCTAGGTAAATTATTTTCCTTTTATTTAGTTATTCCATGTATTTTCCCCACCCACTTATGTGTGGTTATTTCAATTATATTATTTAGATATTATGATATTTTACATATTTATTTCTTAGATATTATGGGGATATTTTTAGGTTTGACTATTCCTAGGAGTTATGGGGATATTTTTAGGTTTGACTATTCCTAGGAGTTATGGGGATATTTTTAGGTATATTTGAAGGGTTGAGATTCTTTCTCCCCATAGCGATTATAGATCTATGGACCATATCACTTATTCCTTTTGTATGGTGGATATTTGTCCTTAGCTTGATCCTACAACTATGGTTTATCATCCTTGCCTATATAAGCAAGGCACCTTCATTTTACTCATTGATAAATTTATTTATTCAAGTATAATATATGATATTGTTGCTCATTATTTTGCATATCCATTTGTAAGCTTATGCTATCAATTTGCTTTCATATTCTTATTTTTATTGAATGTGGTGTTCTATTAACACTTGAGATCCTTGCATATTAGAATGATATGATTATCATTCCTTTCATGTCATCAGATCAATAGGTGTTTTCGTCATCCATTTGTGATTATTTTTAAGTTGTTTCTCTTATAGATTGAAGATTGGTGTGGAAGCTTCAGTTTTTGTGATCGGGTTCTTGGTGGAGTTTTTTGGCCAGTTTGTGTCTCTCCTTCCATTGTCATATTATCACCAACCTCCTGAACTCTTTTCTTCCCATACTACGATAGCCTCATTCCCTTGGATCTGTCCTACACATTTGTTTCTTGAGTATTTCCTTTTTTGGTAGGGTCACCAACCCAACCCATTTTTATATTTTGCATGTATATCCTGATAGAAATGGAATTTTTCCATGAAATTTTTTTTAGGTCTGTATATATATTCATATGAGTTGTGCCCAAAATTTCAGCTCATTTGGATAAGTATTCTTCAAGATATCTTGATTTTATGAAAACCTACACTTTTTTAGTAATATGCATATATCTTCATAAAAGCTTGGAATTTTTTGCATATGTTTTTACAAAAAGTGTAAAATCATATGATAGACCTTTCCATAAAATTTTATAGTAATTGGAGTTGTATTCTGACTGTTATAGTGATTTTACTATTTTTATTAAACTTGTCCTTTCAGGATAAATATTGGGCTTTGCTCAGCGAAATTGTTTTCAAGACTATAAAATCATGTTTCTGATATGTCTCTAAAATTTAATATTTTTTGGATCTATATTTAGATATTTATAATTATTTTATGACTACACTCTCAATATTGCATTATGAAAAAGGTTTTTGCACTTGAACCGGTATATGGACTATTGTTATAAAGTCCCATCTTCCTTCATTTGTTGTTTGTCCACTTAGTTTGGAACTTTATGATCAACTTACTTGGTTTTCAGTATTGGTGGAGCCTACACATTTTGTGCTTGAGGAGTCATTTGTCTTTGTATTCCCTTGCTTTGTTGTGGTGCATCCTCTTCTGACAATCTTCCTCATTGAGACACTTAGTTTGGAGGAGGGGATTTTTTTGAAAATTCCTTTGGATATTTTTTCAAAGTTCAAAAGCTTCATTTGTGCATTGATGTGATTTTGTGGTATTTTTCACCACCTTGTGACATCACACTAGACCTCTCACATTATAATGGCATTTGATTTTGGGGGAGGCTCTTCTACTTTTGAGGACATCTTGGAAACTTCTTTTTTTTTAACTTAGAATAGAGGCCAATGCTGAAATTTTTGAAGCATGGTTTAAGGTACTTTGTTCATTATGTCAAATTGAATGTTTAAATCCTTTTTTCATAACTCCAAAACCCAAAACAATGGTGAAGGATAAGGAGTATAGGACATGGCTCATGAATAATTTAAGGATATCTAGCATGCTTTATTATTTAGTTTGTGGAGAGCTTCAAAAACTTATTGGAGTTCACAAGAACACACCTCATCTTGCTTATCATATGTTGAAAAAAAAAATTCTACCCAAGGCACCTTCTCTTACAATTTCTTGCATGGAGGATGTCATTTGTGATATTGCATCTTTGTTTTTGGAGTGACTATCTCATGATTTTTTGGATGATGAGGTTGATGCTACAATACCTGCTTTAGATATTTCACAAGATACATCTCCACACTTGTTTTATGTGTATTATCATGTTGATGTTGCGGCATATACAACAAATAATTCATGGCATATTACATACTTACATACAAATTATTTCTTGGATGGTGTTGCCTCTCTTCATTGAGAGTCACACGTGTGATTTTCTTGACATGTATGAGGAGCTCACTCATTTATTTGATGATGATGTATACAATGTATCTCCTCCATGTACTTATTCCTTTGTGTACCCTTTTTTGGTGTGCCCTCCTTTGAGTGAGCCACATTTTCCATAATTTTCTTCTCTTGTTTATTTCATATTGGATGATGTACTCCTACACGAGTTGGATACAAATATTTTATCTTTAGCTGGACTCTCACTTGGAGATCCTAAATACCATGTTGATTATTTTGATACTTCTAAGCCTCCACTTCTTTCTCTTGCTGCTTCTATTAGCTCATCATCACTTATGTAGCAGTACATTGGTGATTATTCCTTGATGGATGTTCTTCACACATCTCTTCCACTTTTGCACACTCATGGTTTTGTGCACATTGATCTTTTGGATGTTGATTGGGACTATATTCTACCCTATTTTGGTGTTGTTTTAGGCTTCTACATTATTGGAGATTCATTTCATAATTCATTGGTGACATCTTCTTCACTTCAACTCAGTTTGAAGGATTCTACATCATCATTCTATATTTTGTTCCCATATTCTCACACTCATTTGGAGTGGGAAGACATTTGATGCTTCATGGCTACTTTCTTCCTTGTGGGAGACACATTGTTCATCACAGAGGCGTCTACTTCATAGGACTTATTCATGGATCTCATCATCATAGGGGGGTGTTGTAAGCACTCCTTGGCTCCATTCCTACTTCTTATTCTCTTTTTCTAGCTGGATGGTTTTTTTCCACATGGTTTTCCACATTCTAGTTCAAGAGCTTCTAGATACACATTGTAAATGAGTACCTAATCAGACCTTGTTATCCGGACTCATATTGCGGATATGCCACTTTATTTTTTGGCACATAGCTTCACTTGACATGGGGTGTTATAGTAGGTTGTTTACCTTAGCTCATGTTCACCTAGGTAATTTATTTTCCTTTTATTTAGTTATTCCATGTATTTTCTCCACCAACTTATGTGTGGATATTTCATTTATCTTATTTAGATATTATGAGATGTTACATATTTATTTATTAGATATTATGGGGATATTTTTAGGTTTGACTATTCTAGGAGTTATAGGGATATTTTTAGATATATTTGGAGGGTTGAGATTCTTTCTCCCCATAGCGGTTATATATCTATGGACCATATCACTTATTCCTTTTATACGGTGGATATTTATCCTTAGCTTGATCCTACCACTATGGTTTATCATCCTTGTCTATATAAGCAAGGCACCTTCATTGTACTCATTGATAAATTCATTTATTTAGGTATAATATATGATATTGTTGCTCATTTTTTTGCATATCCATTTGTAAGCTTATGCTATCAATTTGCTTTCATATTCTTGTTTTGGTTGAATGTGTTTTTTAGTTAACACTTGAGATCCTTGCAGCTTGGAATGATCTGATTATCATTCCTTTCACTCTTAAAATTATTTATGTTTGTGTTCTTGAGAAATGCATAAAATCAGAAATTTTCAAAGCATCTAAATACACTATTGGTGCATAAAAATCTGCAACTCATAGTTGCCAAGAGAAGCCACCAAAAATGTTATAATCATCTGAAACAAAGAATAAAATAACTAACCGAAATCAAAAATAGAAGATTCAAATATTGATACTTGGTGAGTCTCAAATCCAAAGCATTAAAGGGTTTGATGTAAGAAAAATAAAAGTGCAAAAATTTACATCAAATAAATAGCTTCTATCTAAGCTTGGATTTATCATAAAAGTATCCAAGCAAAAAGGGGAAGGTATATAAACAAAGGGACAACCTCAAAAACCCCTTTATTGCACTCAAATTTTTGCCATAAAACCAAAATTTTAGACCTACAAAAGAAGTGCAAGAAAGGGTGCAACAAAAGCATTCAATTTCATAGTTATTGGTACAAGATATTGCATTTCTCTAATACGTTCTATGTAGGAAAGAGGGCAGATTTGAAGGTGCCATAAGGGCACAACTTTATTTAGAAAAGCACAACTGAATATGAGCATCAAGAAGCCTCACAAAATGGCCTAAATTGTGCATGGTTTGGATAGCCATAATAGGTGACCTACAAATCATAAGAAATGATGCACGTTGCTCACTAAAGGGGATATATCAAGTAGCACAGAAGTAAAGGAAATAAAGCAAGCATATCCGAAAATGTACATCAAAAGAAACAAGCATTCAATACTACCATTGGAGCATCAAGGAGTCTCCACCATAGCACTTTCATCCAAGATCCACCAAAGCTCCTCTATCTCTCCATAAAAGCACCACCACTAGCCTTTCTTGGCTGGAAAAATCTCAGTGGCATTGAATTACAACCAAGAAGAAGGTGGAAAAGTACATATAAAAGCTTGCAAGAAAGTGTTATAAGCATAAGGGCATGCAAGTGATATTTATCACTCTCCAAAGGAAACCCTAAATGCTCTCAAGGAACATTGAAATTTTGCACATGTGAGGAAGCATTATAGCAATATTTTGGTGCCCATAGACCATGTGGAAGAGGAGTTAAATTTCTCCATTGGTATTATCATTCGAACAACACAAGAAGGAATAAGATGTTTTAGATGTTACACTTACAACAAATATCCAAGAAATCATTGAAGTGTAACTGAAGTAATACTTGTCACTAGGTTGACTACCTATTAAAGGCTCCTTCAACCAATATTTGAACATAGCATTTGAGCACAATATTTGAACAAATCATTTGAATGAGGCATTATAGTGCATTTATGTTCGAGACATGGAGCCATCATAATGTGGAAGTAAGTTATAGAGCATTCAATGCTCTGGTCTGAACACAGTCAAAGTAGCTATAGTCAACAAGTGCAGCCATTACACATCTAAAATTAGTGCCTATTATTGCTTAGTATGAGGTAGGGTTCATTCCTATATTTATATTCTTTCATATCTAGGAAGATATAATGTTGAATTTAGAGGAATGTTATTATTGAAATCCATACCTCAAAGGGAATTATTTATCAAGCTAAAATAATATTTGCTATATTAAACTTAGGAGTAATAAGGTTTGCTACTGACAATTAACCTTAATACCTGTAAATATTATTGTGATCTAATTTTTCCAATATTAGGGAGTCATAAGGGTTGCTACATCAAACTAATTACTTTGGAAATTAGATACACTTAGATTAAATCCTAAAGGGATATTTAAAGAGATTTTTTTATCAAAGCATTATATAGGTTGGAAATTTATAATATTATTGCCTCAAACCTTCTCAAATCGATACAAATGATCCAACATTAAAACCTTTTTAAATTTTGGAAAAGTGCTTAGTTCAATAGGAGCAATAATGATAATAAAAGTTGATTTTGGTGTTTAAAAAATTTACAAAATCAACCAAAATTGAACTATAATTTACAAAAGCACTTTATAGTTTATTCAAAAACATACTAGGGAGTCATAAGGCATTCCACAAAACTTGGTAATATCATTATTTATCAATATTATCAAGTTTCAATATAAAAGCTTTCTACAAAACCTAAAAATCCTTAAGAGTATATATTTTCATACAAGGGAGACATAAGGAAGCCTACAAATCAAGGATTAATAAAGGTTTTACTAAATCAAGCTTATATACTTCAATCAGGAGTCATATATCCTAATAAGGAGGCATAAGGTAGACTACAAATAATATCCTATCTCATTTCTTGTATGACTTCAAATGGAAAAAAGAATGTCATATAATGAATGTGGAATTTGTTCCAATAAAAACCAGTCTACAAAACATGAAAATATGTGGTACATTGACTCAGGATCCAGTTATCATATGATAGGATATATGCAATGGTTTGATTGTCTTGAAGATACCAAAGGCTACATACTAAAAATTGTAAATATCCAAACTTATCCTATACATGGATATGGATGTGTGATACCCAGCAGATCATTTTTAAATATTCTACCACAAAAAGTATTGTTTATTCCTGGATTAACATTCAATCTCATTTCTATAATAAAGTTGGTAGAAGATAACTATATGATCTACTTTAGATATATGGATGGAATCAATACATGTCTCATCATGAATCAAGGTGAAATAAAAGAAACGGGATCAATCCATGGAAATACATACATCCTGGATTCAATGGAAATATCACAAGATATTGTGATGTTTCAAAATTATGCTAACATATTTTCAAATGAATAGGTTGATGAAAATGAAGAACCAATACAACACCAATCCAAGCATAGAAGAATTAAAATCAAGAAGATGAGAGGACAAGTGCACCATGCTCTACTCAACCATCAACATTCAGAACCAAATGAAGATACTTGCAAAGAGACCAATAAAGGTGGCTAGATAGAAGATAGAGATGATGAACCTGAAGAAGCCAAAGATTATTTTCAAGAGGAATATCCACAATGAAGACTAAAGTATTCAATACCCATATATTGTAATACAAAGGGGTGTTAGAAATAGCTTATATTACATTATTTGGGTCATGCAAATGTACCTTCCTTGGTACATACTTAGGACATTTAATTACTTTAGGGGGAAGTTATCTAGTTACTTCATGCAATGTAATAAATACACAAGTTTCAATGTGCAAGCTATAAATGTGCAAGGTGTCCCTTGTACAGCTAGGTAGAGTGTTGGCCAAGGAACTTGTCTTCCTATATAAAGGGTCATAGATAGAGTGTGAAATATATAGATGAGAGCATAATAGTGTAGGATAGACATAGTAGTGTAGATTTTTTGAGCTATAAGCTAAGCTCAGAGCCCATTCATTGAGCAGTAGCTTGTATCATGGAGTTTCCATTTCCTCTATAGCTACTTTTGTAGTCATTTATGTCATTTCTATTTATAGCATATTTCAGTCATCTCATAGATTTAATTTCTACATTTTTAATTTGCATCTTGTTTTTGTTATCTCCCATTACATGTTGTATCAAAAGCTAACAATATGGAACACTTGCTAAAGTCAATACTCTTCTAGACTTAATAGCAAAAACTACAAAAAAAAATAGTACTTGAGCAATTCAAAATTTCAATTTTAAACAAGACTAGAAATATGGAGAGAAACTATATCTAACAAAAAAATTAAGGAGATATTGTAGTTGTTATGTAGGTATACTTTATCATCGTCACTTAAAAAAAAATTTGGAGTGACAGTATCATAATACATGTGTGGCAAACCTATAAATATCTCAATGTCTAAAGGTTTGATAAAAATTTTGATATTCTTGTTATTTATTTTTAGATTGACAATCATTGAATCATTGTTGTATGCACCAATAATATTCAACAATAATTTGTTGTTTGTTTTGTACCGAAGCATAGACACTAAAACCTAAATGCCAGATTTGTTGACCAATGATATGTCATAACCCGATGTGGTTAATATTTTGGAAATAAGGGGGTACACTAGGTTTCTAAAAGAAATTATGGAAGGAGTAGGTTTAGAAGAGGTTTCCATTGATGTATTTGACAAAAAATCCCTAGGGTAAGGCATGAGGGATCAAGGTATAGGGTAGGGAGTACAATGGTTTTTGCATAGATCTCATGTGCTACATGTGTAAAATAGATTAAAAAATAATTGAGGTATGATGGATTAGGGCACAGGGTGAGAATGTAAAAATCTTGAGGATGTACGATGGTTTCTGCTTAGCTCTAATGTGTTGTGTGTGAGAAAATAGCTAAAAAATAACTGTTGATGCTTTTTTTAGATTTTTGCATGCCAAAATTAAATATTGGTTTGACACATGGTATTGGATCATTTGACACATGGCATATTGCAACCTATCATTAGTTAAACCCTCTACTACAATTGATCATCAATGCAATCATCTTCTACAACCAATCGTCAATGGAACCCTCTTCTACAACTGATCATCAATGGAACCCTCAACTATAATCGATTATCAATGGAACCCTCTACTACAACTAGTTTTTAGATGAAACCTCTACTACAATTGGTCATCAAATGAAACCTCCACTACAACTGATCATCAATGGAACCCTCTACTACAATCGGTCATCAAAAAATCCTCTATTACAACTGATCATTAATGGAACCCTCTATCACAATCGATCATCAATGGAACCTCTACTACAACTGATCATTAATGGAACCCTCTAATACAATCAATTATCAATGAAACCTCTGCTACAACCAATCATCAAAGGAACCTCTATTACAATTGATCTTCAATAGAATGCTACAACCAATCATCAATGGAACCCTCTGCTACAATCAATTATCATCTAGCTATCGTTAATGGAACCTCTATTGTAATTGATCATCAATATGCTATCGTCAAGCATAATTATTTGTAGTTAGTATATCAAATATTATATGGTGTTGGTCATCAACACTATAAAATTTTCCATAATTTTGTAATCATTGGTGAAAAATAAATGCAATTTGCCATGTCTCCAACATGAGTTTGAATATGGGTTACCTCGATTGTGAAACCAATTCACCCAATTTTTATAAATATATTTTGATTATGACCCCTTATGCATAACCTTGCAATCTAGTAATCAACAAGCAAATGAATGCACCAAGATTATAAATCTACTACAAAAATCATAAAGGAAAGAAATCCATTATCAAAAATTTCTAGCATGAGGTACCATGACCCATGCATTATTCCAAGAAGAACTAGAACCAATCACCTATGAGGTACACAAACTAATAGAATGTACTGATACAAAGCAATGCCTTCTAACTCAAAATAGTGTATTTCCAACATCAAGGTACTTCTTAGGTGATCTATGATTTGTAGAATATAGCATAAGACTTAGAGTTTATATAGAACAAGCACTTAATAGGAGGTGATAAAATCATCATCATCAAGACATTAAGAAGCATGGATGATATTTTATTCATAGTGAGACATCTCGACCATCTAGACATTGAAGGTATACCAAGAAAAACATTAGAATGATGATAGATGTCAACACTATTCAAAATAAATGTCTAGACCCAAATGTTAAGGCTAGTAGGAACTCAATTAACAAGGCACATCTTATACTTTAATAAGAGTGACAATTGATCAATCATGAAAAATATTAGTAAAAATGTAGGTTGATCAAAAGGTCGATTGTGGGTCTTTGAATTTATTTTTAGAGAAAGGAAAACATGAACATCAATAGCAATATCGAGATACTTTCTTAGCATCATCACTATAATTCATCTTTAATATTTATCTCACTATTGACATATCCTCGAAGATATCAGTTTATAACCTGACTCCTTGGGAAAATTTGTATAGCCTTCCAAATATTTTATGCCAAAAAATTTAGTAAAAGCCCATATGAGCAACCAAAAACATCAAAAACCACGAGTGATCATTAATTTGAGCTTCACATTGCATATTAGAACTAAGGCATTTAATTTTATTTTTGTAGTCCTAGTGAAGAGCAACATCAAAAAGTTAATTGACATCAAAATGGCATAGTACATTTTGCTTAGATATTTTCCATCCAAACCAAGGGATTCAAAAGGAATTTTTCACCAACCAAGCAACTACATATGGTATCAAATCAAATCATCAAAAAATATGATGATATTTAGTGTAGCACCCTAAAATTGGGATGTTTAAAACCTTAGTAAAAGATAAAAGATAAAAGTTTGAATTTTAACCCCAAAACTGCTCCAAAACTGCCTATTACCCATTTCCTCGTTTTCCATGCCATTTTTAGGATTTGTTTTGACCGTTGGAAAATATCATCATAGATTAGACGAGATCATCCCAGATCTGACAAAATCATCATGGACAGAACATCCAGACGATTTTGTCCCAAAACCAAATTTTCATAATTAGCTTATGTTTCAACAGCCTCTCTAACTTGGGCAGAAGCGTGTCTACGTAGTTGGAGATTGCCCTGTTGGAGATCTCCCAGATTGGGATGATCCCAACCTCTTAAACCTCTTCCTAAACCTATATAAACTAGGATTTTCTAGTTTACCCCCCTGACCCTACCTGACCCCCTTGATTCTGATTTCCTTGAACCCCTTAGCTGATAGATTTAATTCCTTATTCCCTTGTACTATTGTCTGTGTTCTATATTTTGCATTTTTGTGCAGGAACTCTACTATTTTTTAGTCGAATATAGCTCAGATCGGTGCAAATGATCTCGAACAATTATGAACAATCTCGTACGATTGGAGGTGATCCTGACTGTAGTCCAAATTGGGGGCAATCCATGTTCGAAGTTTGCATTCCTTTAGCTTTCTCTACATTTTTCATATTGGATTTCTGCACTGTCTTGAATTATTATGTTTTTGCATCTTGGAGTTCACCTCATTTAGCATAATTGCATGGTAAGGTTAAAATCAATCATTAAATCTACTACATTTTATTATTTGTTATTGGAATCCATTATTTAGGCATGTTTGTTGTTATTTCTACCATTGTCCTTTGCTTCTGCACTTGCATATTTGGTATTTCGCATCTATTTTTGTGATTGCAGGTTTTTGACAAATTTGTCTGACAAATTTGTCTGACAAATTCGTCAGATATCAGACGATCCTGTCTGATCTCAGACGATTACGTATGAACTGAGAAGATCTGGACTGCTACAAAACTCAGAATCTTCATCAAACATCCAGAATTAGGTATGACACATTCTAATTAGCATATTCTCTGTTATTAGCACTCATCCCTATTTTCTGTATCCATTTAAATCATTGTTGGTAGATATAATAGTTTAGATTCATATTGGCCAAACCTAGGAGTTGAATGATTGAGCCTAAAAATGAACACATCAAACCCACTATCAACCTAGGCATGGAAACTGCCACTCAAAAGTTTCCTGGTGAACCCACCATCCATCAAAAATTCACCCTTATACTCCCCCGAGATGCGAGACCTGCAAAGGGCCTCTCAGTCTAAGGTATTGTCCCATCCTTCTCGCATCCCCCTTCCGGGCATGGATCCTATAGCCTGAGGGTAAGGATGCGAAAAATTTGGAGCAATACATTTTGGTGAACCCGATGTGAAAACTAAAAACCTTTTGAAAACAATCCAAAAAAAAAAAAAACCCTAAACATAAATGCATTTAGAATCAAATATTGCATGTCATATTTAGATGGTAGATTATAACAAAATACGAGCTATCACCATTAATGTTGAAAACCAATTAGCAGCTATAGAGATTAATTTTGTGCTTAGCATACCTCAAACAAATAGGGTTTAACCTTTGTGGAACAAACTTAATAGGAGATTGAATCTCATTTCATCTAGAGCAACCGAAATTAGGCAAATTAAGAGGTTTGTCCTAGATAGAATCCTGGATCCCAATCAAGTAATTTTGTATCATGAGCTTCAGAGAGCTTGCCATAGGTGGTTAGCAAATAAAAGAGCCCTTGTGTCTTCTGAGTTGTATACCTTTGAGGAATACCTCGATAATGCAGTTGTAGTACATAAGTTTCTGTCTCGTGTAGAGGACCAAGAGGTCGTTCTTAAGGATAGAAAGAGATGGAATAGAGTTCCCAGAGCTGTGTTATATCGAGAGTATTGCCATGAGATTTATTTTTACAAGACAGAATCTGAAACAGATAACATCACCATAGCACACTTTGTTGACTTCCTGAAAAACAATTTCCAATTTGAAGAGGAGCATTTTATGACTCCTGATGAACTTGATCCTATCAATGATATTCATAAACTCTTTTTAGAAAACTAAGCTATTATTTTATTATTGTTATTTCTTGTATTTAGTGTGCTATTTGTTATCTTTATAAGCATAAAATAAAATAAAACAAAAACATAAAAAAACAAAATCATAACAAAAAATCAAAACATTTTATTTTAAAAGCATTATAGTAGGTATATAATTAAAATATATACCTTCCAAATCTGTTGCAAATATATCAATATATATTTGCTAAAATCTAAATTTAGACATAATGACTAAACTCAGGAATGGAAAACAAATTGAAGTAGAAGAAGATTGGTTAAGGAAAATAGAAAACAACCCAGATGTCCTTCCTGAAGACCCAATTCAGGAAGAGGAAATTCTAGACCAACAAGAAGAAGACTATGTTGATGCAAATGAACAAAGATAAAATGTTAAGGAGGAAGAATCCTCATCTCCTAAAATATCTCTAGAAGGAGCTGTTACTTTTGAGAACATGGAACATTTCTGGAAGTTCCTCCATGATAATATGGGCACCCTTAATAGAGCAGCTCATATGGACAAAGATCAAATTAGTGACACTCAAGCAGCCCTAGAAGACATACATCACACATGCACTAATCCTTTGTCCTTCGTTGATCAAGAGAGTGATCAAGCTGGACCGTCCAATTTGTACATGGCTACTATAATCTAAAACACGCAACAATAACAAGTTACCCAATTACCTAGAGTGCCTGTTACTAAGCCAAGGGTTATTCCCACACAAAAGAAACCTTCATTCACTGCTCTATTTCACCAAGCTATTGATCAATATACCTCAAATCAACAAAATCCTAAAACAAAACCAAATGTTAATTTCCAACAATCTGGGATACAACATAATGCTACAACAAATCTTCTACATAATACTCTTCCTACCAACCATTTGCATAACAACAATATAGCATCTAATCCCTATGTCCCACATTCTTATGCTCACAAATATCATACTCATATACCACCAAACCAATATGGTGGACAAACTGGTAATCTGGAAGCCATGGTGAAATAGTTAACCTCCCATATGGACCAAATAGATCCCTACCATCCCTCGTACAATTATCGAGAGATGTGTAGTCAACCTCTAGATCCTATAGTTGTAGCACAACCATATCCCAAACACTTTCCCATGCCTGTCCTACCTATATACAAAGGAACCAAAGATCCCATAGAGCATCTTCATATGTTTAGGATAGCATGTCATGATATATCATATGATGACTTGCTATTACTAAAAATGTTCTCGAAAAGCTTAGGAGGGATGGCACTGGAGTGGTATTATCAATTGCCCACTCACTCTTTGAGAAATTTCGAAGAGACCGTCGAGTCTTTTGTGCACCAATTTAGTGCCTATATTGAAAGGCATGTAACTATTAAGGATTTGTACAACCTAAAACAAGACAAAGATGAGTGTTTTGCTGACTTCTTAGCTCGATGGAGGCAATTGATAGGAAAATTACACTTTGTGTTACCTTATCGAGAAATGTTGGATATTTTTATCAATAATTTACAAGAACAACTATCCTATGAATTATCAATTGCTACCTTGACCACCTTCGATCAAGCTATAGACTTAGCCCAAAGAGTGGAAGACGCTCTCATTAGAAGAGGTCAGCTCAAAAAGAAAGATGATGAGAAAACATCCAAAAATCAATATAAAATAAACAATTTGTGGGTGATGGAGTCACCGATAGCAGAAACATTGCCAATGTTAATACTGCGAAAACAACAAAGAAGTTCATATTGAAACCTCCTGATAAACCACCTCAATAATTTACTAGGTTAAATCAACCTTTATCAACCATTCTCCCGCAATTACTAGCATGAGGATTGATCCAATTACCAACTATCCGGGAACCTAATCCAACTATACCCGGATATAGAGCTGATTTACATTGTGATTTTCATAGAGGACCTGGACATGCTACCAACTCTTGTAAAATATTAAAACATAAAATACAAGATTTAATTGATAACAATGATATGGAGGTGCAAGCCTTTCAACCTAAACAAAATCCTACTAGTAATGTTCAAAAGAAAACCCTTCAAAGTTAGAATCAGAATGCCAATCAATCATTGGACATATTTCAACATCCTTTACCAAAACATGGCAAAGAGGTGGCTAATAAAATTGAACATCATAATGTTCCCCCTCCTACCCGATATGTAGGGACTATTAGTGGACAATTACCTGTTCCTGATCCTCAAATATTTGACATAAGTTTATCCATAGTTACATTCATACCCCTATATAATACTCAAACACCTGATTTTAGTGATGTAGAATGTGATACTAAAATTGAAATGGAAATCACCTCCAATCAATCAAATAGTTCTAAAAATGAATCAGATCCTATTCAACCCATCATAAATTGTATGGTTCTAGAAGAACCATTTCCTAGAATAGTTACTACTCGACCCTCTTCTCATCAGTTCATTTCTAATGAACAAGCCATATATGCTATACTGAGACCAATTCATCATCCTCAAAATAATATTGTAGGTACCATCAAAGTCGTTACTCGATAACAGGCTCAAAACTCTCAACAAGATCAAACTCAGAACGATGGATCAGCTCCATTTGTTTTGAAAAATCCCAATAAAGGGAATCATATGCCTAATGTTCAACCTAAGCCTCCGTATAATATTAATAAACAATTATCCAATACTACAGCTAGAATTTCCCTTTTGGACCTTTTGAGATCTTCTCCTATCCATAGGGATGAATTAATGCTCACATTAAGCCAAATGATGGTACCACAAAATATTCAGCCTGAAGCCATGACTAATACTATCATAACTCGAGAAGTTGACTGTATTGACTTCTGAGATAGAGATATACCACAACATAGTTTACATAAGGATAACCTTTTATATATTACTGCCCTAATTGGGGATGTAGCCGTTAAACATGTCTTGATTGATAATGGTTCATCTTTAAACATATGCACTTTTGACTTCTACCAAATATTTGGTTTTAGAAGTGATGAAATGAAAAGAACTGATATGATTATAAAAGCCTTCAATGATGAGACACAAGAAACATGTGGAGTCATTACTATACCCTTGCAAGTTGGTCCTACAACCCTAGATACAACCGTGTTTATTGTACATTGCCCATCATCGTACAATATACTTTTGGGTCACCCTTGGATCAACACAATGCGAGTGGTTCCATCCACTTTACATCAGTGTGTTAAAATCAAATTTAAAAACCAGTTGGTTACCATTCATGGTGATCCTAGACCCTTTGATATGTGTGCTTTGGCAGAACCGGTTGGAGTTCAATTTTGCCCTGCCCTGTCATCCACACATCCTAATTCTCATCATCTACCCAAATGTGTGAAACACACACCCATAACCTCATCTACTCTTTCAACTACACCTATACATATAGCTCAATCATCTTTTGAACAAACCACATTAGGACCTCGAAAAGATCCCAAAATTACAACCAATGCTTCTTGTTTTACCCTATAACTTCCACATCAATAGACTCATCCATCAATATCCCTATAACATCTACATCCACTACAGGCATCCTTTCCACATTAGAAGATCAAGAAAATGTTCCTTTTACCTCTTATGCTCTCACTGATGAGCTCTTACCTGATTTATCTAAAATTCCTATATCAGAAGAAACCAACACTGTTATGCAAACTTCTCTCCTTTTAAATAAACTCCCACCCTGTCCTCATACCTTGGGCCTCCCACAGCATATGGGAAGTATCTACCTAGTCGGGAGTTGTGCTTTTATTTATAAAGGATATGATTGAGGAAGAATACCCAAAAACATCAAGACACATTGTGATGGATATGCCTGATGCTATTTTGCTAATAAATATATTAAAGCTAAACCCATGATGCTTAAATTGGGCTATAAAGGGAAAGGTTTGGGACCTTCCCAAAATGGTATGAAGGAACATACTGAGGTAGAACCATGGCCTGCCCGATGCGGTGTGGGCCTATTTCCTAGTAAAGTTTAGCCCTTCCTATTTGAGGAGGATGACCATCTTACATGTTATCAAGATTATCTCGATAAACAAAATTCTTTGCTTTTAAACAAAAATCCCTTTACCTGTCATATGCTATCTCTCGCATACCCTAAGATGATTGCAAAATCTGACGATGAGTTGGAAGGGGATATCTTCCATGATGTCTTCATTGAGGACTTGTTCCATAACGAATTTTATTTTGATGGCTCTATACCTAGTATAGCCCAGCTTGAGGCCTCGACTCCTCAAGACGAATTATCCAAGCTAACCTTGGAAGAATTACAAGAATTGGGTGTTTCACCCGCCCCACCTAATTTTGAGAGAGATTTACATATGGAAGTTGAAAACGGTATAAAAATTAACATTGGAACCGAACATAACCCTCACATAATCAATATTGGATCAAAATTAAGTCAAGAAAAACAAGCTCAATACATTTCATTTCTTAAAGACTATGAAGATGTCTTTGCTTGGACATATGAAGACATGCCAGTTCTGGACCCTTCTGTAGTCATGCATCATCTAGTAGTCCATCCATATGCTAAACCTGTTAAATAGAAACTTAGAAAAATGCATCCTAAAGTGGCCTTACTAGTCAAAGCAGAACTAGAAAAACTATTGAAGGTCATTTTTATACAATACATTGATTATTTTGAATGGATCTCAAATGTAGTTCCAGTAACTAAGAAAGAAGCCACTAAAGTTAGGGTTTGTACAGACTTCAGAGACATTAATGCTGCCTGCCCTAAGGATGATTTTCCTCTTCCTAATATGGATCAAATCATTGATTTTACTGCTGGAAGTGGAATTATATCCCTAATGGATGGATTTTTTTATTATAATCATATCAAGATAGCTCCTGAAGATTAGGCTAAAATAGCCTTTATTACCCCTTGGGGAACCTTTTGTTGGAAAGTGATGCCATTTGGTTTAAAGAATGTAGGTGCAACCTATCAACGAGCTATGACTTATATCTTTCACGATATGATGCATGGTATTTTACATGATTATGTAGATGATATTATAGCTCATTCCATCAAAGAAGATGATCATTTAAATGACTTGAGAAAAGTATTTGACCGGTTACGGGAGTATCTTATCCGATTGAATCCAACCAAATGTATATTTAGAGTTAAGTATGGTAAATTATTGGGGGTTATCGTTTCTTTACGTGGCATTGAAATTGACCCTCTCAAGATCGCGGCTATCACTGATATGCCCGCACCCACCAATATATCAGAATTACAAAGTTTACAAGGTAATCTTCAAGCTATTCGCTACTTTATTGATAAGTTGGCAGATAAAACCGGACCCTTTCTTAAAATTCTTAAGAAAGATGTCTCTTTCCATTGGGAAAATGAATGCCAAGAAGCATTTGAACTCCTTAAGCAATATCTCCTTAAACCACCGGTGCTTTCCCCACCTAGATCTGATCGTCCATTTATTCTGTACATTTTTGCTTTCGATTTTTCCTTAGGAGCTATGTTAGCTCAGCTTGACGATGAGAAGAAAGAACGTGCTAATTATTACATCAGCAAAACATTAATCAGTTATGAAACTCACTATACCATATTAGAGAAGTTATGTCTTACAGTCGTATTTTCTACATAGAAACTATGACATTATATGCTCAGTCAAAAAACGTATGTTATTGCCAAATTCGACCCTTTGTGATATCTCATGAGTTGACTCTATCTATCTGGTCGTACAGCCAAGTGGGTTCTTGCACTAAGCGATTTTGAACTCACGTTTATAGGACAAAAGTTTGTTAAAGGTCAAATCATAGTAGATCAATTAGCTACTGCACCCTTAGAGTCTACCCATCCCCTCATCATTGAGCTTCTCGATGAATGCCTTAAATTAGAGGCAGACCATCCTAAAAAATGGTCCCTATACTTTGATGGAGCCCGATGTATGAGTGGGGCTGGTGCGGGTATTATTTTAATATCTCCATAAAAACATCTTATACCTCTGTCCTTTAAATTAACATTTTCTTGCACTAATAATACTGCTGAATATGAGGCTCTAATCCTTAGATTACGAGCAGCTTTGGCATTGAAAATTAAAAATTTGTTAGTTTTTGGTGATTCCCAACTTGTTATAAATCAAATCAATGATGTTTATCAGACCAGAGATGATAAATTACGCCTATATAAAAAATATGTTTTGCAATTATTATCTTTATTTGATCAAGTTACCCTAGAAGCTATTCCTCGAACTAGCAATCGTGCGGCTGATGCTATGGCTGCAGTTGCATCTCTTTTGCCCTTGGAGTTAGATGATGAATATGCTACCATCATTATTCATCGACTCCAGGAACCCACTTCAAGCAAATCATGCTTAGAACCTTTGGATGTGTTTTTAATCAATGAAACTACTCTCGAACCATGGTACACCGATATATTTATTTTTTTGCAAAATAGAACCTTCCTCGATGGTTATACTAGCAACCAACACCGATTATTACGTAGACGAGCAAGTCGCTTCGTAATTATTGGTAATACCTTGTATAGGAGATCTTTTGAAGGCATATTATTAAGATGTTTGAATTTAGAAGAATCTAGATCAGCTTTGAGTGAAGCCCACGATGGATCATGTGGAGGACACTTTAGTGGTAACGCCATTGCTAAGAAGCTCCTTTGGATCGGATATTTTTGGCCCACCATGGAGAATGATGCACATGATTATGTGTGCCATTATGACAAGTGCCAGAAACATGCTGATCTTGTCCATACGCCTACACAAGAACTGCAGGCTATTTCATCTCCTTGGCCCTTTTCAAAATGGGGCTTAGATATCATTGGGAAAATCAACCCTGTGTCATCTGATGGACATAAATTTATCATAACCGCTACGGAGTATTTCACAAAATGGGTTGAAGCTATGCCTTTAGCTTCTTGTACTGGAATGCAAGTTTCCAAATTTATTTTTAATCAAATTATTTGTAGGTTTGGAATTCTTGCTAATCTCATCTCAGATAATGGAACTTGTTTCAAAAATAAAGATGTCAAAAATATAAAATTCAACATCGTTGGTCCACTCCCTATTATCCTCAGGGTAATGGCCAAGCAGAAGCATCCAATAAAACATTAATCAAAATTTTCAAAATATTGGTCAATAAATCTGGTCGAGATTGGCATATCCAATTTTATCCTGCTTTGTGGGCCTACCGAACTAGTGTTCGCACCCCCACTAGAACTTCACCTTTTGTTTTGGTTTATGGTGCTGAAGCTGTTTTTCCCTTTGAATTAGAAGTTCCTTCTTTGGCTCTACTACTTCAAGATACTGAAGTAGGGGATGAATATCGTGTTGGTAGATTTAGTGAGCTAGAACTTCTGGATGAAAAATGCATCAATGCTTTGGAACATCTTTATGCCTACCAAAACAAGCTTAAGAGAGCATATCTCAATAAAGTTCATCCTTGATCCTTTGAGATCAGCGACCTTGTCTTAAAAGAAAATCAAAAAAATACTAATGCTACTAAAGACCTTAAAGGTAAATTTGAGCCCAACTGGCTTGGACCGTATATCATCACTGCTAAATTTGGATCGGGAGCATACAAATTATCTACCTTAGATGGTAAAGAACTTAAAGAATCTAGGAACATTATGCATCTCAAATGCTACTATGCATAAAACATTGGGCCATTTCATCATTTGTATATACTGTATTTTGCATATTGTTTCATTTTTAGCCATTTCTATCAAAATATTTTTCAAAGAACAGTAATAGTATTTCTTCTTGCAAATCATCAATTAAAATCAAATACAAAAACATCAAAATTGTCAAAATCTTCAAAAACATATTTTTTATACCTGTCAATTCTGGAGTTTGCAGTTATATTTTCAATTATTTTGGATAAATGAGCATTTATTTGGAATCCCGCACTTTCACACTCACATGAATAAATATCTTGATTTTATTTGGTATGATTATTAATCTCTCTTATATCAAAGTCCACATTGGCATTAAATAAAGTTTTGAGCATAGAGAACCGATCTTGTTATTTACTTGAACCAAGTATATCTTTTCACATTAAAATTATTTCATTGCAAATTCAATATGATGCTACATAGTAGACATGGTTTCTTGAGCGAAAAGTTTCCCCTGCTATCCTATCATGCACATGGTCTAGAATATTTGAGAATTGAGAAAAGGACAAGCTCACCCCTACCCAGAATAAAAATCCCTTGCTCTATAGCTAATCCGAGCAAGTATCCCTAGCATAGGAAGAAAAAGAAAATTCAAAGAAAAAAAAAGAGAAAAAAAAAATGTTATTTTGTATCATCACAGCAATATTTCTGCATTATCTCAAATATCAAGCAAAAATACAAAAACAAAAGAGAAAAGAAAAAAAAAAAAGAACAAAATGCAATAAAATTCTTTCCCTACCCCTTGAAAATAAAATAAGGGTGAATGAGCTTGAATCCCTGGAATTCTCAATTATTCGAAAACTGTGAGGTAAGCCCCATAATAGGTGGTTTGTGCCCAGCTCGCTTGGCCTTGGGTAATTCCTAGCGTGGTGATATGTCTGTCACATTAGTGACCTTCTTTTGTACTGAGACCTATGTCGGCTTATGGATTAGCTAGCTCTTGATAACCTAACTTGCACGATATTCTAGTACGGTTATATGCATATAAATCATGGTTAACGAACATTCATTTGGTTAAGGCAAATTGCTTGTATCAAATTATCTTGCTCAAAATTGGTGAATGAACAATACAATTGCACACACATTTGTATTTGAGAGATTTTGTATCATTATGATAAATCAAGATCGGTAATGAACTCACATTTGCACATGAGGGTCCCTTATAAACCTACATTTGTTTTTGAGATAATTTAAAATATTTTTGTAATTCTTTTCAGAACAATTTTATCCTCTTATTTCAAGAATTTTGTTTTGTATAAAAAAAATTATATACATTATGTCACAAAATTGCAAAAAGATTGCAATCAACATGTTCATCATATTATTATTATTTGTTTATCAAAAATCAAAAATCAATCATGCAATAAAACTACAATATTTATTTTATCTTTGGATTTCGCGATGATGGTATAAGTCTATACCTATAAATTCTATGCCTAGCGCAAACCATTGTTCTAATTTTATTTTTCCATCCATTTTAAAAACACATATGGCTTACATCATTATGTTACACAATTGTGCTTCAAAATGAATGAATACTTATTTCATGTCATTATGTCAAACATTCCATCTTGCAACCATGGTATAATTTCTAAGGAATTATTCAAAAAATTTATCACACTTAGGAATTTATGCCTAGCAAAAATCATATTTTTTTTATATGTCATGCATAATATTTTTTATGAAAATCTGAAAACAAATCATCCCCATCATCATTTTCATCATCACAACACAAAGTCTTAAGACAGTCTCTTAAGCACTCTTTTACTTTTAGCAATATTTCTATACTAGGATTAGCTTGACGACCTAGCGAGCGGCGACTCCATGAAACAGTCTATAACAGCGACAATGTCCTTTGAAATTATTGTTAGAAGTCCCTTTTATTTTTTCATCAAATCACACCAAAACAACCAATTTATGCACATCAGATTATTTCATTTACAAATTTTATGGCATGACATAACATTATAATTTATTGCCAAACGACATAATAACATGAATCAACAAATTCAAAACTCAAAGCATTATAATACAACATATACACAAGTCATATCATCCAAAATGCAATCTATATATATCATCAACCCACTATGTACATCATTTGGATTGGTATGCCACAATCAAAACTCTGGCATACTCAATCCCCTCAAAAGTAATAAAAACATAAATCTGCACTCTACAGTAGCTAGCCTCAAGAAGCCCTCGAGCTCTCAACCTCATCTCCTCCCCCACCCTACCATGGAGGAGGTGGTCCCATAGAGGTCCGAGCCGTGTCTCGGGTCCTTGTCATCGATCGTGAGGATGTCCTCGATGATCCCATCATGATCGTCTCTGTAATGGGGGCTGGCAATGATATCCTCTGTCCCTCTGGGATCGCTTGATAGTACAACCCTTGGTAAAATGTGGTCTGAGCAATAGACCATGCCAGATCCTGAGTGCTCGCTCCTCCGCCTTGAGCTTTGAGTCGTGTAGCCTCATCTTGCAATGTCTGCACCTAAGCCCGAAGGTGGGCAACCTCAGATCGGAGAGCCACTATCTTGCTGCTCTCCCCTACCTCCACACCCTTGCCCTTATCGAGCAATGGTGGCCTCTCCCCCTACTAAGAAGGGAATCCCTCCTCCCTCCTCCCTGTTTGCTATGATCTCTATAGAGCCTGTGGCATCCTCTGGTGTCTCTTCTATGGGGACCATCGCTACTCTCTCCCCCCATGACCCTGCGCTGCCTCAATAGCAGCCTAGCACCACCTCCCCATCTGGTGCACCACGGCATGCACTGTAACCTACGCCCTCATCATCCAAAGAGGGCGGATGCCTGTGTACCAGGCATCATAACCCACTACAACCCCAACATCATCACCATCCACTAGCTGGATGGGGGCATCATCCACATCTTGACTCCAGAATCATTGCATGTCTGGAGCCCCGCTCAGCGTAGTACTATCTCAAACAGTCTAGGAGTACTCGTAATCCCTGAGAGAAGGGATCCCCTGTTGTAGATCAAACTATCATAGTACCCGATTGTAGTGGTGGAGCTCTACCTCTCCTTGCTCCATCCTTAGCCAGCAGACTCGCCTGATGTGAGCCAGCTCCTACCCATCCTCTGCCCACCCGGGGTGCTCTCGCTATGGCCTCCATGGCCTCCAGGTGATCTAGTTTGGGATGAGGTCGTCTAGTAACCTCCATGACATCGGTAGATCTATCCGCCATTGTGACCCTCTCTGTAGCCACCAATAGTAAACCTAGGGCCTCTCCTAGTCAACCCCTATCAATGGGAGCCCTACCGGCCTCCGTATCACAATGTGCTCCCAACACCAAACCTGCAGCAGCGATGTCAAAACCAGACATCGACCTCCCTTGTATATGACCCCGTGAAAGATCCTATACAAGCGACAGAGTACAAAGCTGCCCCATGCAAATTTATACCCGTGGTCTCTCATGTAGCAGACTATATCTGAGAGGAGCCACGGTAGTCTACATTCGCTCTGGTGGCACAACAGTAAGCCACCTACCACCCCTGCCAAAACTTGAGTCAGTCTAGATGCCCCAGGCATCTGTCATAGAGACTCGATGTTCACCCCGCCCTTCTCCAAGGCGAAGCTCAGGTCTCCAATCAGCCTCATCATAGCTTGGCCCTGATTGGCCACAGGCGTCATCAACCGTCCCTATATGGGTATCCTCATGATCCTCCATACGTCCTCAAGTTTGGGAGCCATCTCCCCTGTTGATAATCAAAAATAAGATGACCCCGGATACCATCTCTCTGCTAGGGTTTTCAGTAGCCCCATGTCAGTCGGTACTTGTGGCATCTCTGCCACATGCTGTAGCCCGACCTGTCCTAGTCGGTCATGCTCTGCCTGGTCAAGCGTGGCTATGTTGTCTCTTATTCTATCGTATTTCCATTCTTAGCTCTTTAGTAATCCCCTCTGCAAAACAAACAATAACAACAAAATTTATTAATAATCAATCATTAAAATTAAATTAAACACATTTTAAAATCAAGTTAAAGATGTTATCATCCACCATCGAATGATATCGTCCTAAATTTGGAAAAATTTTCCTTTATAGGATGAATTTGTCTTCAATTTTGCAAACCTGGGGATCGCCCCTTGTTGAACGGGATTGCCCCTAGTTCGTTGATTTCGCCCTTCGACGAAATCGACGATCTAGGGACGATTCCAACAAAATAGGGATGATTTCATCTGGACGTCGTCGACGGCCTAAAAACGTCCACGATGCCTCAAATAATCCAAATTTAAATCTACCAATTGCACAAAGCAAAATCAAAACTAATCTACTAGGCTTAGATCCTTACCCGTAGCCCGCATCTGGACCTCTATCGCTCTGTGCGCTGTCTCCACCATTTTTTTCTCTCTGTAGAACTCTGGAACAATAAAGCTGAACAGTAAAAATGAATTAGGGTTTTACCCTATTTTCTTAATTTTATTTAAAATCATCAACATTTTAATTTTTGCCTTTTCATGTTTTTACCTCAAACGTTCGATTTGGGTAAAAACACGGAGGGGGCACCATATTCAGCATTCGTACGATTCGACAAAGAATCATCGTCTAAAAAATTGAGTAATTTTTTTTTCTTTCTCGTAAAACAGGAAGAACTCGTCTTTAACGCATTTTCTTTAGAAAATTTACTAAAGAGGGGGCAAAATGTAGCACCCTAAAATTGGCATGGTTAAAACCTTAGTAAAAGATAAAATATAAAAGATAAAAGTTTGAATTTTAACCCCAAAACCGCTCCAAAACTGCCTGTTACCCGTTTCCTCATTTTCCATGTCATTTTTAGGATTTGTTTTGACCGTTGGACGATATTGTCGTAGATTAGATGAGATCATCCTAGATCTGATGAAATTTTCATGGACAGAATCCCAAAACCAAATTTTCATAATTAGCTTCTGTTTCAACAACCTCTCCAACTTGGGTAGAAGCATGTCTACGCAGTTGGAGATTGCCCTGTTGGAGATCTCCCATATTGGGATGATCCCCAACCTCTTAAACCTCTTCCTAAGCCTATATAAACTAGGATTTTCTAGTTTGCCCCCCTGACCCTACCTGACCCCCTTGATTTTGATTTCCCTGAACCCCTTAGCTGACAGATTTAATTCCTTATTCCCTCGTACTTCTGTCTGTGTTCTATATTTTGCATTTTCTTGCAAGAACTCTACTGTTTTTCAGTTGAAGATAGCTCGGATCGGTGCAAACGATCTCGGACGATTACGGACGATCTCGTACGATTGGAGGTGATCCTCACTGTAGTCCATATTGGGGGCAATTTGTGTCTGGAGTTTGCATTCCTTTAGTTTTCTCTGCATTTTTCATATTGGATTTTTGCACTGTCTTGAATTATTATGTTTTTGCATCTTGGAGTTCACCTCATTTAGCATAATTGTATGGTAAGGTTAAAATCAATCATTAAATATACTACATTTTATTATTTGTTATTGGAATCTATTCTTTAGGCATGTTTGTTGTTATTTCTACCATTGTCCTTTGCTTTTGCACTTGCATATTTGGTATTTCGCATCTATTTCTGTGGTTGTAGGTTTCTGACAAATTCGTCAGATATCAGACGATCCTGTCTGATCTCAGATGATTACGTATGAACTGAGACGATCTGGACTGCTACAAAACTCAAAATCTTCATCAAACATCTGGAATTAGGTATGACACATTCTAATTAGCATATTCTCTGTTATTAGCACTCATCCCTATTTTTTGTATCCATTTAAATCATTGTTGGTAGATATAATAGTTTAGATTCATCTTGGCAAAACCTAGGAGTTGAATGATTGAGCCTAAAAATGAACACATCAAACCCACTATCAACCTAGGCGTGGAAACTACCACTCAAAATTTTCCTGGTGAACCCACCATTTATCAAAAATTCACCCTTATACTCCTCCCCTGAGAGGCAGGACCTACAAAGGGCCTCTCATTTCGAGGTATTTTCCCATCCTTCTCGCATCCCCCTTCCGGGCACGGATCCTATAGCTTGAGGGTAAGGATGCAAAAAATTTGGAGCGATACATTTAGAAAGGTACTTCTACATACAATAAGTCAAATTAAATTTTTTTACCCCACATGAATTATGGGGGGGTTATTAAATCCCATATTTGTTAGTTATTTCCTTCTACTAATTAAAAAATAATAAAAGGAAAGACTTACATTATAAAAAAAAAAATGAAAGAATATTCCTAAAGGAAGAATATTTCCTTTACTTCATTTTTTACTTGATGAGACTGATTTCTCATAATTCAAGACATCAATCAAGATGATTATAGGATTATATATACTCATTGAAAAGTACTTTTTTAGGTTGATTCATTGAAAGAAAGTTTTTCAAGTCTTTTAAAAGTTTGATATGGCTAGTGGTGCACAAAATTTCCTATTGTCTGATTTCTAACTTTTAATAGGAAATAATTAAGATGCATGGTAGTCCAAACTCATAATACAACTTGAGTTTTAATAAATATGAAGAGTTTTAGATGGGCCCATTACCTGTCTTGATGCAGAATATGAAGAGCAAACAAAATTTAACAAGGTAGAAAAGCATAATTGATCATCATGTTTGGAGTAGTTTATAAGGTGCAACCATGGATTCATGATTCTCTCATAGCTAAATATACATAGGAGAAAATTTAGATAGCATTCTAGGTAAGAAACCAAAATCAAATCCTATTTCTAAAAAAAAAAATCATTGCTTGAAAAAGAAGAATTGATAAAAACTCGAATCTTTCTTGATGAGAGTTGTTGAACTATGAGCATCACTACAAGCCTTGGAAGAAAATATATCTAACGATACACTTGTTCCTATTATTTTGATATATCTCCCTTCACAATATAATGTATTTGTGATAATATTGAATATAATAAGCAAACATCAACATTTGAAAAGTTGGTTAACCTACTTCAAAACATAGAGGCCTCACATATAACATAAGAAGAGTAATAAGTACTTAGAAATAAAAATAAAATAGTTATTTATAGGAGGTATAAGACCCCAAAAATACTTCCAATAATATAGAACTAATTCTCATGTACAAGGATGTCAACAATAGAGAAATCATCCTCGTATGCAAGGATATCTATAGTAGAGAAATAAAATTCACACACATGCGATGTGTGAACTTTTTGGTAAGAGAAGCCACATAGTGAAGGAATGCTAGAATAATATATTCACAAATGGGTCTCCTTCATGAGATATTCATCATTAGAAATATAGGTCATCATCTAATTAAATAAATCCAATTTGGAAATAGATATAGTAAAGTAATGTAACTGAAAAGAACAAAATTAGAAAAGAAGAGAAAATATCACAAATAAGAACATGTATTTATTGTACATGCACAACTAAGTCAACCCAATCATGTTTGGTATGACTTAGAAACAACCAATATTATGAACCATACAACTCACAACAAGAAATATCTCTACAATATGATACAATAAGGGACATCAAAAGCCTAGTTGATCACTCCAAGCCACTAGAGAACCAATAGAAGAAAAATACAAATGGTCAAAATTTACAACTTTAAATAATGTAGATTCATGTACCTAAGTTTGAAGGTTTACATTTCAGATGTGATTATTATCCATTCATATAATAATTTGAAATAGAAACTAGCAAAAAAAATGATGAATCAATGCATATAACACTTAATATTAAGTCATTAATATAACACCAAAAAGAGTATGAATACATCACATTCCATAAATAATGTCTTATTCAAATGAGCAAAGCCAATACAAAGAAGTAGAAAGTGATTGATCTCACTAAAACAAGTGTTGATCAGAATATAAAATGGAAACATGTCATTAAATCCATCGGCACAAATAACAAGGCATCACGATAAATATTGGTGACCAATCAACTCAATAGTTAACACAAGATGCATGGTAGCTCATGATAAAAATCCTCCACATGAAGGCATTAGATGAGGCACATACTTCTTGCATTGAATGTGTAATTATTAAATATTAAATAAGTATTTATAATAAGAGTATTTTTAGAGTGAATGATCGGTGGAACCTAGCACTCCAAAGTATTATAATACATAGTCTACATTGATGGGGGAACTTCCTCTTTCAAAATCTAGAGATTTCAACATCACCCTAGAACATATTTTCAAGTCAAAATCCAAGAGCCAAATCTATATCCAAGAGCAATACCTAGAGATAGATCTAAAAGTATGATGTAGTAAGGTGGGGTATGTTAGGAATTGTTATATCATAATCCATGTGATAATAAATTTGATAAAACCACCGATCACAAGGACTATGAATGTACTACAATTCAAGGGAAATTACAAGTTTAGTAAAAATATTGTTATGCCAAAATTGGATATCAAATGTATTTAAATATCCATAATTTCATAATGCAATATATTGAATCATATAAGAATTAGCGATATCAGGCACCATGTTGGTTCTATTTTATATTGGCATTAACCATGTGATTGTGAACCTAGTTTTCCCCTTGGTTAGTGCCTTATTGAGGCACCTAATATTTTATCAAGTACAAGGCCTTTCATAGATCCCAATTTTGTGGTTGTTACCACTATTGTTTCACTACAATGTTCTAATTCATCAAGGTCTTGATTACCTCCAATATTTTATTCATTGAATAGTTGTTGTTGAGATCATTAACTAAATTAGATGGAGTAAGAAGGGCTAGAAGTGGAGTCTAAAAATATATTGTGAATGATATTTTCACCTTGATGAGTAATGATGTATGGTGATTGAGAAAAATGGATGGAGGTTCTTAGTTGGAGATTTAATATAAACGGAGAAAAATTGGGCATCACATTTGGCATTTTAGGAAGTTTGGGAAGAATAGGCCATTATTGGGGTAAGGGGTATTTTCCCTACCCTAATGAGAATATTTTAATCTCTAGTTACTTCTTCAAATGTTGCAGCTATTATTTAATGGCTACCATTACAAACCATAAGCACTAAATATAATTACAAACCCTTGATATAGTATGGCAATATTTTCTCTTAATTTGGTCTAACATTTTGTGAAATTGAATTGAAGGTTCTCAAGAATCTAGTATTGAAATCATGAATATTTTCTTGAGGATATATCTATATATCTACATTGTATTTAATTAAAACAAAATTGAATGCCCATTTCTAATTCTTTCAAACTTATGGAGGAAAGGTTCAACTATTGATGCTCAATAAATTACTAACATATGTGGTAGTCCCCTATACCATAATGATTCCTTATCATGAAGAGAATATATCAATACATATACCATTATGTCCTCTTAAATATTATTGATTGAATTGAGCATCAATAGCTCATTGAGATGATCTACCATTATCTTGTTCTTGTTCCAATCAAATATGGATAAATTCTTCATAGGATATAAGAGGAAAATGCAAGTAGACCAATATGTTTAAGGGGCCTTGATAGGTACAATCAAGAAGTTGGTTTTGAGATCAAGAAAATGTACTAGGATTATTTTGCTATAGAGGATATTGATCATATTTTTGATGAGGATGGTACATCGCATAGCTTGGACGCTAGTATAAGTGGTAGGGAGGATATAAATATGTGGGATAATATGGTGGATATTGAGGTGAAATATTTAGATAAACTCATTATTTATTGTGAGGTGGTTGAATGTTCTACTATAAAGGGGTGTAGTACAATCCTAGCTATGGGATTTATTGGTTTTAAGGAGGTGAAACTTGCATATTTTATTGTGCTTGGATATATGGAGGTTGTGTTAATCCCTAGGTGTTTACCTAATAAACCTACAACCCCATTTGTCTAATCATCACTTACTAGTTTTGGGTAAGATTTAGGTTCAATACTAGTGATGTTATTTGGGCTAAGGACTAAATTGAGGGCACATTGGAAGTGTTAAATAGACTAGATCTTGGTGGACTCTATGTTGGAGTCTTTGTAGGAGGTACATTTTGTGTAACATAGGTTGTAGGATAGCTATAAAGTTGATGCATGAAGAGTAGCTTATTTTTTTGGTTGTTTACATAAACCAATATCTCCAATAATGGGTTGGTGTGGGTCATTTTAGGTGTCTAATTAGCCCAAGTAGGGTTTAATAAGGTGGTAAAATAGCTTATTTTCTAGTTTAGATAACAATTTTTTAATAAACTAACAATTTGAGTGATTCACTTATAAATACAAGTGATTTGCTAACAATTTTAACTAGTTTTCTCATTGTGTGCAATGTTTTAGTGAACTAAAAAAGTGAGTGATTTTATCAAAAATTCAAGTGATTCACTAGCTTTATCGAGTGATTCACTAGTATGTATAAATTTAGAAAATTTTGTAGGAAGAGAAAATTACTTGACCAGGTTGCTTGAAACAAATTGCTTGTTGGATTTATTATCAGATGCAAGTTTATTTGTATTGCTTGGACATTGTTGAAGTTGTATTTGCATAAAATTTTTAGTTTTTAAAAACTTTAATCCAAAGTTGCCATTCATAAAGTACTTATAAAATTTAAGCACAAAATTTGAAATAATAGGTAAATTTTTAGATAAAACTAGGTTCAAATCTGAGAAATCAGGTGAATCACTCCAATTTTAACCTAATGGAAGTGCAAGCAAAACCAAGTGATTTATTTGGTTGCTAATTCAAGCAAATCACTTTTTTTTTTTCAAAATCTTGAACTTGGATAAAATCAAGCAATTTGTTTGCTTTCATGAGTGAATTGCTTGTAGAATCACTTGGTGAAAAACAAATTGATCTAATCACTTCATTTGTAACAAATTTAAGGCAATAAAATTGATAAAAATATGTAAAAATGGGGATTGTCCTATAAAACATGCTAAAAACTATGTTGATATAGGAAATTTTCTTGACTTCTAATTAGGTTTTGTGCATATAAATCTGAGTTTCAATGAGGTTGGACAGGTTTCTTGAAGACTTCCCCTAACCTCTAGATCAAGGTAAACTCATTCCCTCTCATTTGGATCTCTAATATAAACTAATTAATTCAAATGAAATTAAATGTGCAAAAGGAAATTGTATAAAAGTAAAATTTAAAAATTAAAATGTGTAAAGTGTAAAAAGTAAATTCAAAAAGCTTACAGTTGAAGAGATGAAAGTAAATGTGGTTGTTACACCATAGTGAGGATAGATTTTGATTAGTAAACACATGATAAATTTAATAACATCAATATCCACCCATTCCTTTGATTATGAAATTGATATGTGAATGATAATATGAGCTAGAAGGGTGGTACCCAACTGTCACCCACTTCACAATCCATGAGGACAGTGTCTGTAATGGGATGCACAAGGACTTTACAATTTCTTATGACCTCATGAGTACAAAGCATAATGTGGGTTTCATAAAGTGTAGCTCTAAATTCTCATGGTCAAAATATGAATACAATAGGGACTCTAGGCCCCTATTTCTAGTAACAATTTATCATTGAGTTACCTAGGGTGGAAATAAATTACTCCTAGTAAAAGTAAAGATTTAGGAGAAAATTTAATAGAATTTTGTACTTCAAAATGTTAAAAACCTCTAATTATACCTCTAGTAGGCTTAGAAATCTCAAAAAAATCCTAGTGCATCACAAAATACCAAAAATATCACTTTTGGAGGATTTTCCTTGAAATTCATGTTGATTTTCACTTTTATACCCTATCTGAAAGATTTGATCACATTTGCAAGATATTCATTTGCCAAAAATATCAAATTATGCACCTTTATAAAGTGAATAATCCATTGATACCAACATCTTTGTTGAGTGAATTATTCCTCTAAGCCAATAGTAGGTTTTACAAGCAAATAGCAACTTCTCCACAAATGAGCAAAAAATATATATTTTTGATAATTTTCTTGCCATCTAGTTATTGTTCATTATTTCCAAAATATGCAAAATTTGGAAAAGGTAGTGTTGAGGTACTACACTTCCCAATTATATTAAATCCACAAATGGATAAAGGACATGGAGAGGTCAAATATTAGAGATTTTGAGATAGAGCATGGATAAGGTTGGTATGATTTTGACACTTATTGCACCTCTTGACATAGTCATAAGAGTCATTTTCCAAACCCATACATAGGAGTTTCTTTTCAATGGTTACACTACTAAAGTGACCACTACATGATCCATCATGGGCCTCTTTGACAACTACTTGGGCTTCAACTAAGTCTAAACATCTAAAAAAAATACCATCAATTGTACGAAGGTACAAGACATTGCCTATGATGGCATACCTACAAGCTTGTTGCTTAAGGTTTTTCACTCAATATGGTTCAACCATCAATTAAATTTCCATAATTAAGGTAAAAGGGTATGGAGTTGCCTCTATTTGTACCAAGGAATAGGGGATGGAGTTGCCTCTATGGAAAATACTCTTAGAGGAAGCTAACTAGACTCTAGGTTTGAAGGCTACTTAATTTACCAAATTATGACCTTATCTTGTTCATCATATAGCTATAATGGGATAATATATGTAGTCAATAACATAGCATAAACATGATGTTACTAGATCTATGATAGTTTTAATAGTTATTTTTTTGAAAGTAGATATAATTTTATCAATAATTTCTTTGTATATATTGATATTATCACATTTAGTTTTATAGACACCACTGACTTAGTTGACTACCAGCTGAGAGTCTCCAAATATAGAAATTATTCTAACATGGAGAGTTAATATTGTACACAACCCTAGGATAATAGCTTCATACTTAGTAGTGTTGTTGGTATAGAAAATATTTAACTTAAAATATAAAGTATCAAGCTATTAATGATAATTGCCCAAGATGACACTCCTTTGACACACCTAGCACCATTTAATTTTAGAGTGCAAGAGTCAGCTTGACCTACTTTAGGTTGAAGAGTGACTCATAAAAAAAGTGTATTTATAAGGTATGGTTAGCTTCTAAAGGTGTGATTGCTAATTGGTTAGCAATGATTTGACCTTTTATAAACTTTTGGCTAACAAACTCAAGATCAAATTTGCTAAGCATAATGACCCACTTAGTGGTTTGTCTCAAGAGGTAAGGCTTAGATATGACATAGTACAAAGGATCAACCCTTATCATGACAAAGATTTTATGGATAAATATATAGTGTATAAGCTTCTGATAAGCAAACACTATGGCTAGGAAAAGTTTTTCGAAGTGAATATATTAGACTTAATAATTAACCAAAGTCCTACTAATATAAAAAATAGCCTTTTCTCTAGGCTATTAATCATATTGCACCATCATATATCCTAAGGTATGGTTAGTGGTTTATGTATATAGCAACAAGGGCCTATGGGGACTAGGTGGAACAAGGACAAGCAGAGACAAAATGTAGGATTTGAGAGCATTGAATGCAACTTGATAGTCAACATCCTATTTGAAGATTACATCCTTCTTTAAAATCTTGGTGAAGGGGTGGCATTTGTTGACTAGCTAGAAGATGAATATCTAGATCACTTGGATTTTTTCATAGAGACTTCTAAGTTGGTTTAGTGTATGAAGGGGTGGTATATTTACTATAGTCAATATTTTATTAGAATCGACCTTGATGCCATGCCAATATATGATGCGTTCAAACAATTTTATTGATATAACCCAAAATATATACATTTGATATTAAGCATAGCTTGTACTCTTATAGAAACTCAAATATGCATCTTAAATCTCAAAAATGATCTTCTTAGTTCAAATATCATCCAATAATATCATTATCTTCCATGATATCATGCAAATATCATAAAATATGTATGCAATGGCCCATTGGTAGGTAGTTCCTACATTCTTCAGCCCAAAGGGTATGACTTGATAGCAAAAGCTTCTCAATAGGGTGGTGAAAGCTATTTTGGCTTGGTCATTAGGAGCAATATTGATTAATTTATAGCCTAAGAATATATTCATTAGAGACAGCATTCCACATCCTATAATGAAATCAATGATCATGTTGATGTTTGCTGGAGGGAAGTATTCCTTGGAATACACTTTATTGATTTCCTAAAAGTTGATGTATAATATAATGCCACCCATTTTATTAATTATAGTTACAATTATAGAGATCCAATTAGAATAGTTGATGTATTTGATATAACATGGATTTTTTGAAGCTCTTCTTTGACATGATTTTTAGATGCATTTTTTGTAATTCTTGTTTTATAAGTTTTGCACCAAGAGTGACAACTAGGTTATGGATAATGAGGGAAGTTTCAAGACTAGCTATATCCATGTATGGCCAAGTTAATATGTCTTTGAAATTTATCAAGAGCTTGGTGTACTCATGCTCAGTCCTAGTCAAGACCTTTCCTACCTTAACAATATTTATATCTTCTAGTCCTAATATCTATGTCCATAATTTTCTTAATTAGAAATTAGAATACAAGATTTGTCTACCAATTGAGGTGGATATGGAAATACTCTCAAGGCTTTATAGACCTATAGGATCTAAGTTTATATGACTACCATCAATTGATATATGGCAACATTGATAATTTGGAAAAAAATATCCACCAAATAAGAGTCATTTTGCATTACATAGTCTAAGGGATCATCTTGCGGAGGATTATTTAGTCCATCCTCCATATCATGGTTGTATTATTAATAATAAACTTGGGATAGGCTAGGGTAAGATTATTCTTATTAACAAGTT
The DNA here is from genome assembly GCA_028583015.1 of Wollemia nobilis. Lineage (NCBI taxonomy): Eukaryota > Viridiplantae > Streptophyta > Pinopsida > Araucariales > Araucariaceae > Wollemia > Wollemia nobilis. Next base: position 3,896,231 of record JAQPPZ010003147.1, read on the forward strand.
CATAAACAATTATTTACCAATGGGGCATTGGGAGGTGTATCATGGAATGTTTAGGTCAGGTCAAAGTGGCACGAATCTTTCCAGGCAGATTTGGCAATACCCGATTGGTCTAGCTAGATGGTCTTTCTCCATGATAGAGTGAAAGGGCTTAAGTTGGAGGTATCTCATGAGAGGAATTATCACACCTAGAGAGAATACTATCAACATGTGAGATTTCACCTCATCGTAGCTTGGTTATTAATTCCATTCAGCTTGGGTTAGGGTGCAAGGATTCTAAAATTATCTAGCTTACAATTGTAAACATATCAAGATATTTTGTAAAGGCAAGAGAGGGGATGTTTCTATGATACAAATCCCAGTGGATGATTTGGAAAGAAGGTGATTAAGGTGTTACATGTAGGATATGAAAAAAATGTCCTTCTTTGAGTCTCATGATTATTCACAAGTATCCAAGGCTTCTAGATTTTAGAAAGTTTTACTCTATATTTTCCTATCAGTCTTTGATGATTCTTTGCAATGGATCTGATGTATTTTTGTGGAGTGGATTAGGTAGTGTTAGTGTCAAATATTTGGGAAGAATGGTAGCTTTAATTTTGGAGTTGTGCTCTTTGACTATTAACGAGGATGTTAGAAAAATCTTAAATAAGGGTAACATTCTACAATGCTTGCTAAAGTTTATTGGGCACCATAGGGAGATGGCAAAAAAATTGGCCTATTCCTAGAATAATGAAGTGATCAGGTTTGGGACTTCTAAGTTGAAAATTAACATTCCATTGATTTCTAAGGTGATAATCTTAGCTATGGATGGATTCATTCACAATAGAGATAAACACTCTCTTGCAAAAGAGTCCTATATTTTCCTAGGCAATGAGGAATAATTGGTCAAAATTCATAATGGTTTCAAATGCAATTCATTGAAATCTCCATGGGATAGGGTGGAACTAGTCATTATGTAGTATCTAAAATTGAATGAGAACTAGGAGATCCTAAGAAGCTTCTAATTTATGTTCCTCAATCACTTATGTCACAAGATATTGATGAACATACTATCATTCTTGTTCTAGTCCATGTTGAGATAAATAAGTAGGATCAAGAAAGGGATTACCCCAGATCCAATTCACCAAGGGCTGATTAAAATGCTTTTCATCCATGTGATCAAATATATAGAGGTTTGGATGGTGTGGAAATTTTTAATCCCCTTAATAGGGCATCAAAACCAATTGTTGATTACCTATACTTAATTGATGCTAAATATACCAAGTCAATTAGTTAGTAAAATATTGATGGTACCCTTTTTGTGGGGTCAGTGGCCAGGGTGGTGAACTCATCTCAAAAATTTAAGGGAGGTAGTTACGAGTAGACTAGGTGATCCAAACATCTAGTAGCCAAGCTATCCAACCATGGTAATACCCCCTTGTACATAAATTACTTTGATTTAGAGGATTTTACTCTACCTCCCAAGAAAAAAAAGATCATCCTCGGTGTGGGTAGTGTCAAAAAGTCTCAATAATATTGGATCTAGGTCTCAAGGTCTACTCCCAAACCTCTCAAATATACATTACTAAAGCTACAAAGGTCTCTGATTAAGTCCATGCAAACTACTATATCTTATGTAGAAGATATTCTAGTCTTTATGGGTTGGGAGCAATGAGAGATAAAGGAGGAAGGAGTGGACAAGGATGTTGGTCCAAGTGGTACCAAGATTTAGGTCTTGACTCCCCGGTTTCCTTTTTATCTTCTAGTTTTGGGTTGCTTCTCTCTCAGCCATTTTTCCCTATGGGGTTCTCTAGTCGGTGTGGTTTTTTCAAGTTTTAACCCCTGTGTGGGTTTTTTGTCTCCTTTGGTTTATTGTTGTTATTTTTAGCTCCTCATAGTGTTGGTTCTTCCTAGTTTTTTGGAGCTTGTTTGTCTCTTGGGTGTTTGTCCTACTTGTGGCCATTTTGTATCCTTTCCTTCTTAGTCTCCTTTGTAAATATGGTTGGATCCTCTTTATAAAAGGTTTTTGGAACCTTTAAAAACCCCTTCATCCATCTAATAATAAAAAGTCAAGATGATTCAAGAGATAAATTAAGATATGAGAAAATATGATATTTTGGATTTTTAACATTAATCACTTGAAAATAAGTGAAATATTCAAGGTTGGAGGAAATGTGTTAAGTCTTGTTCCTATATTTGTATTTAAGGAATTAATAAAGAGTGTAAGGGATAACCTATAACTCATTGACCCATGGCCTCCTAAGAAGAATGTTATAATTCAAATCAAATGGCATTACATAGAAGAGATAGTTGATAGTAAAAGTTTGATTTTGAGGGTTAAGACTATAGTACCACTAATATCACATTTCCCATTGTCAAAATCCCTAATAACAATATTGGATTTCTCCAAATCTTGTTTAATTAGCTCAAAATGACTAATGAATATTAACCTATAAATAATAATACCAAAACCATTATTGGCTAAGATTTGTTTGATGAACTTGTAATCCATATGGCTTGTTATGTATAATGGGATATCTTTGATAATAAATAATTGAGGGATATCATACTCATAGAATGATATAGTTGCATGGTTAACACTAACCGATCCCACTATAGAAGTGAGATAATTCAAGTTGAGGTCTTGAGGAGCAATTTATTCACTCAAAATGTTAAGTAAGATGATTATATGGGCCATAAAAGGCTTGAGAAGTTCAAGAAGGGATATTTTTTTTAGGATACTCTTAATGTAACAACCCAAAATTTCACTTTTCAAAATTTTTATTTTGTATAATAGATTCGCTACTTTACTTTGCTTCTAATCCCAACTTGATGTTAGTTTCTAGGCATAATTAATCCACACTTCAATATGTGTCACCACTATTGCTGGTGTCTTAAATGCTCGGGACCTTCCAACTTCCCAAAAAGTTCACCTTATAATATTTTAACTCCTTTCTTAAGCTTATTCATATCTTGGTGTGGGGTTGTCCCTTTTAGGTCCCATATCACATGAAAGAAAAAATGTTGTAATCCCCTGGCCAGAACCCAAGGATTTCCAATCCTTATCTACATCTCTAACCTATTTTATTCTAGAACTAGTGTTATTATACCAGTGCTAGCCATTAACCCTCTGCTAAGGTTTGACTAGAGTACACCATCGCATGGCATGTGGACTAGGTTTCCAAGATCCACTCTTTGGTTGATGGTAATGTTGCCCATACCATCTACCATTGGATCTTTCAACAGCATTATAAGCCCTCTAACCATACCTCATGTTGGCTACTCCTTAAATTGGGTGGTTGATGAACACCTTCACTTACTAACTAACTATTTTTCTAGAGTGATGTCCCATACCACTGCTCTTTACTCTCAACAGCATGGACCACTGTCCTTAAATTTTGGAGAACAGAAACTACAATCTCACTTAAGTCACCACTACGGCTTAGTGTAGTTGGGTAGGCTATGACCTTTTCTCAAATGCAAAGTTTAGTGTCCTTTCCTGACATGACCCATTTTAGATGCAAAATTTATCCATAGCTTTTCTTGGTTTTATGCTTTTCAAATTTTTCAATTTCCAATCCTTTCTTTGTTTTATGCATTCAAAAGTTTCCAATTTCCATTATAGTTTCCATCAATATAACCATGTACTTTTGTATAATTGTTTAAAGGAGATATGTTTAATTCAAGACCTTAAAGTCATATTTTTTTGGTTCCCAATAATAAATTCATATGCTAACCATGTTATTTATATAATTGTTAATCTAAAAGTGACATGTTCACTTCATTTCCAAAACCATAAATATGTTTGTCTATCATTCATAAACAGCTAGAGAATTCATTATACTAAAGGACTCGAATAACCATCTTAAGCTATTTTAAAGATATTTCTAAGTAAAATCACACAAAACATAATGCTTGGCCTTGAGAATAAATCCAAAACTTCGTAAGCAACTATAAAATAATTTCTAAGAAATGAAATCAAATTTTAAATTCTAGAGTCAATTTGACAAATTAAAAAAACTATCCTAAAGCAAACATCTAATATTACATTCTTTTAAGGTCCGAGGTGTAGACCAATTGGTTCATCCAAACCCCATAATGGGGGTGGAGGTCCAAGGTTCAAATCTCGAGCCTCGTCAAACTGAACGCTTGTCCCTTTCCTGGTGCTTTCAGTGGCGTAAAAGGTTTAAAATGATTGTGGCATGGTGGTTATAGGGGGCGGATTGCACGAAGATCTGTGTGGCGGCTTCTGGGGTAGACAGCGTAGAATACTATGGTGGCTATAAAAAGTTGGACAGCCTTCCGGATTCATGGCGGCTACCGATTCCACCATGTAAATTCAAAAAACAAAAAAAAAATATTACATTCTTTCAATCAAAGAAAAATTAATATCATTAATCGTTTTAATTTTCCCAAGTCCATATTCGACCTAATATATATATTTATAAAAACTAACTTGAATTCATGCAACAACCAACTCTATTTTTTGCATTGGCATAAGTGACTACTACCACTGGCCATAGCTAAAAATGTATTGTTTGTCTTAGAGAATGATTTATATATATAATGATTCAATTAGCCCTAACATCATCAGTACTACGTATTCCTTAACTGATATGTATTAAGTTACACCATATCTAAGTATGCATTGAAATCCTTTTTCAAATTTTCTAGGTTTTATTCTTGAAGACTGATTTTCTACAATTTGTAACAAGATGAACTTTGAAATAAAAAAATTACAGCCATCTAATTTTTCAACTAAAGTTTTCAAAAAATAATAATGTTGCCATAATATATTCTAACGCAGTCAAATTAATCTATATATATATTTGAAAGATACTTTATACATTGCGTTGCTAATCACAGTCTTATTGGATTTTACGAAAGGCATGTCTTCCACATTATACCAACTAAAAACCTTATAATATATTTTTTTTAATGGGTGGAGCCAAGTTTAAGAATATAGAAAATCAAACTAAAGGAATACATTTCTATGAAATATCCATATTGGTTGTACCATAATTTAAATATATAGTAAATCCCAAGACATATGCTCTTCACAGATAAGGATTTTAAGAGGAGTTTCACGCTGTCGAGGTCTTTATTCTTAGGTGCCATTCATAAACCCACCCTCTCAGACTTTGAACATAGGAGAGGAAACTTATTTTGGATCAGCATGGTCCATAAAATCTCTATATGTCACACGCAGTCATACCAAACATACATACCATTTATAATTTTAAATTTACAATGCTTAATTTCCCAACATATGCATACCTCTTATGCAAGGAAGAAAAATAGTGAACTTAATACAATGACCCTCACTTATTATTCCATTACCCTGGCAATAGCTTAATGAAATCAGAATACAGATAAATATTGGTTTAATTACCCAACCAATGCATATCATTCTCACATAGGTTTGAAGTCATCTAAAATAGAGCTCACTATCTCTCAGACGTAGAACAAGAGGTATGAATTGATGCAGTTTCAACATAACACACTAAGCAGAAGAAGATAATTTTTATACAACTATTGTATTGCCCTCTTGCAGAAGTTAAAATTATGTTATATAATTCTCAATATTAACCAATACCTATATTCTATTTGAGTTTTCGCAGAGAAGTATGGTTTAATAAAAATTAAGTATTACCATTTCAAATTTTAATTACCCAATAATTTACAATTTAATAATTATAAACTCGTTATATATATTTTCTAAAAATTACCTAGTCTTTCACATTCACACAGTGAATTAAGAATAATGTATTTATATAAAATTTTATGTCTTCATCCAATAATTCTTTTACTGTGACACAAGAGTAGCCATGCTTGCCTAACCTGGTTCTCCAAGCTTCTCAAATGGCTGACGAACAGTGGCATCCTTCATTATGGTTCTCCAATCTTCTTAGATGGCTGATGAATAGTGGGTCCTTTGTTCTTTCTCTGCACAATCCAGAAGGGAAAAATTACGACATCTTTACCCTCCTTATCCTTTGTTAATATAGCAAGTCTTAGGTAATAATGCGTTGACACCTCAACGCTTTACGTGCCAGGTATACTTTCTAAATCACGTCTATTATTTATATTTTTTTATATCAACCTTGCTTAATATGGTTTGATTTTAAATTACCTTAATATAGCTTGTCATATGTTATTTCATAAGCCACTTTCATAAAGCCACACGTAATGGTTTAAAAATTTTGTTTGTTATAAGGCTTTATTAGGTCTTAAAGAGAATGAGTCTCTTTTATAAGTCAAAGATAACTTCTCCATTACTTGAATATATAAATATAAATATATATATATATATATATATATATATATATATATATATATATATATATATTTTAATTTAATTCTTAATTTCTCTTTTATTTTATTTTTAATTCTTTAAGATAATCTTATATATATATATCTATATGTATATGTATATGTATATGTATCCATATATATACATTTTTTCATTTTTCTTTTATTATTTATTATTTTTATATTTATATATTTTTAATTTGATATTTAAATCAATGACAAGCGACATGCGACAAACAAGACAATATCAAGCAGACTGGCATTCATGTAAATAGGCATTCATTCTAAATGTAATGACAGGCAAAATGCAATGCAAAACCTACGGTGGGCTTCCATGTACCCACGGACCAAGGTGCTAGTTGCACGACATCATATCCCACCTTACCTAACATTTCCAACCATTGTCCTAGTCAGGGGGTGGGTTTTCTCCTCTGCTTCTTGCACGATCCCTATGCCTATACAATCCATTCATAGTTTTCTTACACGATCCTTGTGCCTGCATCACAAAAACTAAGCACAAAATCACATTCTTCCAAATAAAGTAGACACAAATAGCGGGGATGTGACACTTAAGTTGATAAAACAAATTAAAATCACCCTTAGCCTTGGTTCATGATTGGATGATTAAAGGAGGTCCTTTATATGGATAATTTTTTTGTACAAAGGACCAAGGGATATCTTGAAGGATGACTAGATTGTGAATTTTTATGTTGTTGAGTTACAACACAAATATAAAATATATGATTACAAGAATGGATTGCCCTAACCATTCCATGATTTAGAGATGAATGTTTATGTAGTGAATATTATTTGCTTTGTTTTGGTTTTGATTTCGATTAGGTAATGGATTTTAGAGAATTTCAATATCTAGATTGGACTAATATTGAGGATTAGATTCATTGAGCATGACTTGAACATTTTTTATTAGGTCTTAGATCACAATCCTAAGCATTATTCATATATCAATCATATGATTATTCATGCAGTGGAAGGCACGTTTCTCAATGGGATAAAACTAAGGAGCCTTTTCCCTTCTAGGTTTGATAAAATTGATAAGTAGAAGATCTATCATTTTGACCTCAAGGATATTACCTAAGATGGCTTAGATAGGTTATTCTAGTTGAGAGTACCTTTTTTTATATTTTTATTGGTGCTTATCTAAGCCAAGATTTTGAATGTTTGCAATAGAACTTATGTTGTTGTCTTAGTGTAAGATTGTGATTCCATCACCTAAGCTATGTTTGTTTTATTATTTCCCCTTTAATTTAGAAGAGGAAATATCTTTCTCTTTATGGGAGTTGGTCTTCAATTACACTCTTTTTTAAAGGGTAGTCTTTGCTCTTGGACATACCAACTACATATTTAAAGGAAGACACGTCATTCATCTCTAAATAGAAGTCTAATTGCTCATTAAGGTTTCTTATGAAGATGTATAGCAAGTCTCTAGGTGGAGGGACATATTTCAATATCCCTAGTAGGCCTCGCCATCTTGCTAAGAATATGGTAAAACTTTTGTCTTTCGATTGCTTAAGTTGGTATAGGTCACTAATGGTGAACTTTTTCATGATATAGATAGAAAATTACCTGAAAAATATTTCAACAAGGTCTCTAAAGCTTTTCAAGGAATGCCTTAGTATTTTGTCATACCATTCCAAGGCATGGCCACTAAGGCTCTTAGGAAATATTTTAAGTTGTAATGTTTCATCATAAGAAATATCGCTATAAGTTGATGAGATCCTCTTTCCCCTTGTACATTTGAAACTTGGGTTTTTCAAAGTTTGGAGGAAAAGGATGAATAGATATAAAAATATCTAAGGGTTGATTGCATAAGTCATCATATGAATATTTATAACTGTATGAAGACCCTTAGATGATGGTCATTTTTTGTTTCAATTACTCTAATTCAAAAGTTAAATATTGAAGCTTAGAATAAGTATTATTTGATGTCACAAAAGGTATGTGCTAAGAAATAGAAGAAATTTGTTGATGATTAACATAATAAGGAGGTTGGTAAAGCCTAGGTATACAATATTGAAGTTGGAATCATATGGTTTATTCCCAAGGTACCTAATATGAAAGTATTAGAAAATGAAATATAAGAGATTATATGATTAGGATTTTGTGTGAACCCCATATTTATTCTTATGAGAAGAGAATGAGGATTAGGAATTGGTACACTATTATCAAGAGTGTAGCTCATGCCTACCTATTGAGATATAGGGAAATTAGCATTACCCTATAATAATTCCTCAAGAATAGGAAATATGAATCATGTTCCAAGGAAGATGGGAGTTTTTCTCTCTTGACATCCATGGAGTCATGTTCCAAGGAAGATGGGATTATTTCTCTCTTGACATCCATGGAAGTGGTGATGATAGGAATATTTTAATCAATGAAATGATTTGTTGATACATTAATATTTACACTTATGGATCTAAAGAATAGATCCAATTGATTTAATGGAAAAGGAATAGAAATAATTTTGTGGGGATGGTCCATGAGTGATCCTTTCCTTACAAATATGCTTAAGGTTTCACAACCTTCTCTAAGAAAGGTCTCCACAACTTCCCTATGCTTCTATAAAAAGTAATCCATATGATTTATGGATTATAAGACTACTCTTCCATCCTTATCATTGGTAAGGCTTAGAGAACCTGAAGGTGTATAAATCTCTTCTTTTTATTAAATTTTGGGTTCACAAGGGTGGGTTGATCATAATTACCTTTCATAGTAAGGTTAGGGTTAATTTACAACGAATAAGTGGCACTATAGGTTAGGTAGCATTTCTTTGATATAGGTGTGGGAAAAGAGAGAGGATTAATTAAGTTTTAATGTTTATAGAGTTTTTTAATAAAAAAAAATAAGATGTTTTATCAAACTCCCCTTCCCTATATACACAAAATCTAACCTACATACCTCATGGGCCTCCCTATATACAAAAGGTATAAATATACCTAACTCCTCTTTATATACCCATAGGTATGTGAGAGAAACTCAATAGATGGATTACTAACATACATGGAAGTGGCCTCCTAGATACATGGCCAAGATAGCATGTGAGGGGTAATATTATACCTCCTTATGACTCCCACTAGCCCATTGTAATATACTCCTTACTAGGCATAAGTATGCACAAGACCCTATGTGGGTGGTTAGTAGCCCAAGATCATTATATATCCAATATAGCATAGTAGCAACCTACTCAAAGGACCATAAATATCCTTAATACGACTAAAAATTTTCTTATGTTCATGTTATATAAATTTTATATGATATAATCTAAACAAGCAAGATTAATGGTCTTGATTAAAGTTTGGTAATTTTTAGTTCAAGTAAGCTTTAGCTTGGTTAAGAAAGATCTTGGGGCCTATGTTGGTGTTCATGTTAGATTCACTAAATGTGGTGAGGAGGACTAGAAGGGGATCATGAAAGAATTATTCATGATTCTTCCCTCTCCTTTGTCACCTTGAGAATAAGGGTAGTTTATGAGATAAATATCTAGAGTTTAGTGTATTAGTTATAGAACACCTATATTTATCCTAATATTTTCTCAATAAATATTAACCTTAATATACCCTAATTAGCTACAAAAACATCACACAAATGTAATAATCAAGATCTAATGACTAAAATGATACTTTATTTGGATTATATAAGTAAATTTTATTTTTCTTTCAAGAGAAAAGGTCCAAGAGGGATTATGCAGCAAACAAGCCTAATGCAATCTACATGTGATTTGATTTCAATTATGACAAGATTAAATATTTAGTTGGTCCCCTAAATTATTATAATGATAACTAGTTTATTTTACTTTCTTTAATCCTTGGTAAATAATCATAGAACAAAAATAGTTATAGTATGATAAGCAACCAATCATGAGATTTAATTGCTAAAATGAAAGAGCATGGGTTAGAAGAACTTGGTTCTACCATAGAGGTAAAAGCACTACCAATCCTATGTAAGTATTATGATGTTATTGCATCTTGATGGAACTTTTGTTTCATTTACAAAATAGACTAATAAATAGCAGATCAATGGTAAAGGGGCCTGCCTATGCTAGAGGAGAGTATAGGGCTCCTTTGGCTAGCATTAGACCCCTATTAAGGTATGAACCAAAAATGATGAACTGATAAATATATGGATTATGTGATTAGTGGTGAAAGCACCATTGGATGTGTGATATTTTTTTTAATGCATTCAATCTCTATGACTATGTCTAAAATAAGGGTGATAGCACCACTAAACCTGCAATTCAATAGTGCTTTTGCTTAAAAGTATAGAAAAATAAAGTTAATATGACAAACTAATGATTTTTTATAAATTATTTAATTATGGATCTTGAACAATAAGCATAGTAGCCCTAATTATGATAGAAGCAAAAATATTTTCTATACAAAATGCAAAGCTAAATGCTCCAAAATGATCACTATATGCAAGTGTAATAATCAAAGTAAGATTAGTATGCAATGAATTCTAATATTTGATATGAAAAGTAATGGAAAAATCAAGAGAGAATAAAAATCATAACCCTAAGCATGCTTGTGGTTGTAAGGTGACAATCTTGGTTTTTTTTTGTTGTGAGATCTTCATTGAAGCTTGCTAGTTACTTGAAGATGCTTGAGGGATTGAGAGCTTGAGTGCTTGAATGCTCGAATACTTGAAATATTGAATGCCTAGAATATTGAATGCTTGGAATATTGGATGCTTGAAATATTAAATATTTGAATGATTTCACAAGGTCATTACAAGATGTTGGCATAATATTACCATGTTTGAAGATGAATTACTATGAAAATTTGATGAGCTTTGTTAGCACAAATGATTATATGATTTGAACATCCCAAGTGCTAGATTTATAAAAAGCCATGGCTCCCTAAGGAAGGATTGCATTAAATGTTATAGGGTTAGTGAAGGTAATAATTTAAAATGAGATCAATATGCCATCAATGGATAAAAATTAAAAATAGAAAATATTGGGCTTTGATTTTTACTAGGGCTATGAATTGGATCTTGGTTATCGGATTCATTAATACTGGGTGGCTTGGAAGGTACTAACTATCAATATTTTTGTTTTTGGTGCATGAAATTCAATATCATTAGAGGGTAATAATGTTGTCAATGCTAATGATCCCAATGTTTTTTGAAAATGACCATTGCTAGTCAAATTGGGTGAGAAATGATAAAAAGATCAAATTTCAAAGGCAAAAGCATCGCTAACATTTTTGCTCCTACCTCAAAAAATTTTATTCTAGAGTAATAAATGCTCATAATCTAGTCTTAAGGATGATTGATTCAATTAGGTTTCTTGATATAGTGATTGATGAAGATGTTGATAAACTTGGAGATTGATTATGTGCTCAAAATTGGGTGTATAAACCACCCTAATAAATGTTTCATCCTAAAACCATGAGAAGATGTTAAATAATATGATTTTCTAATAATTTTTGAAAAATGAGACCAATCTTGATAATCCATCCATCCAAGTGGTATCTTGATTAGAAGTGGTCTTTGAATACCAAGTTTTTTTACCACTTGGATATCCATAATTTCTCCTTTGGCTCTATGCTTTTGTTGCTCCACTCTAATATATAGAATGGTTGCTCCTATGGTTCCATGTTGTTGTTACACCACTCTAAAATCTAGAATTATTGTGTTTTTTTGGCCATTCATTGCAATGCTCGATGCCTTTCTCACTCCATGTAGGTCCATAATAATATTTATGACTTATGTCATGCCCCCATGATTGTACTCACTCATGGTTTTGTGGGTGGAAATATGCTTTAAATATAACCTGATTTTCTAATACCTTTAACTCTTAAAACTCATATTCCTTTGTTTTAAATTCTTCATCATGAATTTCTTGCTTGAACCATTCTCTTTATGTATTCTTATGTTTTTCTAATTGTATGTCCTTTGAATTTGTTGTTACTTCTTCCTTATATTTTGCCACCACTTCTTCCTTGGAATCCATTATTACATCTATCTTATCCTCCACTTATGGTTCCTTTGGTGGTTCTTCAATTTTTTCCCTACCATAATTTCATCTTTCTTATTCTTGGATCCTTACTCCTTAAGCTAAGAAATATCTTACAATAATAACTTCTTTTCTTGTACCATAACTCTAGGAACTTTTTTACATTATTGTTAACAATATCCAAGGAATCCAAGCAAGGATAACTAAGAACAATATACACATCATCATGGCATAAAATTTTGAATGTAAAACATATTTATGCATGGTTATCTTCAAATATCTAAAAATCTAAATGTTCTCATCTTCAAGTTGTATGTCCTTAATTTTTGTTGCTTGAACTTGCAACTTCTTAGTCAAATCAATATTAATGAAATTATATCTATTTTTTGGGTTAATATAAATAATAATATTTTTTTTTAAATGCATCCAAGAGCCTACAAAATAGAATTTTTAGATGAAAATAGATCCTTTTAATCCTTCTATTACTTTAATATGTGGTGTCTTCATTCTTCTCATTATTTTCCTTAAATTTTTTTGCTTTTGTCCTCCTTGAGTAATTTTATTTATTTATTATAGTATTCATCATGTTTTTTCATAAATTCTCTCTTTTTATTCTATTTCTCTCCTCTGAATCATTTATAGTTTCTTTTCAAAGTCTTTGATGACGTCAATCAAGCTACATAATTTTTTATCCTTTATTTCAGTCTCTCTCTTGCAAATATATATTTTTTTATTTGTACATGCTTACATAGCCATCTAATATGGAATGCTTGTACCATTTATTTCCATGTGCATATGCCATTTAACATAGCAAAATATTTTACCCATCATAAAGCTTCCTTATGTCGATAACCATAAAATAATTATCACAACAAAGAGGTTTCATCACATGTAGATTTTAATAATTCCAACAACTCCCTAACGTAAATATCCTTTATTCTATAAAAATACATTAACTTCATGATCTCATGACCAAAAATGATAATGTAAACTAGCATAAAACTAGGGTTTCATAGAAATATATATATATATAGTCACTAGTTTGAAATTAAAACTACACATAAATAATTAGATCCACAAATAACTTTCAACATATAACAAACAAAAGTTGATTTGCTTAACTAGAATGAAAGATAGCTCAAATTTATTCTTTTAAAAACTTATGCTTTGAAATAACATTACTACCTCTATTCTAGATAGTCAAAATCATAAGATTGTATCTCCCTTAATACTACTTGAATTCCTTTATATGACCCCTTATTTTGCAGCTTTCCAATTCTTAACAAGATGGAGAAAGAATCGTTTAAACCATGCAACTCCATGCAAAGATACAAATCCTAGAAGATGAGATATTTTTTGGAGAAAAAATTGACCAAATTTTATAATCCGTAAAATATATAATCTCCACTTTGATACCACTTGTTACAAAAGTTTATTCTCATAGACATGTATCATCCATAATATACTAAACTTGAATATCAATTAAATTCATCACAATATAATAATCTACATAAAGAGAGAAATAAACAATACCCTTAAGAAAGGGCAACATCAATAATACTCTTAAAGGAATAACTTCACAACCCAAGATGAGAGGCCATTTTGGGGGTAAATATAATTACAATAGAATACTCAATATAAAATATGATTATTGATTATTTCAATAACAATTTTTTTAATTTATATCCAACATCTAATGCTACTTTGGAATGGTATAATTGTAGAGGGAGAAAATTGCTTTGTCGCATACAATTCTTGATCAGATCTGCTGGGAGCTAAGGTGACCGTGGTGGTGTGTTATATTCTCTACACTTAGGGGCTTGGGGATCGAAGAGTTCACCGGGAATGGTTTAATGACTCACTCCAAGTCTAGGGTGGAGATATTTGATATATGTATTGAGCAAACACCTATGTTTCACCTTTCTAAAAGCTAATCTAAGAAATGAAATAACAATGCAAGACAAACAACAATGCAAGCAAGTAAGGACTAACCCTAGAATGATTCTCAATTTTTAATGAGAACTAAAGCCTAGCTTGCAAAAAATAAGTCATTTTCTTTTTAGCAAGGGTTTAAGAGAATGTAGAAACAAAGCTAACCCTAGAATGTTAACTATATGACTTTATTAATTAAAATGCCTAGGGTATGATCAAATGTTTTCTCTTAATTTATGATATAGATTTTACAATAAAAATGGACAAAAAGAAAACAATAAATAGCCTAAAATATTAACTTAGAACACTTATATGATCTAGTCATTGACCTTAGCTTTTAACTTGTATCTAGATGTATCCCACAACTTCAAATCCTATAAAAATAGCTTCACAAAATCCTAGACAACTTGATCAGTGTTTGGGGGCCTACTTAGGTGTAAGACTGGGCTTGGAGGCATAGTAGTCAAGCCCCCTTGGTCCTTTTAGTTTATTGTTCAAAATCAAGCATGATTGTTGACCTTTTTAGAAATAGATAACACAAGCTGCAATGAAATGAAATAGTGCAAAAAATAGAATGTAGATAATAGTGCAATGGCCTAAATGGAACATGCAATTAAAAATGATGGTTTAGGGGTGAAACCTTACCCCAAACCTAGCAAAACCAAAATCACACCCTGTAAGGGATGACCATGATTTCAAGCTCTACCAAAAATTATGCCTTGTATGGAAGGGGTGCGATCTTGCAACAAAAGTGTAAAAATGATAAATGGATGTAAATTAATATAAAAATATAAAATAAATAGCTTTAAAAACACCAAAATGCAAGAATAAACTTGGTAGTAGTTAAATAATAGATAAAAGGATGAATACATCCACAAAAATGGTATATTCCTCCTCAAGGATCCTACACTTATCCACCAAGGGTAGCAAACCAGTAGTAAAGAAATAACAGAACACCAGAAGACACTTGACTTGTTAGAAGACTTGCTTGCCAAAAGAATTGCTAGCCAAGGATCACTTGAAGTCACACTTCTTAGACATTGTAGAAATTCCTTAGGGAAAAAAGAGGATCCAAACCCTCTATTTATAATATTTTTGGAGGGAAAAAGGGTGGGAAGATGAAAAGACAACCTAGGGGAGGGCTGACATCTAGAGGTTTGGCCCTAAAATAGGGTTTCTTTTAATAGAAACCCCTAATTTATCAAAATTGTGCCCTGTAAGGAACAATCATGATTTTAGCAAATCTAGGAAAAAATAGAAACAAGGGGGGAGGAGGCCCAAACTTGTGCTTATATGAGTTTGAAGAAATTCTCAATAGTTCTAGGAAAAATGACTCACTTAGGTGGGTCAATTTTCTATGTCTACATTATACCCCCTAGTTGATGCATTTATGGCCTAATAAATGCGTCAAAGAAATATGTAGAAACCTATGGATGAAGAAGGGTGAACAAAAAGAGGTGGCTAGTTTAGAAGAAAGGGTGTGGTGCAAAATAATGTCATTCTAGATACTTGAATATTTTACATGTAAAATGAGGCATTAGGGACATTAATGCCTTTGGTCAAGGTATCCCCTTGAGTTTCAGAAGGAATGTCATATTCCTAAGGAAACTCAAAATGGTTGACTCAAAAAAATAGAGCAAATGACAACAAAAAGGAGCACCAAAGAGGAGAGATAAAAGGAAAAAAACAAAGAATAAAAGGCAAATGAGGTTAAAACCCTGTTTCATATTTATCATGCAAAGGAGAGAAGAGCTTTGGAGAGAAAAGACAAATGGCACTACCCACACACCATTCAACCATTGCTAGGGGTAAGGTCGGTACAATAGTAGAGTGAGCATGGATAAGGACTATAATTATTCCTATAGACTAGGCTAGATTAAAGTTTTTAGTAATTTTTCCATTTTTTTTGTCTTTTGGAAGAAATCATTGTGCAAAACCCCAATGTAATTTTGGGGGTTGATCGTAATTTTGGCTGGTTCATCATAGTGACCAAAATTGTGTCCCAAAATTATAGGGCACAATTTTATGAAATTATGCCTCGTAAATATGGGGTACAATTTCAAAAGAAGGAAAAGGGTAAAATCATGCTCGAGGAGGATGGGACATAATTTTGACAAAGAAAAAACAAATAACAAAAGGAGACAAACAGAGAAGAAAGAGAAAGAAGAGGCCAAGAAAATCATACTTAGATATTGATATGTTGCTCTTTTTTACTGCATGATAAAATTAGGTTATGTTTTTATTTATTTATATATATACATTAGGGTTATGCAAAACTAGTTAAAATTTTGTTATGTTTTTTGTTGCAACATGACATACTCAAGAGCCAAGAGTGGCAACCGGGTTCCTTGGAGGAGGAACTAGAGGGTCTCTCATAGGTAGAGAGGGACATTGTAGAGGTATTAGGGTTACATCACCTAGTAGATATGCCCTGGATTGAGGTAGATAAAGTGCTATTGACAACATAAGTGGAGAGGTGGTATCCAAAGTCGTTGACCTTCTAGTTACCAATAGGAGAGATGATAGTCACACTAGAGGATGTGTGGTGCATATTGCACATCCCCATTAGGGGAAGGATAGTTTACAGAGCCCAAGGGAATCAAGAAACACTATATATACTATAAATGATTTAGGTCCACCAAGTTCAAGAGAGTTAGATATTGATCGACGAGTTGGTGGGGTGTTATGGTGTTTATGCTCTAAAAATCATGCTCTATGGGATGGTGATAAGGTTCTTGGTATACCACATGAGTAGGTAATACCTATCATGGGAATTTTTGAGAGTATTGATACACATGTGGTACCAGTAGGTGTGGTTCGCATGGGATCCGTATGTGTTGTCCTTATTGTATAGGATATTATACAATATTTTCTACAAAAGGCATACAAGGTCGATGTATATGGCATTTTTCTAGGTGTGGTATTGGGAGCACATAGTAATAAAGAGACTATATATACTACCAATTCCATTACCCAACTTGGAGTTTCCAACAACATACAAATGGTCTAAGAGCTTCGAGCGAGTCTAGAGGACACATACTAGGAACCTACCACTAGGGAGGTGGATGATAGATGAGCTATGGGGACAAAGTATTATCTATAAATCATGGCATCTACACCCAATATGGATAGAGGATGTAGAGAATTTAACTTAGATGATAATATTTAGGTAGATCTCTATAGAGAGGAGAGTTGGAGCTCTTTATATTTTATCAAGTCTAGCGATAGTTTGGTATCTTTCGAGAACCAAACCTGGGTGACTACTAGTACAAGTAGGTATATAGGGACCCATCAAGAGTTATAGTGGATCCTAACATGAGGATATGGGTATATTAGGACCTATATGATCCACTTTATGTGGATACAAGGGTGGATAACATTGGGTTGGATCTCAGGTACAAGATATGATACAAGAGCATTGTGCTCTCAAGGATCTCCCCACTAGTGCTAGTGTAGATATGCCAAGTTATGAGTTGATAGGTGCAACTAACACTTTGAGAGACCACTTAACACACCATGAAGTGAAAGAAAAGAGGTATGGTCCCATTGAGACTAGCCCAAGCATAGTTTTATGTGGATATAGTGATAGCCATATGGGGGATTATAACCATCTCTAGCTTAGGAGAAGGGGGCACTATAGGAGGTGTCCCAATGATGACTAGGGATAGGCCAAGTAGAGCGATTAGAGAGGCATCTACATCAATGAAAAATAGGCTAGGTGGAACCATGGTTCAAGGAGACATGACGAGGGAGGCAAAGGTGCTACAATCCTGTATAGCAATCATTTAGAGGGAGATGGACTTACTCTAATAGGATAGATCCAAGAGGATTGAGGGGAAATAGAGTGCCTTGAGCATGTCACTCACAAAATAGGACATGGTGTAAGCTAATATATATCATCTTAGGGGTGAGGTAATCTAGTTGGACAAAGGGTGATAGCATACTCAAGTGGAGGGTATGGGTATAGTTATGAATAGCCAACCAGGCAAGGTGATCTACCTAATAGAAGTGCAGTTGTAGAGGATAGAGGAGAAGTAAGAGGTGTTGGTATAGAGGGAGACATTCTATTATATGCTATAATTTCAAGTGGTGCTAGTGGATTAGAGGGTACCTCCACCAGAATCCCTTCAATCATAAATTTGGTCATGATCTAGGTCACAAATAGTTTCATGATACATGAACATACCTCCACCAGGACCACCTTCAATGGATAGGGCAAAGGATATAAGCTCTGAGAGCTAGGATAGGATCTGGGTGACATGCCAATTATGAGTGTGGTATGCATCCCTAGGGAGGGTTGAGTGTTTTAGTCTTAGAATATATTGAGTAATACCATGATGCTTTAATTAAAATATGTGTACTTATGTGATTGCTATTTTTTAAGTGTTTTTTTTTTACTATGCATGAATGAATGATAACATAACTATGAAATGCATGAAAAAGGTAAGCTTAACTAAATGATTTAAAAATGCATGGATGGATGGATAAGTGGAAGAAACAAAGGATGGAATAAATAGGAGAAGAAAAGAAGTAGAACAACACCTCTAGTTGAACTCGCAGCCCGTAAATATGAACCATGATTTTGACATAGAGTGAAGTCACACCCCATAGAGACCAGGAATGATTTTGGAAAAGAAGGAAAAGAAGAGAGTAAGAATGATAGGAATAAGTAAAATATGTATAAGGTCAACAAAGCAAAAATGTGCTTGGAATATGATGTTTGAATCAACATAGATCATGAAAGATCTGTGTGATCAAATGATCATAGACCAAGAAAAAACAAAAGATATGGAGTTGGACCCTATGAGGATGTATGCTCACAAATGATCAATATGGAGGCTACCCCTCATGTGTGTCCATGAAGCTATCTTGTAAGGGTGTTGTGCTGATAAATATGGTTAAAGGTGGAGAGATACCCGCTATGGGTGTGGTGCTTGCTAGTGGCTATAAATGAAGAGGTACCCACTAGGATGTATGCTCACAAATGGATAATATGGAGGTTGCCCCTTGCATGTGGTCATGAAGCTATAATGTATAGGGTGAAATATGATATTGATTTGTCAAAATGATTATCACCCAATAGGGGTGTGGTGTATGCAAAAGATGAATGAGCAGAGTGAAGCATAAGGTGAGTGTGTGCATGTGTTATAAGAATACAAAAGAAAGCAAAAATAGAAAGGTAAAATATAGTGTGTTTGCATCCTTAGTGAAATATCAAGAGTTAAAAAGTATGCATAGGATAGTCAATGATCGTATGAGTACCATAAATTATATTCATACAATATCTATCTTATCCCATGAGGATACCTTAATAGGTGAAATATCAAGAAGGAGGAGGTGTGAGCAAACACAAAATCAAAATTAGAGAGAAGAAATAATGCACACCCTTTGTATTGGGAAGGATAAGAAATGATTAAACTTTCAAGGGAAAAGGATGTAAAAATTATGAAGAACTATATCCCTTGACTTGGAGAGAAATTTTATGATCATTTTATAATTTCAAGGTCAAGTAATATAAGAGAAGAAAAGAGAAGAAGGAGATATGGTAAAAATACAAATATGAAAATGCATGGATATGAGCCCTAGGTTTGGGATTCTCTAGGCATCAGAGCCCTTGTATAATTGCAATTCATGTGAGCTAAGACCTAACTAGGTGTCATCACTTGCCATCCTCACAAAATCCCTAAACATCTATATGATAAATTAGTCATGCAAATATGGTCAAGTAGAAATGCAATGATATGACAAGAAAAATGTAAATTGGATAAGAATGTCTAATAAAACCATGCAAGATATGATAGGCAGTCATGCAATATGTATAAGTAAACCAAATGCCACATGATAACTAAGCTAAATACAAAATTAAAAATGTAGATTGCCAAGTTATGCATAGTGTATCTTTAGATGTATTATGTTCATTGGTTCTTTCAGTTATTTACCATCTAAAGAAGCTAAATGATAGGCCTCTAAGCTAAACTTGGTTGTTATGACAAATGGGCCTAACCTATTGGCCAAAAACTTACCTTTTAGAACTGAGCAAGCATTGGTGTTCTTCTGATTTTTCTTGAGGACAAGGTCCCCAACCTCAAAATAATAATTGTGAACTCTCTTGAAATAATATCACTAGAGCCTATTCTAATAGGCTCAAATATTCTCTAAGGCATGAATGTGTTTTTCATCCAGTAGCTCCAATTGGTGCAAATGACCAAAGCGATACTCATCACTGACCAAGGCATATTGCAACAAGATACACAATGAAGGAACATTTAACTCAAATGGAAAAATTACCTCAATCCCATAAACCAAGACATATATAGAAGCACCTATAAGAGTTTACACATTGGTACAATAGGACCATACAGTAGGATAAAGTTGGATAAGTCAGTCATGATCGATATTACTAACCAACTTTTTGAGGATCTTGATCAAAGACTTATTGGATGCTTTGGCTTGACTATTACCCTAAGGGTAATATGGAATTGACCACCTGTGTTGAATCTTGTACTTAGCATAAATTTAATGGATATCCTTGTTTCTTAAAATGAGTTCCATTATCGAAAATAATCATCAAAGAAATCTTGAATCTACAAATGATTTGGTTGAAGATGAACTTGGATACCTAAGCTCCAATCATCATGGCTAGGGGTACGGATTCAACCCATTTAGTGAAGTACTCTACCATTGTTATGATAAACTTATGACTAGTAGATAATGTTGGGTTAATCTTCCCTATGATATACAATCCCCACATGGAAAATGGCCAAGGAGAATAAATAACCTAAATGTTTTGAGAAGTAGCATGAACAAGATTTTCATGGTGTTGACACTTGTCATAGCATAAAATATGGTCACATGCACCCTTATTCATGGAAGTATAATAATAATCCATCTGAAGGACCATTTTGGCAATGGAATTACCGTTAAAATGGCCTCAACATGATCCTTCATGATCCTCACTAAGAGCTAGACAGACTTCATCAAATTTAAGGCATCACAAGAGGATGCTTTCAAAATAATATCAATACAAAGTATTTCAAACTATAATAAATTAACACACTCTTTTGTAAAAAAGCTTATGTTGATTTCAATCTAAACCAACATGAATCAAACCATCCTTAAGGTTTCAAATATATATTCATACCATGGCTCATATGGGGAAGTTTTTATGGTCATAATATCTAATGTAACTGTTGACAATTTTGTCACATTTCTCAAGGGGTAGAAAAGAAACAAGTTTTGTATAGTGTTGTGTAAAGTTTTTTGCTTTGTTATTTTTATTTTGAAAAGTTGCAGCAATTTTGGCTTTCAAAGCCACCCCTTTGTATAAGAAGTAGAAAGAGAAAAGAGCTTCGCCCAAAAGGAAAACGAAACTGCTTCGCACCCGAAATACTTCCAGCATTGCCTCGGGTGAAAATTTTGCGAAAGTAGTTTTGCCAAAGAAAGAGCTTCGCACCCGAAGCACTTCCAGCATTGCTTCGGGTAGGATTTGTTGCGAAGTAGTTTTGCCAAAGAAAAATACAAGAGGACCGATGAAAAGGGCTTCAGGCCCGAAGCATTTCAAAACACTGCTTCGGGCAAAAATCATCCGAACCGGCATTCAGGAGAGCAACTTCATCGAAGGAGAAAAGTCTAGGCCATGATTCAAGTTTGACCAAGGTAAAAGGACTTCGAGCCTAAAGCATTTCCAACAACTACTTCAGCTAGAGTACCAATGAAGCAGAACCCAAAGAAGCATTGAAGAATCCTTCACCAGAAAATTATCGAAACATCTACTTCAAACCTCTTCATGCTCAAACTATTTCTACTTCGACGAAAAATCAAGTGAAGCATTCTCTTCGACGAGTTTTCACCTGAAGCATTTTTGATCAAAATTCTGGCAGCCAAAAGAAATGAAGCAGTTTGAAGGCAGGAATGTGTTTCGCCCGAAATCTTCCCAAACCATAGTTTTGAAAAAGGATTGTAGCGAAGCACTCCTCGAAGACATCAACGAAGTAATTCGATCGGCGAAGCGATAAGGAAGAAGAGATCCATTTTGTGAAGTAGATATGCTTCAACGTTCCCCGCCCCCAAAGCAATTTTGTGAAGCTCAATCCTACGAAGTACATATCAAAGAGGAGTTTTTGCTTTGACCCAGAACCATTGTGAAGCGAAGTGGTGAATGAAGACCTGGCGAAGTGCTTCACGGGCACACGTTCCAAGCCGGGTATCTTCTCAAGGTGATCAAGTGCCTCATAAATGCAATTTTGCATGCCCAGCAAGCCCGTTGCTCATTTTTGGCAATCAAAAGTGAAGTATCAAGCCATGATGGAGAACCCGACGAGCATGGTAGCCACTCGAGCACTGCACCCAGAGACCAAGGACGTCTAGACGGCTCATCAATGCACCTTTCCATGGTTTACCCAGTCACAGTTGCCAGTTTTGGTAACAAATTTGAAATATCAGTCACGAGAGCTAAGGAAGGCTAAATTTTTTAAGCTCGAGGGCGTACTCTTCTTTGCTATGTAATTATGATTCAGAGACTTGGGTCCTCTATAAAAACCAAGGAATTGTAATGAAAAAGTGGGGGGAACTATCTGCTAGAAAGCTGCTGTAACTTGATGTCCTGTGATTAATACTAAGAGACTTTGAGCTCAATTCTTCTCTTTTATGCTATCTTCTGTGCTTGATTATTCTATCTCTCCTTGTTTGTATGTTGGATGTTGAACTCTACGTTCGATGTGCAATTGGGGATAGTGTCCTGAAACTCATTCATAAGGATACATAGGAGTAGAAAAGTGTTGTATTGACTTTCTTTTATGCTGCTTGCCTTGCTTGATTCTTCTATCTCTCCCTGTTTGTAGACTGAGATGCTGAACTCTACGTCTGGTATGCGATCGGGGATAGTGTCTTGAAACTCGTTCGGGAGGATACATAGGAAAGTCAATATTACGTTTCTTTTGTTTTACTCTTGGTGTTCTTTGCTGCTATTCAAGTTGTCTGTTAGCGATCGTGCTTCTTGTTCTCTCCCACCATAAATCAACAATCTCTCTTCCCTTACCCTTTTTTATTTATTTCTCTAACCCTTATCCCTTTTATCTCTTTCCTACACTCTTATCTTCAAACACCCAAGTAGTTTAGCATAGGATCCGGCCTTTCTCCGGAGATTGGCACGAGGGGCATCTCTTCCCTTCGACCTTTCAATGTTGGTCTAGGTCTAGGGTGCGTACACTTACACAAAAATCCTTACCTAGGTGGATTTGATGACCAACAATTTCTGGCACGCTCGGTGGGACCAACTGTGTATGTCTCAGTAAGATCTATAACTAGTCAAGGCCCCATATTTTAAATCTCAAACCCATCTTCACTGGGGCCAATAGTTATGTTCTAACCAGTTCTCGGTGTGACCCGGTCAGTATCACCTGACTAGTGGTAGTGAGATTTAATGCTCTCATTACTGTAAGACTCTTAGCATCTGGCGACTCTGTTTACCCAAAAATTTCTAAGTCATAAAAGACCAGTATCCAAATCTATGCCTTTATGGCAAAAACCCCCATGTTTTAAGGAATTTTGAGTCGATGAATCTCTGGCTTGCCCCCATCTGTCAAAATCACCTGGTGACTCTAACTGAGCTAAAAGCCCAGATTTCTTCATCGTAGGCACCTTTAAGTTGAAAGTAAACATCTCAAAAAATCAAGGCCACCGTCGTAATGGAAAGAGCACGTTATCCTAGTTGGAATGCCCGTTCCCCTCTAAATCTTCAGGGTTATCATAAAATTCCTAGAGGAGCCCTGCATACATTGGCGAAATATGATGGCACTAAAGGAATGGCCCAAAGGCACCTTGAAGACGTTGTGGCATTGGAAAACCTCCACAACATAATCCATGAAGATGTCATGGTTAGACTTCTGGTCATGTCTCTGAAAGGAGAAGCGATGCAGTGGTTCAGATTACTCGAGTATGAAAGCATCTGCTCATGGAGTGATTTAGCCGAGGCTTTGATCAAGACATTCAACGGCTCTCAAGATCCCTCCTAGCTTTTGATGGATCTATTCGCTATCATGAGAGCACCTCTAGAGAGCATCACGGAATTCAATGTCTAATTTTGTAGAAGTTGGAAGAGCATTCCAGTGGAGATCCAACCCACGCATGCCCAAGCTCACCTCTTCTATGTTTGTGCCTTTCACCCAGATATACGCCTTCTCTTGCTGTAATCAGGTGAACGAAGGTTTCCTCAGATCTTTGAGGAAGCAATACGAGTAGAACAGCTCTTGTTCCTATCTAGAAAGTGGCAGTGGGGAGAAAACCCATCACTGTCCACTGCTCTTGGCAATCCTGCGCAGTATTCATCATGGTAGACTCCTCATACTGAGCATAGGTTTGAGATGCAATAATTTGGAGCTCAAGAAGCAAATTTTTCCTAAGAATAGCAATGGGAATATGCAAGCTTTGACCCAACGATGGACAATGTGGCTGCTTGCAATCGCCATCAGGAGGTAGTCCAAGGAGAGCAGTCTCCAGCGATAAGGCCTGATAATGAGGAAGGCACCTTTTTGTGCCCTTTTTGTATCTCAAGGAGTGAGACACATGAATTCAACCAGAATCCATTAAATGTGTCTCGAGAAGCAGAAGAGGAGGAAGAACCAGATACAAGAGCACTTCCAGAGGGAGAGATAAGAGAAGGTTTTGGAGGTTACTCCGACCCAATAGATCAAGGCTAGAGGTTCTCCCACCCGAACGAGCTCGTTGCCTCGTGAGCCGTTAAGAAGGTCGACACTCTTGTCACATTACAAAAGGGGTGTAAAGTAAAAAAAAAATTTGGTAATCTCCTTCAGAGATTTTTACCCAAAGTAATGGTTGTGAGAAAGTGAAGGGCCAAACCAAAGTTCAATCAAAGGCACGAAAAATCTTTGCACCCGAAGCATTTCCAGCAACCACTTCGGGTGGAAATTCTACGAAGTAATTTTCAAAATCATAAGCTTCGGTAGGTGGCCATCGCAAAGCGTGAAGAAGGATAAGTACTTCACACCCGAAGCACAGAAGATCAGCCCAAAGAAGTTCGGTGTGAAGAATTTCCCAGTCTGACCCAAGCTTCACCGAGCTGATTATAAGCAAGATGAAAGCATTTAAAGCATGTTTCAAAAAATGTGCCGACTACCACCTTGAAAAGAGCTCAAAGCGAACGAATTTAAAGCAAAGGTGGTGGGGCATGTCTCGAGGTGATTCAATTGGGGAAAGGGTTCACACCTTAGTACAATATGTGCTTCCAATGTAGGGTGTAATAATTGGGGCACGTAACTCTACATACAATGTTGTCGAACAGCCAATCGAATGGCACAACAATCTCCTAGGCCGCTAGCATAGGTTTAATTATGGCAAGAGTCATAAATAGGGGTAGCCACCCCTTAAGGCTATAAAATGTAGGCCTTAGCAAATAAAAAGTTATTTGGAAGTGCAAGATTGAAGGCACATTGCTCGTCTGCAAATTCTGTTGCCACTCACTGAGAAGCTTCCTGACGTTGAAATAGTCTACGCTGCAGGTGGTGCTGCCATAATCATACAACATGGGAAAGAAAAGTTCAGCCCTGAGAGGAAAGGAGCTAGAGGTAATAGTTCCTAAAAAATTGAAAGGTTTGGAGGAGAAAAAATAGAGACCGAAGAAGGTCAATCCAAACCTCTGTTCAGAAAAGCAAGTTGCGAAAGAAAGAGAGGAATCTGAAGATGAACGACTTATAGAGCCACCAGTCGACAGGTGGGAGAAAATTAAAGATACAGAACTCTCAAGAAGCATGGCCAAGCTCAAGTACACTATTGATTTTATGAAGAGCAGGCTCATGCCAAAAAATAAGAGAGCAGCTATGTATTACTCCCAAATCTATTGGTATCTGACCCCTCCTGTGCACCATTGCCTTGAGCTGATTTACGCCATCGCATAGAAATACCAACCAGCTTCTAGGCAAGTGCTGAATGTCAATGGCCATAAGTTGTTCTCTATCCTAAAGGAGGACGTGCAAGTAGCTTTCGTTCCCCAGCAAGGGCTGTCGAAGGGATATATAGTTCGCAATGTCATTTTAAGTGAACAAACGGAGAGGTTCACCTCAAACAACTATGTGTTGAAATTCTTGCAAGAAAACCTCAAAAGCGGGCTCTCTTCAGGAAAACTGCCCCAAATTCCCCTACCCTTAGAAGCCTTCAATAACACATACATCTTCTCCATCATTTCATGGGTGGTGGGCTTTTCAACTGATACTTTGGTATACCCTTGGCAGGTGTCTTTGGCTGAGTGCATTTCTAGAGGGGAGTTCTATGCTCCCGATGCTTCGAGTCCAAACACCAACCTGATCTTCTTTGACTAGGAAAAATGGGTAGCCCAAAACCTACACTCACGGCTCACCACAATGAAGACTTCTGGAGCAAAGCAGCACTTCAGTCCATGCTCTTTTCTGGTATGGCTTTTCTTTTACCATACACATAAGAATCTTCCCCATGTTGCAATTACACCAAGTGATAAGGATGGAAATCCTTTGCCTATATACTAGTGGACTCGCCTCCTATTGAGGTCAGAGTCTTATTATTCTTTCAATCAACAATTTTTGGGACCCGCCATGCAATTTTTGATAGGGTCCAGCCCTCAGGTGCCCCTCAGTCTGAGAGACAGGGTGGTGCAGGCAAAAAAGGGGGATATTTTTCAACTTACATAGGGGCTTGTGATACACCTGTTTAGCTTTGTGGGAAAACCCTTCTTGCTGCCAGTTTTCCCATCTAAGTACCAATTCGCACTGGAGGTTGCTCGACAGAGTGACACAACCAATGAAATCTATGGTCATGGCTGGAAGTGGGCCCCCACCTACGATTTTCCCTTTAGAATGGGAGTGATTGAAGTTTTTGCCTTAAAGCAGAACATTTTCTTGGAGGAAAAATTAGCTAATTTTGGCCTGCTTCAGATTCTTCAAAGGTGGTTTTATGATCCCATAGGGGTGATGAAAAATAATTTAAAATGTAAAAATTTTCATGTCTGCCCCCATCCCGAAATAATGGAATAGAGAAACAATCCCAACGGGAAAGATTTAGAGTGGCATTTAGAAAAAAATAGAACATTGCCTCCCTGGCATGACTTTTATCCCATGGAAATAGAGTTCGATCCTGATCAACACCCATTTCCAACCCCAGACTCCACATTCTGGAAGAAGGCTAAGGATGATCTGAAGGAAGAATTAAAGAACTGGGATGAGGAACAGCTGAGGGAATGGTGGATAATGAGAGTCCATCGCCGAAAGATGAATTCCTACGGACTCTTGGCAACGGATAGGGACTTCATGATTGTCTATGAAACTAAGCTTGGATCTTGGAAGCCCATATCCTTCACCGATTTTATCCCTCTAGCTACCCCAGGATCGGGCGAAAGCCCAAGGAAGACTGACGATGCCTTGGGAGCACAAAAAAAAACTAAAACTGTGCCTAAGGTACTAACGCAAGCACCATCTGAGGATACAAGCATCGAAGAATCAGAGCAGCCATTGGAAAGAAAAAAGAGGAAAAGGCCATAGCAAATACAAGTGCCCTCGACCCATCCAAAGAGATATCGTACAGGGCATCCAAGTCTGCCTGTCGAACAACCTGCACCAGCTGTGCCACCAAATGCCGAGACGGTCCTAGACGTAGACGTTATCAATTTTGAGGAACTCCTCCAATAGGAATGGGATCCTAAAGTAGAAGTCTTGGAGGCCGAAGGTGCAGAGGCCCATAAGGGCCAAGAGTCGATCACGTAAGAAGTTACCATGGCCGCTTTTCCAAGAGGGCACACAGGTACACACTCTCTCCCTTTCGCCTCAATCTCTGACGCATCCACCATGGTCTCGGTTGAGGGTCATCATCAACCCTTTCCCTCCCTACAATGCCAATCATCCCTCTAAGCATTTCCTATTTCTCTGCCTAACCCCATTCCACCTGAGTCATCTGACCAAGACAAATCTGTCAAAACACCTTTGCCTGCCCATGCCATCGACCCTGCCATTCTCAGCCAAGGTGAAGTCAATATCTCATCACCGAATCCTGAGACCCAAGTTCCCATCATACACGGTGCTGTCCCACTAGCCGAGGCCCCCGCTACACCTATTGTCAAACCTTCTGGCAAGGCATTCCTCATTAACCCTTTATATTTGTTTACCCCTTCAGTTGGAGATCCAGCCTCATTTGAATCTGAGTTGTCCATAATAAAAGAATGTCCTCTAGCTAAAAAACTACTTTAGGCCTGGAAAAACACTGAGATGATGCTGAAGGAGGCTAGGAAGAAAAGAGGGCGATATCTGGCCCAAGTCGAGAAAGGTGCAGTCTTTGATCTAGAGGTAGGAAAATTGTACAAAGTGAAGAAGGTCCCCAAGGTCCAGAAGCCTCTAGATGAGATGACCCCAGTAGATTATGATTATTAGGAGAAAACCAAGGACCTGGAGCACCTGAACATAGACAATGAGTCTTTGTCTATGCATGTAGGGGTCGAGACCTTTCGAGCGCATGCAAACATTGCAAATCAACTTAGATTCGAAGCAAAGAGGGCCAATATTAAGCTAGAGGAAGAGTTGGCAAGAGTCCGGTCCAAGCTAGCAGACGTTGAAGAGCAGTGCAAGCTAATGAAAAAAGAAGCGCATGCCCTAAAATTGCAAATAAACCAACTGGAATGTACAGCTAAAAATCGAGCACAGAGATAAACTGAGAATGAACTGAGGGCAAAAGAGCTTGAAGGAAAATTTTTGCAGATGCAAAAATAGCTATACAAAAAGGAGGGCCTAGGGTTGTGTGACAAGAGTAGAATCAAGGAGATCCACTCGCATTTGCTCAAAAACTTTAGATCTCGAGCCTCCAGCGCTCTTTCAATTTTGGCCTACATTATGGAAGCCCAGAATGCTACTGTCGAAGGTGGGCCAATCATTGAAGAAACCACCTAGAAAGCTAGAAGCTGACTCAAACTAGCTTTCGATGTACAAAGTGCCAAGTATCAAGACTTGCAGATCCCTGTGATGATCCGAATAGCTAGGGACTGGTCTACAGCCTGAGCCACAGTACGTGCTTTCTTCTCCAAGGTACAAAAAATGCAAAATGCAAAAGACCTCCTGGATATATTTGAGAACGAACAATGCACATCAATGGGCTATTTTCAAGATCTCTCTTCCATGGGCTTCCCAAGCTTCACAGATGATGATGGGCATCTCCTGTCCAAAGAAGAGATTAAGCCAACATGGCTTTAGTTTGAAGGCAATTTCTCGGAGATAGACGGATGGGCGGAGCCCATCATAGAAAGGCAGATCACAAATTACCTCCTGATACACTGCAAGATCACGGCCTGCCTAAATGACCTGTATACTAGAGCCTAACATGCAAACATCAAGCAAATCGATCGATTTCGAGTATTGATCAAGGCACTACAAGATCTAGAACCTTTCTTGAAGAGTTCTTGGTCCCAGGTTCACTGGACGATGAAGAAAATCCACGAGCGTCTTGCCCCATCACCACCGCAGGAAGCTGCTACAGAAGAGGCCGCACTAGAGGAAGAGGGCGAAGAAGAAGAGGGAGCAGAGCAAGAAGGAGAACCAGCTACCGAGGCACTCCTAGAAGAAAAGGAAGGTGTGGAAGGAGGAGAAGGATCGGGAAAGGACTCCGACCCAATGGATCAAGACTAAGGGTCCTCCCACCGAGACGAGCTCGTTGCCCCACGAGCCACCAAGAATGTTGACAATTTTGTCACATTTCTCAAGGGGTAGAAAAGAAACAAGTTTTGTATAGTGTTGTGTAAATTTTTTTGCTTTGTTATTTTTATTTTGAAAAGTTACAGCAATTTTGGTTTTCAAAGCCACCCCTTTGTATAATAAGTAGAAAGAGAAAAGAGCTTCGCCCAAAAGGAAAACAAAACTGCTTCGCACCCGAAATACTTCCAACATTGCCTTGGGTGAAAATTTTGTGAAAGTAGTTTTTCCAAAGAAAGAGCTTCGCAACCGAAGTGCTTCCAGCATTGCTTCGGGTAGGATTTGTTGCGAAGTAGTTTTGCCAAAGAAAAATACAAGAGGATCGATGAAAAGAGCTTCGGGCCCGAAGCATTTCAAAACACTGCTTCAGGAAGAAATCATCCGAAGCGGCATTCAGGAGAGCAACTTCACCGAAGGAGAAAAGTCTAGGCCACGATTCAAGTTTGACCAAGGTAAAAGGACTTCGGGCCCGAAGCATTTCGAACAAATACTTCGGCTAGAGGACCAACGAAGCAGAACCCAAAGAAGCATTGAAGAATCCTTTGCCAGAAAATTGTCGAAACATATACTTCGGACCTCTTCACACCTGAACCATTTCTACTTCGATGAAAAATCAAGCGAAGCATTCTCTTCGACGAGTTTTCACCCGAAGCATTTTCGACCGAAGTTTTGGCAGCCAAAAGAAACGAAGCAGTTTGAAGGTAGGAATGTGTTTCGGTCGAAATCTTCCTGAACCACAGTTTTGAAAAAGGATTGCAGCGAAGCACTCCTCGAAGACATCATCAAAGTAATTCAATCAATGAAGTGGTAAGGAAGAAGAGATCCATTTTGCGAATTAGATATGCTTCGGCACTCCCCACCCCCGAAGCAGTTTTGCGAAGCTCAATCCTACGAAGTACATATCAAAGAGGAGTTTTTGCTTCGTCCTAGAACCATTGCGAAGTGAAGTGGTCGATGGATACCTAGTGAAGCACTTCACGAGCACACATTCCAAGCTAGGTATCTTCTCGAGGCGATCAAGTGCCTCATAAATGCAATTTTTTATGCCCAACAAGCCCGCTGCTCATTTTTGGCAATCAGAAGCGAAGTATCAAGCCATGATGGAGAACCCGAAGAGCATGGCGGCCACTCGAGCACTGCACCCAAAGACCAAGGACGTCTAGATGGCTCATCAATGCACCTTTCCATGGTTGACTTAGTCATAGTTTCTAGTTTTGGTAACAGATTTGAAAGCTTAGTCGTGAGAGCCGAGGAAGATCGAATTTTTAGAGATCGAGGGCGTACTCTTCTTTGCTATGTAATTATGATTCAAAGGCCTGGGTCCTCTATAAAAACCCAAGAATTGTAATGAAAAAGTGGGGAGAACTATCTGCTAAAAAGCTACTGTAACTTGATGTCTTGTGATTAATACTAAGAGACTTTGAGCTCAATTCTTCTCTTTTATGCTACCTTCTGTGCTTGATTCTTCTATCTCTCCTCGTTTGTATGTTGGATGCTGAACTCTGCATTTGGTGTGCGATTGGGGACAGTGTCCTGAAACTCGTTTAGAAGGATACATAGGAGTAGAAAAGTGTTGTATTGAATTCCTTTTATGCTGCCTGCCTTGCTTGATTCTTCTCTCTCCCTATTTGTAGACCGAGATTTTGAACTCTACATCTGGTATGCGATCGGGGACAATATCTTGAAACTCATTCGGGAGGATACATAGGAAAGTCGATATTACGTTTCTTTCATTTTACTCTTGGTGTTCTTTGCTGCTATTCAAGTTGTCTATTAGCGATCGTGCTTCCTGTTCTCTCCCACCATAAATCAACAATCTCTCTTCCCTTACCCCTTTTTATTTATTTCTTTAACCCTTATCCCTTTTATCTCTTTCCTGCACTCTTATCTTCAAACACCCAAGTAGTTTAGCATAGGATCCGGCCTTTCTCCGGAGATTGGCATGAGGGGCATCTCTTCCCTTTGGCCTTTCAATGTTGGTCCAGGTCTAGGGCGCATACACTTACACAAAAATCCTTACCTAGGCGAATTTGATGACCAAAAGTAACTAGACTAGAACCAAGCAATGCAGGAAATCAAATTTGTATAATAATAATTAATGCTTGATCATCTTCCAACTCCAAATGAAACAAGGATGTAGTAGCAGCCATAGCATTTGCATGTTGGTTGGAGGATCTAGGGACAAACTCTATGGTCACCCAATCAAATGTGAATAAAATATTCTTGAGAATATCTTTGTAAGGTTTTAACTTATCATCTCGATTATGATAAACATCATTAATATGATTGACCACAAGTTGAGGGTCACCAAACATCAAAATAACACTAACCATCAAGGCTAAGGAAGCTCTATGACCAAGGACCAAAGTTTTGTATTTTGTAGTATTGTTCATGCAAGAGAAACAAAGCTTGAAGGAAATGGGGATGTGTTATTTTTTTGGGGTAACTAGAACAATTCTAGCACCAGAACCCTTTAAGCATCAGGTTCCATTAAAAAACAAATTCCAATACTCTAGCTCTCTAACTTCTATACTAAGGCACTGATCAGGAAACTCATCGATCAAATAATGGGTAGCTTCTAGGGAAGTGAAGGCTAATTGATCAGTAATCACCTAACCCTTGATAGCCTTCTAACCTATTAAGGTGAGGTTAAACTCACTAAGGGCTAAAACCCATTTAGAAACTCAATCTAAAAGGTGGTACTTAGACATCAAGTAGCACAAAGGATCAAAGTTTACAACCATCAATGTCTTATGGTTGAGCATGTAGTGTCTTAACTTTTGGGAAGTAAACACCACAACAAGGCAAAGCTTCTCTAAGGAAGTATACCAAGTTTCATAGCTAACCAAGTTTATTTTGATATAGTAGACAACTCACTCTTTATTTTGATCATCATGTTGGGCCAAAAATGCTCCCAAAGCATGAGTTGTGGCTACTATGTAAACCATTAGATGTTTATCTATTCTATGTAGAACTAAGACAAACAAGAAAGTGAGATACATTTTGAGTTCATAAAAAGCTTACTAACACTTAGAATCCCACTAGAATACTACATCTTTTTTAAGAAGCTTAAGAAAGGGCTGACACTTATTGGCTAACTGAGTAATGAATCAACGAATATCTTGAAGCATATCTTGCAAGCTATGCAACTTGGTTAGAGTATGGAAAGAATGTATGTTAGTTATAGCCACTATCTTAGTGGGATCCACCTCTATGTCTCACATAGAAATTATTAAACCTAGAAACTTTCTAGATATGACTCCAAACACACACTTGGAGGGCTTAAGACAAACCCTAAACTATCAAAGCCTTTGTCTTAAATAATGAACATGATCCTGTCAATGTATGGAATGACCCAAAATATCATCCATGTAGTCCTCTAAAATAGCATGCATCATGTCATGAAAATATAAGGCATAACCCTCTAATATGTGGCACCAGCGTTCTTTAAGCCAAAATGCATAACTTTATTATAGAAGGGACCCCATGGAGTGATGAATGTTATCTTGGCATGATCCTTAGGTATAACCACGATCTGGTTGTATCCCAAGAAACCATACATGAGTGAAAGCATTCCACACTTGGTGGTGAAATATATGATCATATCTATGTTGGGGAGGTGAAAATCATCCTTAGGACATGCTAAGTTGATATTCCTAAAGTAGTTATATATCCATATTGTTTCTACCTTCTTAGCCATAATAATGATGTTGAAAATCCAATCATAATTGTTTATAGCTTTTATGAAACCAACATCAAGGAGTTTTTGGATCTCCTCCTTGACCAAAAGGGTGATATTAGGATGCATCTTCCTAAGTTTCTACTTAACAAGCTTAGCACTAGGCTTCACTACAAAATGATGCATAACAAAAGAAGTATCAAGCCCTGGAATTTCAGCATATGACCAAGAAAAATTTCATGGAATTATTTCAACAAATTGGTGAAATACTCCTACTCGTCCATGGATAAGACTTTGCCTAACTTAAGTATTCTAGGGCTCTCCTCAAAACTTGGGTTAACATCTATGGTCTCCTCAATGAGAATGGAAGACTCATCCTCAAGAGGAGGTAAGGTGCGGATCACTCCTAGTTGCTCAAGATCCTTGAGAGACAGAACC
The DNA here is from genome assembly GCA_028583015.1 of Wollemia nobilis. Classification (NCBI taxonomy): domain Eukaryota; kingdom Viridiplantae; phylum Streptophyta; class Pinopsida; order Araucariales; family Araucariaceae; genus Wollemia; species Wollemia nobilis. The sequence continues at coordinate 3,930,255 of JAQPPZ010003147.1, forward strand.
AAAGTCCTCTTGAGAACTAGAAGACTCGACATGCATGACACAAGGGACTGACCTATCAAAGAAGAAGTTCTAATTAAGGATATCCCCATGATTCATGTCACAAAGAGTATCCCCTTCATCATACTCCCTTGGGGTCACAACTAACTCAACATGCACCAAAGTTACCACATTGTAAAATAGAATATTAGTGGGATAAACCAATCCCTTAACCTCATCACTCCAATCCAAGCCTTGATGATCTAAATATTTAGCATAAGTGATAAGGTGATCATAATTATTAAAGGGTAAAGGTTTTTTTTTATTAGGGATGTATCCTACACCATATCTCTTAGGCCAAAGCTCAACTTCCAAAGGCTCTTGAATACCTTTATATTATAGCCCCAAACCTTTAAATATATATACCATGATAGATAGGATTTTCTTGGGAAGTGGGTAGTCACTAGATAGGTAAAAATAGGTAAAAGAACACTCCATAGGAATAGGGTTGCTACCACAGATATTTTTTTTGAAGGAGACTCCTACAAATATAAAGGTACACATACCAATGTGTACGAATTCACCATTCTTATAGGGTAAACCCATAGTCCTTAATGAAGGTGGTAGCTTGAAAAGATCCATAAGAGGTTCTTGAATAAAAGGATTGATGTGATCCTATGATGAAATATTTGAAGAACATAAGCTTACATTAAACATTTTTCTTTTCTTTCCAAAGTAATAACTTCAAGTAATAACAATGCAATAATGAAACTATGTACAAATTATTATACACATGAGAGATAAATATTTTACATGGAAACACCCTCTCAGGAGAAAACCACGACAAAATATTTCTTATATTTTTCTTCAATAAATTTTGTGGGCACCAACCCACAGGAGACACCAATACCCTATACAATTTCATGGACACCAATCCATAGGAGACACCAATACCCTATACAAGTTCATGGATACCAATCCATAGGAGACACCAATCCCCTTGCTCAAGTTTGTGGACACCAATCCACAGGAGACACCAATCCCCTTGCTCAATTTCATGGACACCAATCCACAGGAGACACCAATCCCCTTGCTCAATTTCATGGACACCAATCCATAGGAGACACCAATCCCCTTGCTCAAGTTCATGGACACCAATCCACAGGAGACACCAATCCCCTTGCTCAAGTTCATGGACACCAATCCATAGGAGACACCAATCCCCTTGCTCAAATATGCTCTAAAACCTACTGACAAACACTGCTCAAATATGCTCCAAAACTTGCTCACAAAACCTGCTCAAATCTGCTCCAAAACCTACTCACAAACACTACTCAAATCTCCTCCAAAATTTGCTCACAAAATCTGCTCAAATTTACTCCAAAACCAGCTCACAAAATATTCTCAAATCTGCTCGAAATTCTTCTCTTTTCTTGAGTTTGCTTTCTCCAAACCAAAATGTATTCTACCCAAAAAAAAATTATCCTTATGAACATATAGAGGATTATATTCTGGTGTTGGAAGCTTTACTTCTTTTTGTATATGGATGAATTGTCCTTCTTTGTCACTTGGATGCTTAGGTGAAGTTATGCACTAATCTTCATACTCTATCTTTGCTTTTTCTCAACCTCCAATTGACCATACAATAGATGGAAAATGTACGAAATAAAAGGCCTCCAAAATATTATCAACAATGGCATTAAGTTCTATTCTCAAATCTGACATATAATTTTCTTTTTGCTTCTTTATTTAAATATCAAATCAAAACACTTCCATTATCCCTTATTACTCCTAATAATTGCAAAATAAAACTTTATAAAAATTACACCTTATAACTCCCTTAGTTCTTTAATAAATTTCAATTAAAGAACTTTACCATCACTAAAATTTACTCACATACCTCTTAATATTGCACGTATTCTATCTCTAGCTCCAATCATTTTAATCTTCAAAAATCATTGAACAAAAACTCAACATGTTGCCAAGGAGATTCGAACCTCTGACTTGCAATAATGTAGTGTCCTCAATGTTGGTTGGCAATCAATTAGGCTAGCCCAATGGTTGGGATTTAAAAGGCAAGATGGTGTATTTGAATGTTATGCTTCCTCACAGCATGTCTTTCATTGACCATTTCTTTGCCTTGCTCATTTTTCAATGCTGGACCAATGCACCTTTTAGACTTGACAAGGCTTCAAATCTCTGTCATGAATAGTGACGTCTCTCCTGATTGGCTTGACTCTTACACCAAATGGCAAAATTTGTAATGGCTAGTGTGTGTAGCCTCCTTATTTGTAACTATTATGAGCCATCCCAATACTTTACCAGTTAGCTTTGAAATTGTGCCCAAGTGCTTTGCTTGAAATTTTATCCTTCCTTAATCTTAAACTACACTATGGCTGCTAAAATTGTCATCTTCAATTTTTGGGAAACCACATCATATCCACATGTCGAAATTATTTGGCTTCACAAAAATTTTCTACTACAATGATGCCCAATTATCTCAACAAAACTTTGCTCTTCTTCAATGAATGATTTGACCTTCATTCTCTACTTCCCAAACTAGCTTGGCTTCTTCAAATCTCACTTTGGTACCTACTACCACTGTTGCCTACCATCGGGCTTGGCTATTAGATATTTGTATACCTCCCTTTGTCACTACCTTCAAGCACACCACATTTCTCCTATCATCGTCAGTCCTCAATGTTTCCTCTTCATATGATTTCTCATCTATGATCTTCAACACCTCCACTCTATCTTCTCCTTCACCATCGATCATGAAGATATTCGATGACTGCTCACTTTGGAATGAATTTTTTTTTTTATAAGTAGCTAGAATTTTATATACAAATTGGATTTTTTAAGAGGATACCAAAACCTTATAACAAAAAGGGTCGTAGCATCGATATTTAAAGCAATTCCTAAGTACATGAAAATAAACACAAACTAAAAGGGAAAGGGCCAGAAACAACCCTTGATCCAGCAAAAAGACCAGATTCTAGAAACCATTAGTGAGACCCACTTCACCAAGGTATCATCCTCCCATTGCTGGAAGACTGGGATCCTCCCAGGGGTGGATACAGTAGTATAGGATCCACTCGATGGTGGATACATCAATCCAAGATCCTCCACCCGAGGGTGGATACATCAGTCTAGGATCCTCCTAGGGGTGGAAACAGAACATCTGCCTAGACCTACATAGGGAGAGCGAGAAGGCGAAGGATAGCCTACAACAAAATATCCTACCCAAAAACCTAAAGTAGGGAAATTTAAAAAATTGGAGAGGATCCTCGCCTAGGGATGCCATGGGATGCAATTCAGGGTGCAGCGGGGTAGCAAGCAGCTGCACGAGCAAAGCAACAAGCAACATCAGGATACAGGCCAAGGATGAGTAGTGGGATAGCCTATGAAATGGAATTAGGGTCCTCAAAGAAAAAAAATGGGATGCCTTTGCTTGAGCCTAAAAAGAGGAACAACACTACTGGGGATATCTACAGGCCAAGATATCCCTGTGCACAGCAAGGAGAAATACGAGGAATTTGAAAGGATCCAGGTAAAACAACAACAGGTGCAAATAGAGGATCCCATAAGCCAAAACTAAAGGAGGAAGGAGGGACCACAGCTGTAAACTCATTGATATCCCCCTAGACTAGATAATATAGAAGGAATCCCCCACCACTCTAGCAAAAATGCCTAGGAACCACCATCCTTGCTCATGAATAGATCCAGGGAACTGGGACCAGAAGCCCCTGAGCAGGAACTAAAATGAACAACCTGAGGATCCTAGGTGAGGAGTGATAACAGGCATAAATATGGGATCCTCAAAAGCCTAACCTTGGGGAACCAAGGTCTGCATGCATTGATCATGCCCCCCCAATATCCAGACATGCAACAAAAACCCTAGGAACCCCAAAAGAAGGGACCAATATCTCCCCATCCTTGCTCATGGAAGCTTCAAAGAACTGGGACTAGGGCTGGGAACAACCTAGGCAGAGGAAGAGGCCCACCCCGATGGCCAACCAATGCCCTAGGTGTCCACCAAAAAGCAGATCCAACAAGAAGAAGCCTCTAAATAGGAAACCGAAAAGGGCCCTACCCAAAGGGATGGGACTAGCAGCAACCACGAGCATCCTAGAGAGGAGTCACTAGCAGAAGATGAAATTGGCCCCCCCAGACCAACCCTGAAGTAGAAAGGACCTCACGGGATGCACCAAGAAGCATTCAAAAACCCAACCTGCCACCACCATCAATCGAGGAAACCCTAGGAACTAGATCTAAGCAAAAACCTACAAAAACCTAGGGAGAATCCTGAGGGAGATTGGGGAAGGGATCCCTGAAGCATGCAGGGAACCCTAGGAGACCCCTGGGATGCACCAGACCCCGAGCTCGGGTAGGGAAACCCTAAAACTACTAGGAAAGGAGTAGAAAGTGGAGAAGGATCTCCCCCCAAGGAGATCATCTGCTACAAAGCATTCCCAAAGCGGGATGACCCGGAGTAAGCCAGGGACTGGGTAAGAACCAGGGGAGGGGGTGCAGGGAGAGGGAGCAACCCTCCCCCCTCATGACTTTGTAATGAATTTCATTATTGTATATATATGCAAATATTATTACTTTCAAAAATTTTGGCCCACCTTACAATATTTCAACCTTTATAATATTTAAATTAAATATTATAAATTTCATCCTTCACTTTATAATATTTAAATTCAATATTTAAATATTATAATACTTTACTTATCATATATTTGCCTTGACTCACTTGAAATATATTTGCCTTGCTTTTCTTGAGATATATTTGCCTTGGATAGTTTTCCCTTTTGACATCAATGACAACTCAATATTTCTAACAATATTGATTAGCAGTTCCTCACTCACCTTTATATTTCCAAGTTGCTTGGTGATGTGAGATGAAGAAACTGATGGACATAAATTGATATTAGATTGAGCTTGCTCAACCATTTAACAATATTGGAATGGATGAGGGTCACCCAAAATGGTTGCAAGTTGATGTTTGAATTTGAATTTCAAATATTGATGAAAAGTAGAACGGACAGTCCTCATCGCATGAATCCAAGGGCATCCAAGAAGCAGATTAAAATATATAGGGCAAGACACCACATAAAATAAGGTATCTGATATATTATATCTAACCCTAAGAGTAGATATATAACATCGTAGGCCTCTTAGAACTCATTGTTGAAAGTTTTGATTATGATATCAAATTTAGTTAAATCTAACTCTTAAGTGCATATTTTGAGGGAGGAACCATTATCTATCAATATTTGCTTGATAAATGTTTCCCCCATAAATGTAGTGATATAGATGGAAGAATTACCTCATAAGTCTGAGGAAGGAATACTATCATCAAAAAATGTGATATGATGTATCCCAAAGGAACCTACGATATCAGTTATACCACTAGGGGAAATGTCTTGAGGAACAAATTATTGTCTTAGAAGCTTCAACAAGGCTTCTCTATGGGTAGGAGAAGTTTGCAAAATCTCTAAGAGAAATATATTGGCTAGGGTACTAGTTAACTATTTTTGAATTTCAAAGGAGACTTTAGATTGTGGCTTCAATGCTAAAGGTGGGTTTTCTATTCTCGTACTCCTTTTTTAGGTACTCTTCAAAACTAAGGGTGGTTTTGAAGGTGGATTGGATGTAGAACTTATCTCCTACCAATATTATTGAGTTGATTGTGCTTTATATTTTTGCCTTGTATTTATTGCTATCATACCAACCATATTGTTGTAGGAAGGTGGCACATTACAATATGACACTTGATTAGTTGCCTATTGCCCATGCTTAGGTAGGGGGTCTTGGAAGATACCCATGTCTTCATTAGTTGTGGGTGCTTATTGAGTAGGAGGTTCATTGTTTGTTGGAGGATTAGGTTGAGGACCCTTTATAACAAGGTAACCTTCATCAATTAAGTCCTTAACCACATGTTTCAACATATTACATGAGTTTTTCATGTGCCCCTCCACTCTATGATACTCACAATGTTGACCAGGCTTATACCAATTAGTCATGATATCAGTTTGCCTTATGGGAGGCAACTCAATCATATTTGCTTCCAAAATCTACTTTAGAACCATGTTCATAGGTGTGTTGAGTCTTGTAAAATTCCTTGGTGGAGGTTTTTGAGGTTGGCTAAGCACCATCTTTTGTAGGGTGTTAACAACATTGTTAATAGGCCTACTATTCGTTACCCCATTACCAACTACATGCTTATTCTTATACTAATTTTTGTGGTCCTAAATTCTTATTTCTTTGTCTTAATTTGACTTCTTCAAATTAGGGCTTTCTCTACCTTTATTTCCAAATCTATTGCTTGGTCAAAAGAGGTGATAATTGTTTTTTCCAACTCATACGATATTTACTCTTGTAAATTTCCAATAAAATTCTCAAGCATGTCTCAAGGAGTTAAGGTATATCCTAATCATCCAACCAAAATTCTCCAATGATACAATAATTCGAAAAAGCTTTTCTCTTTACCTTGTTTCAACATATAAACATATTTCATAGTCACATTTTTCTCAACATAAGCCTTGAATTATTGAACAAACAATTATGTTGTCTCTTCAAAATTCCTCAAAGAATTATGAGGCAATTGTTAATACCATTTTAGTTCCATACCACCAATGCTCTTAGGGAATGTCTTTAACAAAATATCATCATATATAATATCATGGAATGTTTTTCTAAACATAGTTAAATATTCAATTGGGTCTTTTATTCCCTTATAAATGGATAAAATTGGTATTAGGAAATGCTTATGGTAGGGTTTAGAAGCAAGAACAGGGTCTAAGGGCTAATTGCACATCTTATTTTATTTTTAGATGAAACTTGGAGGTTGAAACATATCCACTCTTGAAACCAATTACTTCACCATACTTGTCAAACTTTGCACATCATGATTGTTATTGCGCAATACCCTTATATTCCCTAGAGGAGATGTATAGGTAGGTTGTTGAAAGGGAACTTGGCCAATATTGGAGGCATTGACACTATTATGGTATGGGTTATGATATGTGGTATATTTTTGTGAAGGATAACTAATATTTTGTGGAATAGAAGCATGAATGTTGATATGAGCAGAATGAGGAGGTAATTGAGCATAATTTTAGGATGCACTATCGGTTGGGAAAGCCAGTGTAATTCCCCCAATGTTGGTGGTCATGATAGTATCATATGTTGGTTTATGAAAGGGATAAACATGATGTGAAGACTCAAACAAGGGGTTTTTATGAACATGCCTAGGAGAAATGGTGTGAGGATGAGACATCCCACATATTTTGAGTCTAGCTTCCTCTTCCATAGCCTTAACCAAATACTCCTTTTGGTGTTTTATAAAATCCCATATATGATCAAATGATGTGAAAGTGAAGCCTCTATTGAGCCCCTCAAAAGGATAAAATTTAGTATCAGTTTCTTCATGTTCTTCCTCTTCTGCATCTAGATTATTATTTGCCCTATCAATATGATCATCTTATTGAAAATTTTGATCAGATTATAAAAGCTTTTGCTTAATCCTAAGGTTGTGATCCATTATAAGGAAGAGAAAGGATAAAGGAGAAACTTAGCAAAAGACACACAAGAATATTTTTAAGATATTTTTAATGCTTTCTAATTCCAAGCAAATAAAATTAGTGGTCTTGCTTAAAATTTTCAAAAGAAAAACAAAAACGAAGAGGCTTCTTATCTTGTATACTAAGACATGTGTTCACTTTAGGTTCACAAAATATATAGAGGGAGAAAATTACCCTGCCATGTACGATTCTTGGTTGGATCCGTTGGGATCCGAGGTGACTACAGGAGTGTGTAATATGCTCTATACTCAAGGGCTTAGGGATCAAAGGTTCAGCAAGAACGGTTTAAGGAAATTCTCCAAGTCCAAGGTGGAGATGTTTGATGTATGTATTGAGAAAACACCTATGTTTGGCCTTTCTAAAAGCTAATATAAGAAATAAAATAAAAATGCAAGTATGAAAGGACTAACTCTAGAATTATTCTCAATTTTCAATGAGAACTAACCCTAGCTTGCAACAAAAAAAATCATTTCTTTTTAGCAAGGGTTTAAAATAATGCACAAACAAAGCTAACTCTAGAATGCAAACTATATGCCTTTATTCTTCCAAATTCCTAGGGTATGATCAAATAGTTTCCCTTAATTTATGATCTAGGTTTTACAACAAAAATGGATAGAAAGAAAATAGCAAATAGCCTAAGATATTAACTTAAAAAAACTTATATAATATAACGGTTGACCTTATATTTTAACTTGCATCTAGATGTATCCCATATCTTTGAATACTACAAAATAACTTCACAAAACCCTAGAAAATTTGATCAACTTTTGGGGGCTTGATAAGACCACTATAAGACTAAGCTTGGAGGCACAACAGTCAAGCCCCCTTAGTCCTTTTAGCTAACCATTCGAAATCAAGCATGATTTTTGACCTTTTTAGAAAAAAATAACACAAGATGTAATGAAATTAAATAGTGCAAAAAATAGAATTCAAATAATAGTTTTATGGCCTAAATGGGACATGTAAGTGAAAATTATGTTTGGGAGCGAAACCTTACCTCCAAACATGGTGAAACAAAAATTGCACCTTGTAAGGGTTAATCCTAATTTTAGGCTCTATCAAAATCATGCCCTATGCGAAAGGAGCACAATTTCACAACATAAGTGCAAAAATGACAAATGGATGTGAATTTAAATGCAAAATAAATGACTTTAAAAACACCAACATGTAAGAATAAACTTGGTGGTAGCGAAAGAATAAACAAAAGGATGAAGAACTCCACAAAAATGGTATATTCTTCCTCAAGGCTCCCACACTTATCCACCAAGGGTATAAAAATAGTATTTGAGCAACAAAAATACACCAGAATATACTTTATCTTGTTAGAAGACATGCTTGTCAAAAGAATTGTTAGCCAAGGATCACTTGAAATCACACTTCTTAGAACTTCTAAAAATTACTTAGGGAAAAATAGAACACAAACCCTCTATTTATAAGATGTTTGGAGGGAAAAAATATGGTAATAAGAAAATACAACCTAGGGGAGGGCCAACGTCCTGAGGGTTGGCCCTAAAATAGGGTTTTCTAAGAGAAAACCCTAACTTACCGAAATCATGCCCTGTAAGGAGCGATTGGGATTTTGAAGAAGCTAGGAAAGGAGAAACAATGGGGGAGGAGGTCCAAACTTGTGCTTATATAAGTTTTAAGATATTATCAAGATTTCTAGAGAAAATGACTCACTTAAGTGGGTCAATTTTCCATGTCTACAATAACCCTAACTGTAGATGACCGCTAAACTCTTATCCAACTCATCATGATAATATAATGTTATAATACAATAAACCTTGGGTTATTTGTGGCCCATTCCTACTATCTATAATACCCCATATATGATATAATATGATATCCCCCCATACCTTACCCTAGGTACTAGAGCATCCATAAAAAAAATTACTATTATAGAACCAAATCCTTTGGTGTGTTTTTAAAACACCCAAATTCTTCACTATTACTTTGATCTCTATGATTATTATCAACAACTTTTAGATACTATATGTCTTCATCATCATAATGACCTTCAACACAATATTTTCTCTCATCAAGAATCTCATAATCACTTGTATCACAAGCTATATCTTCCCTTTGGACAAGATCACATGTATCACAACAACCATCTTTCATTGTGGGTCTTAAATCACTAGTATCACAACTAGAAATTATCCTTTGAAGAATATCACTTGTGTCACAACAATATTTTCTCTCATCAAAAAACTCATAATCACTTGCATCACAAGTTATATCTTCCCTTTGTACAAGATCACATGTATCACAACAACCAATTTCCATTATGGGACTCAAATCATTAGTATCACAACTAAAAATTATCCTTTGAAGAAGATCACTTGTGTCACAACAAACATCTTTCATCATGGGATTAACCTTCAACTTTTCAAATATTTATATTTGCTTTACATTGCACCTCAAGTATGTCTATAGTGAATAGTACCAAGCACATTCTTCTCACTGCACGAATAGAGATTGTCACACCATTTTCAAAGTATTCTTCATCAACTTTTTTGAGTATTGTCTATAGACTAGACCTAAGTTTTGAAAATTCTCCACGTTCACCAGTTTTTGATGACACGTACTTTTAAATTTCACCTTATTTCTTGGTTTGTTTACTATCTCCATTATTTCTAGGTTTTATCACTTCCTTGGCCATGAGTAACTTATATGTTATTTCATGCTCTTCTTCATAATCTAATTCAAGTTCCTTCTTAAAAATATACCCTTGTTGTTGTTTCCCTTGTTGATATTACCCTTGTCCTTGATGTTGTGATTGAAATCATTGCTTTATTTGGAGAGGTATTTGACATTGAGTTCCATGAGTCATCAAATTGTATTTACAGAACTTGGGACCATGTCCATTTTCACAAATATGATAATACCTTCTTCTCTATTGAGGCTCCTTTTGTGATGAAGATGAGGTATAAGGACCCTTTGAACCCTTTTGTGATTTCTTTGTGGAGATAAGGGCATTATTGAACAACTCATCTCTCAATTTATTTTCTACTTCATATTGTTAAAGGATGTTTACCAATTCTTCAAATGACACCCTTCTATTTGATACTTGGAGAGATGTGACCAATGTTCTAAATGATTAGGCAGTGCTCTAAGTACAAATAAGACTAAGATCTTATCTTCCACTTTTTCTCCCATGGTGTTCAACTTTGACTTCAAGTTTACAATTCTATGAAGTAATTATTCAATACTCACCATACTAAACATTTAAAGTATGAAGTTAAGATTGTAGATGAAGGATTGCAGCTTAATTTCTTTGTTCAAATATGGTACAAAGTATATCCTATGCATATTTTGATGTTTTTATCTCATTGATATGTGGTTTTATTTCATAAACCACTCAAAATTTGATGAGCATAAGTGCCCTTGCATATCCTTCAACATATTTTTGTCTAGTTGCAATCTCCTTAGGTGGATTTTCATCACCATTAACTATATCCCAAAGTTTTTTTACTGTCAATATTGTCCTCATTTATGTTTTCCATGATGCAAAATTTGGACCCTTGAGAAATTGAGATTTTATGAGAGATTTTTTATGTAGACATGGAAAATGTTCCTTATATCTCCCTAAAATATTTCCTTTTCTATATACAACCAATCTTATATACCGAGCCTTTTAAGATACCTTCCCTTCCTTTATAAATATTTTTATATGAAAGAGATCAATCTTTGTACCAAGGTAGTACTAAAAAATATTCATCCTATCAATGATATGTTCAAATATAAATCCTCATACATGGGCGCAGCTTCCCTATATACTTGGATTTTCTCAATTTCATGATTTATACCCAATGATAGTAATGAATGGGATAAAAATGGAGTGAAACAAAGTATAACAAAAAAGTGTCCTTATTCCTCCCCAACAATTTATAGGGTTGATGTCCAGATGATGTTATGGCAACTATATTAAGCTTTAGACATAGTAACTTAACACAATAGCATTACTTGTAAATGCAATTCTAAGGCATCATTTATATCAAACATTACAATTGTTCAAAACACGTGGTTTTTATGTACAAAAATTTAATTTTGATGCAAATATTTATTTGGAAAAAATAAGGTGTCGATCACTATTAAAAATGCACCTTTTACAAAAAAAAATATTATTCCTCTTGTACAAAATTCCTTTTTCTAAATGCCATAAAAATAAAATGCACCTATACACCTTTTAACTCCCTATATGCATCTCTTACAAAAAATAAATTTGTTATTTTTATTTTTTCAAAAAAAATTGTAATTGATATATGAATTTTCGCAAAAAAAAACTTCTCTTTTCAAAATAAAAGAAATTATTTGCAATAATAAAAAATTTAAATATGAGTGTGATCTAGGAGTGAGTGCGATCTGGGAGCGAGTGTGATTCAGGATCAAATGCGAGCCAATATTGACATCTTTAGATATGGAAGAAGCATAGCAGATTCATTCTGAGTGTATCAATTCTTCAAACCCTTACCATAAATATAATGATTATTATTTTAAAAAATTATTGAAGCAAAGGAACATCAAGAGAAATAAGAGATAAGAGTGAACATAAGCCAGGAGAAAGTGCAAGCTAGAAGGTATTCCAAGCCAAGAGGAAGTGCAAGCTAAGAGCGAGTGTGAGTGTGAGCTGAGAGGGTATACGATCCAATCTTGAGATATTTAGATATGGCAGAAGAATATCAAATTTGTTTAGTGTACCAATGCTTCAAACCCTTACCATGAATGTGGTAAATATTATTTCTAAAAAATTGTTAAAGTAAAGAAACATTCAAGGAAATAAAATACAAAAGTGACTGTGAGCTAGGAGGGAGTGAAAGCTGAGAGGGAGTGTGAGCTAGGAGTAAGTGTGAGTTAGGAGTGAATGCAAGCCAAGAGGGAGTGCTAGCAAAGAGTGATCCCTAGTCCCAAACCCACTAGTTATTTTTGAAGGAAATTTATATTGAAAGCCCTAATGGCAAGTGAGAATTACCTAGATAGAAGTATGGATGCCCAAGTTGAATATAAGTGGAAGAGCAAATACATTAAAAGTTTGATTCAAGTAGCACATGTTGCACTAGAAGTGATTATCAAGGATGAGATTATTGAGCATGATATAATGGTTTTGAAAAGTAGTGGGTTAATATGTAAGTTCCATAAATCCTAGCCAAGGTTTTTGGAGATTCATGATTGGTGTAGAAATTGAATTCTCTAATACCAAATAAAAGTTCTTGAGGTGGAGAGATAAAAAAAATAGTAATAAAGCAATTTTGATATAAGATAATATGAACATTAATGGATCATGGATATCACCCAAAAATAGTCCAAGAGTATTTAGCAATTAAGCTAAACCAATTATGAATACAAATGATGAAATATCCTCATCCAAAAGCTCCAATTTCAACAAACTATGTTGCTAGTCGAAACCAGAAAATTATATCTAGAATTGATAAAAGAAATACACAAAAACTGTGAAAAAAATCTACAATAGTGCATCCAATGTGTGCTCTAAAAAATGTTGATTCTTCTATGAATTTCCCATGAAATCCATTTTTACAATAGGTTCCTCACACCCCTAATCCAATTATGGATCATGCATAGATTAGATGATCCACCCAAATGAGGATGGATGGATTATCCACCCAACTAAGGATGGATGGAATTATAAAATAGTGAATATACACAAATATATAGAATCATCAAAATAGCTTTTCTCAATTATAAACCATTTTTTTAATCATTTTATCCTTTTATCCTTTGGCCTTTTTTGGATTTTTTTTTTGGCTTTTTTGCTTTGTTAGCTTTTGATGCAGTAGGCAATGGGAGATAGCAATCACAAGATGCAAAATAATATGAAAGAAATTAAATCTGTGAGATGATTGAAAATATGCTATAAATATAAATAATGAAAATGAATACAATGTAGCTATGGAGGAAATGGACACTCCATGAATAATTCTACAGGACTACATTGCACCCATCACCAATATGGGCATCTATATCTATATCTATGCTATGCTCTACTATGCTATGCTTTCCTATATCTCTATGCTATTACAATGAGGTCTTTTTATATAGGAAGATAAGTTCCTTGGCCAACACTCTACCTAGTTGTGCAAGGGACAACTTGTACATATATAGCTTGTACATTGAAACTTGTGCATTTATTACATTGCATAAAGTAACTAGATAACTTCCCCCTAAAGTAATCTAATGTCCTAAGTATGTACCTAGGAAGGTACATTTACATGACCCAAATGATGTAATATAATCTATTTCTAGCACCCCCTGTATTACATTATTTGGGTATTGAAGACTTTAGTCTTCAATGTGGATCTTCTTCCAATGGATGGCTTTGAATTGGTTCTTCTTCTTTAGCTGCTTTAGTCTTCACATCATGGCTTCTGATCTTTTCTAGTTCTTTGTCCCTTGATATCAGGTATTTTTGATGAACAATTGTTCTCATGATTTTGCATGTCATGAGTGGATCTGAATAGGTTCTTCTCCTTTATTTTATATCTATGTAAGACCTGTTTCTCTATCCTTCATAAGTATCAACCTTGAGCTCAATGTTAGTAGATCCATATAAAATAAGTTCTTGAAGATAACAATTTATTCTTTGTAGTAATCTTCTTTCATAGCCCTTATAGTACCTATATTTGAAATGACAAGAAAAAGATGAGTGATTTGTCCCATCATAATATTTGCAAGGATGGAAACTCCAACAATTGGTCTTTTCATGACCATATTGATTGTAATAGGTGTACAATAGAGATGATATGACAGTTTTTAAGTCTATTTTAGGAATATCATGTTTTTCTATCTCCTTGATAAGACCTTCTAACCATATGTGCACAATTGAAGTTATTCCATATTTTCTTTTTTGTATAAATTCCTGTTAATCAATTTTTTCCTGTTTTGGGTCTCCTTTGGTACAGTTGTCATTAGACTCACTGGATGAATCTCCCTTTACATAGTTTTTAATTTTAGAACTTATATTGGTTATTACTTTTATTTTCCCTTTTCATTATTGTAATCCATCAGGTTTTTAATCCATATTGGTAATTTTCTTATTCCACTTCTAAAAGTGTTGCTTAGCATGCTAGTAGTCATTTATATTATCTGAATTCTTTGAGATAGAGTAGTCTACCTTATATATACCTACTCAATGTCTATGAAATTCCAATTAATATTTAAGCTTGTTTTTAATGAAACCTTTATCAATCCTTAGGTTTGTAGGCTTTCTTATGTCTCCCTAGTAATGAGAGTATATACACCTAATGGAATTTTAGGTTTTGTAAAAATATTATGTCTTCCCTAATGGATTTACAACTTGATAATCTATGATAAATGTTGATATTACCAAGTTTTGTAGAATCCCTTATGACTCCCTAGTGATTTTGGAATATAATATACTTCTCTTCTAAAAATTAGTTCAATTTTTGGTTGATTTTGTAAAGTTTTGTAAATATCAAAAATAAAATTCTATTATCCCTTATTGCTCCTATTGAACTAAGCACTTTTCCAATTTTGAAGAGGTTTTAATGTTGGATTTATTTTATCCCTTTTATGAAATTTTGATATAAGAATATTATAAATTTCCAACCTTAGAAAGAAATCTTAATAACCTCTTTTAATATCCCTTTAGGATTTAATTGTAATGTATCTAATTTCCAATAAATTAATTTGATGTAGTAACCCTTATAGCTCCCAAATTTTGGAAAAATTAAACCACAATAATATTTGCAAATATGTTTTAAAGATAATTTCTAGTAGAAACCCTTATTTCTCCTAAGTTTAATATTACAAATATTATTTTTATTTGATAAATTATTCCCTTTGAGATATCGCTTTCAATATGGTTAAATTCCTCTAAGTTTAACCTTGATTTATCAACCTTATAACTCCCAAGAAATGAAAGCACATTAAAATGGGAATAAATATTACCTTGTATCATGCAATAATCAACACTAATTTTTGGTGTGCAAGGGTTGCAATATTAATGTCATTTATTTGGATATTCCCTATAATAGAATGCTTGCAACCTTCTTGGAATTTAAAATTACAAATATAATGTCTTTAGTCTTTTCCTTTGACCTCCCTTAACTAGAGCATCAAAAGCTCTTCCACCTTGCTTCCATGCTGTAACTCAGCCTTGTGTGTGCAGACCCCAGAGTGTTGAATGTGGTGACGTAAATGCTTTTTGAATGCTTGGTCATTGACACCCTTAAAATGAAGGAGAATCTTGTATAAAGTTTGAAGTGGCACATCCATTTTATTATCGACCACTTGAGGAGTAGAAGATGCTAGAAAAAAACTCATTTATTCCTTTGAGTAGCATATGAACATTACATTCTTCAGTGGAGCACTTGGTATCTTTGTGGACAAGTGTATCTTATATACTCAATGCACCAACCTATTATTTGTAACTCCTTTCTTGAAGATGAGCACCCACATGAGGAGCATTAGGATTTTTTCTCAAGTGATAAATATCACTTCCTACTTGTGCATGGAAGTCTTCTCTAATGCTTATTCAACGTACATAAAATTTCCAGCTCCTCTTTCATTCAATAGCACTTGCTTATGGGTTGTTTCCAGCTAGGATGCAGATAAATTATTTGGAGGCTTGAGAATCAATTTTGAGCAATGCAAATGTGGAGTTTGAAGCACTCCAATGGTGCCTTAATCTTCTTATTTTCTCACCTATTATATATCCTCTTTTTATAGATAACATTGCTCTTGAATATAACATTGTTTCTCCTTTTTTGTGCCTTGTATTTTGTAGGTTCGGTCATCCAAGATGTGAGGAGTATGAGCCCTTAGAGTGGCTCCTTTTGCTATATTTGGAAAGACGCTAGCATTCGACCACCTTCAGCTAGTTTATGCAATGGATATTGTACCTTTGAGGCACCTTAAAATCTACCTTATTTCTTGTATAAACCAAATTAGGATAGTGCAATACAATGTAACATATTTATGTATAAAATAGTCTTTATTGCACCTTCGTTTGCTCTCCTTTTTTCAGGTCTAAATTTATGGTTTTGTGGAAAAAATTTGAATGCAATTTAGGGGTTTTGAGGTTGTCTCTTTTATTATAAACCTTCCCCTTTTTGTTTGGATATTTTACAAATGAACCCAAGCTTGTAACCACTTGATAGAAGCTCCCTTTTTGTTGTATCTTTCTACACTATTTCTTTGTAATAAAAACCTTATTGTGTTGTGAATCTAAGAGTCACCAAGTCTCAATTTGAGGCTTCCTTTGCTTATCTTCGGTGGCTACTTTCTTCTCCAATGCTTGGAGTATTGAGCTGATTTGGTGGCTTCTCTTGGCCACTATATGTTGCAGATTTTTATGCATGAATAGTGTCTTTAGACACTTTGTCAAATTCTAATTTTGTGCCTTTGTCAATAACACAAACAATAATCTTTTAAGAGTAAGAGAATAGTACAAATGAATCTAATATTATTTTACTTTTTATGCACTAAAAATTTCACCTTATCACTCCAATTAACTCTCAAAATAATGCACTTAATCAATTTACTGCAACTAATCAAGAATAATCTAAAATGAATCTTCAATAATTATTCTACAATTTCCTTACAAACAAATTTGTAGGGACTAGTCTTCTTTTGATTTCCAAAGTAGATGATAGGTAGTTGATAGATAGTAATAATGCAGAAATCTTATCAACTCTTAATGTGCAAATGAACCTTAAAAGGAACTTTTATCTTTTTGCACTTTTAAATATTGTAATCCAATGTTTCTTATTGCAACTTTAATCTGAATTAAGATGCTTTAATTAATATAATAAGTAATCCAATTAATGAATTTACTTGCACCAATAGTTGCTTATATTTTTAAAAGCTTTTGTAGCTCTTCTACCACTTCTATAGAGGATGTGGATCTTGCTACTTTTTGTAGACTATCCTAAACAACTCCTTCTTCACCAAAATATGGTCTCAAAATTTATTTCATGATCCTGGGATTTGGTGGCTTGTTTTCCTCTTGCAGTATCCTCCTGTCGCTATAAACTTGAAGAAGTCTATCTCTATAATGGTACCTTATTTTTGTGAGATGTAATCTGCAAATCTCTTGGATTTTGTGGGCTTATATCTTCAAGTCTTCTTGTCAATTATTTCAAGCAAGATCTTCTCAAGAATCTGAATATCTTGAGGTCATCACTGGATTCTTCTTCTAGTATTTGGCACTCCTTGCCAATTTTTTCTTCTCTTGGGATTGTTGTTGTATGGCAAAAATTGTCACAATTCATTCACTATCAGGGACTTCTCCTTGGTAGTGTATTTATCCAATGAGTTCTTCTTTTATTATTTCTTCAGTAAGGCTCTCCAAGCATTTTATTGGATGCTCATTGAGACATCCTCAAGGTCTTTGATTTTGTAGATTATTCTGGTCTTCCTTGAGATCTTTTATTCAACCTTCTACTCTTGGAAGTTTTGGTGGTGATATCTTCCTCTAGATTTTCAATTCTACTATTTTTGGATTTGAGCAATACTCTCCTAGTCCTTCTTCCAAGACTAGAAGTTCTTCAATGAGATATCCTCCTAATATCTTTACCTTCAATTTTGCTTTAGGTGTTGGATTGATTTTCAAAAATATACTCTTCCTAACTTTATTGTAGGAAGTTTCCCAACTCACTGAATCTCCTTTCCTTGCAATAAAGTATTAGTACTAAAATATTAATCTACTTCTAAATCAAATACTCTCTTTTGGAGTCTTCTTCAGGATCAAGGCTTCTGTGGCCCTTTTTTTAGTATCAAGGATTCTGTGGCATTTTTTAGTATCAAGGCTTTTGTGTCCTTTTTCAATATTAAGGCTTTTATGGCCTTTTCATCAATATCAAGGCTTCTATGGCCATTTTCAGGATCAAGGCTACTATGACCTTTTCTTCTGGATCAAGGCTACTATGGTCTTTTTTTTTTGGGTCAAGGATACTATGGCATTTTCTCCTTCTATGAAGTTCTAAATTTAGTAATGGAGATCTCCAATATCCTAACTTCACCATGACTCTTCTCCAAAAGTCTTCTTTCATAGTATTCTTTTATTGCGCAAGATACTAATATCTGCACTATGAAGGCACACTGACACTTGGGAAATGAAGTTGAAGGATCCTAGATTTCTTTTGTAGGAGTTCCAATCATCTAAGAATTAGTTTTCTACAACAAAAGAAACTTTGGGCAATAGTTAATAAATTCCAAGTATCTTGAATGGTCTTCATTAGTTGATTTTTCAATCTAGTGGATTGAATGTTGAGTCTTAGTCTTCACGAGTTTTCTTGCAACTCTGTGAAAAGACTCTAGCCAAATGTAATCTCAGTATTTTTGGAACTAAGATTTCTTTTATTCCTCACTTGTGGCTCTCCCTAATTCTACCACCTATATTCTTCTAAGATATTTTTATAGTGGTTGGCCTAGTAGCACGTCAGATTAACAAAAAAACTCAGGCTCAATAATTATGGTGGTTTTTCTATTGATCTACTATGGCTAGATCTACCATATCTCTGATACCAATATTAGCTTTTGATGTAGTATGGAATGGGAGATAGTAATCACAAGATGTAGAATAAAATTAAAGAAAGTAAATCTACAAGATGACTGAAAATATAGTATAAATAGAAATGACAAAAATTAATATAATGTAGCTATGGAGGAAATGAGCACTCCATTAATAATGCTACAATACTACATTGCACCCATAACCAATATGGGTATATATATATATATATGCTATGCTATGCTTTCTCATATCTTTATGTTATTACAATGAGGCCTTTTTATATAGGAAGATAAGTTCCTTTGCCAACACTCTACCTAGTTGTGCAAGGTACAACTTTCACATATATAGCTTACACATTGACACTTGTGCATTTATTACATTGCATGAAGTAACCAAATAACTTCCTCCTAAATTAATCTAATGTCCTAAGTATGTACCTAGTAAGGTACATTTACATGATCCAAATGATGTAATATAATATTTTTCTACCATGCTTTTCTGGATTTTTGGTAATTTTGCATCACCAACTCTAACATTCCCTCCTTTGATACAAAATGATGAAATTTCCAACTTCATATTTATCGTCACATGTTTTTGAACTTCCAACTTTGAGCTTTAACACTGGCTCTAGTACCAATTGTATAAATTGAATGCTCTAATACCAAATTAAAGTTCTTGAGGTGGAGAGATCCAAAAAACAACAATAAAGCAATTTTGATCTAAGAAAATATGAACATTAATGGAGAATGGATATCACCAAAAAATGGTCCATGAGTTTTTAGCAATTATTCTAAACCAATTATGAATACCAAATGATGAAATATCCTCAACCAAAACCTCCAATTTCAGCAAACTATGTTGTTGGTCCAAACCAAAAAAATTAGATCTAAAATTGATAATAAAAAAAACATACAAAAACTATGAAAAAACTCCACAATAGTGCATCCAATATGTTCTCTAAAAAAATTTGATTCTTCTATGAATTTCCCATGAAATCCATTTTTACAATAGGTGCCTCACACCCCTAATCCAATTATGGACCATACATAGATTAGATGATCCACCCAAGTGAGGATAGATGGATTATACACCCAAATAAGGATAGATGCATATATGAACTAGTGAAGATACACAAATATATAGAATCATTATAATAGATTTTTTAAATTATAGACCATGTTTTTTTATCTTTTTATCCTTTTATTTGTTGGCATTTTTTGGCTTTTTGGATTTTTTGCTTTTCTATATTTTTGGCAATTTTACATCACCAACTCTAAAAATTGGATCAAGTGGAAGTGGGGATTGAATTCAAATTACTCTATGAGTTTTCTTCCTAAAGGTTTTTTTCTTGTCATATTTTCTAATTTATAAATTAGAGATAAAATATTGAGTGGTGGCCCATGGTTTAAAGGGAGAGATACCTTTATTTAAGACCATGGAATGAAAAAATTTCTACTGAGATAAAAATTATTAAGAAGCTTCTGATATGGGTTAGGCTTTTTGGACATCTATATCAGCTTATCAATAAGTATTTTTTGAAGAATATTTGAAATACCCTAGGATAATTCATCAAGGACTAACTATTAAGGAGCGAAAGCATACTATATATACCAAAATATGTGTTTTTATGGATATTTCAAAATATTTTCCATAAGCCATTAAGATTAAATCTAAATCAATAGAATTGGATCAACAAGTGGATTATGAAAACATCTCATTTTGTTGTCACAATTGTTATGATATTGGTCATTTGGCAAGAGTTTACAAAGTGAAAACTATGAATAAAGAGACCAAAACTTTTGGTCATAAGATAAACTTCAAGGCAGAGCAAGGAAATCATACATTAATAGAAGGTAGATCAGATCAATTACTCTCTGAAAGAAGAGGAAAATAAAGTCTATCTACGACATCTTATGTAAAATGCCACCATAACTCACTTGGATCAATAGTTAGAAGAAATAAAGAAGGATATAACATATGAGAAAGTACAATTTGTAAGTTCAAGTTTAGAATAAATTAAGGATGAAAAGGTAAATGTGGAGGAAAATCCAAACACAAAGATGATAGAAGAGGTCAAGATATTTCGAGGTAAATCATCTTCATTTTCATCAAGTAGTATATAATCCTCTTCTAGTAATAAAAGTGAAAGTGGTATGGAGGTTATACCTTGTATTTTATAATTTCAAGAGGAGCATAATTAATAAATGAGGATGGAGGAAGTATATAACAATTTAAGTTTTTTAGGTTAGAATAAGAAAGTAATTGCTTTAGAAGAGTGTCCTTTCACTTTAGGGTTTCCAAGGAAATATAAGGAAGAATGTGTTTTTAATATTATTTCTTGCTCTACAAATCTTGCACAACAAGACAATTCTATAGATGATAAGTCTTAATTTTAGTAGTGTGAGAAGATTGAAGATATGGATGATAATAAATCCACCTCTTTGTAAATGTTACCCTTCATTCCCTCCCTAAAATTTTCTTATATCACAATCCTCTGGTCCTAGAGGGTCTTCGATTGGCCTCTTATTTCAAATTTCTATTTAGATTTGAATCCGTGTGGCTTCAACATCTTGATCTTAAAAACCATGTTGTAGATTGGTGGAGCAAAAAAATTTCCAACCCCATCATATCTCAAATAGATAAAATGTTGGAAATAAATTATATTCCATCATTTGGGTTATGTAAATGTATCCTCTAAGATACATACTTAGATTACTTTCTATGCAAGTTATCTATTCATTTCATGCAATGTAATAAATGCACAAGTGTCAATGTGCAAGTTATCCCTTGCATAGCTAGATAGAGTATTGGCAAAGTATCATATTTTTCCTATATAAGGATGGCCTCTTAGATAGATAGATATAGAGTCAAGGGATATAGTCAGATAGCCTAGCTTAGTGGCTAGTGTAGTTATGTTTGCCTCACCATTCATTGGTTATGGATACAATGTAGATCAGTAGATTTATTAATGGAGTGTTAATTTCCTCCATAGCTACATTGTAATATTTTATATAATTTATATTTAGAGCATACTTCAATCATCTAGCAAAATTATTTTCTTTCATGTTATTTTGTATCTTGTGATTGTTATCTCCCAAGGCTCATTCATCAAAATCTAACAGTGGTATCAGATCCACAATAGATCTAGTTTGTGTAGGTCAATAGGGAAACTACCATTATCTGTTAGCTTGAGAGTTTTTTCAAACTGACCTGTTGTTGGACCAGCCACTGTCAAAATATCTCAAAATAATCTAGATGGTAGATTTTGGGAGAGTCACAAAGATAGGACTGAAAGGAATCTCAATTTCAAAAAATACTGAGATCATTTTTGTCTAGAGACTTTTCCACATAGTTAGGAAAACTTGTGAAGACTAGGACTCAACCCTCAATCCACTAGATTGACAAATCATCTAGTGAATATCATCCAGGTTATATGGAATTTACTAACTAGTGCCTAAAGTTTCTTTTGTTGTAGGAAATTAATTCTCAGAGGATTAGGACTCCTACGACATAAAGTTAGGAGACTCCAACTTCGTTGTTCGAAGGTCGGTGTGCCCTCATAGTGTAGAGGTTAGTTCATTGTACAAGAGGAGAATACAATGAAATAATACTTCTAGTGAAGGATCATGGTGAAGATAGGATACTAAAGATCTACACTTTTGGATTTCAGAATTCTAGATTTGAAGAATAGGACATAAGAGCCTTAATACAAAAAGACCATAGAAGCCTTGAATAAGAAGCCATAGAAGTATTGATACTGAAAAGGCCACAAAATCCTTGATACTGAAAAGGCCATAGTAGCCTTGATACTGAAAAGGCCAAAGAAGCCTTGATACTAAAAAGGTCATTGTATCCTTGATACTAAAAAATACCGTAGAAGCCTTGATAATAAAAATTCCATAGAAGCCTTGGTACTGAAAAAGGCCACAAGCACCTTGATATTGAAATAGGCCACGAAATACTTAATCCTAGAGAAGAATTTGAGAAGAATATATGATTCAAAAGTAGACTAAAAATTTTAGTACTAATATCTTTGTTGTAGGAATAGAATATTTAGTGAGTTGGGAGACTTCCTACAATAAATTTAGGAAGAGTATCTTCTTCAGAATCAATTCAACCCTGAAGCAAAAGTAAAGATATCGAGAGAATATCTCATTGAAAAATTTCTAGTCTTGGAAGAAGAAGAAGAAGGACTAGGAGAGTCCTGATTGAATACAAGAGAAGCAGAATCAGAAGATCTAGGAGAATATTTCACCACCAACACTTCCAAGAGCATAAGGTTGAGGAAAATGTCTCAATAAATACCATCAAAAGCTGCTAGATCAAAGACCTTGTGAAGATCTCATTGAGCATGTACAAAAGGCTAGGATAGTCTTGCTGAATATAAATCCACTACCAAGGTGAAGTCCCTAATAGTGAAGGACTTGGGACAATTATTGCCATCCGTCAACAAGCCGAAGAGGAGAATTTCACAAGGAGTTCCAAATCTGAGAAGGAGAATTTTACAAGGAGTAACAAATCCATGAAGAAGAATTTGGTAAGGAGTGCCAAACCCTAGAAGAAGACCCTGCTTGAAGTCAAAATTTGACAAGAAGACTTGAAGACATAAGAATCTCACAAAATATTATAGATTTGAATATTATCTCTCATGGAAATAAGGTATTTCCTTAGAGACATAGACTTCTTAAAATCTATACCAGAAGGAGGAGAACAAGCCGCCAAATCTTGAGCTCGTGAAAGAAATTTCAAGACCATCATTTGGTGAAGAAGGAGTTGTTTAGGACATCCTACTTGAAGCAACAACTTGGTGTTTTTAGACACCAAGGTCTACATCCTCTACAAATGTGGGAGAAGAGCTAAAAAAAAGGTATACAACTTTTGGTGCAATAAGATTCATTAATTGGATTACTTATCAGATTTATTAGTGCACCTAAATTTGGATTAAAGTTGCAAGAAGAAAAATAGATTACAGTATTCTAAAGTGCAAAACAAAATAGATTATTTTTAAGGATTTATTTGCACATTTATTAGAAGTTGATTAGATTTCATATTAGATTCTATAAACTACCTATTATCTAGAGATGAAAAAAAATACTAAGTCCTACAGCATTTATTGTAGTGAAATTGCAGAATAACTCTTAAAGATTCATTTTAGGTTATTCTTGATTAGTTGTAGAAAATTATTAGTGTATGACTTTGAGAGTTGATTGGAGTGATAAGTAGTAATATTAGTGCATTAATAGTGAAGGACTTGTACTATTATACCACTCTCAAAAATAAATTAGTTTTGTGTTTATTGAAAGGCACAAAATCTGATTTGTATCAAGTGTCTAAAGACACTGTTGAAGCACAAAAATCTGGAACTTGTAGTGGTCAAAAGAAGCCACCAAAAAGGTTAGAATCCTCCATAATTTGGAGAGCTTAACTAACCAAAAATAGAAATGGAATCTTAAGAAAGTGAGACTTGGTGAGTCTCAAATCAAAAAGCATTACAAAGTTGAATGCAAGGAAATAAAGTGCAAAAAATTGCATCAATTTAAAAGCTTATATCTACTATTATTGAAGCTTGGATTTTTTACCAAAGTGTCCAAGAAAAAAGGGTAAGGCATGTCTACTCTTCAAATAAAACCTCAAAATCCTTGTATTGCAGGAAAAATTTGCTATAAAACCAAATTTTTAGATCTGGAAATAGAGTGCAATAGAAGGTATATTAAAAAGCCTTATTATACAACATTATAATACATTATATGAACTACTTTAATCTCATTTTTGACAGCAAAAGAGCATATTTGAAAGTCCTATAAAAGGGGACATTTACTATAGGGAAATTAGCCAACGAAGGCTGGACGTCAGCACTCTTCTTTCCAAGCTAGAAGGAGCCACTCAAGGGCTCATCTTGGACGTACATACCTGTAGAATGAAATCTCATTTTAGATCATTCAAGAGCTACATTTACGTAGATAAGTGAGTGCACATCTATTTCTAAAAGACATCAAAAATCTACAAGGGATTCAACACGATTGGAGGCATAAAATGAGGAGGCAAAGGGCATGAATAAGAATCCTAAAAAGGTAGTAAGAAAATTTCATATTGTTATAAACAATATATTTATATTTACAGATATAAAATGGGCAAAAAATATTTTAGCTATTCATGGTGTTGAATTTCATCTTGACAAAATTTCATTTTTTGAAAGGCATCTGTATAAAATGATAAAAAGGATTTGATTATGAAAACTTAGCAATGATGAAGATGGAAAATCTCTTTGATAAGAAATGCAGATAAATAATATTTTTGATTGAAAGGTATGTTGGATATGATTTAATTTAATTTCACAAAAATGTAATGAGAGCAATGTAATATTTTATTTTTATAATGGGAGTGGCTCCTAATAGAAGCCACACATAACTTATTCAAAAAAATAAAAAATTTAAATATAGCAAATTTCCCCCCAAGTGAATTGAACTTATGAACCTTCAAAATTTCAACTTTCCTTGCAATAACCAACTTTTTCCCTATGTAATTTGAACTTTAAAAGAGGAAAATTAAAGAAATACATTTATGTTGTTTGTGATTTTAAAAATAGAATTTAAAAGGTGTACCTTGTTGGTATTTTGTATACTGATAACAATATGGCATCCTTCCACATACAAGGTCACCTCAACCATCCACATGTTTGCCTTAAATATTATCACTTTTCATTTGTATTATTTCTCCATTTATCTAATGCATAGACTTCAATTCAAATAGCATTATGAAACCCATGATATTTATAGAGAACACCTCCAACTACTTGATAATGTTTTTGCAATTTGCAAAGAGCATTTCCAAGCACTTAAATAGCCTAGTAATGTCTTTGTATGTCAATACAACCTCATCTAATTCCTTGGTCAAAAAAATAATTTTATCTGGGGCATGAAATAAAATAGGATAATAGATTATTATTTTTGAGTTTACACAGGTATTATTCCATCTACCAGTAAGACGTATTCTTCAATTTAAGCAATTTTCAAGTGCAAATTCAATTTTTACCTTCACGTAATTCTTCACTGTCCAATCAATATTTCACTACGCAAATAAAAATATTGAGCCATTACCTTTAGAAATTTCGTAGATACAACATACAGCATAAAAAATTTGAATTTTTTTACCCAACAAAAAATAGAATATCTCAAAGTCATGCCAAACTCACAAAAAATAGCTTCAACAAGATCTTCTATGGACGTCTCATGTCATACAAGTTTAGTCTTCTCTTTAAATGAGACCTACACAAGACAAATTATAAGGGTGTTGTTGGATGGTGATGATTATCCCTTCTCACACAAACTAATTCTTCATGATTTGGCTCTAATACCAGATGTTGGAAATGGAGAAACAAGCAACAATAATCAAAACAATAATATTGCATATATTTTTCACTAGGTAAAATACATGTACAACCATCATATTTATACAATATGGTATCTCTTAGTTTCAAGAGACCCTTCAGTGTTTCACCTTCATCATAAACTTTTCATCTTCTCATTCTTTTGGAAGATTTCTATTCACCCACCTATGAGATGAAATAATTAGCATTCCCCAAAATTTAGTGATTACATGATAAAAAAAATAATGTAATAAAGTATAACATGTATATCCCCAAGCATTGGCTTTGGGGGTTATTATACTTAGAAACCTAAATTTTCATGAGTTCTTGCTCTTGCATTCATTCCTATTAAATTTTATCAAAGTTAAAATTTGGGCTAAAGAGTATAAATAAATTTTTTAAGGTCAATATAATCATTATGATGATGGCCTTAAACACCATGACAGAAGTATAATTTGACATGATCATACAATTTAGGTGTCGAAATATTAGGATTAAAGATATGTGCTCTAATTCTAAGGATAAGTGAAATTCTTGTAATATCACGGTATGTCCATTGATGGATATGGGACTTTGAAGTACTATCAACCTTAGTCAAAATGTTCACTAGGGTGCCTACTATATCTAATTTATGGACATTCATATCACATACCCCATTACCTATAGCATTCTTGTTAAGATTTTTAGCCTTTGGAGTTTTAGGATTGGTCTTTTGGTCCTTATGTTGTAATTTTTTAACAAAGCAACTATCTTCTATAAATACGGGAATCCAAAATGTCTGCGTTCATGGATCATAGCTTATATAAACACCCATTCATAAATATAGAGGTCAAAACATCTTCATTTATGGCTACATTAGTTCCAGTTTTTAATTTATCCCACTTCTTATGATATTTAGTTATATATTCATGAATACTTATGTACAACTCAAGAAGACATTTATAGCCTCTACAAGAGTAATATCATCATCAAACTCCTCTTTAAGATTTTTGAAAAGACATCCAAATTATTATAGAATGATTTGATAGTGATGCAAACCAATCCAAAATACTGCTTATAAGAGATATAATAAAAAGATTTGGGCGAGACGAATTCTTAGAAATATTTCCACAAAAAATATATATCGACAGATGTCTCTACTTTTGTACTACCATGATGAAATAATTTTATTTGTATCACTTGTAAATCAACAACCTCTATCCTAGGATCCAAGGTTGAAATTAGTAATTTCTAATCATAGGAGATGTTGAGATAGACACCTTAGATTTGTTGGGATCAAGATCAGTAAGGTTGGAGGAGGAGATGGGGATGCATTGACATCTATAGAAGGATAACAAATGATTCTTAGAGGTTGAATAACATGAGTTTTATTATTGTTACATATTCTTGTTGTTTCTACATATATTATTATTGTCTATATATTGTTTTCCAGAAAGAAAATTTCATAGTGGAAGTGAATTGCAAAATATTTAAGTTTTACACATTTTATTATTTGTTGCATCTATGAAGGCATTGTTGTCTAAGTTGTATTTGCATATATATTATTCTCTAAATCTATTTTATTTACGTAGACACTAATGTCTAAGTCTATTGTGCCTATGCAAACACTATCAGTGCATTAAGCATCATTTATGAGGATATTAATGTCTATTAAGAAGTGTTTGTACCATAACTTGTTGAGATATAAAAGCTTTTTGATGCAATGATTATGTATTATGCATAAAATTATAGGTGGACTCATAGTACTTGGAAAATGCCCATAAAATTTCCTCATTTCCTCCACTTTCAACATAAATCTCTAGAAAGTTTTCAGCAATTTAATCTAAAGTTATAATGGAAGGTTCTGAAAATTGGTTATCTGATTGCTTATGTGGATATGGTTGCATTAGTATATATTAGAATAAGGTTCTGAAAAGTTCTCATAAGTTTCTTGCTCAAAACCATGGGTATGAATTACTTCTTTTTTAATGGTATCAACATTGGTGGCATGTGTTTCTTCAATAGCTTTTTGTTTCAAATGCATTGGAATGAGTCAATTTTTCTTTGAGAACCAATAGAAGTCATAAGAAAGGAGAAGTAATTATAATACTAATACATTAAGTCTAAGAAACTAGAAAACCCTACCAACCCTAGTAGCAAAAGTAATGTAAAAAATTATTAGAATAATTTTTCACATAAAAATAGGTTCACCATAGTATTTTTAATTATTTTGAGACAAAATAATAGTAGTATTTAGTCTAAAGCTAAAAAATAAAAAATTAAAGTTCTATTGTAACTACCATAAAAAAAAAAAAAAATGAAACAATAAATAACAATATTATAGTAGTTACGAAGGGAAAGCTTTATTATTTTTTTAAATGTCTCATTTTTTAGAAGCCATATCTTCGCAAAGGAATCTGAGCAATATTGAAGGAGATATAATCCTGTGAAATCAGCCATATGGAACAAAGGTAGTAATAATTTTTCAAGTCTCAAAAAAATAAAATTGCAAATATTTGTCAGCCAGGGTTCGGATGATGGGAGGAGCAATGGAGGGATAAAGCTTCAGTGAGGTAAGACATTTTTTCTAGGCATAGAATTGTTTAGCTAAATTTATTTTTCTCTTTTTTATCTTAAAATTTTTGATTGCAAATTATTAATATTTTTTTAAATAAAATATTATATTCGCTATAGGATATTTTGGTAAATTTTAGTAGATTTTGAGTTTTAGTTTCCTTCCCATAGATCAATTTATATCTAAATTCTTATAATCATATCTAGTAGTAGAGGTTAGTAATAAAACCACAAAGGATAGATCCTTGCTACTCAAAGATAGAGCAGCTTTTGGTAAATTTAATGGGTATTGGCCAAGGGCTTCAACCTTGAGAAAATGGATTGATAGAAGTTGGAAGTCTTCAAAAGTGATCTATCATTTCTTCCCAAAGATCTATTCCTATACATTTTTTGTTCTAGGGAATAAAGACATAGAATCCTAAAAGGATCCTTATTTTATGGGAAGATCAAGACTCTTTTGTACTCGTTTGTATGAAGGTTTTTCACCTAAAAATGTAAATATATCCCTAGTACCAATATGGGTTAGGATGTATGGGTTTCCCATTGAGTTTTATAAAATGGATACCTTCAATGCAATAGGCAACAATTTGGGAGGATACCTTGAGATTTCAAAAACTACAAAAGATGGATTATTGTCTATTTATGCTCGAATATTGGTCATGATTGATATAAGTAAACCTTTACCAAAATCAATCATTATTAAGTATGGAAATAAGATGTGGATCCAAATAATATATTATGAAAACA
Source organism: Wollemia nobilis (assembly GCA_028583015.1). Lineage (NCBI taxonomy): Eukaryota > Viridiplantae > Streptophyta > Pinopsida > Araucariales > Araucariaceae > Wollemia > Wollemia nobilis. The sequence continues at coordinate 3,959,980 of JAQPPZ010003147.1, forward strand.
TATATTTTATATGTAGAATATGTCATGATGTGGGGCATATTGAGAGATCATGCCTTAAGAAGAGTCTAGCAAAATCATATGTAGAAAACCATAACAAAAACTTACAAATGGATATGGATGAGGATGCTTTTCAACTTCCAAAAAATAGAAATAGAAAAATGAAAGCAAATAAGCAGTGGATACCAGTAAAAAAGGATACTACAAGAAATACCAAATCTTTTGAGGTTTTATCCTATGAAGAAAAATTACATCAAACCTTAAAGGACACAGTACAACAGGTTCAACATATTAAAAAATAACCATCTATTTAGTATGATCTTGATTTAGGGATGAACATTCTCAATGAACCTAAGGAATGTGCCAAATCATATTTTGAAGCCTCTCTTGAAGTACCATGCACCATTCAAGTGAAAAAAATTGTTAAAGAAAATACAACGTTAGATGTTAATACATCTACCATTAATAAGGAAATACCAAAAAATGAGCAGGACAAGTCAAAAACTTCCATAGCAGAGCTAGGAGAGGATAAATATGAGAAAAAAGAAAGTTGTGAAATAATATTGAGGAATAGAATATTAAGACCTACTCTTGATACAGGAAATCCAAAAAGAGGAAAACCCTTAAATTATCAAGCGCGGTCCAAGGAAGCAAGAGCAGACATAGAGAAAGGAACACAAACTAAGTTGGTTGAACTTCTCTTTGCCAAACAAAAAAATGATATGGTAATTCGTAGGTGGGGCCAATAGCCTCTAATGAGACATGATTACCATCTCATGGAATATAATGGGTGTGAATTCCCCCTCAAAGCAGAGGTGTATCAAGGATCTTTGTTTAAGTAATAAGCCTAATATTCTTTGTATCCAAGAAACTAAAATGATAAAAGAAGTTTCCAAAACTATGAAAGTAGTATGGGCAAGATGTGAATGGGATGCTATAGATTCTAAAGGAGCAGTAGGAAGAATTCTAACTTGTTGAAATCCTATTAAAACCTCCTATGTAACCATTCATAAAACTAGGCACTAGATAACCTCTTTAGTCACATGCTTCTTTGCAGATATTCACTTCATCCTTATCAATATCCATGGACCTACAACTCAGTCGAGCAGATTAGAATTTTGGAGTGGAATTGAAGCATTTATGAGAAGTAAAGATCAAGAAACATGATTCATGATCATAGGAGGTTCCATAACCAGGTTAAAAGAAAATTTGTGGGGAATTAGGAAACTAACCCAAAGTATGAGATATGTCTCAGCTTTTAATCAAAACAATAATCTATGGGAGGTTGAGTTTGAAGAAGACAACTATATGTGGACCAACAACAAGAGAGGCCAGAACCTAACAGCAAAAAAATTAGATAGATGCATTCTCTCATATAATTGGCTAGATGAAAGAAATTGTGCTAAAATTAATACCTTGACAAGGATTGGTTTAGATCACTGGCCAATAAAAGTTAAAATGGTGGTAAGTAAATTTAAAAAAATATCATATTTTAAATATGAGCAAATGTGGGAAGACCATCCTTAATTTATTGATATGATAGCACAAACGTGGAATTCTTTAGGAAATGGTGGGTTGTATACACTTCCAAAATAAATTAAATCAATGACATCTAGATTAAAATAATGGAATAAGAACACTTCAAAAAATATTTTTGAGAAGAAAGAACTAAAAAATATACTTTAAAAATTCCAAAAAGGTGATCATAAAAATACAAGATCAAAGGAAAGGGATTTAGTGAGTATCAAGCTATTTTGAGTAAGGAAGAGAACTTTTAGAAATTAAAATCATGATAGACTTGATTAAAAGGAGATAAAAACACAAAAAATTTCATAAGATGGCAATAGTACATTAGTAGAATTAAATTAGTAGAAGGGATTTGGATTGAAGAACAAAGTGAAATCAGAAAGGAGACATGGTATTTTTATCATAATATTCTAGGATTATAGGAGTTTGAAGTTATTAATGATAAACGTCTACAAGAAGTTCCTTCAGTTATAATAGAGGAAGACTAGGAAACTGATGGAGCCTATTACTTTGGAAGAAGTTAATCTAGCTCTTTTATATTTTAATAAGGATAAATCCCCAGGTCCATATGGGCTCTTTGCAACATTTTATCAACATAATTGGGATATATTAAAGGACTCTTCATCGGTGGCAATGGAATAGTCTAGGTAAAACAATACATACCTTACAAAATAAATGTAACATATCTTACCCTGATTTCAAAAAAGAAGGATGCATAATTGTTTGATTCATTTTGATTCATAAGCCTATGTATTATGGCATATAATATTATTTCCAAAGTGATGGCAAATAGGTTAAAACCATTGTTACACAAAATTGTTTCAAAAAAGCAAGGAGGATTTGTGAAAGGGAGACATATTTTGGATGGGATCATAGTAGCTCATGAAGTTATACATTCAATAACTTCAAGAAAAGAGAAAGGGACAATCTTAAAACTTTATATGAGTAAAGCCTATTATAAGGGTTAAATGGGATTTTTTTTAAGTATTAGAAATGTTTAGATTTGTAAAAAATGGGTTAGATGGATTAAATATTATATCTCTACAGTTTCATATTCAGTGTTGGCCAATGGGTTAATAATAAAATCATTTAAAGCCAAGAGAGGCCTTAGACATGGATATCCTCTATCACCATATTTTTTCATTATTATTTGGATAGGAACTCAAAGAAAGCTTAAAAATATGGGCTTATAAGTTGACTTAATGCTAGTAATAGCATTGACAACATCAACAATTTGTAGATTATACAACCCTTTTTGGGAGGGCATGGATAAAAAAGAACAAAGTTTTGAATAACTTATTAAAGGAATATGAAAGAGCAACAAGGTAGAAATTTAATAGCACAAAATCCAAAATTTACTTCCAAACACCCCAACTAAAATCAAAGTAGGGATATGCAAGTTACTTAAAAGGGAGGCAAATTTTCTAGCAACTTACCTAGGGATGTCCTTATTTGAGGGAAGAATGAGTATAGAATTATGAAATCTAGCTATTAGTAAAGTTTAAAATGAAATACTGATATGGAAAGGTATATGGTTATCATTAGTAGGATGGGTGCAACTAATCAAATCAATCTTACAAGCCATTCCAACATATTATATGTCCTTGTATACTACGCAAAAATCGATAAGAAAAAAGTGTAATCTTTATTATGCGATCATTTTTGTGGTCAGGATTACATGATAAAAGGAAATTTTCTTTGGTGAAATGGAGCAAGGTGTGTGATGATAAAACTAGGGGAGATCTCGATTTAAGAGTTCTTACGGATGCAAACTTAGCTCTTAGGGGAAAAATAATTTGGAGATTTTACAAAGAGAGTCAAAGACAATGGGAAAGAATTCTATTAAGTATGTTGAGCCCAATAACCCAAGCTTAATATCTACTACATTCTCTCTACCAAATGGTTCTACACTATGTAATAGTTTAAAAAATCAATTGATCTAGTTATTAAAGGTTTAATATGAGTGGTGGGAACTGGAGAAAAAACTATATTTAGATTGATAGTTGGTGTGATAAAAAAAAACCACTCAATATAGATCCAATTTTGGAACCATGGATGAGATTACTTCAAGATAAATATGGTGATAGGGTTCCAAAATATTTTGTACAAGGATCAAGAAGGAAGATACAAATGGAAAGAATACTTTTTTACAAGTATACAAGACATTTATGCTAGTATGCAGTTGAGTAAAAAGATAATAGTGATTATTCTGAGGGTATCCAAGGATAAGTTGATATGGGATAGCTCAAGAGAATACACAACAAGAAGTGGATATAATATAAATCACCATCAAAACAAGAATATGGAGAGATATTTGTGATAGCCCAAGTATTCCTAAAGTCAAAATGTTTGTTTGGCTAGTAGGTCATAGAAGAGTTTTATCCTGGTATAACCATATGAAAAGGGGTTTTCATAGTCCCTCAAAATGTGTTCTTTGTAAAATGGAGGAGGAGAGTATAAACCATCTCTTGGGACATTGCTCAATAGTCTGGAAACTATGGCAATGGATTCTTAATATGTTTGGTAAATGCATGGTGATGAATGGAAAAATTGAAGAATGGTTAAAGCAATGGTAAAGCACTTTTAAAAGTGGCATTTTATAGACAATATGGAGTATATAAAAAGATACAATACTTTGGACTATATGGCTAGAAAGAAATAGAGGAATATTTAAAGGAAAGGAAATCAATTTAGATGCAATGAAAAGAAAAAACAATTAGCCAAAGAGGGGTCTAAACCAACCCTACCAACTCACCCAATTCCTAATCTGGAAGCAAAGAGCCTTGATAGATGGAATCAAGTCATTAAATGGAATTATGATATTGGGGATAGGAGAAACAAAAAGAAGGCAAAGAATATAAAGTGGAAACCACCAGATGTGGAGTTGGTCAAATTGAATTTTGATGGAGCATCTAAATGAAATCTAGGACCAACAGGAGGAGGAATAATTAGAAATAATAGAGTAGAGATTTTATCTCACTACACTTTCAATAGTGGATTTAAGATAAACAATAAAGTTGAATCTTGGGAGGCTTTGAAAGGGTTAAAAAGTATGCAAACAAATGAAATGAAATAAAGTATGGATGGAAGGTGATTCACTCATGGTAATAAATGCTATTTTGAGGAAAGCAAAGGCTCCATGGAACATACATGAGATAATTATGGAAATTCAAGATTTTTCTATGGACTTTGAAGAAATCAAGTCTACACATACACTAAGGGAAGGAAATGTATATGCAAATAGGCTAGCCAATAGAGGGGTTTTAATTGAGGATCATGAAGTTAAATTCTCTTTTCTTATAGGAAGTAGTAAGTTTAGTTGAAGGTGACAAGAAAATATTGACTGCCTCTATCAAATAATGATTAATATTTGACCAAGATTTCAGCCTTGACCTTAATGTTATAAAATATTGAAGCCTTGACCTTCTTTGATGAATAGTTCTAAATAGAATTAGTACTTTAAAAAAAGAAAGAAATATGTAAAAGCTTGACAAGACAACAATGAGACAATGATTTACTATAAGTGTTTGATATGGAATAATAGCCTGACTCATTAAAAAGATGAAACATAAACCACAAACCTAAAACTTTAGAAAAAATGGAGAAATAAAACTTATAGTATCATATCTCATGATCATTGATCAAAACAGCACTTCAAACTTGACCTATAACATCTACCACCACTTAAAATGGTAATTGTGTTGACTATGATCAAACAATACTCTAACTTCACCTAGCATGTTTAAAAATGCTAAGGTTTGTTGACCCTAACCAAAATCAACAACACACTATCATCACTTAAAGTGATAATAGTGTTGTTTGTTTTTTAGATCGATCATCTTTGTGATCCATGTCACCACTTCTCATATGTTGTTGACTATGATCAAAACAATGCTCTAACTTGACCTACCACATCTAAACATGCTAAGATTTTTTAACCCTAAGCAAGATCAACGACACACTATCATCACTTATGTTGCTTATTGATTTTTAGGTTGATCATCTTTGTGATCCATGTCACCACTTCTCATATGTTGTATACATACCAAAATACTCATGATTTAGGGTTTATATCTTGTGCGTTTACATCAAAACACGTAAATTGAGATGAATGACATAAATAACATGAAAAAGGGAATACTCAAATGGGATAAGCATGTGTTCATACCAATTGTTTCAAAATTATCCTACCCAAAGACTAACAAAACTAGTTTATCCATATTACATGTAGGAAAGATGTTATTGTCCACAAGCTACTATGTAAATGTACAATGCTCTTTTTTTAATAAAGGTTAAAAATGAAAATTATACAAATTATTTCTTTTAACATTTTGTGTAGCCAAAAATAATAAAGAACCATAAAAAAATCTCTCCTTTATCCCACAACCACCTCCTCCTCTTCCCAAAAAAAAACAAATTAAGTGCATACTTTTTCTAATATGTTTTACCTCCCACTAGTGGACTTGTTATGGGTAATCGACATGGGAGAAAAATATCTTCATGAAAATCCTTCCACTTCTCTCCATAACTAATCATAGAACCCATGGAATCTCTTCTCTAACCTCCTCCTCACGAGGTACAAAAATAAAATCAATTAAAAATTTAAAAAAAAAATGAATAAACTTATTAAAAGGTTAGGATTTTTGTATTATTAAAAGGTTAAGATTTTTTGTATGGTCGTTTAAATACAATAATAAAAATTTATTTGATTAAAAGACCAAAATAAACCATACTTTTAAAGGAAAGTAGGTCATTTAAAGTTTAAATTATCCTTTTATTAAAATATGAGGTAATATTTTATAAATTCCTTTAAGCTAGTATGTCCTCTACCCCTTTGCTTTCTTTATCTATCTTTAAAAAATATAAGTCAATCACTTTATTAGAATTATTTTTTATTTTTTTACTAACTATTTCTTTCCAAGATGGTAACTAAAGATGAAAGGTTAATGGTAGGAAGAATATTATTTTAGAACAACCATCAACTTAAAAAAAATCAATGATAGCTATTGTTATTTAAAGGGTGGGAACCTCAATACAACTTCTTATTCTCCAACAAAAATAAATAATAAGTGTTATTATTTAAAAAAATAATTTAAAGGTTGATGTGTAAGTAAAAAAGGACAAATATGCAAGTGATTAATTTATTAAAATTTTATTTTTTAAATATATAATGAAAAAGGGTACAAATAAATAAAATTATGTAAGTGGTCTATTTATTAAAAAATATTTTTAAAAACATTTATTGCAATAATAGCTAAATAATATTGAGAATGATCAATTGGTATAAGCTTTATCGGTTAGATTTCTCAATATTTAAAGAGGAGACCAAGGTTCAAATCTTGCCAAGTGATACATAGATAATATCCAAGCTTTGTTGTAATACCACTATGTGGTGATGATGTAATACAGGTGAGAACTGTTTCAATCCCATATAATCAATTGGGTAAAAAATACTAAGTACAAGCTAGGAGCAAGTAGGAGGAAGCATGAGCAGGAAGTAGAAAGCAAAGTGCAATCAAGGAACAAGTACCACTTCTTGTTCTAGATTGTTGAAGATCCAAAACGGTCTTTACGCTCTAGACGCCATGACCACCCATTGTGCATTTCTTGTTGGGTGTGATGGTACCCGCACCTCGCTTGGAGCTCTAATCCGAGAAGTCTGGGGAGCATAGGATGTGGTCCCTTCGGATGACCTCCAGGATGTTTTACCAAGGTTGGATCCTTGTTCAAATGTGATCTTCAATGCTTTGTTGTGCTCCTATGCTAGCCTACTCTAATAGGGTCTTGCCAAGGAAAGGATTAGGAGGAAAATTAGTAAATGACTAAAAGGAAATGATAGAAAAAGTAAACCTATCCTTTAACTAGCCTAACGACCGTAGGGGGATGATGCACCAAAGATTACAGGCTCCTTTCTAGACATCAATGGGATGAGTGAACATGGGAGTCATAGCAATAAAATTAGATGTGAATACAGTCACCATTCAACATGATTACAATCCAAAATATCTCCTGTGAAAATCAAGATAGATACTAGTCACAACCCTCTACAAAGAGTTATACGCACACAAAGACCAAGACAAAAATCTAGAGTAGTCACAACTCCTTGTATTCATATTAATAAGCACATTAAAATCATGTAAAATAAATATAATATTGGCAACCTATACATGCTACAACCTGAACCTCAAGTCCACACTGACATACAAAAAGGAGGGATTGAGAAAAGAAGTGTAATTAGGCCAGATACTAGGCACAAGGAACTAGCATTATCTTCTTCTACCTAACTATGTAAAAAGGTACATATTTATAGGAAAAATGAGAAATTTTTCCCTCTTAAAATTTTAAAATACCTCTTTCAAAAATCTTACTCATGTTTTCCTACATTGATGGTGTACAATCTTGAGGTCTAGATCTGGAGTTGTTGGGGTGATATCTCATTGCCCATGATGGAAATATGTAATGATTAGATGTTGAGATATCTTGTCATTAATGCTTGGTTAGGTCCATGGCTGCTCCTCGACAGGTTTTATGATGATGTCTTTAATGTTGTATTTCCTTACAAGGAGAGGACTATACATCTTGGAAGACTGAACACCTCAACACAATGTGTAGGTTTTAGGATTGCAACCTCGTCTAGGGGGTATGGGGGTCAAAGGCCCTCCATGTGGGGGTTCGAGGGCAAGATCACCCAGAGCAAAGTATGGCCTCCTAAAATATCAGAGTCTGGTTGGAGGTGATTTGACTAAAATCTGGTTATTGTCCCTTGTGCATTTCCTAGTTCGATTGGTGCTTCTCACGGTAGTCTTTCCCTTTTCTCTTGCTAGGTGTTTTGATTATTACTACTAGCCTGTGATCATGAGATATTTAAACTAGGTAGATGTGCCCAAGTCATTTTCCTCTCTAGTTCTAACTTTTTTGTGCACTTTATCACCTCGAGATATTGAAAAGTTTTATTTGGTTACTTTTCCTTTGACCCCGAGGGTCCGGTTACTAGGATTTTATTTTCTCTACCTAAGCCTCCCCTCGATAATCCAATTCATGCACATTTGGTCATACCTTGGCTCTCTTTTGGATTTTTGAATAGCTCTTCTCTCATTGAAACCATCTTCTGCACATTGGCCAAAGTGCTAATTCTCCCGAGTGAAGTGAGAATTCACTACAAAGATCTTAGAAGAAATTTTAAAGGATTCATGTGAAGAAAATCTAGGTAACATGGTAGAAAAAAAATCATTTTTGAAAGTCCTTACTGAAAGTAAAGATGGCCTAGTTGGAAGTATGGATGCCCTAGTTAGCGATAAGAGGAAGAGTGAATCTATGGCAAATATTGTCCACGTAGCATATATTACATCAAAAGTGATTGTCAAGGATGAGATGATTGAGCATGATATAATGGTTATTAAAACTAGAGGGTTAATATGTAAGTTCCATGGATGCTAACCAAGTTTTTATGAGATTCAAAATTGGATCAAGTGAAAGTGGAGATTGAATTCAAATTACTCAAATAATTTTTTTTATAAAAATATTTCTCCTCATTATTTTCTCTAGTTCAAAAATAATGGATGAAGGTCCTTGGTTTAGGAGCAAATATGCATTATATTTAAGACCTTGGAGTGAGAATTCTTTTTGTGGAGACAAAGACTATTAAACGGCTTCTAGTATAGATTAGGCTTTTTAGACTTCCTTCTCAACTCATCAATAAGGAGGTTTTGGAGAATATTGGTAATACTCTAGGTGAATTCATCCAAGAGGGACCAACTACTAAGGAAAGAAGGCATGTTGTATACACTCAATTATGTGTTGTCATGGATATTTTAAAGCCTTTATCGTAGTCCATAGGATAAAATCTAAATCAAGATAATGGAATCAACAAGTGGATTATGAAAATATTGCATTTTGATGACGCAAATGTCATGAAATCAAGCACATAGAGAGAGACTACAAAGTGAAAATGATGGAGAAAGAGATGGAAATTTTTGGGCATGATAATAGCTCCAATATGAAACAAGGAGATCATATCATAGGAGAATCTAGGTCAATTCAAGGATTTTCCACTCCTAATAAAGTGGCAAGAAAAAACACTCTACATCATCAGATGGTAAAGGCCATTACAATTCACTCAAATCAACCATTGGAAGAAAAAATGATGAGGGATGAGGAAGTACAATGTGCAAGTTCAAATATAGAAGAAGCTAAAGGTGTGAAGGAAGAAGAGAAGGCAAATTTTAAAGCAAAGAAATATGGGGAGGCAAATTTTAAAGCAAATGAGGTGAAGGAGGTCAAGCTCAATCCAGGTAAAGCATATTTATTTTCCTCAAGAAGCATAAAATATTTTCCTTACAATAAAATTATAGTATAGTGTATTCATTACACTTTAGGGTTTTCATAGCAGTACAATAAATAAAAACATATGGAGGATATCCAAGAAAATTTAGGGTTTCTAGGCCAACATAAGAAAGTAATGAGTATGGAGGATCATTTGTGAATTTTAGGGTATTCAAGGCAACATAAATCTTCAAAAGATAAGTCTCATTATGAACAATATGAAAAAATAGAAGAGATTGATGAAGATGAGAGTGTTGGTGGGAATGGAAAAAGGAGAGGAAAACCATCAAAGCAAGAACAAAGAGAAAAGGAAACTCAAAAGGATATTGATTTGGAAATCCAAATAAAAATATCATAGGTGTTAACAAGAAGTGGAGATAAGCTCACTAATAAAAATAAAAGTGTTGATGAAAATACTATCATGGAATATTAAGGGTATGAATAAGACCCCTAAAATGAAAGTTATTAAAAAATTAGTAGGTTATTATAGTCCTAATTTTATTTTAATATAAAAATAAAATTAAGTAGTGAGAATGTAAGGACGCTTTTAAGTATATTTGGAAGATGGATGATTATCTAGTAGTTTCTTCTAAGGAGCTTCATGTGGTTTTGCAATAATATGGGACAAATACAAATGGGATGGGTATTTATTAGAAGCAAAAAGTAATTGGCTTGTTGGACTATTTTACAAGATAGAGGAAAATTATCAAAGTTGGGGTTATAAATGTATATGCTTCAACTATAGTTGCTCCTCATGAAAAATGTTGGAAGGACCTTAGCATATTTTTGTCAAATACAATGATGATTCATTGTGATCTATGGATTATTGAAGGTGGTCTTAACACTATTATATCTCCTTTGAAAAAGAATGGTGGTATTCTAGGTTGGTCTAAATCAATGCAATATTTTACTTCATTTGTCAATTCAAATGACCTTTGGAATGTTACTTCTTCAAGTTTTCAATATACAAGGGATAATAGATGCATTGGGCAAACTCATAACAAAAAGATTGGATAGATTTGTGTTATCCAATAAATGGTTACAAACAAAGTATACAATCTCTTCATATATTTTATTATGAGCAAGATCAAATCACAAACCCATTATTTTGACTTGTGATTTACCTAATAATGGTCATCCAAATCCATTTCACTTCCAATCTATGTGGCTCCAAGACCCTAATTTTTTCCATATGGTTATGTTATGGTGGGATGAATCAAAATTTGAAGGATCGTGTATATATGGGTTTGTTCAAAAGAAAAATATTTAAAGGAGCAAATGAATATTTGGAATGCCAAATCTTTTGGTAACATTTTTAAAGAAAAGAAAGAAATTGAATCCAAGCTCAAAAATTTATCAAAGATAGTAGAAATTAATGGAATGGATCGGGATTCTTATGTGAAAGAAAAACAATTACTTTCTGATTATCATAATACATTGAAAATGAGGAATCATATTGGTTTCAAAAATAGAAATGGCTCAAGGAAGGAAACCAAAATACAAATTTATTTCATGCTACAATGAAAACAAAAAAAACATCAAATCAAAAATATTTTAACTCCAAATGGAAGAAGTATTGAGGATGAAGAAGACATAAGGAAGGAAGCAATTAACTATTTCAAAAATATTTTGTCAGGCACAAAATAAGCTTTTGCAAAATATTCCATCAATTATAACACGGACAAAATGAAAACTTGATGAAAAAGATATCTATGGAGGAGCTCCATGAAGCGGTTTTCTCTTTCCATCCTAACAAGGCACTCGACCCTAATGGATTTCTTGCAAAAAAAATCAAAAATTTTGGGATTTATTGAAGAGTGGTATGTTAGTTACGATTGAAGAGGCCTCGAAAAGGAAGGATATAATAAGTGATATGAGTGCCACTTTTATTAGGTTGGTTCCCTAAAAAGGTGAGACAATATTTTTGATAATTTTCGTGCAATGTCTTTGTAATATTATTTATAAGATCATTTCAAAAATTATGGTAAACAGGTTGAAGGACATTCTTGTTTATGTTGTCTCAGAGGGACAAGGTGGTTTTATTTGTGGTAAACAAATTCTTGACAGTATAATTATTGCACAAAAGGCCATACATTCTCTTCATTCCATTAAAAATCAAGTATGCTTATGAAATTAGATATGAACAAAGCATGTGATAGGGTTTCTTGGAATTTTCATCATGCTATTCTCATAAAGTTTGGCTTTGATTATAGTTAGTGTGAATGGATTAAATGTTGTTATAGCACTCCACAATTTTATATTTTGATCAATGGTTCTCCTGTTGGTTACTTCAAGTCATCTTGTGGACTTTATCAAGGTGATTCACTATCTCCTTATCTATTCATTATTCTTGCGGAAGCATTAGAGAGAGCTTTCTCAAAGGCAAAAATGGAAAGAAAAATCAAAGGTATTCAAGTTGCAAAAATTGGTCCCTCCGAATCTCATCTCCAATTTGTTGATGATACTCTTTTTTGGGTCATCTCTCAATCAATGAGGCCATGGAGTTCAAATCAATATTATCATGTTATGAGAAGGTTATTGGATAGTTAATTAATACTACAAAATCCAAAAAAAAAAAGTAATATTGTCCTAGATTTACAACAAATTAATGTTAGTATTTTAGGGTTTAAAATTAAAAAATTTCCATCAATCTACTTGAATATTCCTTTGTCTCATAAAGGAAATAAAAAGGGGCTTTAGATCTCTTTTTTGGATAGAATAAAAGCTTGTTTGGCAGGTTGGAAAGGTAAGTTCTTAACCATGGCAAGAAGGCTACAACTCATAAATACTACGGTGCAATCCACCCCTATTTATACAATGCCAGTTTCAAGATTACCAAAAGAGATAACATAAAAATTTGATAAAATTCAGAGAGACTTTCTATGGAAAGGTTGTGAGAAAAAATTTAGGTTTCCTCTTTGTAAGTGGGATAGAGTTTGCAAAAGAAAGAATACTAGAGGAGCAGGCTTGCAAAGTTATTGACATAAGAATTCTTCCCTTGATCTCTTAATCCAATGAAAATATTTAGGAAAAGAACCCAACCCAAAGGATCGTCGACATGGAACTTCATATCAGATAGTTTGCAATTGATAAAGAACCATATTAGATGGTTAGTCAATGAGGAGAGTTATGCAAACTTTTGGTCTAATGCTTGGTTGAAGCCTTGTCCTCTTATCTCTAACTCAAAATGGCAACCATTGGTTCAAGCATGCTTAGAATGTAGATGTCCAAAGACCAAAGACTCTATTAACATGAGCAACAACTCTATATCATGGATTTCTTTTAGTAACCTGGTTGAAGGAGAGGAACTCAAACAGATTGTAGATGAACTTCAAAAGATGTTTCAAAATTTTTATTTATCAATTTTTACATGAAAAGATTAATCGGTTTGAAATTTATCAAAGGATAGTGGATACTCGATCAAGTTGGGATATGAGAATTTAGAGCAATCAAAATTTCCTTCTTCCAAAGATTTTCCTTGGAAGAATGTTTGGTCATTAGAGGCTCTCCCTAAGGCCTCAACATTCCTTTGGTTAACAGTTCAAAGTAAGATTCTTATAGGAGATTCTACAAAAAAATAGGATATTATGAGCCTTTTAGATGTGCCTTGTGTGAAAAGGATTTAGAAACATCAGATCATTTACTTCTTCAATGTCCCTTTGCTCACACCATTTGGGGTTACTTTTTAAAAAATATGAAAATATATTGGGTAACTCTATCAATATTGAAAGAGTTGATGAAATGTTGGATTAATTATTTCAAAGCTAAAGCATTATGTATTATGTGGAGGATTGGCCCTCTCATTATTTGTTAGAATTTATGGCTTGAAAATAATAGTATAATTTTTTAAAATAAATATCAAAATCATGCCCAAGTTTGGAACCATATTATTGTTTCTCTTGCAAAATGCCTACAAATATGATGCTCATCATGGGAAGTCTCAAGTACAGAAAAAGATGTGCTAATAACTTAGCTACATGATTTGAACATACATGGAAGAGACCTCTGCAATAATGGAATTAAAACAAAGGATCTTACTTCGATCTAGCATAAAATGGAAATATCCATAAATTATGGTTTATCAAAATTAATTTTGATGGTAAGTGCAGCAATGAGTGCGAGCACTAGCCGGGGGTCAGTGCAGCTACGAGCGCGAGTGCGAGTGCGAGCGGGAGTGCAAGTGCGAGCATGAGTCGGGGTCAGTGAGCAGCGAGTGCGAGTGCGAGCACGGGCCAAGAGTAAGTGCAGCAACAAGTGTGAGTAAGTGCAACCAAAAGCGAGTACGAGTAAATGTAGCCAAAAGTGAGTGCAAGTGCAATATGGGAGTAAGTGCAACGAGTGCGAGCATGAGTTGGGAGTGAGTGTGCAAACCAAGAGTGAATGAGATCAAAGGAGTGTGAACCAAGAGGGAGTGCAAGCAAAGATCCAATCATGGTAGAAGAGTGGTAGGTTCATCCAGAGTGCATCAATGATTCAAACCCTTACCATGAATGTGTGGAACATTGTTTCCAAAAAAATGTTGAAGCCAAGGAACGTAGGGAAAAAGAAGAGACAAGGGCAATTGTGAGCCAAGGAGTGCAAGCTGAGAGTGAGTGGGAGGCAAGAGAGAGTGTGAACCAAAAGGGAGTGCAAACTAAGAGGGAGTGCAAGTCAGGATTCAATCATGGCAAAAGAGTAACAGGTTCATCTAAAATGCATCAATACTTCAAACCCTTACCACGAACACGTGAAAATTATTTCCAAAAATTTACTGAAGCGAAGGAAAGCTCAGAAAAAGAAGAGACGTGGGCAATTATGAGCCAAGAGGGAGTGCAAGCCGAGAGCAAGGGCAAGTGCAAGCCGAGAGGGAGTACGAACCAAGAGGGAGTGCAAGCCAAGAGCAAGCCCCATTAGCTATTGTGGAAGAAAAGTTTTTTTTGAAAGCCCTAATGGGAAGTCAGGATGTCCTAGCTAAAAATCAAAATGCCCTAACTGGAAGTGTGAAGGCCCAAGCTGGAGATAAGTAGAAGAGTGAATACATGGCAAGTTGAATCCATGTAGCAGATGGTACACCAGATGTAAGTATCAAGGATGAGATGATTGAGCATGATATAATAGTTCTTAAAAGTAGAGGGCTAATAAGTAAGTTCCATAGATCATGGTCAAAGATTGAAATCAAATTAGTCTGAGACTTTTTTTCCTACAAGTTTTTTTCCTCATCTTTTCTAGTTCAGAAATTAGAGATAAAATAATGGTTGGTAGCCCATGGTTTAGGGGAAGAGATGCACTTCAAAAACTAGAGATAAAATAATGGTTGGTAGCCCATGGTTTAGGGGAAGAGATGCACTTTATTTGAGACCATGGAACAAAAAAATTTCCATTGAGTTAGAAACTATTAAGAAGCTTCCAGTGTGGGTTAGGCTTTTTGGACTTCCATATCGACTTATAAATAAGGATGTTTCAAAAAATATTGGAAATACCCTAGAGGAATTCAGCAAAGAAGGACCAACCACTAAGGAGCAAAAGCATGCTATATATACTTGAATATGTATTGCTATAAATATTTTAGAACCTTTGCCACAATCCATTAAGATTAAATTTGAATCAAGAGAATAGGATCAAGTAGATTATGAAAATATTGCACACAATTGTTTTGAGATTGGACACACGGCAAGAGTTTGTAAAATAAAAACTATGAAGAAAGAGAAAATTATAGCCGTGAGATAAACTTCAAGACGAAGCAAGGAAATCATTCAATAATAGAAGCTAGGTCATATCAAAGATATTCCACTCCAAAAGAATAGGTAAATCAATCCTATCGACAATATCAATTGGCAAGTTTAGAAGGAATTAAAGGTGCAAAAAGATGTGGAGATAAAACCCAAAACAAAGATAGCAAAAAAGGTCAAAATTATTGTAGGCAAATCATCTTCATTTTCCTCAAGTAGTATAGAATCCTCTTCAGGTAATAAAAGTGAAAGTGGTGAAGATGTTATCCCTTGCACACTAAGGTTTCAAGAGCAGAATAATATAGAAATGAGGTTGGAGGAAACCCATAACAATTTAGGGTTTTAAGGGCATAATAAGAAGGTAATTGCTACAAAAGAGCATCCTTGCACTTTAGGGTCTCTAGGGAAATATAAAGAAGATTGTGCTTTTGAGGTTATTCCTTGCACTTCAGATCCTTCAAAACAAGGCAAACCTAAAGATGATAAGTCTTACTATGAGTAGTGTGAGAAGATTGAAGAGATTGATGAAGATGAAAGTATTGCTGAGAATGAAAAAAAAAGATCCAAGAAGCAAAAACAAAGAGAAAAAGAAATACAAAGGGATATTGATATGGAAAAACAAAAGCAAATATCAAAATGTTAACAAGAAGTGGGGCTAAACCCACAAATAAAATAAAATAAAATAAAACTATGAAAATAATATCTCAGAATATTAGGGGAATGAATAAGAACCCTATAAATAGTATTAAGAAATTGTGAGGTTGTTATAGACAAGATATTTTTGGATATAAAAGCTGGACAGCAAATATTTTAGCCATCCACAATGTTGAATTTCATCCTGACATAATTTAAATTTTTTGAAGGCATTTGATATAAAAGAGTTGATTGAGGAAACTTGGCAATTTGAGGAAACTATTAATGTTTTGTTTTGTTTACTAGAGCAATGCAAGGGAGAGACTTCACCACTTAGCTTGTTCCTAGTGCACAATCAATGTCCAAGACACCATATAGGATTACTACTCCCAAGTGATGTGAACTAAAAATGAAATGTAGGAGCTTTCAGATCAAGCCATAATCTACTTGAGTATTTCTCCATGGTCAACATGAATTATATTTATGAAGAAGAATGGTTCTTTAAGATTATGTATTAGTTATAAGCAATTGAACAAACAAACCATTAAAAACCAATGCCCTCTTGCATCAATGATTTATTTGTTTAGATGAAGGAATTCAAAGTGTTCTTCAAGATGGACTTTAGGTTTGAGTATCATCAACACTATCAATGAATATGATATTACAATTACATTGGAAACTAGATATAGGCATTGAGTTTATAGTGGTAATGTTTGGCCTAACCAACACCATGTTAGTTTTCAAAAAGGTTGATCAAGTGTATTTAGGCAATACCTAGATAAGTTTGCACCTTCTTAATTTTAGATAATGTTTTGATTTATACTTAACACTCCAAAGGAGATATGTTTGCACCTTATTAATTTTAGATAATGTTTTGATTTATACTTAACACTCCAAAGGAGTGTATGAAACATTTACAATTAAAATCTTGGGAGCATCTACAAAAGCATCAATTATACGGTGAACTGTTTAAATGTTTATTCTACCAAACTAATATTTGGTACTCGTCATAATATCTAGTGAGGGCATGACCCTGCTAAAATAAAAAATGACCAACATAAACGAATGTTTGCTAAAGTTCGAAGTTCCATACGGCTCTCAAGGTATTATCAAAAATTTTAAAAAATGACCAACATGGACGAATGTTGCTAAAGTTCGAAGTTCCATACAACTCTCAAGGTATTATCAAAAATTTGTTTTCGAGTTCTTAAAATCAAGAATCCAATCACTTCTCTTTAAAAAAAGTGCAAGTTGACTGCTCTTTAAAAAAAGTGCAAGTTGACTGCTCAAAAGTTGAAGGAACTTCTTACCAATTTAAAATCAAGAATCCAATCACTTCTCTTTAAAAAAAGTGCAAGTTGACTGCTCAAAAGTTGAAGGAACTTCTTACCAATTTAACTATCTAGCAATACCTCAACCAAAGACTTTTTAATATAACCAGCACAAGGGATGACAATCATCCTTACATCCAATCCATTTATATCCAACTTGAAAAATTATCCAAAAATAAAGATCAAACAACTCATAATTAACCATCTTTTATTTAAATTACAAGTTTACTGCAGTGATAAGGGCTCTTGTCTCTCTTCGAGAAGTCCAAGGTTCAAACCGCTCTTGTCTCTCTTCGAGAGGTCCAAGGTTCAAACCCCACTCAAAGGGAGACCAAGACCCCTCATAAAAACCTGTATAAACTCATTGAAAAAATTAACCAGGAACATTTGGATATTTGCATTATTCCAACCAAAGATCCGATGAAGTTCAAAAACTCCCCCCTTCGATAGAAACTTCAACTTCAATGGGTCTAATGATTATTCTTTCTAAATAAAAGGTCCAAAGTTCAAATCCAAAAAGAGGCAAGGTTGTACATCATGTTCAACAACGAGAATTTTATTTTGTAGGGAGTTTGGTTAGACAAAAACATATTAAGTAAACAACATCGTCCTTATAGCTTATGATCTCAATAAAATAAAAAAAACTACTTTACTTTCACTTTTATCCATAGATTATAAAATAAGCTCATTTAAAAAAAAAAATAACAAATCAAGGTGATGAGAATCCTATCTGAAAAGTGCGTTGTTAAATAAACACAATTATTAAACCCATGTTAGATAAACTACTTTTCATCCATAGATTGTAAAATAAACACAATCTTCATAAAGAAAATCCAGGGTGTCAGATATCCAAACTGAAAAGAGACTAGTTGGATAAACGGTATTGTCCCCTGTTGGATAAACGCATCCTGAGGAAACGGCATTGTCCATGTTGCCTATGACCTCCTGGACATAAAATTGACTCTACTCTCCCTTCTATCAATAGATTGTAAAATAAGCTCAATCTTCAGAAAGAAGATCCAGGGCCTGGTCCAAACGGTTAAATCACTAAATGAAACCCATCAACATCATATGCAAATAAAAGCATTAAGTGGTGCTCCTTAGAATATTATTAAAAAAGGAGCCCCCATACACTAGTTTTGGATAAAAGGTCCGTCCAGCCATTTTTATACCTACCGAGATTAGAGAACTATAAAAATCTTGCAAAATAAATGCTCAAAGAGGTGGGGGCATTGCAAAGTGCTCAAAGGCAATAAAAACGTGTATGTCCATTAGATCTATTTTTACCACATAACTTCAGATTCTCCGCTAAATTTCAGCAAATCCATACAAACCACAAAGGCGTTGACATCAATTACTAGAAGTGAAGATCTTGACGTCAAGAAATAGTTACGGAAGGTTTCCAATATGCTAATTAAAGGTTCTATTACAGCGCAGCTAAGGTGGTTCCTCTACATCCGCCCTGTTACAGGCTACCATGTAGTCGTTTCACCAAGGTCAACTCGAAGAGAGCCTAGGTCTTAAGACTCTTATCGTATTGGCTGAGGAGATTCCTCTACATCCTACATCCACACACTGTGACAGGCTACCATGTAGTCATTTCACAAGTTCAACTCCGAGAGAGCCCCGGTCATAGACTCTTATCGTACAGGCTGAGTGGATTCCTTTACATCCACACTGTGTTGGGCTACCATGTAATCCTTTCATCTGGTTCAACTCCAAGAGAGCCCACCTGTAGCGGAGGGAACAGTACCCATGGCCTTTTTAATCATCACAGGAAATTTTGTCTTTCGTTCATTTTATTGAAAAGCAACCCATGCCAAGCATACAACTTATGCCGTGGCTAGATGCCACTAGCATCGGAACAAAGAGGATAATAACTAAATGACCCCTCCTTACCCTCTCCACGTCATAAAAACATAGAAATAGTTGCCCTTTTTCTGGAATTTTCCGTCAAATATTTCCAGAATCCCTTAAATCTTTAACAACCCTCTTGTTTCTACTGAAGAAATCTACAAATCCTGACACACATCATTTTAAAATCTTCTATACAGAAAATAAAAGGAAAAGAAGAACAATCTTGACTATGATATGTTAAACCATCAGACCTCTTAAAAATAAAAACCCCTAATTCTGCTGAAATTTTATAAAAGACTATACTACGCCATAATCCCAAGGAACAGGAGGATAGAACACAGTAATAGAAAGACGTAGAAAATGGTAATTTAAAAGTCAAATTTGTCTACCCACCACAACTGCAAAAACAGATTACTTTGAACTTGAAGAATGACCCACAGTTTCACTTTAGTTTATTGATTTTATTGAAGAATCAATTCCTGCGTAGATTTAGGAAGGCCAACTAGATTTCCTTTTATGTTAAAATACATTGCTACCCTTCTTACACAGTTTCCAAGGACAGATCAACCATAGAATCATTTAACACCAACTTGTACATTAGTATATAATATGGCCAAAATTACTCACATTTAGTTTGACCAGTTTTTAAGAACCAATATTCAAACCAATACAACAACACATTACACACTGAAAACAGTTAGCAAACAATTGCATTTGTTCAAACAATCCCTGTAAAACTCGGAGTTGTCTCTTAATAATAAAAAAATAAAAGAACTCCACATTCAAATAACATTCTAACCAGTCATGCAGTTCTAGCCACAAGACCAAAATATTCTTTCACAAACCAAACATTCCACGAGTTGGAAAAAATACAAGCATCCCTAATTTGAACAAACACAAAAGGACACGCTGGCTTAAGCACCACCTACATCACCGAAACAAAGATTAAATGCTAATATAAAACCAGTATAACATTTTTTTCCATTATTTGCTTCTGCACCAAACATGCACCAAGGGATTTAATTTAAAGTCTTAGGCTTTAAGTGCTGTTATAAACCCCGTAGAATATTTTTTCCAATATTTCCTTTTGCACTAAACATGTAACAAGGAATAAAATTTATGAAGTGGCATTAGTTCAATCGGTTAGATTCTTCAATATTTAGAAAGAGGAGACTAAGGTTCAAATCTTGCCAAGTAATACATGAATAATATCCAAACTTTGTTGTAATGGCCTGTTTCAATCCCATTTAATCAATTGAAAAAAACAAGGAATAAAATTTGAAGTCTTCACAAAACTTCAAAAATTTGACCCAAACAAAGTGAGAATCCAAATTTTCAAACAAGGGACAACATGGACACTTTTAGCCTCTTCTTATATTATATTTAGCAGCATGTTCGTCCAGGATGCATCAATGCTTCAAACCCTTGCACAAATGCATGGAACATTGTTTCCAGAAAATTGCTGAAGCAAAGGCACGCCAAGAGAAAGAAGAGAGGAGACAAGAGCGAATGTGAACCAGGAAGGAGTGCGAACCAGGAGGGATCCCCAGTTGCTAGTATGGAAGAAAAGTCCTATTTGAAAGGACTAATGGGAAATCAGATGCCCTTACTAGAAATCAAGATGCCCTAGCTGAATATATGGAGGCCCAGGTTGGAGATGAGAAAAAGAGCGAATAGATGGCAAGTTCGATCTAGGGAGCAGATGTTACACCAGAAGTGAGTATCAAGGATGAGATGATTGAGCATGATAATGGTTCTTAAAAGTAAAGGGTTAATATGTAAGTTCCAAAGATCATGGTCGAGGTTTCTAGAGATTAAAAATTGGATCAAGTGGAAGTGGAGATCGAATTCAAATTACTCTGTGACTTTTCTTCCTAAAGGTTTTTTCCCCATCTTTTCCAGTTCAGAAACTAGGGATAAAATAATGGGTAATGGCCCATGGTTTAGGGGGAGAGATGCACTTTATTTGAGACCATGGAATGAAAAAAAAATTGTTGAGACAAAAACTATTAAGAAGCTTCCGGTGTGGGTTAAGCTTTTTAGACTTCCATATCAGCTTATCAATAAGGATGTTTTGAAGAATATTGGAAATAACTTTGGGGAAATCATCAAAGAAAGACTAACTACTAAGGAGCCAAGGCATGCTATATATACTTGAATATGTGTTGCTATGGATATTTCAAAAAAATTGCCACAATCCATTAAGATTAAATCTGAATAAAGAGAATGGGATCAACAAGTGGATTATGAAAATATAGTTTCGATGCCACAATTGTTATGAAATTGAACACATGACAAGAATTTGCAAAGTAAAAACTATGAAGAAAGAGACAGAAACTTTTGGTCATGACATAAACTTTAAGACAAAACAAGGAAATCATACAATAATAGAAGCTAGATCAGATCAAGGTTATTCCACTCCAAAAGAAGAGGCAAAGAAAGCCTATCTACAACATCATTTGGCAAGTCTGGTAGGAATTAGAGGTACAAAGGAAGATGTGAAGGAAAATCCTAAAACAAAGATGGCAAAAAAGGTCAAGTTTATTCCAAGTAAATAATCTTCATTTTCTTCTAGTATAAAATCCTCTCCTGGTAATACAAGTGAAAGTGGTGTACATATAATCCCTTGCACTTCAAGGTTTCAAGAGCAGCATAATAAAGAAATGAAGATGGAGGAAATCTGTAACAATTTAGGGTTTTTGGGTAGAATAAGAAGGTAATTGCTACAGAAGAGCATCCTTGCACTTTAGGGTTTCCAAGGCAACATAAAGAAGAATGTGCTTTGAGGTTATTCCTTCCACTTCAGATCCTTCAGAGCAAGACAGACCTAAAGATGGTGAATCTTAGATTGAATAGATTGATGAAGATGAAAGTATTGCTAGAAATGAAAAAAGAGAGGAACACCCAAGAAGCAAAAATAAAGAGAAAAAATAAACCCAGAGGGATATTGATATAGTAAAACAAAAGCAAATATCACAGTGTTAACAAGAAGTAGGACTAAACCCACAAATAAAAACAAAAAAAAATAACAATGTAAATAATATCTTGGAATATTAGGGGCATGAAAAAATTGTCAGGATATTATAGACAAGATATTTATAGATATGAAAACTAGGCAGCAGATATTTTAGCCATTCGCAGTGTTGAATTTTATCTTGACAAAATTTAAATTTTAGAAGGCATCTAATATAAAAGAGTTGATTGTGGAAACTTAGTAGTTTGAAGAAGATGGATAAAATCTTTGATAGAAAGGCAAATGAAGAAAGTCTTTGATAGAAAGGCAACTTGGAACCCCAATAAAAGCTACACATAGCTTTTTAAAAAAAAAAATCTTTCATTAATTAGGCACCTCAAAAAGAATGTTTTCTTAAAAAAATGTTTAAGGTAGCCCTTCAAATTTGATAGCTCAGTGAACCCAAATCCAAACCCTCACCACCTAAAGGCTGAAAGATCACGAACAAAAAAAACTACAACTGGCTTCAAAACCATCCTTGTAATCATCTAATCTACACAAACCATGCATTATTGAACAGGATAGGTAACTCTAGCCAGACACAAGAAAGAGAGTACTTAAGGTGTGCATGAAGCTTAATCATGTTTAATAGTTCAACTATATAGGTATAAGAGTAATTTGTATATATTTTTCCAATCATAAAAAAGAGAATAAGGGCACAGTAAGGTACAAATGGAGATGGAGATCAAACATATTTCAGAAACATATTGTATATGCTAAGTGAGAGCATACAAGGTCTTCTTCAGCAGAGATAGACAGAAATGATAACATATATTAACAAAATCATCACTCGAAGACCAATAATCATGTTGAAAGCTCAAAAACTATTAACTCTCAAATGGTGAATGATTAAGGTAGGGTCATACAGAGGCCACTACTGCTGCCAGCCTAGGTAGTGTATTGTAGAAGTTGGAAATTGGAGAGCAAGAAAACTAAAATGTCATGATAATGACAACACATTAAAAATTCATAACTCGAAGACCAACAATCATGCTCAAAGCTAAAAGCTCAAAAACCATTCACTCGCAAATGGTGAATGATTAGGGTAGGGTCATACAGGGGCGGCTACTGCTACCAGCCTAGGTAATGTATTGTAAAAGTTGGAAATTAGAGAACAAGAAAACTAAAAGTTCACAATAAAAGCAATAATCTTTGTGGTAGGAAACTGTTGAGCAACTGATGGTAATTGGTTTTCTAGGCCAATCATGGCACCCTGGTCACCAGTGTATTGAATGTCAGGAATCTATCCCAAACAACCTCCAGAGACAGATGGCTCTATGAATGCTAATCCAGTCTAGGTTTTTCAAGGGAAGAGGGACAAACTAAATTAAGATTCAGATTGCTAATAGTAAACAAGCCACTCTCTACAAGTCACAAGATGCAAGACAGAAATGACCACATTCACAACCAGAAATCAAAATATCTAAGTAACCCATCCTAATTTCCTAGTATATGAGGTCTAACAAGGACTGGTACTCCAATGGCAAGATACCTCAGTCAACACACACAGTTGCAAAGGTACCAACCCCCAATTTCAATGTTGGCTTGAGGAGGTGAAGCTGGAACCTTGTAGCACATGCTTAAAAATTTAAATCCAGGTGAGATCTTGAATTTTGTCAGATTTTTGTAGGAATTTGTTATTAGAACATTTTCTTATAATTTTTCTACAACAGTCCCATGTTTTCTCTGCAACAAATGCTAGATATTTACTAATTTTCATGGAACCAATTTTTTCAAAAGATACAATACTTTCGACTATATGGCTGGAAAAGAATGAAAGAATATTTAAAAGAAAGGAAAACAGTTTAAAGGTAATGAAAATGAAGATTTTTTTTAGCTATAAAAGAGTCTAAACCAGCCCTATCAACTCACCCAATCCCTAATCTTGAAGCAAAGAGCCTTGATAGATGAAGTCAAGTCATCAAATGGAATTATGATGTTGGGTACAGGAGAAACAAAAGTTAGGCAAAGAATATGAAGTGGAAACCACCGGAAGCGAAGTTGGTCATATTGAATTTTGATGGAGCATCTAAAGGAAATTCAAGACCAGCAGAAGGAGGAATAATCAGAAATAATAGGGTGAGATTTTGTCAAATTACTCTTCCAGTAATGGATTTAAGACAAATAATGAAGCTGAAGCTTTGGCAGCAGACAAATAAAATAGAACAAAGTATGGATGGAAGGCAATTCATTAATAGTAATAAATGCAATTTTGAGGAAAGCAAAGGCTCCATGGAACATACAAGAGATCATTGTGGAAATACAAGACCTTGCTAAAGAGTTTGAAAACATCAGGTTTACACATACGTTAAGGGAAGGGAACAAATGTGCAGATAAGCTAGCCAATAGAGAGGTTTTAATAGAGGATCGTGAAGTTAAAATCTCTTTTCCATGGTTAGAGAAAGTAGTAAGTTTAGCTGAAGCTAACAAGAAAAATATAGAAGGAGCAAATTCAAAATAATGTTCCAAAGGACTACAAAATGTTTCGGGGGGATCCATTTATAGACCGGTGCATTGCAGGAAACTAACAGTCCAGATTTGATAAAGCGGACTATGATTTCGTGAAGCAAGTAGAAGTTTGTATGCTGAAGCAAAGGAAGATGACATCATATGGGCATCATGGCTGAATGGATTACTTAAGTTGTTGGTTGTTGGTTGGATTATGGGCCAGAGTATGGATTGGAACTTTCAACTTTTTGAGACTTCTAAACTATTTATTACAGTTATTGTGGTTGCACTTATGTTTCAAGAAAGAAACTAACAGTCTAGATCTGGTAAAGTAGTCTATGATAATGCGAAATTTTGGAAATATTACTCTACTAAGATGCAGTGAGTAGATCTGGTAAAGTAATCTATGATAATGCGAAGTATTGGAAATATTACTCTACTAAGATGCAGCAAGTAGACAGTAGAGTGGAGTTTTGGTATTGTGAATGCTGTTTTAATTGTTTAATGACTCGATGTTATCTTCCTCTCTATTAGCATGGAATGTTATTTTATATTAAAAAGTGACCCAAAAGATTTTCACTCTAAAAGTCTTTTTAGGAAAATGAAGGATGCTGAATATTTGAGTTTATGAAGAAAATTGAAGAAGATTCAAAAAATGACTATCACCAATTCAGACTTCTTATGAAAAAATATATAGGTATCTAGCTATAGCATCTCAATTGAGATGTGAATTAATCTTATTTTTCTGGTTCATATATATGGAAAAGTGACTAAGTAGATTTTCACTCTAAAAATCTTTTTAGGAAAATGTCAAGAAGAAGGATGCCGAATATTTGTATTTACAAAGAAAATTGAAGAAGATTCAGAAAAAGAATATCAAGAACTCAAGCTTTTATGAAAAAAAATGTGGGTATCTAGCTATAGCATCTCAATTGAGATGAGAATTGAATCTGTTTGTAAACTCTCAAGCTTTAAAGGAGAGATTTGTAATTTATCAAGGGTGGGGGACCCAAGTACGATCCCTTTTTCTCCAACCCAAAAAAAAACACTTAATCTACTAAACGGTTGAAGTACTCCATGTGACCAACAGTCCAAGTACCCACAAGCTTTGAGATTCTAACACCAGCACTAACCAAAAATGGGACAGCACAGATCTTTGATGAGGCTGATATTTTAGTCAAATTCCTCTTTCCTGATCCTTTCAGAAGGGAAGCTGAGAACTTATAATTTGCATGATAATCGAATTCAAATTCATCTAGCCCAAAATGTCCCACACAAAATTTTTAGATAGATTTGAACTGATGATATCATCTTCAGGGGAAATCTAACCTATCCTATATTTTCCGTCAAACTCAATAATTTCAATGAACTTGACTATAACTTAACAAGGCATAAATAATGTTTTACACAAAGCTATGAGATTCTAGACAGTGTCACCAGTACTTGGAGGTTTGCGAGTTGAGTGACCCTGGGCAAGTCTCTTTCTATAAAATCTAGTATATTTTATGTTTTTTCTTATTTGCTACGGTTTGCCCCAATGTCTTGTGCTGAGCACGAGTCCATGTCAAAAAAACAGGCTTGCCCAATGTGAGTACAAGCCTCC
Organism: Wollemia nobilis; assembly: GCA_028583015.1. Lineage (NCBI taxonomy): Eukaryota > Viridiplantae > Streptophyta > Pinopsida > Araucariales > Araucariaceae > Wollemia > Wollemia nobilis. Next base: position 3,986,419 of record JAQPPZ010003147.1, read on the forward strand.
ATGCTATGATTTTACATCAGAATCAACTTACAAGTCTATAACTAACCTTAATAGACCTTACACCTAGCATATGCTTATTTAGAAAGCAAAAACAATATTAAAAAAAAAAACTTATTTAGATCATGACTAAAGCAATAAATATGTTCAGAAATCTCTACTAGAAGAACAGTATTGGTGAGGTAGCTATCAGATATCAATCAAAAAAAACATTTGGAGGAAATGTATAAGATCGACATGTGATGTAGCATAGTGGGCGAAATCATAGCAGCACAAGAATCTTTTGCAAATTAACAAGCCATACCATCGCTTCAACAATGTTATCCCAATACATCTTGTAAAATCAAGAAACAATAAAAAAACATGCAGCAATCAATAAAGAGTAAAAACTTTTCATAGCTCATTCGATGCTTGACTAAGAGGCAAATTCTAATCCACAAAAAGAGTCAAATTTATAAATGACTGCTATTATCAGGCAATATTGCACATACTGTCATAAATAACTCGATGATTATGATTTGCTCCTCCACATCTTGGGTAACTTGAAGATATAGCATAACATTCAGAAGATGCCATTTAAATTCATGTACATTTTTATCCCAATTTACAAGCGGAATGCTTAAGATACCCACATATCCCCCACTGACTATTGAACGCACTTAAAAAAAATGTACAGGCGGATAGGCACCTGTCACCTGCACTTAACAATAAACACTGGAGAAAAGCCATTCATATTATGCACAGCCCTGCCATTTTTTGATTAACAAGCAAAATGTGACCATAATTGAAAAAAAAGCCAAAGAGTAAGGAAGACCTCACAAATCATGACAATAAGCAAAAATTTTGATGTAAAGGAATGTTTGGGCCTAGCAAACATAAGACAGAGAAATTGACCTAGAGATCCTCCTATAACCATCTTAAGAAAATTACATGATCCTGCATGGTTAAAGTTACCTGCTCGTGGCAATCAAAACTGAGAGTCAACAATGTCTTGGTATTTAACTTGGCACCAAAGAAGACAAGGTTAGTCCAAAACCAAGAGCTCCTTGTGTGGATAAATTCTCAAGGAAGCAAAGCATACCTCCGAGGATTCAATTTAACTGGCAGTCAAGGAGTATGATATGATACATTCTTCTGCCTACCAAAGAGTCAAATTCAAATTCCATCCTAACCAAGATGAACGTTAGGATCCTAAACAAAGCTCTCTACCTAGTTTCTGTAGAAGTTGCCGCAGGGTCCAGCTCCCAGCAGTTATCCGGCAAGTTTGGAGCCTCCTCGCCCAAGAGTTTCTTAGCTGGGACCTGATGAGAAAATCTCAGCAGCTCACTCCTTGGAATCCATTTGACTTCATGCGTTCTCTGAAACACGGACTTAAAGCCATCAACCTTGACAAGATAAGTCACTTCCAAGCCAACCTCTTCATCAAAGTCGTTTGAAATCACTACCATTTCATACTTATGTCTAACTTCGGGAGGAGTCAAATTATCCCAAGCAGAACTCCACTCTCTGTAGAGAGCCCAAACTTCATCTTTTCGGGGAATGATTCGAATAATTCCCTTGGAACTTTTCTCCCAAGCAACAACATGAGAAAAAATGTTGAGAGCATCACTAGTGACGGCTTTTCCAGCCTTAAAGTCTCCGGAGCCTTGGTAGAACCCGGCGTCCAACCACTCACAGACAGCTTTATCCTTGCGTAAGGCCTCCAGCCAATTCATCTTCACCTTGAACTCCTCGTCCGATGAGGATGAAACCACCTTTAGTATCCGGGCATAAAAGCGGGGCATCCCATCGTCATCGTCGTACGCAGCCCAAATCTGTTCTTGTTGAAAGCAATCCCGAGTTCGCTCCTTGTCAAAGTCATAAAAATCAGCATCCGGCACATCGATAACCCCCGGCACATCAACATCATCATCATCACCTTCATCATCATCTTCATCTTCATCTTCATCTTCATCTTCATCCCCGCTATCATCTTTGTCATCATCCTTTTTATCTACCTCCACCTTACTCCCCTTCTTCGTCGACTTGGAGGGCGTATCTTCCCTCTCAACCTTCTGACCTTTGTTCTTGTTCTTTTTTGAGCTAGAACCGTCTTCCCTCCTTTTTGCATTTCCCTTGACAGGTTTGGAAGCTGCTTCCATCATCTCCACCTCCACCTCCTCCTCCACTTCGTTGTCGTCATCCTCCTCTTCAGAGAGAGATACAGCATCCGCATGAATGTCCTCGTCAGACTCACTCTCTTGTCTCGCCTTTTTCCTTCTCTTATTTTTTTCCGCGTTGGACCTTGCCTTCGCCTTGCCCTGGCCCTGCCCATCAGTTGCAGAATTCCGATTCTTGGACTGACTTCTCTTGGAGTTAGGCCGGTCATTCTTTGCCTTCTCACGGCCCTCGCGGGAAGCACTGGGGGCAGGGGCCGTGGCCGTGTTGGTGTTATAAACCCTAGGCCCCGCATTCGATGCAATGGAAGAATTAACACCAACATTTGGATATGGGACGCCTCTGGGGGGCATACCTGCAAATGCACCTGCTGCAGCTCCACCTCGGGCCGAAGAATTCACTCCATTTCTATGAAACAAATTGTTCTCAAAGGCCATAAAGGGATGTTGGCAATTTGGACATAGAAGGTTGTGATTGACATACATCCTTGGGTACTCATACTGCATCTTGCAGAAGGGGCAAGCTGTCCAGAAAGTCCCACCAATAGGATTGTGAGCCGGACGAGGTGCTGCAGCAGCAGCAGCAGCAGCAGCAGCAGGGGGAGGAGGAGGAGGACGAAACTTACAAAAGCCGTTGTTATTGTTTGGATTCTTGGCGGAGGGCGCCTGATATGATTGTCTCTGGATAGCTGCTTGGGCCGAACAGCTCCTCTTCCGGTCGTATTCAGATCTCTTAAACTTATCAGAGAGCACGGAAAACGCTTCCGCAACGAGCTTAAAAGCTCCCTCCGCACCCGCACACTTGTTCTTGTCGGGATGGAGCATGAGAGCCAGTTTTCTGTACTGTTTTTTGATAAAAACTTCCTCAGCAACCAAGTCTACTTGCAAAATTCCGTACCAATCCGTCTGGCCGTTGACTTTGTTCTCAGCAGCCATGTACACCTCCAGAACGGCCATCATCTGGGGCAGCCCTTCCAGCGAGGGGTACAGCTGCTGCGCCTTCTGCGCAAATTTCTTCGCAGCCGCCATCTCCTGCGCAACAAATTTCTTCTCCGCAATCTCCATGGCCCTCCGAGCTTCATCTTTGTTGTACTCCATCTCTTCTCAAATCCTTAAAATGCACCCTTCTCCCCTCACGAAAAACAAGAAAAAGATGCAGCACCCTCAAAATCCACTTCTTCCCTCTGCTGCGCCGCCCTCATTTCACTTTAACCCCCCTTTTTCGACCTCCCCAACCAAAACAAACAATGTCGGGAGCCGTTTTACCACTAAATCAAGTTGAACAATGAAAAAACGTGTGATCTGCGCTCTTCCCTCCAAACTCCAGCTCTAACCTCCACGCCAACAAATCCCTGTCCCTAAAATCTGTGTAAACCCCAGCGCTCGACTTCACGCCATCCTTTGCGCTCTAAAACCCTTGTGACGATTTCTGACACAGCTCAAAAGAAAAAAAAAAAAAAACACAAACAAAAGAAAAGAAGCCGAAGGCTTCAGCACATGCAATGCAATGCAAACGAAAGGGAATGCAGCTGGAACGAGGTCCTCTCTAATGGAGGCTGGAGAGCAGGCCTCAAGAGCAACCTCCCCCCTATGCCTGAGCTCGCCCTCCTCTTGTTTCTCACCTAAGGCAAGCCAAGGCGTAGCACAGAATTAGCGTTAGGATTAATTATGTTTGTTTGTGATTATATATCTTCTCTTGCCCTCGAAAACCACTCCCCTGACCCTTTAGTAGGAACGTCTTTAGCTACAAGTTGGTGAAAAGGGACCTTTTCTTCCACTTGATTATTTTTCGCGGGCAGTGAGAGTTTTAAACATAATAAAATTCTCGAATGTTCACCCAACCATAATAAGGGGAAATTAAATTAAATTTATTTTCCCCTTTTGGGGCTTGCCAGTTTTTTAAATTTAGTTTAAATGTTTTCCCATGCTTAAAATCCGACAAAGTTAAATGAAAAATTTGCAAACTTATACGAACTACAACAAAGGAAGGTTGGCGCATACAAGTCTACACCGTGGAATTGGAATGAGAGAGGCAGGCGTTCGTTAGAGTTGCTAAGCCCGAGATGGCGAAGTGCATGGGCTTTTCTTCTTTGAAGGGACCTTTTCCGAGTTTTTTAATGATACGTGTTGTGTGCCCCTTCAACCACGTAGATAAAGTCCCAATTAAAATTTGTGTGTGTTGTGAGGTGTTCGCTATGCCCACGAGTAGCCTCACTATAAAGTTAAGGGACTAACCACAACTTTAGGGGTAGAGGTTAATTATCATTAAACTTAGTCTTAAGTGAAGGTTTATAATAGTATAATAGTACTTTTTCACACTAATTAATTAAAAAATAATAATATTAATAGTTGAAGGCTTTGTTGGATATTGTATTGGTAAATCAAATAAAAGTTGTTTGTTACATTCACTTGTATGTTTTTTATTGAATAATAATAAAATAGATAAAGTTTGGGGCTAGTAGCATTGGTATGGTCGGCACTTACGCAAAGAGATCTAGGTTTAAACCTTAGCGGCATGCCTGTTTGCAAAGGTAGTAATCTAATCTGAATCTTTTAGGTGTAAGTCAGACTTAAGTTCAAATCAAATCTTAGGGGCATGCCTATTTGCAAAGGTAGTAGTTTAATCTATATCTTTTGAATGTGAGTTAAATCAATGATGAACAACCAATGACCCTTTTCACATCGACCTTTATGGTTTGAACTTTGAACCTTACCTTTAGCAGTCACTAAAAATAGTGTGGATGTAACCCACTCCCTTATATATAAAAAATAAAAAGAAAATAGATTATGTGCTTAATTTTTATTATTTTTAATTGTTAACCTTGGTGGAGGCTTTGGACTTTTATTAACAACAAATAGAGGGCCTTCATTATGTTAAGTTATAATTTGTTTTTTAATAGGTTGAAAAGGGGTTATCCTTCCTATAAATTAAACTTGGGTTTAATTTTTATTATTTTTAAGTGTTACCCTCAGTGGAGGCTATGGACTTTTATTAACAATAAATGGAGGGTCTCGATTATGTTAAGTTATAATTTTTTTTTAATAGGTTGAAAAGGGGTATCTTTCCTATAAATTAAACTTGGGTCCTTATTAGGAAAGTCTAATGTCTTTTGTCATTATCGTGCTTATGTGAAGACTTTCAAGTTATAATTTTAAAATTGATTTTTTATAACTATTATTTTATATTTTTAAGATTTTAAACTGCAATAATAAAAAAAAAAAAAAGTTAATGATATATTTTTCACAAATTTTATAATTTAAAAAATTAAGTTTACTAATTTTTTTATTTTTAATTGTTAGGCTTGGTGGAAGCTTTGGAATTTTATTAACAACAAATAGAGGGGTTAAGTTATAATTTAATTTTTTAATAGGTTGAAATGGGCTATCCTTCCTATAAATTAAACTTGGGTTTTCATTAGGAAAGTCTAATGTCTTTTGACATTGTGGTGTTTATGTGAAGACTTTCAAGTTATTATTTTAAAATTAAATTCTAAAACTATTATTATGTCTGTAGGCGCCCTACATTGGTAACCAAGAAGGTCAGCCACGTCGTAAACAATATTAATATTTTATTAAGAAAGCCGACATTAAGATATATAGACGCCTCGAGACTCCCGTTTTTATATATATATATATATATATATATATATATATATATATATATATATATATATATAAAAGCTAGTTTTATAATTTTAAGATTTTAATATGCAATAATAAAACAAAGTTAATGATATATTTTGTTTATTATTTTTTTTTTTTTTTAATTGTTAGTTTTTTTTTTTTTTTTTCCTTGATGGAGGCTTTGGACTTTTATTAATAACAAATAAAGGGCCTCTATTATGTTAAGTTATAATTTATTTTTTTAATAGGTTGAAAAGGGGTTATCCTTCCTATAAATTAAACTTAGGTTTTCATTAGGAAAGTCTAATACATTTTGTCATTGTGGTGTCTATGTTAAAGACTTTCAAGTTATTATTTTAAAATTAATTTTTTTAAATAATTATTTATTTTTTTTTTTTTTTTTAGATTTTAATCTATAATAATAATAAAAAATTAATAATATATTTTTTACAAATTTTATAATTAAAAAATTTATTTATTTTTTATTTGGATAATGTGATAAACCTATCAATAAGAGCTACACTTATCAATAGGGGAATAACATGACCACACACGTCACAGTTTGAACCTTGGACCTTTTGAAGAAAAGCTAAACCTCAACCCCTCATAAGGCCAATAGCTACGCTTATCAATAAGGAAGTAACACAACCACACACGTCGTGGTTTGAACCTTGATTCCGAAGAAGAGCTAAACCTCGAACCGTTGCGTTGTCCCCTAAGACAATTAAAAGGTTTTTTAATATATATACATAAGGGAATATGTTGCATTCCATTCAATTAAAAGGTTTTATTTATATATATAGGGGAATCTATTACATTTCCTTCATTTTTTACTACCAACCAAAGTTCAAATCTTGGAGCTATCCCTTATACCACCTCGTTGTTAACGACCCAATGGAGGAGGATCATCAGTTGCTCGAGATTAGTAAAGCTATGCTTATCAATAGGGAAGTAACACAACCACACATGTCGCGGTTTAAACCTTGATCCCGAAGAAGAGCTAAACCTCGAACCGTTGCGTTGTCCCTTGAAACAATTAAAAGGTTTATATATATATATAGGGGAATAGGTTACATTCCATTCAATTAAAAGGTTTTATTTATATATAGGGGAATCTATTACATTTCCTTCATTTTTTACTACCAACCAAAGTTCAAATCTTGGAGCTATCCTTTATACCACCTCGTTGTTAACGACCCAATGGAGGAGGATCATTGGTTGCTCAAGATTAGTACCGTTGTCATCGAACTAGCATGCACTCAACAAAGTCAGGTCAAACTACTACCTTTACCCCAATAAGGCTTGCCTCCAAGGTTTGAACCTAGGTATCTTTTTGGTAAGTACCCAGAACTTACCAATCCACCTGGCCCTTAGGACTATAATTTTTTTAATATATTTTTTTTATTTATTTAAAGTTTCCTTGTTTTTTTAAGGGTTTTGAAAGGGTTACTATTTCTTTTTTACATCAACTTTGTTGCATTGAGTTATATAGTTTATTTGGTGTTATTATCTATTTGTCCCATCCATTGAACCAATGTCCTTTTGGCATTTATTTGAAGCTTTGTTAAAGATAACTTTTGTCATGTGTAAATAATTGTTGTCATATTTATTTTTGCTTATTTATGAAGGTAACCAAACAAACATTTGAACCTTGGTGTGGGTTACATTATTTATTTGTCCCAACCATTGAACCAAGGTCATGTTGACATTTATTTTAAGCTTTGTTTTTTTCTTTTTAAGATTTGGTTAGTGTGAGAAACCTCTACGATTGACGCTCAGGATAGGAATCCCCATCCCACCATGACCTCTCATAAGGGGAGATTTAAGCTTATTAATAGGGAATTTAACACACGGTCCCATACACACGCCATGGTTTGAACCTTGGACCTCCCAAAGAAGAGCCAAAGCCCGAACCATTGTGTTGTCCCCCCAAGATAAAACTCTTGGGTAAAGAGAAACCTATCCTCTTCTGTGGGTAGGGGAAAAAGCACCATCCCAACCATCATAAATGAAGATCCTCTCCTTGAATGTGAGAGGTCTCAATGGTTAAGCTAAGCTCATGATTCTAACATGCATGAGGAAAGATCTAAATTCTCAAATCATCCTTTTCAAGAAACCAAAGTTAAGGAATATAACTTGGGAAAAGTTGCAAAAACCATATAGAGAAACTTTGATTTCTTAGCTAGTCCTGCCCAAGTAGCCTTAGGAGGGATTTTATGTCTTTGGGACCCATTGAAGATAGAAGGTAGACTCATATCCTCTTAAACATAATTTTTAACGCCCTCTTATTCTGTAAAGAAACTAAGAGCAGATGGGTCCTATCAAACATCTATGCTCTGAACTCTATCAATGGAAGAGTTGCCTTATGGAGCTCCTTGGGCCTGATGTGAGAGGTTTTCAAAGGTGAGGCATGGATGTTGGTTGATGTCTTCAACTCTCCTCTCTATCCATAAAAAAAAAGGTAATCCTATTACTTTAAAAATCTTGGAGAATTTTTCTTAGTTTGTCCACAAAAATGAATTGATGGATGTGGACTTGAGGCATAAAATTCACCTAGAGCAACAAGAGAATGAGCAATCAACTAATTCAGCTAATACTTGATAGGATCATATTTCTAAGGAAGGACTTCCCCCCTTTGGGGATGCCATTCTCATCTCCCTTACCAAAATTGATTTAGACCACAATTCACTTGTTTTGGAAGCCCTTCTCCTTGCCAAATCTTTCAAAACTTCGTTCAGGTTCAAAGCCATGTGGTTCCATCATGAGGACCTTATCCCTTAGGTGATTGGTTGGTGGGCTCATAATTTCTTGGGTCCCCTAGTCTATCAAATCGTAAAGAAGCTCCACTTCATCAAAACCAATCTCAAAGGGTGGAATAAATTTATCTTTGGCCATCTCTATCACAGGAAACAAGCTCTAAAAAATCAGTTGAGTGATATAAAAACTACCATCTAGGAAGGGGGCTACTTGGAGGTTTCTAGACTCAAATAAAAAGAGCTTTTGGCCGAGTTCCACAACAACCTCACCTATGAAGAATCATTCTAGAGGTAAAATCTAGAGACCTATGGCTAAAATATGGATACCACAACATCAAGTTCTTCCATGCTTCCACCCTTTAGCACAAAAGTTTCAATAAGATCAGGGAAGTCATCAAAGCAAATAGATCCTTGTTTGAGGACTTAGTGGAAATTAGGGGTAAAGCTATAATTTTTTTTTTAATTTTTGGATCCTGGAGAGCCCTACATCAGTTAAGACATGGACAATCTCCTAGTCAACATTCCTTTCCTCCTCCCCTAAGGTCTTAATGCCTTCTTATCCAATCCTTTCTCAACTGAGGAGGTGAAAGATACAACCTTATCCATGGTAGGGGATAAAACCCTGAGGCTTGACAATTTTCCTACTATGTTTTTCTAGAAATTTTGGAATGTCAATAAGGCTGATGTGGTGAAGGCTATCCATGAAATTTAGGTTTCTTAGTACATTCCCAAAGATGTTAACTCCACTTTTATGGTTATCATTCCCAAAATAGCAGGGGGAAAATACTTTAGACCCATCAACCTATGCAACACTGTCTACAAGATCCTCACCAAAACCATGACTAATATGTTGAAAAACATTATTGCCCCTTATCATTGACCCCTACCAAGGTAGCTTCATGGAAAGTCTAGTCATCATTGATGACATCATCTATTCATGAACTCATACACTCAACAAACAAAAGTGGGAAGGTTGGCCTCTTCCTCAAGTTGTATATGAACAAGGTTTTTGATAGAGTCTCCTAGGATTTTAATTTCAAAATCCTTGCCAAACTCGATTTTTAATAGAATTAGATCAAACTAATCAAGGAATGCATTTGCTCTGCTAGCTTCTTAGTCATTTTCAATGATTCTGTTATGGGCTACTTCAGAAGCTTCGTGGGTCTTAGGCAAGGAGACCCCCTCTCCTCCTATATTTTCATCATTCTAGCAAAAGCCTTGGGGAGATCCTTGAAAGCTACTTTTGTCGATGGAATCATCAATGGTATTAGGTTGACCTCATTTCTTAATCCAATAACCCATAAGCAATTTTTTGATGATACTATCCTGACCATGATTGCCTCATTTCCTCAAGCTAAAGCCATCAAAGAGATACTAAGACTCTATGAAAGCGTTTCCAGGCATAAAGTAATTTTTTCAAAGAGCAATATTTTTCGTAAATACCCCTATGAAAAGACAAAGGAAAATAGCTCAGATTGTGAAATTTTGATCTCCCCTTGTCGTACCTTGGGATGTCGCTTTCTAAGGGGAAGATTCAAGATGGTCTTTTGACCCTTGTCCTAGAAAGAATCCAAAAAAAAATATGGCTAGATGGAAGGGGTCTCTCCTTAGTCAAGCAGGAAAATCTCAATTGGTCAAAGCAACCCTACAAAGCATCTTGATTTTCTTCATATCCTTCTTCAAATTCCTTGCTACCATTGGCAAAAATTCAAGCAAATTCAAAGGTCTTTCCTTTGGTTCGACTTGAAAATCCATAAAATATTCCCCCTGGCAGTATGGGATCAAATCTACTCTAAGAAGGAATCAAGAGGGTCAAGCTTGAATAAAATTAGATAAATGAACAGGGCTCTAATTTCTAAGCAAGTTTGGAAGCTGCTGAGATAATACAACTTAGGGTGGGTCTAAATTCTCACAACAAAATATCTATAGCAATGAAGTAACATCCTTGAGGACCCTTCTACTCCCAAGAGCTTTGCTTTTTTTAACAACCTCCTCAAAATTAGAATTCTTGTCCATAAAGGAGTTAGATGGAAACTTGGCACTAGAAACAAGATTGGCTTTTGGAAAGATCCTTGGATTTTGAACACTCCACTTATATCCATTCTTGAGTTGGTAGTCCTTTTACCCCTCACAACTCATATCTTCAGAAGCAAAGTATCATATTTCATTGAAATTACTAATGGAAGGAAAGTGTGGAGGCTTATCCCAAGTCTGGGCCTAAATGATAATGAAGAAAAAACTAGAAAAAAGATCTCTAGGATGCTCAAAATTCAATTCATCCATAATTCGGATACCGAGAACTCTTTGATTTGGAAGGCAACTAACAATGGTCTTTTCTCAGTCAAATTTGCCTAATTTTTGGAGGAGGAGGACGGGTTGAGTTGGTTCCTTGTTAAATAGGTCTAGCTTAAGAATATTACCCTAAAAATCAAATTTTTCTTTTGGTTAGCGGTCCAAAACAAAATCTTCACCATTGACAATCTCTAGTCTAGAGGAGTGTTTATCCCTAACAGGTGTCACTTGTGCAAATCAAGTTGTGAATCCTCCCACCTCTTTTTCCTAGCCTATTCCTTCTCCCAAGTTGTTCTCTATTTTTTGCTAAGTTCCTTTGGCATCTCTTGGGTCCAACCTAACAATCTTGAAGATTTTCGTCTACAGTGGTCACCCTCTTTTTTCAACAAGAGGTTATGTTCCCTTTGGACCTTTTGTCTTTCCCATTTCCTCTGGGGAATATGGAAGGAAAGGAACAACAAAGCGTTCAATGATGATATTATAAAACTCCTCTCTTTTGGTATTTGAATCCTTGCAGTTGCTAAAGAAAATGCGTCCTTGATTCCCTCCCAATATGAGAAATATTTGGACTTAAAATTTTGTATGGTTCACTCTCTTGGTCTCCAAATCATACTTCACCAATATCCAAACCCAAGCAAAGTTTATCGCTCTCAAATCAAATGGACTTTCCCCTCTTGTTTGTATAAAACTCAACTTTGATGGAACTACGAAGGGTAACCCAAAAAATTTTGGGGAAGTGGTGTCTTCAAAGATGATAAAAGTCAAATTCTCTTGGCCTACGCATAAAATATAGGTCTTCAAATTAGTCATTTTGCATAAGCCAGAGTCATGTTCCAAGCAATTAAGTTGATGGATAAAATATCAATAAAGAAAGTGATCATCGAAGGAGATTCATTAAACATCATCAACTCACTGAAAGGATCCCAACCTTCAACATGGAGCATAAAATTTGTTTTGAAAGAAGCCAAAAGAGCAATTTTACAATTTGATAATTATTTGATCCAATATGTCTATAGAGAGGGAAACAAAATTATGGACGCCTTAGCCAATATCATCATTGTTCAAGAATACTTCTTTGTTTGGAGTGTCAACTTCTCATATGTTCTTTTGTAGTTCAATTGCCTTAATGTGCAGGCCCTATCTAGTTGATATTGTTTCTGACCCACCCTCATGTGATTTCCCTTGTTGGATGATTTGTAAATTAATGCTTAGTTTTTTGGACTCTCCCTTTTGCCCATTTCTCTCCCCTCAAGGTTGTCTCACTGACAAGTTTGGTCATTTGCCTTGGTTAAACCCTATATTTTCTCCTCCATGCCTGGTGTCATGTGGTATTTTACCTTCTACTTCATTTCCTTTTCTTGAGTCGAGTTGACCTTCTTGACTCTCCTTTCGAGCGTCCCTCCATTTATACCAATGTGTCATATCACATGGACTTTCTCTCTCCTATGCATGGACTTCATACTTTTCACATGGCTCACTTCACGGTTTGGCTTTGGAACTATGCAGTGCTACCCTCCAACACCAATTATTTCATAATATTTATTCTTTCTATTCATTCCTTGCAAAAAAAAACTCTAAAGATCTTCTTTCAATTGATTGGTGGTCGTGTGATCTTATTTCAAGTGATTGGTGGTGGATAAGAAGATCGAGATGATCTTGGACGCTACAGGTTTTATGCCATTTCTTAGGAAATTTAGTGGCCATGATCGTGATCTCTCGAAGGAGTTGGTCCATTCATGGAAGGAAGGTAGAGTCAAGGCTAGGGGCTTTGAGTTAACCATAAGTGTGTAATTGATTGTTGAATTTTTTATTCTTCCCTCCGCTGGTGAGTGTATCAACAAAGACAAGCATTCGCTTACCAATGAACTGCTTCTTTTTAAGGACCTAAAGGACAATTTGAACAACTACCAGAATGGTATCCTCAAGGAGTCTCTCACTAAGCCTTGGGACAAGGTGATCATCCCCATAATCTAGTACTTCACATTGGATGGCCAGACCTCTATTGTGAGGAGCTTTCACTTCGCATTCATGAACCACATCATTAATAATAAGAGCATCAACATCTCGACTTTCCTATTCAAATTAGTTGGAAAGTCAATGAAGCAAGTCCAAAAGTGGAATTCCTCATTTTTGCTTCACCAAGGGCTCCATATGATTATTTTTTAGCACATTGCAAAGAAATAGGGCTAGAGTGCCCTAACGAGCTTGGGACTAGTTCTTGGGAGTCTGTATGAGTTGGTAAGACAAGGATTCCATATGATTTTAGGAGGAAAAGACCTTGAGGAGGTTACACAAATTGAAGACGTAAATCTTGAGATAGTTGCTAAAAGTTTCCCCTCAAATGGCACTAAAGTCATCGTGAGTGAGGATACCCCTAAGCAACACAAGGATACAAATTTTCTAAAATTGTCAAAACAGGAAGGTGGTGTGGCTTCTACCCCTAGAAACATTACTGACTCCTAGAGGCAGTCCAAGTGATTGAAGATTCAAACAGAGAAAAGGACCATGTTAGAGCAAATGTTTAAAGGCTCAGCTCGACTACGTACTCCAACTCAAAAGGTGGCCATGAAAAGTTATGTTCCCCTAGCCTTGAAATCCCCTCTACAAAGGCAGGTTATCCCATTTCAAAGCAGACAAGATTACCTCCAGTCCTTGACCAATATTATTAGTAACCTATACAAATTTGGACAAATGGTCACCACTTTCATTGAAGAATCTACCATCCTTCTAGAAGACTACAAGAAGAAATATAGAGAAGTTGACCCTAAGGAGATGGTGGATGCCCTCGCTACAAGTGTTGATTAGGACTAACTATAGATAGCTCATCCTCTGGTTTTTTGGTTTTTATTTTTCTTGGATTTCCTCATCTCTATTTGGGATCTAGGAGATCCTCCTCTTTGTAGTTTCTAGGACGTTCTCTGACAATCCCCTTTTTAGGGCTCTTTCCTGTTTGTAAAAGGTTTGATAACCCTTTCAAAACCTCTTCTTCCAATCAATAAAAAAGTTGGAATTATAAGGTTTCTAAGGAAAATTAGAAATATGATTTTACAAGGTATAACCTTATAGAAATTCAAAAATTGAAATTAGATTGAGAGACAAGAATATTGAAATTAAAATTTGAATTTTTTTTTTATTTGAAATTTTGGAGAAATAAGAATTTCTACATCAAATAAATCATCATGGAAAGAAATAATCTAAATGCTATAATAAGTAATGAAATATTGGAAGTTTTGAAACTTTGTATACAATATTTGATTGAAAATTTTGGAGAGCAACAAGACATATCAATGAGATTTAAAAAGCATTTATATTCAATCTATAGAGAAGCTAAAGATGAAAACTTTGAAATATTTGGTTATTATCTACACTCAAAGCTCACTGAAGCACATGAAAATTCTAAAGATGCTATTATAATACCTATTGATTTAGGTAGGATAATGTATATGGCATTACTTACACTTGAAATTTATAAGGATAAAAATCAAAGGCAAGAAGAGCTGATTAAAATTCTAAGATATAAATCAGTGATAAAAGACATTAGTCATGACACAAGTGATTTATGTCATACATTTTAGGATGCAAATAAAGAATGTAATGAAATTTTGTTACATTTAATATTTGGCAACAAGTTTGATAATAAAAATTCATCAATTTCAAAATTTTATTATTGTGATGACTTACTTAATGTCTAGAGGTAACATCAGTAGGACAACAAGAAGATAAAAAAGAAGCACAAAGTAAAGAACAAAAATTAGAAAAAATCAAATAAGAACCTCAAATAAAGGATTAGGCATAATGCAAGACTGCCTAGCAATACCAAAATTGAAGAACAAAGATGATGATGGAGTTTGAAGACTAAAGTCTTCAAAACCAAATAATGTAATATAAGGGGTGTTGGAGAATATTACATTATTTGGTAGAAGACCCCCATGGTACATTTGTACTATTGCAAATATTAGAATAGGGTGTGTGTTATTAGATAAGGGTGTGTGATTTAAATTTCCCCAAAAGTATGTCTATGTGTAGGATGAGTCCAAGTGTCATGTAACAATGTGTGCAAGTGTATAGAGTGTGAGAGTGTGCAAGTGTGTAGAGTGTGAGATTGTGCAAGTGTGTAATGTATAGGAGTGAGCAATGTGTCATGTAAGTTAAGAGTCATGTGTGTACGTGTCAATTATACAAGTGAAGAGTCACATGCATATGATAAGATGTAAATTTAAGAGACATGAGAGGTTTGTCTTATGTGTGGAATAGGAAAGGATGCATCTCTCGGATATGTGAGGAGATCAACAATCAAGTATTGAAGAGTCATCTTCTAAGATTATATTATGGATACAAAGCTCCACGCAATGTATCTAATAAATAAACAAGAAAATAAGCTCAATAATTCAAAGCTTGTATACAATTTGAGAAAATAAATTGTAAGTTTGTTTATGCATATTGTTATAAATATTGGCCAGATTATGCATAATATTATTGTTATTTTATGAATGTTATATTCAATGATATTGGTCATTTATATTGATTGCTCTAATATTAAGCTTGTTTAAGATCCTAGATATTGGGACCTATGATTAAATTTGGCTAAAAACCCATCAATGATTTTGAATTAGAGATAACAAAATAAGACTTCAACCAAGCATAGAACCAAAAAGTTCTATTATATCCCTCATTGACTGACCATTTAATATATTTCTTGATCAATTACAAACTATTTGATATGAAGTTCCATGTTGACAATCCTTTAGGGAAGGTTCATTTCATGAATAATTTCACTGTATCAAGAGAACTTATATATTTTAAAGTAACATTTTTTCCAACTCTTTCCTTGATCTTTGAATAATATCTAAGCTAGTTTTTCCTCTCATGTCAAATTGATCAGTATGTAATTCCATAAGCCTATCCCTTTATTATTATTTCATTTATAAACTATATCCCACTTAAAAATAGGAAACCTTAATTTTTCCTCATATCCTTTCCAAATAAAAACTCTTTGAATTATATTGAATTCAAATGCAATACATGTTGGAAATTTTGAAAGTGATATTATATAAATAAGGATCGATTGTAGTGTATTTTTTATGTGTTGTAGCCCTTTAGCCATCGTTAAGAACTTATCTTTCTAACATGCCATACAAGATATCATTCTATCTAAAATTATGTTCCAAAGCTTCTTTGTTTTTCATTTATGAGACAAAGGAATATTCAAATATGTCAATGAAAATTTTCCAATTTTAAACTCTAAAATGCCTATAATAATCTATTATAAATCTAGAGTAGTGTTAATGAAAAAGATCCTAGATTTTGTAGTATTAACCAATTATCCAACAATATTATCATAACATGATAATAATGATTTAAATCTCATGGCCTCATAGATCTAAAGATGATCCAAAAGAAAAACATCGTCAACAATTTGAATATTAGATTCAGATGTTCTATTTGTTGCAACCTGAATATTTTGTATTTTTCCTTCCATTTTTACATTTAAGAAAACTCTCCCTAATGCCTCTACAAGAATAATAAATAGATAAGGAGAAAGTGGATCACCTTGGTAGAGTCCACTACATGAATCAAAGTATATAGCAAATATCCATTAGTCAAAATACAATATTATGGAGTGTTATAATGACATCTAATCCATTTATAACAACCTTGATAAAAATTATTTTTTTGGAGAATATCATGTAGAAAAATCCAACAGACCCTATCTTATACTATGTTTATATCTAATTTCATAAGCATGCCTAGTTTTTATTGAATGAATAAAATATATGGCCTCTTGTGCAATAATTACACATGAACAAAACCATCTTGTTCCTTTGAGATAAAGCAATTTAGAATGATTTACAACATGTTTAACATAATTTTTAAAATGATCTTATAAATCATATTAAAAATGCTTATTGGACAAAAATTTTCAAAATATTTTTCACCTTTCTTCAAAACCAATGGAATAAATATTGCATTGTGTAACCAAAGAACTGAACACAATTTATTTAAATAAAAACAAAGAGAGAGAGAGAAGTAATTTTGCCAAAATGCCTCTTTTTGTATTAATGGTGATATAGTGTGTTAAAAAAAGGATTTTTGAATTGCCCCAAGCGTGTTGGGAGCAACATTACAATGCTTCTTCTTATCTATCTGATATCCAATGCTTTCATGGAGGAGGGGAGATCTTTCGGCTCTTCCGCAAGGTGTGGTGTTCTTTGTTCCTCTGTTATAGCTTCAAAGGGGTGAGTGGGCTTTGGTATCCAGTGAGGGACCACTCCAGCTTCAGCAACTTATCCAAGGTACCTGTTACCTGTGCACATACAAAACCAGTAAAGAGGATTAACAGCACTTGTATAGTAAAGTGGTAAACCCAATGCTACGCATAAACCTATCACTAATATGTATATATATGAAAAGCAGATAACATAAAATATTTAATAGATCCAAGCCTTGCTCAACATTTTCAATTGCTTATCTCTGTCAATAAAAACCTGTTCGAGACTGTAGAATCGTAGAAACGCGGTTGCAGATTGGAAACCGTGGACCTGCGATTGTGAAACCGTGGATGCGCATTTTTGACTATAGAATCATGGGCATGCGATTTTGGCTGAGATGACAGGTCACCTCGGGATGCGTGCCAATGGTCACAATCGAGCTCGCGCTCTCAGTTTCTTGTCGGGTCTGGGTGTATTCCGATAGCCTGTCGATACGTAAATTTAGCTCCCTTTGTTTGGTGGATTGATGGTGCCTTTATAGGCTTCCCGGGGCTTTGGAGGGGAATGTGAGGTGGCAAGCCTGACTTGCCAAGTGGCAAATATGGACTGCCAGGTGGAAGGGGCAGTTATAGTGAGTCACTCAGTGTGGCTCACTTAACTGGGGTGATGTGGCTCCAAGTGGAGTGGGATGTTGTTTTATGTGAAGGGACAAGGGGACAACAACAAAGGAGTTGTGGCATGGGTGTTGGGAATCTGTCTCATGTGCAAGGACAAAGGGGACATGAGTGGGTAAGATGTGGCATGGATGTTGGATGAGATGTCCAGGACACATGTCCAATGGGTGGACAAGGTATCCTAGGGTGATTTTCCTAATTAAATAAATTAGGAAAATATAATGATGTGTAAGATTTTATATCCCTAAGTTAGAACTTAGGCATATATCTTTATTATGTAGGATTTGATGGTGAGGTGGTGAATGTGAACTAAAGGGTGCTAGATTTTGGTGTCTACGAGTTGCCCCTTTTTGTATTGCGTTGTGTACAACACAATGCGGTGCAAAAACTAATGACATCTAACTTTATTGGATGAATGGGTTCATTTCTCTTTGACACACAGAATGAATGAATTTAATTTTTAATTTTTGATTTGTTTGCTTACCCCCTCAATTGATGATTGGGTAAAGGTTGACACCCATAAGTCAATTGATGAAATACGGATGTTGAAAGTGGGTTGTTTATTGAATGATGTTGATATTGTTAATGAATTTTGTCTTGATTTTCTTTGTGCCCCAAGTTTGGGATTATTTGTGTTCTTGCAATTTTGCTTTTGGTTTCATTAATGTATAGAATACATGGTAAAAATTTGACCACTCTTTGAGTTTTCGTCCACTATGACTTTAGCAATTCCTTCCAAATGATGGGTTTAAGGAACCAATCGTCGAGGATTTGATGCTCTAGCGGTTTTTGATTATTACCAAATTGTTGTTTGTTGTCCCACTTTTGACCCAACGGAAGGTTTTGTAGGATTACCTTGTCAAATCTATTTTTGAACACATTTAAGCTCATAGATTTAGGGACCTATCGTCTTGATTCATTGTTGCTTGTTGTGATTTCTAAATGAGCTTCCTTATGGTGATTTACCCATCCAACCGGATTGCATGGATTGCTAGTCGCTGCAACCGCTAGGTGTATAGGATAATCCACTAGATACGAGTTTCACTCTAGATGATTAGGTGGATTACAGTTTTTTTTTTGAAACCGTTGACTTGCGATTATTTTGGTGAAAAATGTGGATTCGCGTTTTCCTTTATGAAATCGCGTTTTCGTTTTGTGCCTCAAAACGCAGGTTTGCATTTTTGTATTTTTGCACCTCAAAACATAGGTTTGCATTTTCGCGCACTGTAAAAAACACGGGTGCACGTTTTTGCCGCTAAAGCGGCTATTTATAGGCTATTGTCATTTTCAAAATCATTCTGCCAGTTGTCATTGGTTTATTGGTTGAAGTGATGAGTGAGATGGAGGTTGGCAAGGGGAGCGGTGGTGGTGGCTCGACTGGAGTGAAAGTTGGCGACCGGTTTGTAGAGATAGGCGATTTGGCCTTTATTTTTTTGTTTTGCATTTGTTTTGATTGTTTTAAAATTAAGTGGGGCTGGTAAATTATTATTGTTTGCTCATTAAGCGGGGCTGGCAATGAACATGTTGTTGCCCAATTCCATGGGATCGAGGATCCCGTGGAACCAGGTGCCTATTGTTCTGGATTTGATAGTTGATCCTCGTCGGTTAGCCTGGGCTCCCACTCTTCTCTACGAGGTTTACAGTGAGCTCTATGAGGTGAAGAGGCATGGGCGTAAGGGCCTGGGCTGTAGTTTGTTGCTCCAAATTTGGTGTTGGGAGCATATTATCATTGGTCGCCCAGTTGGTTTGCCTTGTGGCATGGATGCCACCTCTCCTCGGGCATACAGATGGTTACTCAGTGAGGAGGTCAGTCGATCTATTGCGAGTGCTTTAGAGTTCAGAGATATCTTGAGTTCTCTGACTAGGGACTTGATGTGTTGGCGGCCTTGGAGGGGTTTGGATTGGGCGACGGATGTAGCAGAGCTTCGTCGCGTTAGGCGGGGACGATGGGTTGTTGGCGCCCATTTGAGGGATATGGAGTTTATCCAGTTCTCTCATGTACTACGGTAGTTTGGGCTTGTTCAGGATGTTCCTGATGCGCCTGTTATGTACAGGCGATGGGGTGATGAGTTGGGGTTGCCTGTTGCTCCTGACTTTTGGTGAGTCGACGATCCTACTGATGACTCTAACTTGGAGGTGCTTGACTTGGATGATGTTGGCACGACTGCTGAGTATGATGCGTGGTTTGCGAGTCAGCCTCTGTGGACTCCTAGTGTCATCGTAGACGACGATGGGAGTGGTGATGATGTAGATGTGGGTGGATGGGTTCCTTGGTCGGTGAAGCATCGACGTGGTAGCTCTTCGAGAGCTGACACGGGTACGGATGTTCAATAGCCTGAGGAGGGTGGTGGCGATGATGATGAGGGTGCACCTCCTCGACGGTCAGAGGAGGAGTGGGGGATTCTCCAGGCTGAGCGAGATAGCCTAGATTTGGAGCTGGGTCGAGTGAAGGCCGAGTTAGCATGGTATCAGGGTGAGGTGACTCATCTTTAGGCTGAGGTGGACGGGTTACGGGTTGGACCTAGCAGCGCTGCTCTGGTTGCTAAGGATGTAGAGATCACCAGACTTGGTGGTGAGATTACCCATTTACAGGGTGAGCTTTCTCGATTGTAGTCAGGTTCTAGAGGTGATGATTCTGCCTCGACTATTGCGTCTCTATGAGCAGAGATTTCTCAGAGGGTCGCTCGCCAGGGTGCTGATTTGAGGAGCCTACGTAAGTAGGTTGTCTACATCGAGATGTTGGAGAACATTCTTCATGAGCATCAGATTCCTTTACCTGTTCCTCCTTCATCATCTGTTGCCACTGCTACCCGAGGGACTGAGACGAGTCGCAGGACTCATCGTACTTCTAGCTCTCATGGGGCTTCTACAGCGTAGGGTCCACGGAGGGATCCTGTTGGCACTAGCTAGTTGTTGTATTGCCTTATTTTTGTTTTTTGCATATTTTATCTTAGTATGAGCCTCAGTGCTCCGATGTATACTGCCTTCGAGCATTTTGTACTTTGCAGACTTTTGTATTTATATATATATATATATACATGGCATTTATTTCGGTATTCACATGTGTTATTTGTATATGTATTCTTCTTGTTTATGCTTTGCAATGTTTATATAATGCAATCTAATATTTCTATGTTATTGCTATGATAATGAATGCAACTGAACTTGTAAAATGCATTTGATTTTTATTCATGTAACTAAATGATGGTATGCATGTTGCTCGTGTAATCTTTTTTAGCTCAGAGTATTTGACCTTTACTCATTCATATTTGCAATTGGGGGTATCCCACTTGATTATTCTTTGTGGTGATTATGTGGTATGTATACATGGTATGTGGATGGTGATATGGATTATGATTTGGTTTTTGATATGTAACTGAAAGTATTCTCAAATACTCAAAGAAGCTAGTAATGTTAACCATTTTTCTTGATGTTATCTTACTTTCTTTAGGACCATATTGTGTGCAAGTGAAGTTCATTTACTAAATCTTGCGTGTCGATGACCCTAAGCAATCCAGAACCAGTGCATGTGATTGTGATGTTTATTGCCCCATCTTGAGTAATTTTGGACGGTACCTTTTTGGGTTTCCCTTTTGGCTAGCTTACCCGTATGTGCGTTCAGAGGTCTCTTTCTTGAGAGAGAGACATGTCGCCCTGCATGAGTTTACTCCACTGCCAGTCAAGCGTCTATAGCCCCGGTGGAGGCTCACTCCATAGTCCAATGATTTGATATTTAAGCCTTTGTGATGACTACATAACTTTCTGAGGGGAACATAGTACGATCTTTTCAGCTTTAGAGATCTGTGGTGTGTGTTGTTAATTATTTTTGTATAGAGTTTTGGGGAATCGGATTCTCAACCGAAGTATGATGAGAATGTGACCCTATCCTTACTACTCTACATTTATTTATATTTGTTGTTTCACTGTGGTAGTGGTGATAACCACTATTTTTGTTTTTGGACTATGTTGCGTGATAGGGTAAGCGAAGAATTTTACTTTTTTCGCTTTGAGGTTTACCCAAATTGGCGTTATCTTTCTATCATTCAAGATGTTTTAAGATTTGTAAAAGTGTATTTGGTTCCAGATTGCTTTTGGGTCAATCTACCATACTCAATATTTTCTTAATGTGGTGAAAGTGCTTTGGTCCTAAAGAAAATTGGACACTTCATGAAGTTTGGTTTTTCACTAGACATTTTTGAGTGACTGCAAATTGTATGATGTATCATATATGATGTGTATGATTTGTGAGTTGTAAAGAATCTTTAGTTGAATACCCCCAACTCTTGGAACTTGTTTTCTTGGTCTTATCATCACCACTATTAAAGATTACTGAGCAAGGGATGGGATGGATGCAACTATATATATTTTTTTGTGTATGAACATATAATTGAAATGCAAATGCCATATGAAAAATGTAATTTAAAATATGTCTATTTACAATGTGAAATGCATGCAAAATTGTAAAATGAAATCTTTTGTTTATTTATTTATTTATTTTGTGTATGAACATATAATTCAAATGCAAATGCAATATGAAAAATGCAATATGCAATTTTTTCTTTTATTTTTATTTTTTTTATATTTTTTTTTTTAGCCATGTACATATATATACATATATTGCAAGTCGTTTTATGCATAAAATGCCTTTAGGTGCATAATGTTCAGTGGTTCTGGCTCCAATTTCCCTTCTAAATTGGAAAGTTTGTACGTTCCTTGTCCCAACTTTTGCTTTACTATATATGGGCCCAACCAATTTGCTGCAAATTTATCCCTTAAGTGCGGTAAAGCATTGGTATTTTGTTGATTTTCTTTGAGCACTAGGTCCCCCACTTGAAATTCGTGAGGATGGACTTTTGTGTTGTAAGCGCGCTTGACTCTATCTTGATATACTCGTAAATGTTCTAGAGCATTGATACGTTTCTCATCAATAATTGTCAATTGGTCAAGACGCGCCTGTCTAGTTGTATCATCATCCATGAATTCCTGTATCTCGATTCGCAAGGATGGTATCTCGAGCTCTAATGGTAATATCGCTTCGCACCGTAAACTAGTGAAAATGGCGTTGCTCCCGTTGGCGTTCTTATGCTTGTTCTGTAAGCCCATAGTGCTAAAGGGAGGTGAGTATGCCAATCTCGATGATTATCTTTTACCAATTTCTTGAGAATAGATATGACTGTCTTGTTGGTTGCTTCAACTTGCCCGTTTGCTTGTGGGTAATAAGATGTTGAGAAACTGTGTAGAATTTTGAATTTGTTGCACAATGCTCTAACATCCTTATTCTTAAATGACTTTCCATTATCAAAAATTATTTTTGAGGGTATTCCAAAACGATAGATAATATGTTGAAGTATAAACTCCGCTATTCGAGGTCCAGTCGTAGTTGTCATTGGAATTGCTTCCACCCATTTTGTAAAGTATTCTGTAGCGGTTATGATGAATTTATGTTGTCCTGATGAAGCAGGTGTTATTTTACCGATCAAGTCAAGGCCCCATTGTGAAAAGGGCCACAAAATTTGAATGGGTTGCAAATTTTGTGATGGCACATGGGTCAAGTTTGCATGATGTTGGCACTTTTGGCATCTTTTGACGTATTTGCAATAGTCATTCTCCATTGTCGGCCAATAGTATCCCATGCGCAATATTCTTTTTGCAATTGCCATTTCGTTGAAGTGACCACCGCAAGTACCATCGTGGGCTTCTGATATTGCTCTTTCTGCTTCAATTGGATTTAAACATCGTAGTAATATTCCATCATAACCACGTTTATATAACACATCTCCAAGTAAAGTGAAACGGATGGCTCTTTGTTTGAATGTTCTTTTTGCAGTTCGTGTCATTTCTATTGGTAGTGTGCCTGACTTGAGAAAGTCTTTTATCTCATCAAGGTAAGAATTGTAAGGTTCAACATGTATCAAACAAACATTCTTCTCACCTATAGATTCTGCTCTTTTAATTGATGGTTTGGACACTGTCGTTATGATTAACGGTTGCAATTCTCCATGTTCATTTTTAGGGATGAGAGATCCCAAGGAAGCCATTGCGTCCGCAAATCTATTTGTCGATCGTGGCAAGTTACTAATTTTGTACCAGTCAAATTTTCCTAGCAATTGTATTGCTACTTCGTGGTATTTTTTAAGACTGGTTCTTTACATTGGTATTCTCCTTTTATTTGGTAGACAACCAATTGAGAATCACCAAAAATGCTTAATATTTTTATTCCCATTGCTATAGCTGAATGAAGACCTAGTATTAAGGCTTCATACTCTGCATTATTGTTAGTGCATGTGAAGTCGAGTTTGAATGATAAGGGAATGGGTATTCCCTCAGGTGTGTAAAACACAACTCCTGCACCTTGCCCTTTTTTGCACTTGGATCCATCAAAGAACATTGTCATATCTGCTTCATCCTCAGGTGAAACCACTTCTTCTTGTTCTGTGACAGAAAATACTGAATCGTTGGGAAGCTCAATTATTAATGGTCTATCATTGTGTAGTGGAGCTTTCGCTAATTGATCAGCTATCACTTGCCCTTTTATGGATTTTTGACTTGTGAATTCGAGGTCGAATTCTATTAAAAGCATTATCCATTTAGCAGTGTGGGTGTTGTTGTAAGTGCGAGTCATCATGTATCGCAGAGGGTTTTCTCTAGCTATAACATAGGTGGTATTGCTTAGCATGTAATGTCTAAGTTTCTTAGTGGCAAAAACCACTGCTAAACATAACTTTTCGACGTAAGCATATCTTGTTTCGTAACTTACCAATGTTCGACTGATGTAATAAACTGCTTGCTCTTTATTTTTCTCATTCTTTTGTGCAAGCATTGTCCCTAAAGCAAAATCTGTTGCAGAAATGTATAGGTGAAATGGGACTCCTATTTTAGGTGGCGTAAGAACTGGCGGTGAGGCCAGATATTTCTTTATATCATCAAATACCTCCTGACATTCAGTTGTCCAAGAAAATATCACTCCTTTTTGTAACAGGTGGTTAAAAGGCCTGCATTTATCTGAGAGTTGCATGATGAATCACCGAATAGATTGAACTTTTCCTTGCAAGCTTCGCAACTCTTTCAAGTTTTTGGGAGGTGACATTTCTAATATTGCTTTTACCTTGCCTGGGTCTACTTCAATGCCTCACTTGGAAACAATGAATCCTAGAAGTTTTCCTGATGTGACACCAAATACACACTTCTTAGGATTTAACCTTACCTTATGTTCTATCAATCGATCAAATACTTTTTCTAGCACATCTATGTGTTCAAGACGCATTTTTGATTTAGCAATAAGATCATCTACATAATCTTCGATTATCTTATGCATATAATCATGAAATATGTACGTCATGGCATGTTGATATGTAGCTCCTACGTTCTTTAACCCAAAAGGCATCACTCTATAGCAGAATGTCCCCCAAGGCATTGTAAATGTTGTTTTATGTTGATCTTCGAGATTAATCCGAATTTGGTTGTATCCGGAGAAACCGTCCATTAAGGAAAGCATTTCATGACCAGCACAGGAGTCTACTAATTGATCAATATTCGGCAAAGGAAAATCATCCTTGGGACACGCTTTGTTTAAATCTCGAAAATCAGTGCATACGCGTATCCCCCCATTCGGTTTGCGAATGGGTACCATGTTTGAAAGCCATTCAGGATAATCGATTGGTACTATGAAGTGTACATCCAATAACTTTTGCAGTTCTTCTTTCACAATTAATGTGACTGTTGGATGGACCTTCCTAAGCTTCTGCTTGAACGGCTTGGCATCATGTGCTAGCGTAAGGTTGTGGACTACCAAGTCCGGATCTAAGCCAGGCATGTCTTTGTAGGACCATGCGAACACTTCCTTCTTTTTGATAAGCATGTTTATGATGCGCTCTTTTTCTTCTACGGATAATTCTTTTGCTATTTTGACAATCTGGGGATTATCCGCGTCTTCACTAAGGTTCACGTCTATAGAATCTTCTATTAGCATGTGAGAACCTTCCTCTAGCTGATGTGGAGTTGGGATGAGGTGGATATCATCGACCACATTTTCAAATGTGTCTGGGGTTTCCCCCTCTATCTCAGTTTGAAAAACTGAATTGTTTGATGATGAAGGTTGTTGTGGAATATAAGTGTTTGAAGCGTGCAACAACTCTTCGGACAGGATGAATTCAGTAGTGGATGGCGGGGATGAAATCCTGTCCATGGCTATGAGACTAGTGTCGATATGGATCGATTTTGTCTCATCATATGGATTGCGGAGTGGGGTGAGCAAATCAACATAAATCATGTTGACTTGATGGAAATGAGGTGGCTGCGATTCAAGAATTGATGACTCATATTCTCTAGGTTGCAACTGACCTAATGTGTGTGATTGGTTTTGTTGTATGCTTTGCCAATGTGATGGAGGAGGTTCTAGTTCAGGACCCTCACGCTCTTTGTTTAGCCAAAAAAGTGCGCGGTCTATTGGAAACTTCTTTTGATACCAATTATCTCTTTGCATGGTTTCTCCATATATTATCTCTTCTTGAGGCTCTTCTTCTTCTTGATTAAGCCATTCAGGACGTGCTTCAGCTTGGAGCATTCTCCTGGCTTGTATCTCAAGAGCATGGTTGATGAAAATCATTTCAGTTTCATCGTCATCACTGTCACTCATCCAGAAGCCATTAGCATTTGTATGAGGTCCTAGTATTAGTGGCTCAAGGTCTTGCCTAAGGTATGCCATCTCAGTAGGGTCTTCATAATCTGCTTCTCGTTGTAAGGCTTGCTCTCGAGGGTAAAAATTGTAGATTTGGTATCTACTTTCTATTTGTTCATCCTCATCATTAGGTTCATTCTCATCATTAGGTTCATCCTCATCATCGCTCTTTTCCTCCTCTTGTTCGCATTCTATGTCAAGTTCTTGGAAAGCTTGATTAAGCGAAGAGCTTGCGATGGAAGGTTTATAGCCTAGACCGGAGCGGTCACTTGGCTCTCTATATTCTAGTTCAATAATGTGGTGAGGACCTTGTTCATGTCTTCCAAGTCCATATCCTTGCCAACTAACCCTTCAAAAATATCTGATTGGGAAACTTGGGTTCGATAGATAATCAATGTTTTCATTAAACTCTTGTAAAGAGTTGTCATTTTGAGGAGGTGGGTCCGATGAAGAATCCATCCCTCCATATATGAAATTGATTGCATTTGTTTGAGAACCCATTCTATATATATCACCAATAGCTAAAGGTGGGTCATGAGGGCGACCGTAATCTCTGACTAACTCAATAGGTGGTGTAACTGTGACACTTTCAATAATGTACTCACCAATACTTGGATTGGTGAGATGTACTACAACTCTAGATGGTTGTGTGGCTAATGGCTCGGTGGATGAAGAGGGTTCTTGAGCATTAGCTCTTGGCTCTATTGGCGGTGGTGGATTATCTCTAATAGGTGGCCCTATTTGTGAGACTACGGGTTCTAATGACTGTGAAGTAGTGGTTGATGATGTGGGTTGTGCTTTGAATGTGAATGGTGGCTTTGAATCTGGAAGTGTACTAGATGGAGTTGGCAATTGATTAGCAGGATGGGTGGGTGTAATTTGAAAATGAAATGCAGTGTTTGAAGGATGCACTGAGCTAACGCTTTTGGATGCAAAAGTTGGGTCAACTATAGGCAACTCTTCTGGAATGGGTGCTTTTGATGATGTGGTGTTGGATGGAATGGTTCTAATGACTAGTGGTTGGATGGTTAGATGTGTTGATGGAAGCAATGGCTCATATGGATTTGAAATAAAGTTGTAGTATTTGAAAGGTTCAGTGTCAGTTGGTATGCAATGTACCTTGCCTTCATGCACATATTTTAAGCATTGATGCAATGTTGAAGGCACACACTTCATTTCCCTAATCCAAGGGCATCCAAGAAGTATGTTATATTGCATTTCCCCTTCCAAGATGTGAAAGAGAACATGTATTGTTTTCACCCCCACGGTGACGGGGAGAACAACATTCCCTACAGTTGAGCATAAAGCATCATTAAAGGCCCTAAGAGTGAATGTGGATGTTGTGATGTGAGATGATGGGACATTGAGCTTCATCATGGCAGGTGTGGTAATGAGGTTGATTGAAGAACCGGTATCAATAAGCACTCTCTTGAAGGGTTTCCTGTCAATGTGAGCTACTATGTGCAATGGTGGATCGGGTGAATCTACTGATATTTGTTTTTCCTCGAAGTCATAGAATACTATCGAGGGTTCCATGCACTTTTGCACACTACCCACAAAGGAATTGAATGCATTGGGGTCTTCTGATTGTACTTGAATAGACTTTAAAATTTCCATCAATGCTTCCCTGTGAGGTGTTGATTGTTGTATTAGTTCATAAATTGACAATTTTGTTGAAGCCATCTTCAAACTTTGTGTTAACTAGTTGTTCAGTGTAACAATAGGGTGGTTGTGGAAAGGTGGTGGTGGCCCACTCGATCCAAGTTGTATGGGCACATTAGTTGGTGATGTTGTCGGAGCTTGGGTTGTGCGATTAGCTTACCTTTGTCCATGGGTAACTATACTGATAGCCCCTACAAAACCTTGTGGTAGTTGAGACACATAATTAACCTGATTGGGAGGAACTGTAGAAGTTGATGCTCTCATCGGTTGTTGATTTACCTCTCGATGTGGCAAAGGTGTCTGATATATGCCTAGGTTTTGGTTATTTTGGGCTAGTGGGTTGTCAACTTTGATTGTACCCGCTTCCAATAAATCTTGCACAATTCCTTTAAATCCATGACAACCTTCAATATCATGTCCTCTTTGTCTATGATAGATGCAAAAGAGGTGTTCTTTGTAACCTTTTGTCTTTGGTTTGTTAGGATCATCAAGTTTCATTTTCGGCAAATTAAAAAGTTTTGCCGCATACAACTTCTGAAATACTAATGAATATGGCTCTTGTACTGGTGTGTAATTTCTTTTTGGCTTAAAATGATGTTGTTGCCTTTTCGTAGGTTGTGTCTGATTTTGTGCCTGTTGTGGGGGTGGAACCACTTGATAATTTGATTGTTGCGGTTGTTGTTGTTGTTGGGGTTGTTGGATTTGTGTTTGAGCCGGTTGATTTGACTGTGGTTGGCTCAAAACTATCTGATTAACCTGTGCGGTCTTGGACTGACCATGGTTATTCCCATTTTGATTCTTATTGTGCCACTCTTTCTTCTTAGGCTTAATCTCGCCTTCTTGAATTTTGATTTCTTCAATCAGTTTTGCTTGGGCGAGTGCCTCATCGAATGTTCTATACTTGTTGTAGTTGTAGCAATGAAGAGATGGGTCTACCAAAACTCTTCATGAACATTCATATTATCTCTGGCATAGGGAGTGAAAATGGTAACTTGATCATGACTGATCTCCATCTATTGCCAAAGTCATAGACTGATTCATCGTCATATTGTTTTAGATAAATCAAATCGATCAATGTTGTTTGTTTTCTAACATTTAGGGTGAATCTTTCCAGGAACTGGTCCGCTAGTTGTTCAAAGGTAAAAATACTTTGATGTGGCAGGTGGTTGTACCAGTCTTGGGCTTCTCCCCCTAATGTTTGAGGAAATGTATGTAATAGCAATGCATCGTTGCTTTTGATTTTGAAGCATGCATTCACAAATCTTGTTATGTGCTCACGGGGATCCTCTTCCCCTTTAAATTCAAGCTTCGGTATTTGGAAATCCTGTGGATATGGTGGCTCTGGTATCGAAGCATGAATAGGGTGATTGAGTAGTTGCCTTAAAGTTGGCTTTTGGTATTGCAAACCTAGGGTTTGCATGGCAAGACTATCAATCTGACTCTGTAGAAACTGGTATCTAGGATCATCTACAGGACTGACACTCGAATGTACTTGATGCTGCTGGTAATGAGGTGGATTGTATGTAGGTTGGGGGTGATAAGACATGGGTGGCAAAAATATGTTATGGTATGGATGTTGAGGGATGTTATGATATGGATGGGGTGATGGAGGTATGATATTATGTTGACCTACTACATTAGCATATGGGTGTGGTGGTTGATTATGAACCATAGTGGTAGAGGGAGGATGCATTACCCAAGATGGATCTTGGATAAAGGCATTAGGTTGATAAGATGTAGGTGGAAGATTTTGCTCAATCCCTTGCAAATTTTGGTTAGGGTCAGGGTTCATGCTATGGTTAGCATTGTCTAAAATCATTTGTTGCAACTGTAAGAAAGCTTGTTGCATAGCAATTGCACTTGACGTAGGGACTGCTACCTGTGATGTGGTGGACTGAGTTGGTTGTGGAACAACCATGGTAGTGGAGGTAGATGGGGGGTAAGTAGCAAAGGGTATCGCTACTGACTATGGAATGGTATGAGACGTATGTCCTACAAGTGTGGATGGAGGAATGGATGTTGGGGCTTGCAAAATAATAGGAATTGTTTCATACAAGGGATTAGTAGTAATGGTCATTTGTTGTGGTAATGTGGGGGGAATTTGGTTGGATGACAATGGTTGATTGGCCAATGCTACAACAACCAACTCAAAGAGAGGATTGGTGAAAATCTGTTTCGAATGTTGTGGATAGGTGAATATGGATTCTTGTTGTGATGAGGGTATGACACGTGATGGGATGGAGAGTGGTGGTAATGATGGGAAGACCATTCCAGCTGCATTCAAGTACATTCTAACAGTGTCCATATCTATCATGGTGACCTGATTGTCTACCGTTGCATGAGGTTCACTCCTAGGTGTCTCAGGTATGGCTGTGTGAGTAGCTCTATGCATAATATCTATGTCCATGTTGGGGGCATTACTAGAAGGCCCTACATCAAGACTCTAGGACATAGAAAGGGGCATACCTACTTGTCCCACCACCGAAGTGTGAGGGACATTGCCAGACTGGGAGGCCATAGGGGAAGACCACTGACTTCGGTTTGACACTAGTTTCTTAGCTTGATTACGAGTCACTACCATACGCTACTATGTGGTAATATGCGAAGTGAGACTATCTATGCAAGTAAAGTGACAATACAATGCAATACAACACACAAAGCAAATAAACACAAAATTTTTGATGCTAGATTTTCGTATATATATATTTTTTGAAATTTGTTTGAAAAATGAAAAAGACGTGTGCTCAATGTTTTGCCCTAAATGAATCTAGGATTTCACCTGTATACTCATAGCTCGACAACCTGGCTATGAACTCCAGGTCACGTAATCCCACCTATAATATGTGGTAATGAAGTCCACACACGGCCAGGGAGCACAGGTCCTACCAATTCCTCACCCAGTTCACCCGTAGTCTACGATACACCTCTCCGAAGAGAGATGCGTGCTATCACCCACGGGTTATGACGGATCTTGGAATCGGCCTTGGCTAAGAACAGGGTATAATGTTGGTGGTTCGATGATGAAATCCAAACCCGACGATGATGAAATCCAGCCATTTTCCAACGTTTATGTGAGTGTGTGGTGGTTTTGTTTAACTAGGGTGTTATGCAAAATTACTATGCAATTCTGTTTCAATGGCCTAAATGCAGAAAAGTAGAAAATAGAGAATGAAAAATAGTAGATCAGGGGCAAAAATACCAATTTCAGATCTAATTTAATCAGCTTCTATTTAACAGGGCTAACCACGGTTGTGCGGTTAGTTCTGGTAAACCGCGGGTGCACGGTTTGCCAACCGCACGTCTGCATTTGGGATATCCCAACCGTGGATGCACGGGTCCTTTCTATCAACAAAAATAGAATAACCTTATAGACCCGAACCTGAAATAAACACCTGAGCTATTCCTAACCAGGTGAATGCAAGATGATCTATTTTCTACTATGCAAATGCAGAGATTTTTTTTTTTTTATATGAATGCAAAGTTTTTAAGTACTTTCTTCTACCTCTAAGACCTAAGTGCACACAAAGGCATACAAGACTAGGACTCTTAATCTAGTTAAATGCAATCTAAACTGAAACTAAGACAAAAATTAGACAGGAAGCACGAAGTACATACCTGTGTTCCTTCCTGTTGTAAACCGTCGGCCCGCATTTTTGATGCAGCAACCGCGCTTCTGCATTTTCTCAGGCAGAAACCATGTGTCTACGTTTTCTCCTATCAAGAACCTGTGCCTGCATTTTCTTAGACAGAAACCATGATTTCGCGTTTCCATAGTAAATGATACGATCGCAAGATTTTCTGAATGTATCGATTTTGGGTCGAATCTGTGCGCGCTTTGAATTCCCAAAACCTGTAGGTGCAGACAGAGATTAGTAAACAAATTTAGACAGCAAGGCAAAACAAAATAGGACCTTTAGGGGGTCCCACCATGATCGCCATTTTTGTAACCAAAGAACTGAACACAATTTATTTAAATAAAAAAGAGAGAGAGAGAAGTAATTTTGCCAAAATACCCCTTTTTGTATTAATGGTGATACAGTGTGTTACAAAAAGGATTTTTGAATTGCCCCAAGCATGTTGGGAGCAATGTTACAATGCTTCTTCTTGTCTATCTGATATCCAATGCTTTCATGGAGGAGGGGAGATCTTCCAGCTCTTTTGCAGGGTGTGGTGTTCTTCGTTCCTCTATTACAGCTTCAAAGGGGTGAGTGGGCTTTGGTATCCAGCAAGGGACCACTCCAGCTTCAACAGCTTATCCAAGGTACCTGTTACCTACACACATACAAAACCAGTAAAGAGGATTAATAGCACCTGTATAGTAAAGCGGTAAACCCAATGCTACGCATAAACCTATCACTGATATGTATATATATGAAAAGCAGATAACATAAAATGTTTAATAAATACAAGCCTTGCTCAACATTTTCAATTGCTTATCTCTGTCAATAAAAACCTGTTCGGGACTGTAGAACCGCGAAAATGTGGTTGCGGACTGGAAACCATGGACCTACGGTTGTGAAACCATGGATGCGCATTTTCTACTGTAGAACCATGGGTGGGCGATTTCGATTGAGATGATAGGTCACCTCGAGATGCGTGCCAATGGTCATAATCGAGCTCATGCTCTCAGTTTCTCATCGGGTCTGGGTGTATTCCGGTAGCCTGTCGATACGCAAATTCAGCTCCTTTTGTTTGGTGGATTGATGGTGCCTTTATAGGCTTCCTGGGGCTTTGGAGGGGAATGTGAGGTGGCAAGCCTGACTTGCCAAGTGGTAAATCTGGACTGCCAGGTGGAAGGGGCAATTATAGTGAGTCACTCAGTGTGGCTCACTTAACTAGGGTGATGTGGCTCCAAGTGGAGTGGGATGTGGGATGTTGTTTTATGTGAAGGGACAAGGGGACAACAACAAAGGAGTTGTGGCATGGGTGTTGGGAATCTGTCTCATGTGCAAGGACAAAGGGGACAGAAGTGGGTGAGATGTGGCAGGGATGTTGGGTGAGATGTCCAGGACACATGTCCAATGGGTAGACAGGGTATCCTAGGGTGATTTTCCTAATTAAGTAAATTAGGAAAATATAATGATGTGCAAGATTTTATATCCCTAAGTTAGAACTTAGGCATATATCTTTATTATGCAGGATTTGATGGTGAGGTGGTGAATGTGAACTAAAGGGCGCTAGATTTTGGTGTCTACACATTAATCTCACTTATTATAACCTTCCTTTTATGGACCTCTTCAGCCATAACCAAAAAATCACTCTTTAATTAATCCTAATTTTTTCAAAAGAAAATTATAGTAAATCTATTGGGGCTAGGTGCCTTCCTAGGATGAAAAGAGAAAACTACCTTATTTAACTCCTCCATAGAGATCTTCTTCATCAAGCTTTCATGTTGTCCCTATGTGATAAGTGATGGAATATTTTATAAAAGGTTACCTTGAGGCTCCTTATCTTACCTATCATCTGATAAAATATTTTTGAAATAATTAATTGGTTCCTTCTTGATATCTTCTCCTCCTCAATATTTCTTCCATCCAAAGTTATAATTTTTGGTCTAACAAAAAGAAAAATCTATTTTGTTGTATCATGAAAAATTGGTATTCTTATATTCTTTATTTGATCCATCTCTCTAGATTTTTAAAACTAATATGACTCCTTTTTCAATACATTATGATAATTAGAAAGTAATCATTTTTCTTGCTAATAAGTATCCTAGTCCATTCCATTAATTTCTACTATATCTTGTATATATTTTAGCTTGAATTTAATTTTCTCATTTCTTTAAATATGGTACCAAAATATTTTATACACCAAATCTGCATTTAGTCTAGATATTTCATGTTTTAAACAAACTTATAAATATATGATCCTTCTAAATTTTCATGTAATGGCCCATTTTGGTAGGACCTTCCCTTGTCATTTGATTGATGTATTGATAATTAATGCATGATCCTATTTGTTCTATCAAGATGAGTTGATAGTTGTACTTTATGCTTACTAAATTTGGATTATGCTATTTTAGAATATGGTACTATTGATGAATTTTGTGGTTGTAGGACCATGTACTCTCATAGGTGGATTGGTATAAGACAACCACTAGAGTTGAGAGAAATCGAAAATGGGAATTTATGGATGATTTTCAGTTGACATCCCATAGGGGTAAAACAATTAAGTAGGAGCACTTGCATTGTGTGTATGTAGGATTAAATGCATCATTGATCAAGGAGGTTGCTATAAAAAGTAAAAGAGCCCTTACCTCTGTGCTTAGGGGTCCTTCATAGGTGGTTGATAACCTTGAAGTTATCATAATACCTCCTACTTAGGGAATGGTAATGTTTGTACATCTCTACTTATTATTGATTTGCATCTTAATTTAGGTGAGGACAACTTTAAGCAAGAGCCCTTGTGTTGCTTAGGCTCTTAATTTATCTTTAGGATGCATTAATATTTGTGTTTTGAAGTATAAATCTTAATTGGTTGATGAAGTAAGGTATTAATAATAATGTTAGTATTATTAATATTTAAATATATATAGATATATACTAATGTTAATAGATAATATTAACATTAGACAAGAAAAATTAATAATAGTATTAATTAATTTAATACTATGAAGAAGTAAATAAATTATTTAATAATACCTTTGCTAAGGTAATATTAGCAATTTAAATCTTATTAAGGTTTTAAATAGGGGCATATTTAATTAATAATAGTATTAATTAATTTAATACTATGAAGAGTAAATAAATTATTTAATAATACCTTTGCTAAGGTAATATTAGCAATTTAAATATTATTAAGTTAAGGTTTTAAATAGGGATATATTTAACTAATAATAGTATTAATTAATTTAATACTATGGAAGAGTAAATAAATTATCTAAAGTAATATTAGTAATTTAAATATTAATCTTAATAAGCTAAGTTTTAAAAATGGGTATATTTGTCTTAGGGGGACAACGTAATGGTTCGGGCTTTGGCTCTTCTTCGGGAGGTCCAAGGTTCAAACCGTGGCGTGGGCGAGTGTGTGAGGGGTGGGTGTGTGGTGGGTGTATGTTAAATTCCCTATTGATAAGCATAGCTCTTGACTTTACGAGGGGTCATGGTTGGGAGGAGACTTCTCAACCCTGTGCGTTGGTCGTAGGGGTTTATCACACTAACCAAATAAAAAAAAATGGGCATATTCAATTTAATAAATGTTATTTTAAGAATGAGATTCTTATTTCTAAATATGGTTTTAACGAATGAGAATTCAAAAAGCCACCCCGATCTTTAAGCTTTTCCAATCCATTCCTTTGATCTCCTCTTCCTTGGAAACATTATATATATGGTTGGCTACCAAGGTTTGAGGGGAGGAAGGGTTGGAAGGAATTGGTGGAAGGGTTGATTTTTGGTTGAAGACAAGTTCTTACATTGCAACAAACGAATTGATTTTTCAAATTTGATTCAAGTTCCTATATTGTGATAGAGGTATGCTCCATTATTTGTCTTACTTTAAAAAAAAATATTTTATGGTTATGAAGTTATCAAATGTATCTATGTTTTTTAGATTTATTCATGATTTTTGGACTATTAGTGTGCCTTTGGTTAATTAAACTTCATGTGAATATTGAATATATTATGTGTGAATTTCTTTAGTAACTCCATTTCTTGCTATTATTTTGGGCTGGTATAGTTAGAAGACTTAATAAGCTTTTAATAATTTTTTTTTCTTGTTTGTCGGTTGTTAATAACCATAACATATCTATGTTTTGTTTTGTGGCTTGGGTGGTTGTCCGATTGTCCATAAGGAAAAGGATTTATATGATGCTTTTTACATTAAACCTAGAGTGCTAGGTTGACTTTTTTAGCTATGGAATGACCATGCTAAGCATAGAATTGGTAAGTAATTATTCTATGTAAAACCAGTTGATTTTCTAGTGAGTAGACAGGGGGTTTGACTTTAGGTTGCTTCCGTTTGAATGAAGCCTAGTTGTTAATATTTCTTTTCATCAATTACATCAACTATCAAACTTGTACTAGTTTTGTGGTTCTTATCTTGTAAATTTATGAATTCTTGTGTTGTAGTTTGCTTTCACTTGACATTAGCAACAATAGTTTTATTTATATTGATTTAATAAGGTGTTAAATTATTATTCAATATTAGTTAATTAATTGTTTAACTAGGTATTATTTAATTAATAATGTTAAACCTTTTAATTAATATTAGATTTAAGACTATCAAGTGACATTAGCTCAATTGGTTAAATTCCTCAACACTCAAGGAGGAGACCAAGATTTGAATCTTGTCAAGCGATACATGGATAATATCTAAGCTTTCTTATAATACCACTATGTGGTGATGATGTAATACGGGTAGGGCTCATTTCAATCCCATATAACCAATTGAAAAAAAAATAATAAATAAAATAAAATATTGATAAATTAATGTGCATTTATTTTATAATCAATATGTATTTATTGATAAGAATTATGATGCTTTTTTTTTTAATTCAGGTAGTGTGATAAACCCTTATGACTGATGCATAGGGCTGAATAGTCCCCTCCTAGCCATGACCCTTTGTAAGCTCGTAAGGTTGAGAGCTATGCTTATCAATAGGGGATTATAAGAGTAATAAACCCATATTTAAGAATATTGGAAGAATTATTAATAGAGACCATATATTAAAATAACTCTTTGTTTCAAGAAAAAAGGTGATTATTTTATTCTTGAAGGAATGAATATTAAATTTATTCTAGGAGTTAAATGTGGCTTGTGTAGCAAGGAAGTCAAACTTGAGTGAGAAAAGTATGGGCTTTTCTTGTTTATGATTTAAGCATTGAAAGAATGTTGAAAAATTTATCATTGGAACCTTGCATTGTTCTTGCATGTTTTTTTTGAATGATGCATGTTAGGCTTGCATATTCATTTTAAAGTGTTGTCTTGATCTCTATGCTCATGCTTGTAAGCTTGATGAAGGAAAAATATATCAAGTAGAAGATATTAGAAAGAGGATGAAACTTGTGGTTTTGGGAATTGATGTTTGAAATGTAATGTTGTATTTGGAAAAGAGAAATACTTAAGAGATATCATGTGTAGAAGTTATGTTATGATTATTGATGAAGGATGGGATATATTGTAAATATCTTTGATGTATTACCATAAATTTTCATTTAATAGATGAAGATGAATTGATTCTTTCTTTCTATGTTAAGTTCCTTTGGAAAGGATTTGTAGTTAGCAATATGGATAAATTGTGTTTATTGAAGAAGATGATGGAATAGAAATTTTAAAAGAAGCTGGATGTTTTTCGTAGGACTGCCCAAACTATCGAACTTGTTTCGGCCATATTTCACTCATCCGGACTCGGATTGAGCTGAAATTTTGAGGGTAGATGCCTGAAAAACCCTAGAACGTCTCCACCAATTTTTAGATCATTTGGAGCAACACAGATCCTAGCGCATCCCTATGTGTGAACGAGATTTTTGGCAAGCGATTATGCGAGGGTTTCATCTGGGTTGAGTGCAAGCAGCTCCAGAGGTTGGTTTTCAGGGCCTTCGGGCCCTAGAGGCCAATATTTTTGTGGTTTCTACTCAATATTTTAGTAGGATATGTTGCAGGGGATCCAATATGGGTTAGAAATTTATCTTTCAATAGATCATACTATGAACTTGAGTGACAATGACTTCCAATTTGTTGCACAAAATAAAAGTGAAAACCATACCTTTCCACGACGTCTAGGGCAAGGATTAAAGAGATCACGAAACAAGTTTCAAGCAGTTGATCAAAAAATGGCTCAGATCTCAAGTGAATATGGTGCTAAGGTGCACCCACAAAATAAATCTACTATGAAAACCCTTATCAAGGGTAAGAATTTTGAAGACTCAGCCCCAAAAATGAATTTTAGGGATGCCCTCCATGGTGGACAGCCTCAACCCAATGCTAATATTAATCTTAGGGCTTCCCATAAACCTCTAAGAATACCTAAGATTGATCCCAAGAAAATGGAGTCAGGATGTCTTAAAGCAGTTGATGGAACTCCTATTGTTAAGCTTGATATGGGTAACATTTAGACTGGCATTGAAGATCTGGAAAAAAGAGGACTAATTTGTCGGTTCATGGGTTTTCATCCGAGCCTATCTGCTTTCAAAGTCTGGGCTACAAAAATCTGGAAAACTAAAGGTGAGTTACAAATCTCTATTTATCCAAATGGTTATTTTCTTGTTTTATTTTCTAATAATGAAGATAGAGAGAAAACTTTTCAAGGGGGTCCCTGGTTCTTTGGAAGGGCAGGGCTTTTCATGAAGCCCTGGCATACTAAATTTAAATTCGAAGAAGAGATGCCTTCTATAGCTCCCGTGTGGGTTAGACTCTTTGGCCTCCCTATTGAATTTTGGAATCCTACTATTTTTTCTTCAATTGGAAACTCTTTAGGAACTTTTATGATGACTACTGATTGTACTCAAAATTTTGAACATATTATTTATGCTCGAATTTGTGTTTTAATGGATTTTGACAAACCCCTACCTAAAAATATCACATTACAATTTGGGGAAGACACTTGGGAGCAAGTAGTGGACTATGAGAACATTCCTTTTCATTGTAGAATTTGCCATGAATATGGTCATTTGGCTAGTGCTTGCCCAAATAAAATTCTTGATCAAAAGAAAGAAGATATAAACTCAACAGGTTTCCAAATGCCTAAGAAGAAGAACACTAAAAAAAACCAG
Organism: Wollemia nobilis; assembly: GCA_028583015.1. NCBI lineage: Eukaryota > Viridiplantae > Streptophyta > Pinopsida > Araucariales > Araucariaceae > Wollemia > Wollemia nobilis. The sequence continues at coordinate 4,025,175 of JAQPPZ010003147.1, forward strand.
TTATGAAGGATCAATCAAAGTCATCTACTAATATGTTTGAAATCCTTTCCACAAATGATGTCCCAAGTGAGGAAGAGGAAATAATGGAAACATAAATCTTAGAAACACAATTTAAATATGAAGGGAAGAACTCAGAGACAAACCAACAAATCAAAGGTTTTCAACAGAAAAAAAGGAGAAAATTTACACAAGAAAAATAATCTTTTAAATGTCAAAACTTCAAATAATACAAGTCCCAATATAGACTATGTTGAACCCTCTAGTAAAATTTTGGTTGTGTACGAGCATTCTTCAAGGTTAGAAGCCATCTCAGATTCAATTGGAGTAAGTCAAGAAATAGGGAAAAAAAATGAAGATGGATTCTAATCAAAAGGCAGGTCGCAAGACCAATCAATATCATATGGTAAAAGAAGGTGAAAAGCTTGTAGAGGAAGGTAAGATTAATGCCCTTCCCAAATTTTTTAGCCCTGGTATTAATGAAGATCATCACTTGGAATATTAGAGGACTCAAAGGGAGTCTTTCAAAACAAAATGAAATTAGAAGAATGATTCAGATAAATCATCCACATCTTGTTTTCCTTCAAGAAACGAAGATGTCAATAGAGGATATGGACTCAATTGCTAGTAAAATTTGGCCAGCTGGAAAAGTGGTTTCCCTCAGTTCCCAAGGGACTTTTAGTGGCATTGCTTGTCTTTGGGACCCAAAAGAGGTAGTTATTCACCATATGGTTGGTAGTTGGGGTCTTTTGGCTATAGCTATTCAAAGTAGACATTCCAACCAAATTATGCTCTGCATTACTATTTATGCTCTGACTACTTTGGAGGAAAAAAGAAGATAGTGGAAGGATATAACTTATATTATCTCTCATTTTCCTGAAGCTTGGATCTTGATCGGAGGAGATTTCAATACCATCCTCTCTCTAGATGAGAAAATAGGGGGAAATAGAAATTTGGACAGAAGCACTGACCTCATGAGCGAATATATTGCAAACCTCCATCTTGTGGACATCCAACTAGATAATGGCCTTATGACTTGGTCTAACAGAAGGCAAGGCTTAGCTTGTATAATGGAGAGATTGGATAGGTTTTTGCTCTCTAAAAATTTCTTAATCCATGGTCACATTCCTAAAGTGAAGACTCTTAACAATGTTGGTTCGGATCACTGGCCAGTCATGGTGGAAATGTGGAAAACCAATGTGAGTTTCTCTCCTTTTCATTTTCAATTAATGTGGCTCAGAGATAGTTCCTTTAGACCTCGTGTGCAACAATGGTGGAAGGAAGGTAAGCCTAGGTATGGGACTAAGATGTTCTATTTTGCCAAAATACTGCAATACATTAAATCCAAAATCAAGACTTGGAACTGGAAGGAGTTTGGGGATGTTCATAAAAAAACATGAAGTTATTGCTCAACTTGAAAATTTGAATAAGAAAATCCATTTAGATGGCCTCACAGAGAGTAGAAGTGCAGATGAAATTAAACTCACAACTCAAGTTAGAGGAATGGGAAAAAGAGAAGAACTCTTATGGAAGCAAAAATCTAGAATTCAATGGCTCAAAGAAGGAGATCGAAACACAAATTTCTTCCACAAATCTCTTCTAGCTCGAAGATCTCACAACTTTATTTCTTCCTTGAAATCAGATTCTGGAGATGTTGTCTACACTTGGGATGGCATGAACTCTATTGTTGTCGATTACTTTTCCAATATTTTTGTTGCTACTCCTCTTGACTCAGCTTCTCAACAAAATGTTCTTCAAGCAATCCCTTCTCTTATCACTTCTGAGGAGAACTCTATTTTGACTGCTCCTGTTACTATCAATGAGCTTCAACAGGTAGTTTTTAAAATGCAAAAAGGGAAAACCCTAGGTCCTGATGGTTTTCCCATTGAGTTCTACCAAGAGTTCTAGGATATCCTTCATGCTGATTTATTAGAGGTGGTGGAAGAAGCCAGGAAAGCCAAAGAAATTTTGAAGGTTATCAATAAAACTTATATTACTCTTGTTCCAAAATCTCAAGAGGTTGATCATATCTCAACTTTTAGACCTATTGCTTTATGTAATGTTCTTCTCAAAATCATTACTAAGATCATGGCAGAAAGGTTGAAGCCTCTTTTGCATAAGATTATTTCCCCTGAACAAGGGGGTTATGTGGAAGGGCATCAAATAGTAGATGAGATAGTTCTTGCTCAGGAAGCCATCCATTCCATGGATATGCAAAAATCTCCTTCCATGTTCATTCGGTTAGACTTATCCAAAGCTTATGACAGAGTGGATTGGCACTTCCTTATCAAAGTTTTGAGGCAATTTGGTTTCTCTAAGGATTGGATGGATTGGATTATGGGATGTATCTCTTCAGTTTCCTACTTAGTTCTTATCAATGGTAGGCCTTCTCAGTTGTTCCCAGCTTCCAGAGGTATTAGGCAAGGTGACCCGCTATCCCCTTATTTATTCATCATTCTTGTTGAATGCTTGGGTAGGACTATAACCAAAAAGAGAGAAAACAAAACCCTTGAGGGAGTTACCATTGCTCATGGAGCTAGACCTATCTCTCATATTCAATTTGTTGATGACTCTACTCTTTTAGGTAAAGCTACAGTTAAGGAAGCTTCTAATATTAAGCAAATCATTAGCTTATTTTTCTAAGGCTACTTGGGCAATTGATCAATGAAGACAAATCTAAAGTCATTTTCTTTCACTACTCTTACTAGACAGGAATCCATGGTCTTGGATAAATTAAGATATAAGAAGACCTCCCTTTCGATCACTTATTTAGGTATTCCCATCAATATTCAAAGGCAAAAAAAAATATTGGAATTGGTTGTTGGACAAAGTCAAGAAGAAAATTGGAAAGTGGACCAACAGGTGGCTTTCTTCTAGGGGTAGAATCACCTTGGTAAAATCAGTCCTTCAAGCTATTCCTATTTATGTTTCTTCCATGTTGAATATCCCAAAGGTTGTTCTTCGAGAACTAGATCAAATCAGTCATCGATTCCTCTGGAGTGGTACTAAGGAGAAAAGAAAATGGGCCTTGGTGAAATGGGACACTTTATGTCTTCCTAAGAATGAAGGGGGTTAGGATTCTGGTCTTCTATTAATAACAACAAAGCTTTAGCTGCTAAATTATATTGGAGGATGTTGCATAACCCCAATGCTCTTTGGGCCAATAATCTCCGTGCTAAATATGTTGAGAACAAAAGTCCTGAAGACCTTGTTCGCTATCAATTGCCTACCAAAGGTTCTCCCATTTTAGCAGTTCTTAAGACTGGTGAGGATTTGATAAAGAAAAATTTATTTTGGATCATTCATAATGGTCAACAAGTAAATTTTTGGATAGATTCTTGGGATGGTCACAAGCCTTTGATAACTCAGTTTCTCGATTGGAGGCCTTGGATGGAGGAGCTTCACCGAGCTAACTGGATAAAGGTGGCTAATTATTGTTGGTACCATACTGGTAATTCAAAGGTTGGTAGATATTGGATCCCTATTGAGGACTGGCCTATTCAAATCCTAGAAAGGCAAAGACAAGATATCCAAGGCATCCTTCATATGAGATCTCTCTCTTGGTCCCATGAAAAATATTGTTTTGGATGGAACAACACTACTAAGGGTGAGTATTCAGTTGCTCAAGGTTATTTGACCTTATGCCATAATAATCCCAACCAATCATCTGACATATTTTCTCAGTTGTGGGCTCAAAATCTCTGGCCTAAGGTGAGGTTCTTTACTTGGCTTTTATTGCATCGTAGGGTGCTTACTGGTGAGCAACTTATGAAGCATGGTTTTCATGGCCCTTTTAGATGTGAAATGTGTGGAGAGAATGTAGAAACTCTCAGCCATATTTTTATTGAGTGTACTTTAGCCTCTGAGCTATGGAGGAGAATGGCCACTTTACTTGGCTTACAGTGGTCCAATTTTTTTACTTTTGAACAACTTTGGAGGGATTGGCCTAAACAAGAGGGTGTTGATCATTTTATTAGGTAGTTAGTTTGGATGGGTTCTACCATTCTTCTTTGGAATATCTGGAATGAAAGGAACAATCAAATTTTTAATCAAGATAGGAAGGATATTCACTATATTTGGCAAAATACCATTGCCAACTTAGTTGAATCAGTCCAACAACTCCTTAATCACCCCCAAAACTCCCACCAAATATGGGATCAAGTGATGCAAATATTGAAGATTAAATCTTCTAAGGGCAACCAACTTAAAGGGAATGTGAGTAATTGTAAGATGGATAGGACAAGAAATTGGCAACCTCCTCCTAAGGATTTTGGAAAAGTCAATACTGATGGAGCCTCTAGAGGGAACCCTAGAAAAGCTAGTGCGGGAGGAATTGGTAGACTTTCAGATGGCTCCCTGGTTTTTACTTTTGTTGAGAATTTGGGTATTCTTTCCAATAACCTTGTTGAGGGGTATGGTATCCTCAGAGGCCTTCAAGAGGCTACTAAGGTTGGATGGGAAAAGGTGCTAGTTGAGTCTGACTCTCAACTCATGATTAATATTTTGAAGACTCCTTCTAAGAATCATAAGGTTGATTGGAGAATAAAAAGAATTATTGAGAAGATTCAATTAATCCAGATGGGATTTTTGAAAGTTGATTACAATCATGTGGTCAGAGATCAAAACAAGAGTGTTGATGCTTTAGCTAATTGGGCTTTGGACAAAGGTGATCTTACTTGCTATGGCCACCCTCCTAGATGGTGGGCTTCACAAATAAGGGAAGCTCTTCTTTCTATCATTTCTTTGGATGGCTCGAGTTCGGAGGTACCTAGTTTCTTCTTGCTTTATTTTTGCTTCTCTTTGGTTCGATCAAGGTATTTTAGTTCCCTAGCTCAAACTATTCTTTCTTTTGTTTCCTCTATTGATTCTTGCCTTAAAAGTCTTTTGGTCTAGAAAGGTCATTGTTATGTTCAATTTTTTTCTTTTTTTTTTTAGTTTTTTGAGGTGTGTGTGTTTTTGTTTGTTTTGTTTTTTTTTTTGTTTTTTGTTTTTTTGTGTTTTTGTTGTTTTTTTTTTTTTTGTTATTGTTCTTGTGTTTTTGTTGTTCTTGTTCTTGTGTTTATGTATGTTTGTGTTAATTCATATTTTTGTGTGTGAGTGTTTTCTATGTTTTTTATTTTTGTTTATTATTTATTGTTGGTTTTTTTTTAATTTTTTTAATTTTTTAGGTTTTGGTTGTTTTTTTTGGTTATGTCTTTGTAGCGTTTTGTTGTTTTTGTCATGTTTGTGTTTTGTTATGTTGTTCTTGTGTTTTTTCTATGTGGTTCGTGTTGTGTTTTTTTATCTTATTGTGTGTGTGTTTGGTTGTGCTTTATCTTTTTGACACACTCAAGGAGCATGTTTTTTATTTTATTTTATTATTTTTATTTATTTATTTATTTTAATCTTATTGTGTGTTTGTTTGCTCCTTGAGTATGTCAAAGGTGGTAGGCCAGGTGCGAGCCCTGGGTGATTTTGGTGGAATAGATACCCCTGCCTCCTTGGGTCTTACCCGAAAGTGGCATCCCTTCTGGGATGTTTTCCACAAAAAAAAGAAGATGTTGGAATAATTAACAAAGTAATTAATGAAATTTGGTTATGAATTCTAGATGTTGCTTTACTTCCTTTCATGAAAATAAAGAAAATACATAAATTGCTAAATTCCCTAGTCTTTGTCAATATGATATGTTGATGCTAGTATGGAGTTTTGGTATTATAGCATTTTATATTTTTGTAAGATAGGCAAATTGATGATTGAATAGGACCCTTGGGATTAAGAGGGGGTTAATATGGGTTGGATTGTTAAACACCTTATTAGTAATCCCTAGAGTTGAGTTGTACCCAATCCTAGTTGAGTTGTGGGTAGACAATTCAACTAGATAATTATGAATGATAAACCCTAGAGGTGAGGCTTGGGTGGTCCTAGCGATGAGTCTTGGGTAATCTTAATGGTGAATTGGTATAGGATAATCCACAAAATCATTCACTATGTAGTATAGTGGTGGTACCTTGAAGATAGGCAAGTGTGACCATGATCATTATTAGGTGAGTGGTAATGGTCTTAGATTGTTTCATGGGTAGATAGAACTAACTAATCACTAAGGCATTATACCATAGTAATCCTACATAGGTGATAGTATGTAGGGCTAGGTATTAGGCATCACCTTTAAATTTTATGGGTCTTAAAGGGTAATCCCTACGTCGTGGTCAAGTTGTCCCATACAAGGCAGTGTAGGGAAATGGGAGGGCCACTTATGACCTCTTTTATAATGGTGAGGTTAGAAGTGAACCCCAAGAATTACGAGAAGTTGGCCACTCTTGTCCACTTGAGTGTGGATTGCAATGACGATGAAATCAAGATAGTTATGCCTTAATATTAAAGAAAGTTTTGGATCTTCTTAGTGAGCTAATTAATTCTTGTAAAAAAAAATAGCTCTCTCCCTTGGATTGAGAAAGTGGGTTGTTACATTTCATCATCTCATCATAACATAACCATTTGGAAGAAATCAAGGTATTGGATCCACTTTGATTGAAAGTAAATGACTTTGGATAACCTTTATTGAGTAAATTATATCTCAAAAGAATGGGTTTGTGATCTGATCTTGCTCTAAATAAAATACCCAAAGAGATTGTATACTCTATTTGCAACCATCTATTGGATAGTAAATTATATCCAATATTTCTTTAATGAGTTTTTCTGATGGAGCTATTATCTCATGTATATTAAAAACATGAAGGAATAGCAATTAGAGGCCATTTGAATTGATAAATGAAGCAAAAACTTGCACTAATTTAGGCCATCCAAGAGTACCACCCATATTTTCCAAAGGAGAGAACTAAATTGAAGTCCCCTTAAGAATCCACATATTACAATTACAAATCACTGTATTTGAAAAATATATCCTAAGGCCCTTCCAAGATCTTTTACAAGGAGTAATTATAGTTGAAACACATACATTTATAACTCAAACTTTGATTTTTTTCTCTTTCCTAAAAAATAAACCAACAATCCAATTACCTTTTTCTTCTAGCAATTGTCCATCTTGTTTGCATTTATCCCATATTGTCTCAATATATATGGAATCTCCTATTGAACAAACTTCCAAACAATCCCCCATCTTCCAAATATTTTTGAACGTATCCTTACATTCCTTACTACTTAATTTTTCTTCTTTTATTAAAAAAAAATCATGAATATGCCAACCTATTAATTCTTTAACAATTTTTTTAAGGGGTGGGAAAAAACATTTTATTGGCATAGGTGAAGGATGTGATGGAGGATTAAACATACACGAAAATAGGAAGGATGAACAATGCACAGAGGGAAAGAAACTACGATGGATGAAAATCGAGACCTCAACAAAGGGAAATCTGGCAAAGAGATCAAAGCTTCCCTCGAACATACCAGCAAGGAATGCAACATCTAAGGCTAGATCAGGGGATTAGTAATCAACGGGAACAAAGAAAGATCATCCTACAATGCAGAGACAAGACCTCTTCCCGCTCAGGCTTCCTAAGTCAGCTGGAACAACATCTACATAGAGCAACCGAAAGACCTAGGTCCACCAATCGGGTCAGCTACAATATCCCAACACTAGGAGACAAAATCGAGTCCTGAACCTCAAGTCAATCCTCTTGGTCGTGAAGAGAAAGTCTCGAGAGTGATGGAAAACTTGTCTAAATCCTCCTAAAATTATGTAGAGATAGTAAACCCTAACCCTAGTCCAACAACTAGGCCCAAAGTTGAGCTGCTCTCTTCCAATGGCAACCTTGATATCCCCTATGAAATTATGTCTAGCATGCTCAACCAAAACTCAAATTTATTGAGCAATAAATTCCTTGATTAATGCCCTAACATGGAATCCATCTGCAAGTGGGCCAATACTTCTTAGCACCCGACGAGATCCTTGGAGTTGATTGCCCTTACTAGGGGGTTTTTTAATACGATTAAGCTATCCTACAGAATCTCAATGCATTCTCAATAGAGGGCCTTGGTTCTTCAGTCAGAGGGGCCTTTTCCTCCACAAATGAGGAGTTGACTTCAACCCAGCAACCTAGAGCATTAACTTTTCTCCAATCTGGGTCCGCCTCCCTGGCATCCCCATTCAATTATGGAATGAGGAAATCCTCTATGACATAGCGAGAAGCATTGGAGAACTAATATCCTTTGAACCCCCAATGCACACTGACACTCGAATGACTCAGGATCGAATGTGCATTAATGCCAACCTAGATGTTGATCTACCATCATCAATAAATCTCATCTCTAGGGTCTATACCTTTATCCAAACTATTGAATATGAAAATAAACCTACATTTTGCAGTTGTCATTTCAGTTAGGGTCATCTTCCCTCCCAATACCCATCCCAACCCCTCACTACCTCCTCTTGAAGGAATCATTGACCTTCTAAAACTTTTCATCCCCAAGACCCTGACCTTGTTCGAAACCCTCTTAGCCCCTCGTTGAAGGTTCCTAGTTATGAGAAGGACCCTATGGATCCCCCCAATTGGACCCCTCCCCCTGCAACCTGACTATCCATGTTTCGAACCACTTCTCCCCCTATCCTTTGATGACCCTCCTGCTGACCCCTCAGAATCAACCTTCAACTATCCGATGTGCCTATCACCCTCTCCCCCTCCCCCACTCAAGCCTTGACATCCCCGTCTACCCCCCATACCCGAGCACCTATCCCCCTAATCCTCTCCCTTCTTGCTCCCTTAAGAAACCTATGGTGGATGTGGGATCAGTTAAGAAGATGGGTCACCCCTTGACTCAAGACATCAAAAATAGGGAAGCTTTAGATGATGTCGCTAATGGCACCCAACTCACTCTTAGGGAGTCCTCTCGACTTTTGGAGAATCAGGAAAAACATAAAACCAATCTTCCCCCCCGTTAGGGAGAGAGAATCGTACATCAATCATAATCACCAAATGAAGATCCTCTCATGGAACGTGAGAGGCCTCAATGGGTGAAACAAGCAATGCTTGGTCAAGTCCATGAGGAAGGAACACAAACCCACAATTCTTCTTCTTCAAGAAACTAAACTAGATTCTCAAAATATTTCTTCCATATCAAACTACATCTAGAGGGACTCTGCCTCCTACTTTAGTTCAGCCAATAGAGCCTCATGAGGCCTTTTGTGCTTATGGGACCCAGCCAAGATCGAGGGGACAATATTGTCAATGGCCGAAAGCTACATCAACATTTTTTTCTTTAATGAGGATGGATTTCATTGGGTTCTGTAAAATGTGTATGCCCCAAAATCTCCCTCTTGGAGACTCTCTCTATGGAATTACTTCAGCCAGTTGAGAGATGTTTTTTCTGCAAAGTCCTGGATGCTGGATGGGGACTTCAAATCCCCTCTCTTTTCGTTCGATAAGAAGGGAGGGACTCCAATTACTGAGAGATTCTATGAGCAATTTGTGAGCTTTGTAGACAAGAAAGAATTGATGGATGTTAATATTAGAGGGCCAAGATTCACCTAGACTAACCGCAAGAAGGGTGACCAACTGATCCATATGCGATTGGACCGCATCCTCATTTCTATCAATGCCATACCACATTTTGGTTATGCAATCATGCGCTATCTCCTGAGGATTAGATCCAACCTCAATCCACTCCTCCTAGAGAGTCATCCACATGCCTCATCCTTCAAACCCCCCTTCAGATTCAAAGTAATGTTTCTCCATGACACAAACATTAGGTCTCTGGTTGCCCAATGGTGGGCCAATCCTTTCCACGGGTCCAAAATATTCTAGATAAGTAGAAAACTCCGACATGTTAAATACAACCTCAAAAGGTAGAATAAATATGTGTTCAAGAACATCTTTTAGAGGAAGCAACAAATCCATTCATAGCTCCAGGACGTTGAGATCACTTTTCAGAATAGTGACCCTGAACCCACCCTCTAAGACACTAAAAGAGTCATTTTTTACTATCACAACATTTTGAAAAGTGAGGATGTTTTTTGGAAGAAAAAATCCAGGGTAACTTGGCTTAAAGAAGGCAATCTGAATAGCAATTTCTTTCATGCCACAACAGTGAGACACAAATGCAACAATAGGATCAGGAAGCTAGTGTAGTAGGATGATCAGGTGGTTTCTAATATCCAGGGAATCAGAGCACTGGTTGTTCACTTCTTCGAGGAGCTCCTTGGGCCCTCTCCTAGGTGTGACTACCATACCTTTGAGGGCCTCCTACAACACATCCCAAGGTTAGTCTCTATAGAATAGAATCATTTGCTTCTTGCAACCATCTCTACTGAGGAAATTAAGTCTATTGTATTTTCCATGCAAGGGGGAAAATCTCTAGGATCAGATGGGTTCCTCCCCATATTTTTTTAGCACTTTTGGGATACCTTAGACCCGGATGTGGTCTCGACCATCTAGTAGATGTAGGCATACAAGGTTATCCCAAGGGACATCAACTCCACCTTCCTAGCCCTCATCCCCAAAGTCAACCAAGCTTGCACCCTCACCGACTTTTGCCCCATCAACCTATGCAATGTCCTGTACAAAATCCTCACCAAAGCCCTAACCACCAGACTCAAGATCATCCTTCCCTCCATCATTATTCTCAATCAATGTAGCTCTGTCCATGAGAGACAAATCACCAACATTATCATCATCCATGAGCTCATTCATTCTATCTCCGCAAGCAGCCAAGTAGGCCTCTTGTTAAAGCTAGAAATGAATAAAGCCTTTGACAGAATCTCTTGGGACTTCTTATTGGTTTTACTCCTTATATTTGGCTTCCACCCAAACTAGGTCAAACTGATCAAAGGGTTTATCACCTTAGTGAACTTTTTCATCTTGGTCAATAGTTCCCCGAAGAGCTACTTCAAAAACTACAAAGGCCTCAGGCAAGGAGACCCCATATCCCCCTTCCTTTTCATCATTGTCACAGAGGCTCTTGTTAGGGCCCTCACCCATGTGTGCCTCAAAGGATCCATCTCTGGCATCAAACCTTCTTTCTCTTTCTAGGTTGTGTCCCACCAACAGTTCATCGATGACACTATCCTGGCTACTCGAGCCTCGGTTCCCCAAGCCTAGCACAACAAGTCCATCATCCTCTCCTTTGAGGCTATGATAGTATAAAAGGTGAAATTTGACAAAAGAAAGCTCTACTTTTTAACACTTAGATGAGGTGCCAAGACCACTTTTATGCCACCCTTGGATGCTCCATTGGTGTCCTCCTAGCCACTTATCTCAGATTACCTCTCTTCAAAGGTTAGTCTAGAAAATCCCTTTGGAATCCCATCATAGAGTGCATCTAGAAAAAGTTGGCTAGCTGGAAAGGTAGCCTCCTCAGCCAAGTTGGCAAAGTCACCCTCATCAAAGCTACCTTGTAGGGCATTCCTGTCTTCTTCATGTTCATATTATAGATCCCAGCCGAGGTCTGCAATCGCATTGAGAAACTCCAAATGAATTTCCTTTGGTCAGGATCATAAGACAAGCAGAGGATTGATCTGGTGGCTTGGAACCAGGTATGCACTAGGAAGGAGTATGGTGGCATTGGGATCTGTAGGGTTTGAAACATGAACCTGACACTCATCGCCAAGCAAGGATGGTGAGTCCTCACCAACGAAGACTCTCTATGGGTGTCCATCATCAAGGCTAAGTACTTGTGGCACAAATCAAACTTTCTATATGATCCTCATCTACTAAAGAGATCTGTGATGTGGAACTCCATAATCAAGTCTAAGTAGATTATTCGAAAGGGTATCAGGTGGAAGCTCGACAATGGAGCTAGAATCAGTTTTTAGAGCGACCTATGGCTGGGTAGATGTCCGCTCTAGGAAAGATAAGACCTGGTGTGTCTTCGACCAATGATAGATACCCTCATCGAGCAAAAGGTAAGTGATTTCCTCCTCCTTGAGGGCTCTTCCTAGAATCCCCTCCTAGATGTTGATCTCTTAGCTGATCAAAAATTGGCCTATTCTATCCTTTCTGATCTCCTCCACCTCTACGTCATCCCCTCTTCCCTGATAGAGAATTCCATCCTTTGGGCTACTTCCCCTTCTAGCCTCTTCTCTACCAAGTTAGTCTATGCCCTGTCTGATAACCCCATCCCCCTTGGTTCCCATCCAAGCTCATATGGAAGCCTCACCTGACTCCCAAGGTCATCTTCTTCCTATGGCTATCCATCCAGGATAAGATCCTCACCATCCCCAACCTTCATTGTCAAGGCCTATCCCTCCCCAATCGTTGTTACTTATGCCTTTCAAAATGTGAGTCCACCCAACACATCTTCTCCTCCTATCATTTCTCTCATTCCATCCTCTCCTCCCTGTTCTCCTCAGTTGGCATCTCCTGGGCCCAGTCCCTATGGCTTGATGATCTATGTGTCTAGTGGTGAAACCCATTCAAAGGACACCACTTGAAGACCTTCTAGTCCTTCTACCTCTCGTACTTCCTATGGGATATTTGGAGGGAGTACAATGCTCGTGCCTTCAATGATTCATCTCACAAGGTGAGCCATGTCCTTGCCAAGATCATTGCTGTTGTAGTTGATAATGTATTGAACACTCAATATGAAGATGACCTAGAGCCTCATCCTAAAGGAGTCATAGCTTCCTCCCTCGGTATCCCAGAAGGCATCTGTAAGTTGACCTTCCCCAAGGCTGATCATTCCCTTGTTAGATGGACTCCTCTGCCTCTAGGCTTCCTCAAGCTCAATTTTGATGGTGTAGCGAAGGGAAATCCAAGAGCTACAGGTGCAGGGGGTATCATCCAAGACCACAAGGGCAACATTATCCTAGCCTACGCAAAGAACTTGAAGATCAACTCCAACCACTTTGCCGAGGCTTTGGATCTCTACCAAGACATCATCCTGATCCATAATATTCAAGTTCCCAACATGGTCATGGAAGGTGATTCCAAAAACATTATCACCAGCCTATCCCCTGGGTCCTCCATCCCTTCATAGAAAATTTCCAATATGATCATTGAAGTCAAGCAGTTGTTACAATCTTTCTTAGACTCAAAGGTCACCCACACCTACAAGGACGGTAACCGAGTGGCTGACCAGCTAGCAAACATCATCATATATGAGTTTGGCCTTAGGGTATGGAAATAATACTTCCCCCAAGTGATCATCGATGGTAATGCCAACAAACATCACCAATTAGTGAGTCGATGGGGTCCAGTGTGGGAAATCTACACCATATGTTTCATGCCCACACCCACCTAAGCAGATTATGTTGTCAAACTAGCACCAACATGGCATATCTCCTTAATGGCACCACAAGGTTAGCCTTGGATTATATCTCACATGCATATTTATTCTGGTTGAAGCTTCCCCATGTGATTCTTTCCAAAATTTGCATGAGCAGGTGTTTATGCAACCACAACTAGTTGTCATCCCATAATTTGGGGTTCATTCATGAGAGAGGTTGCACTTGGAATCAAGAGAGTTATAACAGTAAAGGGAGTTGCCTTGGGAACAAATTCAATCCCATTTATGGTGGCAACAAGTTTACCTGGCCATTGGGAATGATGGCCCCCGATGCCCATGTTCTTGATCGAGTTACCGTAGTGGTCCCCATGTACCCTAGCTGCTCAATTTGTTCCCTCAATTTTAGCTAACCTCTACTAACTCTTCATGATCTATCCAATGATATTTCAATAAGGTGCACTATCATCACCAGTGTGGGCTTGGACCTTTAGCCTGTCTTCCTCGAGGTAGGGACCCACATCACCTCCATTGCTCTTATTCACCATGTTCACTAGTCCACCATGGATGTTTGCCCCCCTCATCATGATCCATACTCATACACCCCTATATTCAGTTGTGGTGTCCTTTCCAAGTGCCTCCACTTAGCCCTCCCCATTGGTTGGTGCACCTTTCCACCCGTGCCTCCATATTTTCACCCCATTCGAATGATTTCGAGCACAATTTACCTTTGGTGGGGAACTATGCTAGTGATATGCTATTTATTTATTTTTGCCACCTTTCCTACTCAATGTGTTTGCCACCCTATTGACTTTTGCCTATGTTTTTATTCTCTGCTTCGTTCTTGTGTCTGTGCCATGGCCAAAATAGAATCTGCATCCCTTCAATTAACCCCCTTGGTCGAGGATATCTTCAGGGACCACGACATTTTAAATTTTCTACTATAGTTCCAGGGGGCTGAGCCATACTTGTCCATGGATTTTTTTTGGTTCATGGAATAGGGAGCATGTGGTTGTTCAAGGTATGGGTTTCATAGTTACAAAAAATTTCTTGGTAGAGGTAATTGGCCTCCTCAACAATGACAAGATTATCAATCAAGAGAAACACTCCCTCTAAGGGGAATTGAATTTATTTAGAGATAAAGGTAAATCCCTAGGCAAAGAGAAAGGTGGAATATTTAGAGAGACACTCCTGAAGCCTTGGGACACAACGGTGATAATAGTACTTCAGTACTTCACTCTCAATAATCCATTTGTTGTTCTATAGAGCTTCCACCTTGCTTTTCTAAATCACCTAAGAGGGAAGAAAATAATTAATATCCCTGAGTACATGTTCTGGTTGGTAGAGAGGTTGGTGTTGAGTTTAAAAAGGGGGGTATCCTCCTTCCCTCTCCACTAGGGCCTTCATTGTGTGTTGTTCAGGTTTGTGGTGGTAGATTAGAACCACAAAGCGGTGGTGCTAGCCGGGCCTCCCCTCCTCGTCGAAGAACCAATAAACACTAGAGAAGCTACTAGGGGAGATGCCTTAGCCCCCCTGTCCAATGGCATCCTGATCCCAGTGGTCAGGATGGAAGATACCCCATCCCGTTGATAGCCCATCTGTGTGCCAAGGTAGGAAGCAGTAAGAGGAAGGCTTCACTCATTATTGATGATGCCTCAAATGATTCCCTCTCCTTCCAAACTAAAAAAGAGAAGTTGGTTAGGTTTTTGACTTAGAATGAGGGGACCTCTATGTAGGCTCCTCTCTTGGCTTCCCGTGTGATGCACTTCTTGAGCCTCACTAACCACGGGTACATCCAGGAGATTCAAGACCTGCTCAAGGCACTTGGTCGGGAGGCCAAAACCATATCCTCCCTCTTGACGTAGGTGAATTCCATCCTTGAGGAGTATAAGTATCAGTTTGAAATCATCGAGGAATTGAAGAGTTTGATGGGGGAGAACCCTATTGGCAATGTCTCTGGGCCTAGTGCTTGATCTGGGTTGCAGGTGGATTCCTGGTGGTGGGGGCTTCCCCCTCATGATCTTGTTCTAGTTTTTTGCTAGTTGTGGTTTGGTCTGTGGTTTGCCCCTGCATAGGCTTCTGTAGTTAGGTTGTTGCCCCTATGTGGGCTTTGTTTTGTAGTTAGTTGTTGTTACCCCTACGAGGGCCTCCGTTTTTTCTATTTTTGTGAATGTTGTTTCTCAAGATGTATGGTAGGATGGCCTTCCTAATGGCTGAATGTCTCTTCAGAGCTTTCGAATTTTGTCTAGTATTATAAAAAGTTATGGGACCATTTCAAAACCCTTTTTCACCAATCAATTTTTTATTTAAGGGGTCTTATTTATATCCGTAATATTCCATGATACAATTTTCATCATCACTATTAATTTTTATTAACGGGCTTAGACGTATAACTTGTTAACAACTATGATATTTTTTTTTGGTTCTCCAAATTGATATCCCTTTGAGTTTCATTTTCTTTTTTAACTTGCTTTGAGGGCCTTCCTATCTTTTTTCCATTCCCCATAAAAACTTTCGTCTTCATCAATCTCTTCTATTTTTTCATACTATTTATAATGAGACTTATCTTCTTAAGATTCATGTTGCCTTGGAGAATATGAAATGCAAAGAATAGTCTCACAAACACTTTCTTCTTCATGTTATCTTGAAAACCTAAAATATAAGTATGATCCTCCATGGTATTTACTTTCTTTTTCTACCCTAGAAACTGTAATTTCCATGGATATCCTCCATATGCATTTCTTTAATATGCTGCTCTTGAAACTTTAAAGTGTTCCATTGTTTCATTTTAGTTCGTATATAAATTTATTTTAACATATTTTTAAAAATAATAATAAATAATTTAATTCTTTAACATTATTGATAATTAATTTTAATATATTCTAACAAAAGTAAGCGACTTTATGTTTAATTTTCTATATTATTACGAATACTTATTATTTATTGATATTAGTAAAATAATGTTTTTGAAAGGGCCTGAACTCTTTTAAAAACCTAGACTAGTCTATCTAGTCTTACATTCTATTCTTCCTCTTACAAAAACTTCAATACATACCTAAATCTTCATATATATTCTTACAACAACAGACCACAACTAATATTATTTTTATTTCAACTACATTAAAACTATTAAAATTTTAATGCATTTTAGTGCATCATATCTTTAGTTTATTTTGGTGTATAAACACGACAACGTACTCTAATATGTTAGATATTTAGTTTATTTTGGTGCATAAACACTACAACATACTCCAATGCATATCTATTGTGCATATTCGGGTGCAAACTGCTATATGAATTCTATTGCACTCTTGATATAGATAATTTGACATACACCTACTATAAACATTCCAACCAACTCTTTAGCAACAATCCTAGAAGACAGTCATAGCAACAATCCTAGAATACAACTATAGTAATAGTCCCCCAAAACAACCTTGGCAATAGTCTTGAAAATAACGTTAGTAGCAGTCCCATAAAAATTATGAACACTTATTATGTAATTAGACAATCATTGTAATAAGGATTGTTGTAATATGATTATGTTCTTATTCATTGAATTTTATGTGATTGTATGTTAGAGTGCTTAAGTTTTTTTTCAATTAGTTATATGAAATTGAAACAAGCCCCACTCGTATTACATCATCATCACATAGAGGTATTACAATGACTTGGTTATTATCCATGTATTGCTTGCCAAGATTCAAACTTGGGTCTCCTCCTTGAAAGTTGAGGAATTTAACTAGCTGAGTTAATATTATTTGATTCGTGCTTAAGCTTTGCAACCCATTATTTGTCAAAGTTTTTAATGATAATTGAGAATTTTATTTTCATTAGCATATCTCACCATGATGAACATTGGAGATTTCAACTCAAATCATTTAATTCTTATGTGTACATGATTATTTAGTCACATCCACTTGGTATCATTTTAATTAGAGTATAAATGTAAATTGTTATGAAGATTAAAATACATATGAGGGTTTCCTTGGCTTTAAGTCTTCAATATTAATAAACTGTAATACTTGATCTTTAACCTGAAAGATATGGTACAATATTTTTATATATATACATCTATATGTGTATGAGAAAAATAAAATTTTTATTACAAGTCCACTAGCATTAAAGTTTATATACATTCATGTGAATCCTTATATTAAAATAAAGTTTTATTTATTTATATTTCATTCCTTATGTGTAATATTAATTCATAATCCTTTATATATAATGGACTTTATAAACACAAGCACATTTACTATTTAGTAATCATATTCCAACAATATAATCAATTGTATTTTGAAAATTTAAACTCCAATACATCATTGCAATAATGCTTGACCACATATCAACTAAATGAAACTATAAGAGACCAATTGATTGTTGGGATTAGGTGTCATACACCTTGCAAATACTAACTATCTCATGTATTATGTATTAAGAGCATGCATAGAGGAAGAAAACTAATGAACTAGAAAAGTGGTTTTAGACCATGGTTTTGGCACATGGTTTTAGACCATGGTTTTAGAACATGGTTTTTGTCCATGGTTTTGGCACATGGTTTTTGACAATGGTTTTGGTCCATGGTTTTGGCACATAGTTTTAGACCATAGTTTTGGCACATGGTTGTGGACCATGGTTTTGGTACATGGTTTTAGACCATGGTTTTGTACCTTTTATGTTTATAAATATATGCCAAAGCTACACAATAGGAATGAAGGAGAATGAAGAAACAAGTGAAAAGGTATTAATAGTTTGTGCAAGCTAGTTGTGTTACTATTAGTCAGTTGTGTTATTACAGGTCAACTATGTTACTACCTATATATATCCATCCTTATTGATAATTAAGATTGAAGGAGTGGATACGGGTTAGTTGTGTTACTGTAGATTAGTTGTAATATTGTAGGCCAGTTGTATCACTACCTATATATTTCTAGTATTGTTGATAATTGTGACTAAAGGAGTGGATACATGTTAGTTAGTGTAGGTTAGACTTGTTATTGTTAGTTAACCGTGTTATTGTTCTAACATGTATCCATATGAGGGTTCTAAATGTAAATTGTTATGAAGATTAAAATCCATATAATATTATAATACAATCAACCTTGGGTTATGTGTAGTCTGTGCCAATCCTTATACAATATAATAATATATCACCAAATATCTATTCCTAGGTACCCTAACAAGGTCAGCTTTGTTACTATTAGTCAATTGTGTTACAGGTCGACTGTGTTACTACCTATATATTTCTAGCCTTGTTGATAATTGTGATCATAAATCACCATGATAAACATTTGATATTTTAGCTTAGATCATTTAATTCTTATGTGCACATGATTATTGAATTAGATCCACTTGGTATTATTTTAACTAGAGCATAAATATAAAATTTTATGAAGATTAAAATCCATATTTATAAGTTGATATGGAAGTCCAAAAAGCCTAACCCACATCGGAAGCTTCTTAATAGTTTTTGTCTCAACATTTTTTTTTCATTCCATGGTATCGAGTAAAGTGTATCTCTTCCCCTAAACCATGGGATACCAACCATTCTTTTATTCCTAATTTTTGAATTGGAAAATATTATGAGGAAAAAACCTTTAGGAAAAAATCACAAAATAATTTAAATTCAATCCCCACTTCTACTTGATCTAATTTTGTATCTCCAATAATGTTGGCCATGATCTATACAACTTACATATTAACCCTCTAATTTTAAGGACCATTATATCATGATCAATCATATCATCCTTAATACTTACTTTTGGTGTAACATCTACTACCTGGATCAAATTTACCACGTATTCGCTCTTCTACTTATCTCCAACTTAGGCCTACATACTTCCAAATAGGGTATCCTAAATTCCAATTAGAGATTTCAAAAATAAATTTCCTTCCATAATAGCCAATGGGGCTCACTCTTGACTTGCACTCCCTCTTGGTTTGCACTCCCTCTTGGCTTTCACTCCTTCTCGACTCGTAGTAGCTCCTAGCTTGCACTCTCTACTACCTCACACTCGCTCCCAGCTTGCACTCCATCTTGGCTCATAATTACCCTTGTATCTTCTTTTTATCGATATTCCTTTATTTCAACAAATATATAAAAATAATGTTCCATGCTTTCATGGTAAGGGTTTGAAGCATTGATGCACTTTAGATGAACCCGTTGCTCTTTCACCATGATTGAATCTCGACTCACACTCCCTCTTAGTTTATACTTCCTTTCGACTTTCAGTCACTCTCGAATTGCACTATCTCTTGTGTCACACTCGCTTCCAAATTGCACTCCCTCCTGGATCACATTACCCCCATCTCTTCTTTTTCCTAGTGTTCCTTCACTTCAGTAATTTTTTGGAAACAATGTTCCTAAGGGTTTGAAGCATTGATGCATTTTGAATGAATGCTCTTTCGCCATGACTAAATCTTGAGTCACACTCCCTCTTTGGTTCAAACTCCATCTCGGTTTGCATTTGCTCTTAGCTTACACTTTCTCTTGGATTTTCTTTAACTAGATCCTTTAAATTCTCCTAAGATCTAGAACAAGAAGTGATACTTATTTCTTGGTCGCACTTTGCTTTCTACTTCCTGCTCACACTTCCTCCTCTCTCCTAACTCGTGCTCACACTCACTTCCAATGACACTCACTCCTGACTCATGCTCATACTCACTTTCTATATTAATAAGTTGTAATACTTGATATTTAACCTAAAAAATATGGTACATTTATTTTATATTTATACATCTGTGTATGAGTAAGATAATTTTTTTTACGTAAGTATATAAAAATTTCATACAAGTCCACTAACATTAAAGTTTATATACATTCACGAAAATATTTGTATTAAAATAAAGGTTTATTTATTTAATTTATTTATACTTTATTCCTTATGCATAGTATTATTTCATAATCCTTTATATATAATGAAATTCACCGACACAAGCATGTTTACTATTTAGTAATCATATTCCAACAACATAATCAATTGTATTTTGAAAATTTTAACTCCAATACATCATCTCAATAATGCTTGATCACATATCAACTAAATGAAACTATAAGAGACCAATTAATTATTGGGATTAGGTGTCATACACCTTGTAAATACTAATCGTCTCATGTATTATGAATTAAGGGCATGCATAGAGAAAGAAAACTAGTGAACTAGAAAAGTGGTTTTAGACCATGGCTGTGTCACATGGTTTTGGACCATGGCTTTGGCACATGGTTTTAGACGATGGTTTTAGCACATTGTTTTGGATCAGGATTTTGGTCCATCATTTTGGCACATGATTTTGGCACATGGTTTTGGCACATGGTTTTGGTACATGATTGTAGACCATGGTTTTGTATCTTTTATGTTTATAAATATGTGTTAAAGCGACACAATAGAAATGAAGGAGAATGAAGAAGCAAGTGAAAAGGCATTAACAACCTATGTAGTTTAGTTGTGTTATTGTAGGTTAATTGTGTTACTGCAGGTCAACTATGTTACTTTAGTTAACTATGTTATTGAAGGTTAGTTGTGTAGGTCAACTATGTTATTACCTATATATTTCTATCCTTCTTGATAATTGAGACTGAAGGAGTGGATACAAGTTAGTTGTGTTACTATCAGGCAACTATGTTACTACAAGTTAGTTGTGTTATTGCAGGTCAACTATGTTATTGCCTATATATTTCTAGCCTTGCTAATAATTGATATTGAAGGAGTGGATACATGTTAGTTGTGTTACTATAGGTGTTAGGAACCTTCTCATTAAAATCAACACATTCACAAAAATATTGCAATAAAACATAAATGCATGAAACACAAGATATTGCAATATGAAATATAAGTGCAAAAATGAAACAATATCACAAAGTAACACAAGATCACATGCCACTTCGAGGGGGCAACCTCCTTTAATACTTTCATTCAATTATGTAAAAATATATATTCCTTTCTTTTCCTCATAGATTTAAATACTTCATCTCTCTACCTAACGCTCAAGGTTGGCTTACATGCAAAATGCCACCCGAGCTAGAATATTCTACCAATAAAATAGTTACCTTGATAACAATTACATATAATGGTGCCACTTGTCTGGGCGCTTCTAATACCACAAACTATTACAAAATATTATCATGGATGTCCCCCATGTTAAGCAAGGGTTATTACATCATAGTGTTAGGATGGGGTCCTAACAATAGGTTAGTTTTGTTACAGTAGGTCAACTATGTTACTATTAGTCAACTGTGTTACTATAGGTTAGTTATGTTACTAAAGGTCAAATGTGTTACTACATATATATTTTTAGCCCTTTTGATAATTGTGATCATATCTCGCCATGATGAACATTGAAGATTTCAACTTAGATCAATTAATTCTTATGTGCACATGATTATTTAGTCACATCCACCTAGTATCATTTTAATTAGAGTATAAATGTAAATTGTTATGAAGATTAAAATCCATATGTGGGTTTCCTTGGCTTTAGTTCAATTAACTATATATTAATAAGTTGTAATACTTGATATTTAACCTAAAAAATATGGTATAATTTTATATATATTTATTCATCTATATGTGTATAAGAAATACATTTTTTTTTTAGCATATAATGGACTTTACAAACACAAACACATTTACTATTTAGCAATCATATTCCAACAATATAATCAATTGTATTTTGAAAATTTTAACTCCAACACATCATCACAATAATGCTGGACCACATATCAATTAAATAAAAATATAAGGGACCAATTGATTGTTCGGATTAGGTATCATACACCTTTAAAATCCTAATTGTCTCATGTATTATGTATTAAGAGCATGCATAGAGGAAGAAAACTAGTGAAATAGAAAAGTGATTTTAAACCATGGTTTGGCACATGGTTTTGGATCATGGTTTTAGAACATGGTTTTGGACCATAATTTTGGTCCATGGTTTTGGCACATGGTTTTAGACCATGGTTTTAGCACATGGTTGTGGTCCATAGTTTTGTACCTTTTATGTTTATAAATATGTGTCAAAGATACATAATAAGAATGAAGGAGAATGAAGAAGCAAGTGAAAAGGCATTAACGACCTATGCAATTTAGTTGTGCTACTGTTAGTCAACTATGTGTGTTACTATAAGTTAGTTGTGTTATTATAGGTTAGTTATTTTATTGTTAGTTAGTTGTGTTACTGTAGGTCAGTTGTGTTACTACAGGTCAACTGTGTTACTACCTATATATTTCTATCCTTGATAATTGAGATTGAAGGAGTGGATATAGATCAATTGTGTTATTGTAGGTCAACTGTGTTACTAGCTATATATTTATAGCCTTGTTTATAATTGAGACTAAAGGAGTAGATACATGTTAGTTGTGTTACTATAGGTTAGATGTGTTATTGTTAGTCAATTGTGTTACTATAGGTTAGTTGTGTTACTGAAGGTCAACTATGTTACTACCTATATATTTCCAACCTTGCTGATAATTGTGATCATATATCAATATGATAAATATTATATATTTTAGCTTAGATCATTTAGTTCTTGTGTGCAAATGATTATTTAGTCACATCCACTTGGTATAATTTTAATTAGAGTATAAATGTAAATTGTTATAAATATTAAAATCCATATGAGGGCTTACTCTCAAAGAAGTTTATTTAGCTCTTTTCTCTTTTAATAAAGATAAATACCTAGGTCCAGATGGGCTCTCTACAATATTTTACTAACATAATTAGAATATAGTGAAGGATTCTTTATTTTTGGCAGTGGAACAGTCTAGGGTAAAATAATACATAACTTATAAAATAAATGCAACAAATCTTGTCGTGATTCCAAGAAAGAAGGATGTTGAATTGTTTGATTCATTTAGACCCATAAGCCAATGTAATATGACATATACTATTATATTCAAAGTTATGGTGAATCAAATAAGGCCATTATTAGGCAAAATTATTTCAGAAGAGCAAGGAGGATTTGTGAAAAGTAGACATATTTTGGACGAGATCATAGTAGCTCATGAAGTTATACATTCAACAACTTCAAGAAAAGAGAAAGCAATGATCTTAAAACTTGATATGAGTAAAGCCTATAATAGGGTTAAATGGAATTTTCTTTTTGCAATATTATAAAAGTTTAGATTTAGGAAGAAATGGGTTAGATGGATTAAAGCTTGTGTCTCTACAGTTTCATACCCAGTGTTGGTCAATGGATTAGTAACAAAAGCTTTTAAAATCAAGAGAGGTCTTAGATAGGGAGATCCTCTATCACCATATATATTCATTATTATGATAGAGGTTTTGGGTAGTAACTTGAAGAAGGCTACTAAATATAGGTTTATGAGTGGGCTTAAGGCTAGTAATAACATTGACAACATCACCCATCAATAGTTTGTAGATGATACAACCCTTTTTGGGAGGGCAAGGATAAACAAGGCCAAAGATTTGAATAACTTATTAAAGGAATACAAAAGAGCATCAGGGCAAAAATTTAATAGGACAAAATCCAAAATTTAATTCCTAAACACTCCAGATAAAATAAAAGTAAGGATTTGTAGGTTACTTCAAATGGAGGAGGTAAATTTGCTAGCAACTTATTTAGGGATGCTCTTATTTGAGAGGAGAATGCAAATATAATTATGGAATCCAATTATAAGTAAAGTTCAAAATAAACTACCGGTATGGAAAGGTAGATGGTTATCATTAGCAAGAAGAGTGCAACTAATTAAGTTAGTCTTATAGGCCATTCCAACATATTATATGCCATTGTATACTATGCCAAAATCAATAGAAAAAAGTTTAATCTATATTATGTGATCCTTTTTATGGTCAGGATTACATGATAAAAAGGAAATTTCCTTTGGTGAAATGAAGAAAGGCGTGTGATGATAAAACTAGGGAGATATCAGTTTAAGAGTTCTTATAGATGCAAACTTAGCTCTTAGGGGAAAAGTAATTTGGAGATTGTACAAAGAGAGTCAAAGACAATGGGCAAGAATTCTTCTAAGTATGTTGAGCCCAATGACCTAAGCTTAATATTTATTATATTCTCTCTACCAAATGGTTCTACACTTTGGAATGATTTAAAAATTTCTATTTGATCTAGTGATTAAAATTTTAATATGGGTGGTGGAAACTGGAGAAAAAAATTCTATTTGGATGGATACTTGGTGTGATAAAAAACCACTCAATCTAGATCCAATTTTGAAACCTTGTATGAGATTACTTCAAGATAAATATGGTGATAGAGTTTCAAACATTATGTACAAGGATCGGGAAGGAAGATACAAATGAAAATAAGATGCTTTTACAAGTATATAAGATATTGATGCTAGGAGGTAGTTGAGAATAAAGACAATAATAGTGATTATTATAAAGGGATCCAAGGATAAGTTGATTTGGGAGTTGAATAGCTCAGGAGAATACACAATAAGAAGTGGATATAATATAAAGCACCAATAAAATAGGAATATCACATGAATATGGAGAGATATTTGGAATATCTCAAGCATTCCTAAAGTCAAAATGTTTGTTTGGCTAGTAGGTCATAGAATTTTTTATCTTGGGATAACCTTATGAGAAGGGGTTTTCATGCCCCCTCACAATGTGTTATTTGTAAAAAGGAGGAGAGTATAGACCATCTCTTGGGACATTTCTCAATAGTATGGAAAATATGGCAATTTGTTCTTAATATGTTTGGTAAATGCATGGTGATGAATGATAGAAATGAATAATGGTTAAAGCAATGGTAGAGCACTTTTAAAAGTGAGGCTTTATAGAAAATTTGGGATTATATCAAAAGATACAATACTTTAGACTGTATGGCTAGAAAGGAATACAATAATATTTATAGGAAAAGAAAGCAATTTATAGGTAATGAAAAGAAATATATGTTTAGCCATATAGGAGTCTAATCCAACCCTATCAACTTACCCAATTCCTAATATAGAGTAGAGAGTCTTGATAGATGGAGTCAAGTCATCAAATAAAATTATGATGTTGGGTATAAGAGAAATAAAAAGAAGGCAAATAATATAAAGTGAAAACCACCATATGTGGAGTTGGTCAAATTGAATTTTTATGAAGAATCTAAAGGAAATCCAAGACCAACAGAAGGAGGAGGAATAATTAGAAATAATAGAGGAGAAATTTTGTCTCATTATGCTTTCAATAGTGGATTTAAGACAAATAATGAAGTTAAAGCTTGGGTGGCTTTAGAAGGGTTAAAAATATGTAAATAAACGAAAAGGAATAGAATATGTATGGGAGGTGATCCACGCATAGTAATAAATGCAATTTTGAGGAAAGCAAAGGCTCCATGGAACATACAAGAGATAATTGTGGAAATTCAAGATCTTGCTAAAGAGTTTGAAGAAATTAGGTTTACACATACGTTAAGGGAAGGAAAAAAATGTGTATATAGGCTAGCCAATAGAGGGGTTTTAATTAAGGATCGTGCAGTTAAATTCTCTTTTCCATGTTTAGAGGAAGTAGTAAGTTTAGCTGAAGTTGATAAGAAAATGTTGACTACCTGAATCAAATAATGATTAAGATTTACTTTAATTTTTTCCATTGGTAATATCTAATTTATTTTATAACATTAATGTGTTTTCATATAAACTATTTATTATAAATTTTGTGGTTGCACTTGTGCTTCAAGAAGGAAACTAGCAATCCAAATTTGGTAAAGTAGACTATGATAGTGTGATGTTTTGGAAATATTACTCTACTAAGATGCAATGCATAGATAGTAGAGGTGAAGTTTTGGTATTATGAAGGCTACTATAGGAAAATGCCAAGAAGGATGTTGAATTCTAGAATATTTGTATTCACAAATTTTTTTTTTTTTAAATATAGAAAATGAAAATAAAGAATTCATACATTTTATGTAAAATGATGTAGGTTTCTAGCTATAGCATCTCAATTGAGATGAGAAATGAATCTATTTGTAAACTCTCAAGCTCTAAAGAAGAGAGTTGTGATTTGTCAAAGGCGGGGGACCCGATTACAACCCCTTGTTCTCCAACAAAAAAAAATCCATATGAGGGTTTCCTTGGCTTTAAGTCATCAATTAACTATATAATAATAAGTTGTAATACTTGATATTTAACCTAAAAAATGTGGAATTTTTTTTTATATTTATACATCTATATGTGTATGAGATAAACAATTTTTTTATATAAGTAAATAAATTTTTCCATACAAGTCCATTGGTGTTTAAGTTTATACACATCTAGAGAAATCCTTGTATTAAAATAAAGGTTTATTTATTTATACTATAGTATTATTTCATAATACTATATATATAATGGAATTTACATGCATAAACACATTTACTATTTAGTAATCATATTCAAACAACATAATCAATTGTATTTTAAAACTTTAAACTCCAATACATCATCGCAATAATGCTTGACCACATATCAACTAAATGAAACTATTAGGGAATAATTGATTTCTGGGATTAGGTGTCATAAACCTTGAAAATCCCAACCATATCATGTATTATGTAACAAGAACATGTATAGAGGAAGAAAACTAGTGAACTAGAAAAGTGGTTTCAGACCATGGTTTTGGCACATGTTTTTTTACCATGGTTTTGGCCCATGATTTTAGACCATGGTTTTAGCACATGTTTGAGGACCATGGTTTTGGTACATGGTTTTGACACACGGTTTTGTACCTTTTATGTTTATAAATGTGTAAAAGCTACACAATATGAATGAAGGAGAATGAAGAAGCACATGAAA
Source organism: Wollemia nobilis (assembly GCA_028583015.1). Taxonomy (NCBI): domain Eukaryota; kingdom Viridiplantae; phylum Streptophyta; class Pinopsida; order Araucariales; family Araucariaceae; genus Wollemia; species Wollemia nobilis. The sequence goes on from JAQPPZ010003147.1 coordinate 4,052,055, forward strand.
AGGTATTAATAACCTATGTAGTTTAGCTGTGTTATTGTTAGTCAATTGTGTTACTATAGATTAGTTGTGTTACTATTAGTCAGTTGTATTACTATAGGTCAATTATATTACTGCAGGTTAGTTGTGTTAATACAAGTTAGTTGTGTTACTACCTATATATTTCCATCCTAATTGATAATTGAGACTAAATGAGAGAATACATGTTAGTTGTGTTACTCTAGGTTAGCTATGTTATTGTCAATAAATTGTGTTATTGCAGGTCAGTTGTGTTATTATCAATTAATTGTGTTATTGTAGGTCAATTATGTTTCTACAGGTCAGTTGTTACTACCTATATATTTCTATCCTTGTTGATAATTGAGACTGAAGGAGTCGATATAGGTTAGTTGTGTTACTATTAGTCAACTGTGTTACTATAGGTCAGTTGTGTTACTGTAGGTCAGCTATGTTACTACCTATATATTTCCAGTCTTGCTCTCACCATGGTGAACATTGGAGATTTTAGCTTAGATCATTTAATTCTTATGTGCACATGATTATTTAGTCACATCCACTTGGTATCATTTTAATTAAAGTATAAATGTAAATTATTATGAAGATTAAAATCCATATGAGGGTTTCCTTATCTTTAAGTCTTCAATTAAATATATATTAATAAGTTGTAATACTTGATATTTCACCTTAAAAGTGTGGTACAATTATTTTATATTTATACATCTATATGTGTATGATAAAAACAATTTTTTTTACATAAGTAAATAAAATTTTCATACAAGTCCACCAACATTAAAGTTTATATACATTAACACAAATCCTTGTATTAAAATAAAGGTTTATTTATTTAATTTATTTATACTTTATTCCTTATGCATAATAATAATGCATAATCCTTTATATACAATGGACTTTATAAACACAAGCACATTTACTATTTAGTAATCATATTCCAACAACATAATCAATTGTATTTTGAAAATTTTAACTCCAATACATCATCACACTAATGTTTGACTATAAACTAAATGAAACTGTAAGGGACCAATTGATTGTTGGGATTAGGTGTCATACACCTTGAAAATCCTAACTGTCTCATGTATTATGTGTTAAGGACATGCATAAAGGAAGAAAACTAGTGAACTAGATAAATGGTTTCAAACCATGGTTTTGGCACATGGTTTTGGACCATGGTTTTGGTCCATGGTTCTAGACCATGGTTTTGGCACATGGTTGTAGATCATAGTTTTGGTACATGGTTTTGACACATGGTTTTGTACCTTTTATGTTTATAAATATGTTTTAAAGCTACACAATAGGAAGAAAGAAGAATGAAGAAGCAAGTGAAATGGCATTAGCAACCTATGCAATTTAGTTGTGTTACTATGATTCAATTATGTTACCATAGGTTAGTTGTGTTACTGTTAGTTAGCTATGATATTGTAGGTTAGTTGTGTTACTATAGATCGACTATGTTACTACCTATATATTTCTAGCCTTGCTGATAATTAAGACTAAAGGAGTGGATACTCTGTCATTGTATTGTAAAAGTAGATTGTTGATTATGGAATAATACATTGAGTGCTCCTTGATTGTTGGGTTTTTCTTAAAAGGGTTTTCCCAGGGTATATGCTATTTTTTGTGCAAGGTATATGTGATTTTGCTTGTTTAAATTGAAATGTCTAGGCATGTTTTGCATTGCTTTCCTCTAAAGGTTAAGTAAGAAGTAATTCTACATTTATCTAGCTTCCTTTCATTGATTTTAATCTCCCACCTAGTCAACCCCATTTATACTAATAAGTATTTTCTCATCATTTCAAACAAGGAATATTGACCTTCTAGACTTATGGCACATTATAATTGGTTAATGAGTCAACAATTATTTCCATAGAATATAATAGTAAAAATAATAAGTATATACTCATGCAATATCTTACATATTTTATTATATATGATAAATATAACATGGGTATTAATATATTAGAGAGTTATAGACTAGACACATACTATCTTAGTTTATTTAATTATAACCCTTCATTGTATCAATAGTGGGCTTAATTGGTAAAGGCTTGATAGAGAAATGATGCATGTCAGAATAGTCACAATGAATGATGGAACAAAATAGAGCAAGTGGTAGTACTAGAGTAATTTATCTTCTAGTGGATAATAATTCCATTTATATCAATTTGTTAGATGATCCAATTCAAAAAGATAAACCATTCTAGAATCTAGGGATCATGTTGGGAATTTCAATGGAGCCTAATGACTTTTGAGGAATTAGAGGCATGGACGGAAAATAACTAGTATTTTGACCTCAACTACTAAGTATCTACTCTAGTCAAGGGCATTTTTTATCTATCTTATCTTCCTTAGATTTTTGTAGAGTAGCCTAGAGAGGGGTTCCATGGTTTTTTGACAATATAGACCTAATATTTCAACCTTGGACCCTAGGGTTTGAGGGGGTTTGTATGTATGATATCCATTGTGAATTCTAGGAATCTAAAACCCTAAGGAAAATTGAAAATAAGTAGCGAGGTACAACATATTTAGGCAAGGATATCAATAATGGAATTGTGGCTTATGACTATATTTGCATACAAATATGCCCCCTTACCATAAGATATTAGCTGATAGGGCTTAGAGTGGATGCAACTTGTGGACTATAGAAATTTACCATTTTGTTGTAGAGCTTGCTGTGTAATTAAACATCATCTCATAATAAAAGAGGATATTATTGGAGATGCCATTTTGAAAATAATTGAAGATTCAAAGTTAATCCCTATAGGATAGCACAATGGTTAGGGCTTTGGGATTTCTTTCGAGCAATATTGGTTCAAACCACAATGGGGTGTGTATTTGTATTTATGTTAGTTAAGCTTGTGACCAAAAAAATAAAGATTCAAAATTAATTGACTTCAAATTCTATAGATCCAAGAAAGAAATGGGTCCCAAAATAGGGGAATACCCAAAGTCAATTTGAGGGCAATAAACTAAAGTTAAGCCCCTAGGTTGAGGTTGCAAAAATAATAGAACAAGACCTTGTATTTTGGCTAGATGCAAGACCAAAATTTAAAGCTCTAAACAAGAATTTTCCATCCTCAACAAATGTTAAAGTGAACCCACATAACCTTAGTAGGTCAAAGGAGGCACCAATGTATGAAGAGGACTACAAATAAACATAACATTTCCTTTTATAATATAATAAATATAGACAAAGGACATTGGCACTTCAAAATAACTCATATCTACACCAAATACTGGCAAAAAAAAGAAGGGTCACCTAATAGAAGGAGACATCCTTTATAGAGATAATTAGATTAGTCTAGAATGAGGTCCACCTCTATCAAAACCATGAAAATTCTTATCACAAAATTTCAAGGTCTTAAATTCCTTTGAGAAGCAATGACTATTGACAAGGTGTTTGATGCTTTTGAAACTAGAATTGGATCTAATTCAAGAAATACAACTTAGTGATGTGGGAGTTAAAGATTAGTCTAGAAAATGGGATAGGTTACTCTTAGGTTGGTGTAGCAATAGAAAAATATTTTGGAGGAACCATGTTTATATAGAACAACACAAGATTTGAAGTATAATAAATAATTGGTTTGCATTTTTGGGTACTTAGCAAGGTTACAAATAAATACTCAAAGATACATTTTTTTGCCTCAATATCTATGGGATAATACTATGTATATTGAAATGGTAATGTTGATATGGGATAAGTAAATGTATCCAATGAATTTTAAATTAAAATTACCTCTTATGATGATTTTAATGCTATAATATATGATTGGGAGAAAGTAGGAGGGGGAAAAGCCCCAATATCTTGGATATATTTTAGCAATTTGGTGAATAAGTAAGGCTTGTGGGACCTAAAAATCTAGGAAGATACATTTAATGAAATAAGTAAAGGAGCTATTAAATGACATTAGCTCAATTGGTCATATTCCAATTTCAAGGAGACCTAGGTTCAAATATTACATGGAGATGCATAATTTTTCTATGAGTTTACATAAGTTTTTATGAGGGGTTCCAGTCCCCCAATACTGAGTTGGGTTAGAACCTAGGACCTCTCAAAGAGAGGCCAAAGCCCTTACCACTATAATAAGCTTACAGTTGTTGAGATACATGCATAATTGCCAAGCTATTGTAATACCATTATGATCATGATGTATTATGGGTGGGGACCATTTTAATCCTATATAAATAATTAAAAAATTAAGTAAAGGGACTTTGAATGTATTATTGAAATATTAGATATATTTATGGTTAAAGTCCTATGGTTACATGAGGGCTTGATTTTTAGATTATAATTTTGAATGTAGCCAACTCTAACCATACCCCTATTATATTGGACACACAAAATTCTACTAAACCCTTAGGATTTCCATTTAAATATGAGATAACATGATTGAAAAGGAGATAAATGGAATAGTGGTGGAATTTTCTAGAAACCCTGAAAGAAAGAAACATGTAAAAATTAGCATGGAAACTAAAGAGGGTCAAGGTAATCTTAAGGAATAAAATGCCAAGGCCTTTAACAACATTTTTGAAGGTATTTGATTTAGAGAAGCTAAAATGGCAATAATACAATAAGTAATATATCAAGAGGGGCTATCTATGGAATTGTATGACAAGAAATAGAGCTTCTAAATGATTTACAAAACTTCTACACTAAGAAGAAGGTATACTAGTTGAAAAGAGATATATGGTTAAAAGAGGGTGACCGAATCTCAAAATATTTCCATTGAACCACTATGTCCCAAAAAAAATATGCAATCCATTTAATATGTAATTATAGTATATGGATCCATTTAAGTGTGAGCCATGAGTGAGTGTGAGTGCAATCGAAAGAGAGTGCGGGTGCATCCAAGAGTGAGTGTAGTCGAAAGCGAGTGTGAGTGCAACCGAAAAGGGTGCGAGTGCAACTAAAAATGAGTGTAAGCGCAAGACAAGAGTGAGTGCAACCAAAAGTGTATGAGTCTGGAGTGAGGAGGAAGTGTGATTAGGGAAGCAAAAAGTAGAAAGCAAAGTGTGATCAAGGAACAAGTGTCACTTCTTGTTCCAAAGAATTTAAAGTATTTATTTGAAGAATATGTAGGTAACATGGAAATAAAGTCATTTATGAGCGTCCTTACTAAAAGTATGAATGGTTAGGTTGGAAGTATGGATGCCTTAGCTAGCATTAAGAAGATGAACAAATATATGGAAAACCCAGTCTAGGTAGTAGATTCTACACTAGAAGTGATTATCAAGAATGAGACGATTGAGCATGATAAAATGGTTCTTAAAACCAGAGGGTTAATATGTAAGTTTCATGGATATTGGCTAGGTTTTTCTGAGATTAAAAATTGGATCAAGTGGAAGTGGGGTTTGAATTTAAATTACTCCATGACATTTCTTCCAAAAGGATTTTTCCTCATTATTTTCTCTAGTTCAAAAATAAGATATAAAATAATGGATTAAGGCCCACAGTTTAGGGGTAAAGATGCATTATATTTAAGACCTTGGAGTGATAATTTTTTTTGGACACAAAAACTATTAAAAGGCTTCTGATATGGATTAGGCTTTTGGATTTCTTTATCAACTCATCGATAAGCATAATTTAAAAAATATTGGTAATCCTCTAGGTGAATTCATCTAGGAGGACCAACTACTAAGGAGAGAAGGCATGTTGTATACACTTTAATATGTGTTGCCATGGATATTTCTAAACATTTCCTGCAGTTGATTAGGATTAAATCTGAATTAAGAGAATGGGATCAACAAGTGTATTATGAAAATATTGCATTTCGATGTCATAAATATCATGAAATTGGGAACATGGCAAGAGACTTCAAAGTTAAAATGGAGGAAGAGATGAAATTTTTTAGGCATGAGGGTAGCTTCAATTTGAAACAAGGAGACCATATCACAGGAGAATATAGGTCAAGTCAAGGATTTTCCACTCCTAAGAAAGTGGCTAGAAAAATCCCTCTACAACTTTAGATGGTAAAGGCCATTAAATTTCACTCAAATCAACCATTAGAAGAAAAAAATGATATGGGGGATGAGGAAGTACAATTCACAAGTTCAAATATAGGATCTAAAGGTGTGAAGGAAGAGGGGAAGGCAAATTTTAAAACAAAGGAAGATGGGGAGATGGATTTTAAAGCAAATGAGGTGAAGGAGGTCAAGCTTAATCCAAGTAAATCACCTTTATTATCCTCAAGTAGCTTAAAATATTCTCCTTACAATAAAAATGATAGTAGTGTGGAGTGTATTCATTGCACTTTAGGTTATCAAGAGTAGTATAGTAAAGAAAATATTATGAAGGGTTTACAAGGAAATTTAGGGTTTTCAAGCCAACATAAGTAAGTGATGACTTTAGAGGATCCTCTATGCAGTTTAGAGTTTTCAGGGTAACATAAAGAAGAAAATTCTAATGAGGCTATTCCTTGCACTTTCAAATTTTTAGGGAAACGTAAATATTTAGAAAATAAGTCTCATTTTGAAAAATATAAAAAAATAGAAGAGATTGATGAAGATGAGAGTGTTGGTGGGAATGGAAGAAGGAGAGGAAGGCCATCAAAGCAAGAACAAAGAGAAAAAGAAACTCAAAAGGATATTGATCTAGGAAGCCAAATAAAAATATCACAGGTGTTAACAAGAAGTGGGGCTAATCCCACTAATAAAAATAAAAAGTGTTGATGATGAAAATGATATCATGGAATATTAGGGGTATGAATAAAACTCCTAAAAAAAGAGTTATTAAGGAATTAATAGGTTGTTATAGTCCGAGTTTATTTTAATACAAGAAACTGAATTAAACAGTGAGGAATGTAAGGATACTTTTAAGAAAATTTGGAAGACAAATGATTTTTTAGCATTTTCTTCTATAGATGTTTCAAGTGGTATTGCAATAATATGGGACAAATACAAATGGGATGGACAACTACTAGAAGCAAAAAGTAATTGGGTTGTTGGATTATTTTGCAGGAAAGAGGAAAACATCAAAGTTGTGGTTATAAATGTATATGCTCCAACTATAGTTACTCCTCATAAAATATGTTGGAAGGACCTTAGCATATTATTATCAAATACAATAATGATTCATTGTGTTCTATGAATTCTTAGGGGTGATTTTAATACTGTTCTTTCTCCTTTGAAAATAAGGGTGGCATTCTCCTAGCATTCTCTTGGGGTGATTTTAATATTGGTCAACATCTATTACTAGAGGCAATCTCCTGGCAGTGTGAGGATATTTATAGAGAAGGAAATTGGGTAGCAGATTAATTATCGAATTATGGTGTTGATCTTCATCCTGATGAAATTCAAATTTTAGAAGGAAACTAACCAAGTGAGATTTTATGTTGTAATCCAAATTTTATGTTGTAATCCAAATGATGTCAATGAGCTCATTGTGGAAACATTGCACTTTGAGGAAGTTGAAGAATATATTTAAAAGAAAAAAAAATGAAAAACTATGATAAAAAGGTATGTTGCAGCAAGTGTAATATTTTGGTATTTTTATGGGAATGGCCCCCAACAGAAGCCACATTTAACCTATTAAAAACTTATTGTATATGGATCTACCACTACAAATATAGGGAAATATAATATGGAGATAATAAGTTATTTCAAATTAATGCTTACCCTAGAATTGTTAAATAAACAAGCCCATGAAATCATTCTCAAATTAAATTCGAAGGTTATGATGGAATAATGGAACTACGTTTTGTTATCCTCTTTTTAGGAAATTAAAATTGTACTACAAGTTTCACTATAGGCAAACATAAGGCTTCAAGACCATATGGATTTATAATAGGCTTCTTCCAAACCTTTTGGGGGATCATTAGAAGTTACACCATCAATGTAGTTGAGGAATCTAGAAATCTCTTGACAAAACTAAATTCAACCTTTATTTATTGGATCATAAGAGAAATATTGTGTATGATCTTTAGATTATAGACCCATATCCCTTTGTAATTCAACATACACTATTATATTAGAATCTATGGCAAATAGATTAAAAAAATTCCTAAACTTGATTAGCTTGAAATATGGAGGATTTGTGGCAGGGAGACAAACACTTAATGGGTAATTCTAGCTTATCAATTAGTCAACTCAATATCCCAAAGAAAAAGGAAATCAATGTTTACTAATATTGAAATCAATAAAACATATGATGAAATAGAGTGGGACATACTTCTTAGAATCTTAGCAAAATTTTAAATATGCAAAATGGATTAAATGAATTCATACTTGTATATCCACTCCTAGATGCTCAATATTCATGAATGAAATCCTAGTGGGTTATTTAAATGTAGTAGAGGCCTCAAATAATAGGACCTCTTATCCACTTACCTCTACATTTTCTAGCTAAAGTGTTAGGGAGATTGTTTGTTAATACTAGAAACCATAAACATATAAAGAGACTTCGAATCTCTTTAAAACTAGAAGCCCTTTTCCATCTATAGTTTGTAAATTATACCCTTTTATTTGGAGTGGCCTCAACAAGGAAGTTTGTATGCACAAAAGCAATTTTCAATCTCTACATTGAATCCATAGGACAACTCATTAGAAGTGAAAATTTTAATGATTTTATTTAATTATTCTATATCTAGAAAAAAATCTATTTTATTTTTTGTTGGGATTTTAGGTTGGGTCCCTCCCCAACCCATATATTGAAATTCTATTTTTTAAGAATAATGAGAAAAATACCTTTGAAAATATTTGATGGATGAAATACTGGCTAGGTTAGAATCATTAAAAATCAAGTGTCTAAATTTTACAAGAATAATACGACTCATCCAATTTTTTTTATAAGCTAACCCCTATCTATTTGTTTTCTATGTTAAAGGATGTTTCAACAATAAGCAACAAATCACAACTATCTTTCATACCTTCCTATTAAAATAAAATGATTCTACTCACAAGTTTGCATTATTTAATTGGAAGGATATTTGTATCCTAAAGGAAAAAGGGTTTGGGCCTAAAGAACCTTGGGTTATTTACAAGGTCCCTAGAGCTAAGTTTTTGTAGTGATGCTTTAAGGAGAGTGATAAGATTTAAATCCAAACTCTAAGGGCTAGATAATAAGGACCGTTATCAAATACTGACAACCAATAATCCTCCTTGAGGCTTGAAGGTCTGAAATTCTATTTTGAAATGTAAAAATGTCATTTCTTATAAGCTAAAATGGTATATTAGGGATGGCCAAACAATAACATTAAGGGAGGATAGTTAGACTAGAAAAACTTCAATTAAAAATAACAATTAATATAATTGTATGAATGAATGATTATAAGTAGTCTAGGTCTATAGATTAGTAAAATATAAAGCACAACAAGAATAATATTGGGGCCTTTCCAACTAGAAAATTCCTCACATAATTTTAAATATGGATATGATTATTTTTGAATCCACATGGTCAAAATTGTGTAAGATCCATTGTCTTGCCATCCTTAGTGCTGATGTACCTCTTTTGGATAGAAGCATCTAAATATATTTATTCAATGATTAGATATAATCATATGTTATCTTAAGAGAATATCCATACTTCCCCCAACTCTATTTGGCAACCATCTACATCACCTAAAGCATCACCATTCTTATGGTTGGTAGCAAATGGTGGGCTCTAATTTAGGATTGCCTTTGTTATATGAGTTAGAAAGGACCATCTATACGTGAAATCAAATAAATCTAATGATCAACTATTCATATATTGCAAGTTTGCATATATAGCTTGGAATTGGTTTTTAATAAAAATCAATTCTTGTTAGGCCCTTTCCAACACAATCATAAATCTACTTTTTTCTTAGGATTTTGGTCTAGACAAGGCCTCCTCTAAAATATCAGTTCATGATCCACCATTAATAGTTTAGTCTATATGAAAGGATTGCAATAGAAGAATATTCTAGCAAGAATATATGTCCCTAGCTAGATTCTTAATAGGACAAGAGGCTTCCATAAACAAAGTGGTTAATAAGAATAATGGTTTGATTAGAATACTTATGAAAGGGAAACCTCATTCTGTTATGGTAGTGGACTCTAATAATGGATGGATGATAAATGGATACAAAGGAGTTTTATATTTTGAAAACCCTCATGAGTTGAAATAGTAAAATTAAATTTTTATGGGGATGCTCATGGGAACCTAGGCCTGAAAAGTGGAAGAGGTATCTTTAGAGATAGTAATGGTCAATTGATTTATGCATATAATATTTGCCTTTTGTCATCCCTTCAAAAAAGGTAGAGGTAGTTAATATGATCATAATCCTAAGAGTGGCTATTGAGCAAGGTTTTGATAAGTTAATTGTTGAAATGGACTTACATATCACAGTTGAAGCCTTCCAAAATGAAAATTTTGTTAACCAAAATCTTAATACTCTCATGGAAGAGTACATACGCTACATGCATGGACTAAGAATTAAATATTTCTCTCACACACTTTGTGAAGGTAATTATGTAGATAAAATTTCTAACATGACAATTGACTTGAATATATCATCTAAATTTGTTCATGGTAATGATATAGAATTATGGGCTATGGTGGTGGATCTATTATCTCTCACGATATCACCAATTCATAATAATAAGGTTTTAAATTGACATGATTTAGGTTATGTTTTCACTGTTTGCATTATGTATGGATTTATTTATATTGTCATTGATGTATTGGGCTTTGTCTTATCTTATTTTATTAGGATTAACTAATATAGAATAATGGGAACTTATTGTACTTCTACCAAAGGCATCAAAAATGTACTTCTCTCACTTGCCTTTTATGGTAGGGCCCCTAATAGAAGCCTCTTTGAATTAACCAAGAAAAAATCACATGATTATGCACATGATCAAAAGTCATGCAAGAGAAAGATAAAACTAATAGTTTTTAGTGAGTTATGTTTGGATTCTACGGGGGTCATTCCATAAGATATTATATTTATTGTTAGGTCAATTAAACTTATCCAACAAAAAAACTAAGAATCTAGGGTTTTAGAAGTTTGGAGGTGCCTGAGAGGATATTTGAGGAATCGAACTGGGATTTCAGAAGCTAGGGCAAAGGTCTATCAATAGTAAGTAGGTACTTCGGTACCAAATCCTCCAAACAAAGGAATCTCATTTCGGGATAAGCTATATGGAACCTAAGATAACTTCAATGACTATAAAAAACAAGCAAAGAAAATCATAAATACCATGGGAAAGTGATAGAAGGAGAATTCTCTGCCTGGGAGGGTGAAAAAATGTCTACCACAAGTAAAAGAAATACCTATATTGGAAATATCTGAGGACTGCATAGCTGACGATATTTTTTATAATTCAAAATATAATTTGATAGGTAAATTCATGGGTTTCAGACCGTCCGTGCACTTCCTCCATACATGGATAAGGAAACAATGGCACCTAGAAGGAGAATACTAAATTCTAGTTCTCCCTAATGGGTATTTTTTTGTAGAGTTCACATCGATGGCAGATCGACAAAAAGTATTTGAGGGAGGGTCGTATCATCACAGGCCATCAGGACTATTCTTGTAGCCATGGAATATGGGATTTGAACCGAGGGTAGAACCGACTGTAGTACCAATATGGCTAAGATTATTTTCCTTTCCTTTTGAATTTTGGAAAGAGGAGGTACTCAAGGCAATAGGCAACTTACTAGGGCATTATCAAGGTAGATCAAGAGAAACAATTTTAGGAGGATCAACAATGTTTGCTAGGGTTTGTGTAGAAATGGATATCAACAAACCTCTTAAAATAAAGATAAACCTAAAAATAGGGTATTTTTTCTAGTGCCAACAACAAGATTATGGGGCAATTCCATTCAGATGTCGGGTGTGCCACACTCATGGACATCTGGCTAGAATGTGCCCAACAGTTAAGGATCATCAATATGAACAAGAGGGGATAAAAGCAAATATTAACATCATGGGTTAATCTCTTCAACAAAAGGAATATAAAAAGGAAGGAAAAGGCCCAAAAAACTCTGAGGACTTTCAAAAAGTAATGAGAAGGCCAAACAAAGAAATCAGTACATAACCATAGACAAGGAGAAAAAGCGGTAATAACAAATAATAGATATGAGATATTCAAACAACTGGGAAACTTGGAAACAAAAGGGGATTTTTCAAATGGAAGGGTTAGAGGAGGATACTCAACAAGTCACACCATTTGATAAGGAACAATATTATAATCTAGAGTCAAGGAACAAGTAAGGAGAAGAACCAGACACAACCTCTCTCATGGAAGAGGAGATTCAAAACATGAGGGAGACCATAGGAGGGGAAATAAAGAAGAGAATAATTTTGACACAAAAAATAGAGATGAAAGAAGGAAATAAGAGCAAATAAAGCCCTACTTTAGGGATTCATAAAGTGGAGAAGAAACAAAAATTGAACTAATTTGCAGGAAGGAAGTCAAAAAAGGAAAATATGGAGGAACATGGAAGAGATTTGAGCCAAAACAAAAAGGTAAAATTGATGGTTGATTTTTTCTCTCCTAATTCTCAAATGATACTAATCACTTGGAATATGGGGGGTTTAGGCGGTCACCCCAAATAAAAGGTAGTCAAAAATATTATCATAGATATGAGTCCATATATAATTTTGTTATAGGAAACCAAAATGCAAGGAGAAGACTTACAAAAAATAAATAAGAGGATATGGAAAAAAGGAGATATCCTTACTCAATCGACACAGGGAAAATCAAGTGGATTGGCCACTATGTGTAATCACCAATTGTTCCTAGATATAGGGGGAGGCTCTACGAGAGGGGTGTTGATGGTCCGGTTACAAAATAGGGAAACTGGAAAAATTTGGACTATAGTTAATTTTTATGGAGCACATACAATTAGATTATAAAGAGATCAATGGGCAACCATCCAAAATTTTAGAGACAATTACATGGAGGACCAATGGATTGTGGGAGGAGACTTCAATAAAAATATTAGAATAGAGGAACAACAAGGAGGTAGAGCCATACTAGAGGAAAAGGATAAGTTTTTTTCAGCAATAACATGTCATATGAATTTAATAGATATCCCAATTGTGAATAGCTCCATAACCTGGAAAAACAGAAGAAAAGAAGGGGAGACAGTCAAATATTTCTTGAATCATTTATCCATGGGGAGGAATTATATTTGCATACCAAGCATCAAGCGAGGGTCATGGATAGTCTTTCTATAGATCATTTTATAGTAAGCCTAACCATAGAATAAGATAATCATAAAGTTGTGGGAACTTTTAAATTTGAGCTATGGTGGCTAAAATATGAGGAGTTGGGGGACTGCATATAGGAATGGTGGAAATTAGGGAAACCAAGATTTGGTATAGCCCAATTCAAACTCCAAAAACAACTGAAATATGTAAGAATCCAACTAAAGGAGTGGAGTAAACAGAAGAAATAAATAACTAGAATCTAAAAGAATGAAATCAAGGATCAAAAGGAGAGAATTGTTCAGGAGATAAGACAAAGAACTATTACGGAAAAACTATTGCAATGTGAAGCAGAAATTATTAGGAGAGAGGAAGCTTTGAAGGAACAAGAAGAGATATATTAGAGGTAAAGGGATAAATTTACATGGTTAAAGGAGGGGAGCCAAAACACAACATTCTTTCATAAGAAAACAACAACCAAGAGAAAACAAAATAGAATTACAGGTCTTACAGATATGATGGGTCAGGTAAAAACTAGTGGAAGTGAAATGAAAATTATAGCAAATCAATACTTCCATACTCTTTTTAGAAGAAATGAAAATTTGAATGCAATATGGTAGGAGAAGATACTAAAGGCAATTTCACAATTAGTAAAACCTAAAAACAATAAATTTGGAAGAAACCTCGCAGATCATACAAAAAATACAAACAGGAAAGACTCTAGGACCAGATGAAATCCCCATTGAATTCTATTAGAATTTTTGGGAAATTGTGGGCCAAGTAGTGGCGGAGGTACTGGAGGAAATAAGATAGAGCAAACAAATGTTAAAATCCTTGAATCATACTTTTATCACTTTGATTCCTAAGGGCCCACCTAGTGAGATAATTGATAATTATAGGCCTATTGCACTATGTAATGTAGTATACAAGTTATTAACAAAGCTTATGGAAAAAAGGTTAAAATATTTTTTACCAAATATGATTTCAAGTGAGCAAGGTGGTTTTGTTGAAGGCAAAAAAATTCTATATGGAATAGTCATGGTCTAGGAGGTGATACACACAATATCAAAACAAAAGGACCCGTGCATGTTTATTAAATTAGATCTTTCTAAATCCTATGATAGAGTAGACTAGTCCTTTATGCAAAGGATTTTAGAAAAAAATGGGTTGTTGGAAAATTTGAGTAGTTGTGGTGTCATTGATGTCAAGAATCAGTGTTAGTGATCAGTGCAGGATTTGGCAAGAGGAGGGTTAAAATATTTCTATTATAAGCCCAAGAGATTTGGTTTAATATTTTCACATGATGGGTCAAAAGGATCGTTAAATTCCCTAAAGGAAAGGGATTCATATGCCTAAAGGAAATAATACTATAATATTTATTATTATAATATTAAAGGAGGTCAGATAAGGTCTAAGGGTGAAAGAGAAAAATAGCTAGGCCCAAAGGAAATAATATTATAATTTTTTTATTATAATGTTAAAGGTTAAAAAATTAAGCCTAAGGTCATTTATAAATTATTTATAATATTTATATTATAAATTAATTTATAAAATAATATTATTTAAACCCTAAAGTTAGGGTGGGCGCAAATTCATTTTAAATAATTCTTCCTCCCCACCGACGTTCAAAGGTGCTTGGCATATGGTATAAATACCATAAGACTTGCCAACAAAAAGCAAGTCTTCGATTTCATGCATGTGCAAAAAGGTAAAGTTGATTAATGCGAAAATTCATGAGCATAAGAAGAGGATATTATTTAAAAAAAAAAAGGCAATTGAAAATGTGATGAATAAATTGGTCAAGGCGTAGAGCCTTGTCACCAACTGACTGGTTGGGCTAGTGGCAAGTGGTCGGTGTGTAAGGCACAGGGAGAGCAGAGGTTTCACATTCGAGCCTCGACGACTACGAAAGGGTAAGGTTTTAATTTTTTTTTTGGCACCGGATCGAAGGTATTAAGTGTACGAGACACTTTTTTCTCCCAAGTGAGCACCTAGCTCATGCGACGGTTTAGACTGCAGCTAGGATGCTGGAGATAGTGTGACCTGGGATCGAATCCCACCGAGTGGTGCGCAAAGGTACTTTGATTTTTTTTATTATTGTTTATGTTGAGTACATGGTCTAAGGTTGCATAGTGAGCACTTATTGAGTGCGTGGTCTAAGGTTGTTAAGTGAGCACCTAGGGAGATATAAGGAGGTTAAGGTAAAATTAATTTTTACCTTAGTTTAAGGTGGTAAAGGTTATAATTTTAATTTAAAAGTAAATTGCATTATTTCTGATTTGTAATGTCAATTATCTTTGGAAATGCAATTTTTGAGTAGGGAGACATAAGTAAGAAATTTGGATTAATCTATGCATTAAATTTTTGAAGGAGGTTATAGTGAAAGTGTGTAATTGGAATCTTTGTTTGAAAAGTTTGGAGATTATAAGGTGTACTTAAGACTTAATTTTTGTATAGTGAATTAAATTTTGAGGAGAATATTTGTGGAGACTTTGAGATAGATTGTTGCTATCTAACCTTGATATTGGAAAAGAATATTTGATTGTGATTGAGATAGGTTTTGAAGACATATCTCTATCAAAACAAAAGGTATGGGCACATCTTCCTTATGAGTGAAATATTATTGGCTTGAATGTTGTGAAATGTAAAGTTGGAGTGAAAAGGATTGTTTGATAAGCATTGTTGGAAATGTTTGAGTAAGATTTCATATGCATGATTGGTGAATGTTTGTGAGAACATTTGAGTGTGGGATTGAGAACTATCTTGAACTAGAATTTGTGAAAGAACATGAGTATCATTGTTATGTGAGATTGAGAACTATCTTGAACTAGGGTTTGTGAAATATCATGAATATCATTGTTATGTGATATTGAGAACTATCTTGAACTAGGGTTTGTGAAAGATCATGAGTATCATTGTTATGAGAACTAATTTGAACTAGGGTTTGTGAAATATCATGAGTATCATTGTTATGTGAATTTAGAATCATCTTGAGTCAAGGTTTGAGATTCATAGTGTGAGTTGTTGGAAGTATAGTGAAACACTTGGTTAGGGTTTGTAAGCAAGTTGTGTTTCATTGAATGAATGGTTGAGTGAAGTTGGATGAACATTATTGATTGAATGCATTGGAGTGATAGTTCAAGTTATGTGAAACAAATTGTTCTTTATTTTGAATTGATTTGAAAGTGAGTTTGAAAGTGATAAAGTGATTTGTGAGTGTGAAACATATTGAGTCTCTGATCATTCTCTATATGTTTCTATGGTTAAACAAGATTTTGAGTGAAACTTGTTTGTGGTATTAAAGAGGTTTTCCGTAAGAGATTAAGTTGAGGTTTGTATGCAAGTTTTGTAATTGATTTGAATAAGATTTTGTGAAAGCTAGTGGACAAATTTGAGTAAGTCCTAGAGGGGACTTAAGAATAGACTTAAGAAAGCTTTTGTGAAAGCTTGTGGGTAGATTTGAGTAAGTCCTAGAGGGGAATTAAGGATAGATTTGTGGGAGATTTTGTGTAAAATTACAAGTAGATTTGAGGTAAGTCTTGGTGAAGACTTGTTGAGCATATTGGACAAGTTCTAGGGAGGACTTTTTGAGCAAATTTGAGGTAAGTCTTGGTGAAGACTTGTTGAGCATATTGAACAAGTTCTAGGGAGGACTTATTGAGAAGATTTGAGGTAAGTCTTGGTGAAGACTTGTTGAGTAGATTGGACAAGTTCTAGGGAGGACTTGTTGAGCAGATTTGAGGTAAGTCTTGGTGAAGACTTGTTGAGCAGATTGGACAAGTTATAGGGAGGACTTTTTGAGTAGATTTGAGGTAAGTCTTGGTGAAGACTTGTTGAGCATATTGGACAAGTTCTAGAGAGGACTTGTTGAGCAGTTTTAAGGTAAGTCTTGGTGAAGACTTTTGGATAGATTTGAGGTAAGTCTTAGAGAAGACTTGAAAGCAAATTGAGAAAGTTCTTGAGAGGACTTATGGATATATTTGAGGCAAGTATTTAAGAATACTTGAGAGCAGATTTGATTGATTGATTTGTTCAAGATTTGAGTTAAGGCTTGGGGTAGATCTAGCAGAGTTGATTTGTGATTGGATCAAGATTTGTGTTAAGGATTGAGAATATATTTGAGGACTGAGTTTGGTGCAGATTTGAGGGTAAATTTGTGCCATACCAGAGACAGAATTGTGAGCAGATTTGTGCTAGACCGAATGAAAATATTTAGTGCATATTTTAGTTAGAGATTGAATAGAGTTGAGAGCAAGCTTTGGAGGTGAAAAAGTAGAGGAAAATAGTCTCCAGTGGATAGAGATCCATTAGCCAAGGTAGTAAGGATAGAGGTCTTTTGAGTAAGGATAAAGGTCTTCTATAGAGAGAGATCCACAAGCCAGTGCAGTGGAGGTAGTAGTCTTCTAGAGGATCACCAGCTAGAGTAGAGGAGAAAGAGTTCTCATGTGGATAGATATGCATGATCTGGTAAGAGGGGAAAGAGTTCTCCTATGGATATATATCCACAAAACTAATTAGGGTATTGGTGTCTCCTTTGGATATTGGTCTATAAATATTGTAATAGGGAAGGATTTCCAAGATATTTGGTGAGAAAATTTAAGAGAAATATTTTCTCCATGGAGTAGCCCACATTGGGTGAACCATGTTAAATTGGTGTCTCTATTGTGTGTGATGATTTGTGCATTGATTTGATTACTGCTATTGATATTTCCATTGATATATTGGATAATATTATTTGAAAAATAAAAGTAAAAAGTGATTTTATACTGTTCACCCCCCTTCTCAGTATAAGCTTGTGTTCTTCATGGGCTTTGTAGAGGGGTGGAGAGATTGGGTAAAAGCTTATACACCGACTACATCATTCTCAGTTCTGGTAAATGACAGTCTCTCTCCCATGTTCACAGTAGGAATGAGGTTGAGGCAAGGGGACCCTCTCTCCCCTTATATTTTTATCCTTTATGCAGAGGGTCTCGAGAGAATGTTAAAAAGGAAGACAAGAGGGGAGGTTAAGGGGTATGAAAATAAGTTCTCCAATTGAGATAAATCACATCTAGTTTGTGGATGATACTACTCTTATTATTCAAGCCAATCTCATAGTAGCAAGAAACATAAAAGATTTTTTAGATGGGTATACTCAAGCTACTAGGCAAACTTTTAATGAAAAAAATCTCAAATTATTTTTTTCAATACAACGAAGAGGGTGAGAGATAAAATTATACAATTGTTGAAATTCATGGAAAATCCTTTACCCATACAATATTTAGGAGTATCTTTATCTGCAAAGAAAACAAAAAGCAAGGAGTGGAAAGGGTTTATGGAAAGACTTCAAGCTAAGCTGAGCAACTGTACTCACAAATGGCTAAGATTGCGAGGAAGGCTTACAATGATTAAAGTTGTGCTACAAGCTCTCCCAAATTATAATTTTTTTTTACTTCAGGCTCCAAAGAGAATTATAAAAGATATTGAAAAACACACAAGAAAGTTGTTGTGGTTAGGTGCAAGGGAAGAACAAAAAATAGCACTAGTGGGTTGGGAGAAGATATGTTAACCAAAAAAATAAAGAGGATTGGGGATAAGATCAACATCACACAACGATAAGGTACTATTGGTCATCAAATCCGCACAGGAAAGGACTTTCGGTGGGTTTGCGCGCCCTGGACCTACGACCAACATTGAAAGGCCGAGGGGAAGAGATGCCCCTCGTGCCAATCTCCGAAGAAAGGCCGGCTCCTATGCTAAACTACTTGGGTGTTTTGAGACAAGAGTGCAGGAAAGAGATAAAAGGAGTAGGGTTAGAGAAAGAAACAAAAAAGGAGTAGGGTTAGAGAAAGAAATAAAAGGGTTAAGGGAGAGAGGTTGATGATTTGAGGTGGGAGAGAACAGGAAGCACGATCACTAACTGACACCTGAATAGAAGCAAAGAACACTAAGGGTAAAATGAAAGAAACGTAATATCAACCTCCCTATGTATCCTCCCGAACGAGTTTTAGGACACTGTCCCCGATCGCACACCGAACGCAGAGTTCAGCATCTCAGTCTGCAAATGAAGAGAGATGGAAGAATCAAGCAAGACAGGCAGCATAAAAGAAAGTTAATAAGACACTTTTCTAACTCCTATGTATCCTTTCAAACGAGTTTTAGGACACTGTCCTTGATTGCACCCCGGACGTAGAGTTCAACATCTCAGTCTACAAACAAAGAGAGATAGAAGAATCAAGCACAGAAGGCAGCATAAAAGAGAAGAATTGAGCTCAAAGTCTCTTAGTATTAATCGCAGGACATCAAGTTACAACAGCTTTCTAGCAGATAGTTCCCCCCCCTTTTTACATTACATGCCTGGGTTTTTATAGAGGACCCGACCCTCTGAGTCATTATTAAAAAAAATGGCGAAGTACACCCTCGGGCCCTGAGAAATCGGTGCCTCGCTGCTGCTGCGAATGATCTCTCAAATCGGCTACCAAAACTGGCAACTGTGACTGGGTCAACCATGGAAACATTCATTTAATGCGCCGCTCGAGTGTCCCTGGCTTCTAGATGCTGTGCTTGAGTGATCGTTACGCCCGTCGGGTTTTACTTCGAGGACTGTAACGTCCCTTTCGTTTTCCAGAAATGGGCAGCGGACTTATCGGGCAAGAAAGGGGGCATTTATAAGGGGCTCTTGATCACCTTGGGAAGCTGCCCACCTTGGAACGTGGGCCCAAAAAGTGTTTCGCTACTTCTCCGCCTCGCCAAAGCCTTGGGCCGAAGTAGCTTCTCCTCAATTCGGTCTTCGCAAAATAGCGCTTCGCAAAACTACTTCGGGGATGTTGAGTGTCGAGCGGATTCCATATTTGAAATGGGGCTCTTTGTCCTTTGCTGGCAAAACTGCTTCGGATGGAAAATGTTTTGGCCCGATTCTCTCTCAAAACTACGGTTCGGGGAATATCCTCCCGAAGCATTTCTCTGTTTTCGACACACTGTCATTTTGCTTCGGGCGCCACTACTTCGGGTGAAAACTGGCCAAAGTAGGTGTTAGAAATACTTCGGGCCCGAAGTAGTTTCCTTACCTTAGCTGATTTTGGATTATGCTCTCCTCCTTCGACGAAGTCGTTTGGATGCTGCTTCGCAAAACTTTCGCCCGAAGCGGCTACTGAAAATGCTTTGGGTGCGAAGCGTTATCTTTGTATTTTCTTTGGCGATATTACTTCACAAGGCTTTCGCCCGAAGTGGTAATTTAAAGTGCTTCGGGCCCGAAGCTCTTCCACATTCTCCTTCTTTCTCTTCGGCGAAGTTATTTTCCTTGGCCTGTTTGGTCACGAAGCTCTTTCTTCTTCATTTTATAAAAGGGGCGATAAGGAGAGTCAAAATTGTTGTAACTTAAAATAAAAGAAAAACTTTCAACAAGGAAATATTATACAAAATTCTACTATTCTTCTACCCCTTGTATAATGTGACAAAAAGTGTCAACATTCTTGGCGGCTCGCGGGGTGACGAGCTCGTCTCGGCAAAAGAACCCTTTAGCCCTGGTCCATTGGGCTGCGGAGTTACTGGTTCCCCCCAGATTCTGCTTCTGCGGTCTGTCCCTCTTCTTGTTCCTCTTCTTCTTCTTCTTCTTCCTCCGGTGCAGCCTCTAGCTGTGGTGATGGTTCGAGGCGGTCACGGATGTGCTTCATCGTTCTTCGGACATGGGACCAGGCGCCCTTTTGGAATGGCTCTTGATCTTGCAGCGCTTTGACCAAGTCACGAAATCGATTGATTTGCCCGACGTCAGCATTCTTGGCCCTGGTGAACAGGTCGTCGAGGCAAGCCATGATCTTACAGTATCTCAGGATGAAATTTGTCACCTGCCCTTCTGTAATTGGTTCTTCCCAGCCATCGATCTCCGAGACATCGTTCTCGAATTGCAGCCAGACTGGCTTGAGGTCATCCTTGCTTAGAAGGTTTCCATCATCGTCTGTGAAACTCGAGAAACCCAGGGAAGAAAGATCTTGAAAGTGGCACATTGTTGCACGCTGCTCATTATCGAACATATCCTGGAGATTCCTTGCCTTCTGCGCTTTTCTTACCTTGGAAAAGAAAGCGTGAACAGTAGCCCATGCCGTCGACCAATCTCTAGCCATCCGAGACATTGCAGTGATCTGCAAGTCTTGATATCTAGCATTTTGGACGTCGAACGCTAGCTTAAGTCGGCTCCTGGCTTTCTGCGTGACCTCGTCGATGACTGGCCCTCCCTCGACAATAGCCTGCTATGCTTCGGTGACATACGTCAAAATTGAAAAAGCACTGGCGCACCGAGGCCAAAAATTTTTCAGCAGGTGCGCGCGAATCTCCTTAATTTTGGCCCTGTCAAACAGCGTTAGATCCTCTTTCGCATACAGCGGAGCCTGCATCTGCATGATTTTGTCTTCAAGCTCTCTGGCCTTCAGATCACTCTTGGTCTGTTCCTGTGCTTGGCTCTCGGCTATAGACTGGAGCTGTTGAACTTGCTGCTTTAGGTCGAGCGTCTCCTTCTTCATCAATTTGCATTGCTCCTCAGCTTTCGCTAATTCGGAGCGGACCTTTGCCAGGTTTTCCTCTAACTTGACATTGGTGGCCTCGGCTTCAAACCTGCATTGGTTAGCAATGGTTGCATGTGCCCAAAAAGTCTCGATTCGGACATGCATAGAGGCCGATTCATTGTCAACATTCAGGTGTTCCAGGTCCTTAGGTGTCTCTTGATAATCATAGTCCACTGGAGTCATTTCATCTAGAGGCTTTTGTACCTTGGGGACCTTCTTGATTTTATGCACCTTTTCGGCCTCTAAATAAAAAATGATGCATTTTTCAACTGATGCTGTCGAGCGCCCTCTTCTTTTCCTTGCCTCCCTTAGTATTTGCTCAGTGTTTTGCCATGCTTGGAATAGCTTCTCGACAAGGGGGCGGTCCTTAATTAAGGACACCTCTAATTTGGACAAGGCTAGATCTCCAGCCGAGGGAGTAAACAAATATAAAGAATGCGCGGGGGATGCCTCACCAGAAGGCTCGACGATAGGCGTGGTGGGAATTTCGGCAACCGAGGCTACCTCACATGAGACAGGGGGTTGGAGGGTGGGACTCGGCATCGAAGTGAGACCCCTACCTCTGCTAATGACCAGGGGGATGGTAGTGTGGAAGGGCGAAGTAGGGTCAATGGTCTTACCCCCATCATAATCGTGGGATGAGACCGGACCAGCAATAGGTGACGTGTGATGTGGTGATGGGCTATGCAGGGGAGACTGGTGAGAACTCTCAGCTGGGGTTGCGGCAAGAATGTGTGAGACTAGGGCAAGGGGTGGAGAATGCGTACCTACGTGCCCCCTTGGCATTGTGGTAGTGGTGACTTCTGGTGCAGCCGCATCTTGTTCTTTCTCGGTTTTGGCACTCGGCAGGGCTGCGACCTCGACACTTGCTTCGGATGGGCCTGATATCGGTCACCCAGTGGAGGGGCTTACAAATCCTGTGCGGGGTCACTTTGGATAGTTCAGGGGCAGTGGGCCCTACTCTGGCCTCTTTCTTTTGGTTCTTGCCAGCGGTTGTTCTGACTCTTCGAAGCTTGAGTCATGGCCTCCTATAGGTACCTGAGGCGATCTTTGATGTGTAGCTTGGGCCTTCTCCTCTCTTCCCCTCCCCGAAGTAGTATCATATCTTTTTGGGCTTTTGCCCAAACCTAGGGTAGCTGGAGGGATGAGGGCGGCGAAGGACAAAGGCTTCCACTTTCCAACATTGGCTTCATAAATTTTGGAGAAGTCTTTGTCTGTTGCCAAGAACCCATAAGAGTTCATTTTCTGCCGATGGACCCTCATTATCCACCACTCTCTCAGCTGAGCCGCGTCCCAATTATTTACTCCCTCCTTCAAGTCATCTTTCACTTTCTTCCAGAAGGTGGAATTGGGGCTCGGGAGTGAATGCCGATCTGGGTCATATGCGACCTCCATTGGGTAGAATTCGTGCCAGGGAGGCAAGGATTCCATCCTCTCCAGATGCCACTCCAGATCCTTTCCCCGAGGATTATTTCTTTGTTTCACAATTTTTGGATAGGGGCAAACATGGAAGCTCTTGACCCGTATGTGGTCCCTCATCACTCCCAAAGGATCATAAAGCCATTGTTGGGGAATTTGGAGTAGGCCGAACTTGGCAAGCTTTTCTTCCAAGAAGACGTTCTGATTCAGGGCGAACACTTCGATAACTCCTATCCTGAGAGGGAAGTCACAGGTGTGGGCCCATTTCTGACCCTTGCCATAGATGGCATTAGTCGCATCGCTCTGCCTAGCGACTTCTAATGTGAATTGATACTCGAAAGGGTAAACTGGCAGTAAGAAGGGCTTCCCTATGAAGCCGAAGATGCGAATCACCAGCCCCTACGTTAGTCAAAAAATGTCTCCCCTCTTCTCCCGGACCACTTTGTTTCTTAAACCAAGAGGAACTCGCGGGGAGGATCCTACTATCATACGCATGGCGGGTCCCAAGAATTGCTGATTAAAGGGATAGTAGGACTCTGATCTCAATAGTAGGGGAGTCCACTGATATACGGGCAAAGGACTTCCATCCTTGTCGCTTGCCGTAATGGCAACATGAGGGAAACTATTATGTACATGAAAGAAAAGTAGCCAAACAAGAAAGGAGTAGGGCCCAAAGCGCTGGCTGGTCCCAGCATTCTTCATGCTGGTGAGTTGCGCGTGTAAGCCCCTGGCCACCCATTCTGCCCAGTCGACAAAGACTGGGTCGATGCTGGGTCTCGAAGTATCGGGGGCATTGAACTCCCCTCTGGAAATGCACTCGGCCAGGGACACCTGCCATGGATATACAGAAGCATCAGTAGATAGGCCTGCCACCCATGCAATGATGGAGAAGAGGTCAGCATTTTTAAAGGCCCCCAAGGGAAGGGGCATTTGGGGCAATTTTCTCGAAGGGAGCCCACTTTTGAGGCTTTGCTACAAAAATTTTATCATGTAGCCAGTAGATGTGAACCTCTCCGTTTGTTCGCTCAAAACAATGTTGTGAACCATACATCCCTCGGGTGGACCCTGTTGTGGCACAAAAGCTGCCTGTACATCTTCTTTCAAAATTGAAAATAGCTTCTGGCCAGATGTGTCTAACACCTGTCTGGTGGCGGGCTAGTAATTCTGCGCGATGGCATTGATCAGCTCAGGGCAATGGTGAGTGGGGGGCATCAGATACCAGTATATCTAGGAGTAGTAAGTTGCAGCTCGTATGCTCTCTGTCGGGAGCCTACTTCTCATGAGCTCAACGGTGCTTCTGAGCTCAGCTACGCTCTTCGACAGCTCCGTATCCCTGATTCTTTCCCACCTATCGACTGGTGGTTCTAGGGGCTGCTCGTCCTCGGAATCCCCCCTTTCTTCCAAGATGCGTTTATCTAGGCGGAGACCCGAATCAACGGGCCTTGGCTTCGACATTTTTCCATGGCCTTTTACCTTTGGTTTCTCGGAGGCTACTACTTCTAGCCCTTTTCCCTTCTCCTTGGAACTTTCCATCGTTGATGCTTAGGGCGACGGAGTTTGCAGTATGGGGAAAATTGGCATCGAAGCTTTAGAGTGCGAAGTTGGCAGTAGGGTCTGTATGAGTCGTTGAGCGAGTAATCCTTTGGCTACTTGGAGTCTACGTTATATAGCCACCAAAGACAACTACCCACATTTATGGCATGTGCCACAATTAATCTTGCGCTTCTCATCTGAGAGATCATCGGTTCATCGGATTGGCCACATGGTGGCGTAGTACACAGGGCCATGCGCTGTGATGATTGCGGCTGCTTAGGGAACGCAGCCGTCTGCCACCTGGTACCTGGGGGCAGAATTTTCTCTTAGCCGAGTCCCCTGAGGATGTACCCGATGCCTTTTTATTTAACTCACCTATTTTGGATGCCTATCGAAGGTGGCTATCGGCACGCTCCTCTAGGCGAGCAATAAATGCTTTTGCCTTGTGCATCTTTGGGTCAGCGAAGCCGAAATCAGAGCTGACATACTTCACGGTGAACCTTTTGCGCCAGTTAATCCTTTATGCTTCGGGCCCGATGTGATTCCTCCTGCGCGAGGCTGCTCGTGAAGCTTGTTTCCCCCTTTTAAAAGCAGCTCGCTCGGACTCTTCTTAGGTGAACATCTTTCATACCTTAGTCGAAACCTTGCTCGGCCAATCGTACTTCGCTGTGAACCACTTCGCATCCACTACTTCGCAAGCCAAGTTCCCAAAAGAGTTTTTTTTTTTATATATATAGCTATCGAGGTAAAACTCAACCTGAGTTTTTGAGCAGCATTTTATTTAATAGCGAAACTTTTTACAATATTCACACAGGCTTGCGGCATAATAGGCATGCCGCCACCACAAACTCAGCTTCGGATATTTATCCGGTGAATCTGCAATGCCCGGACCAGATCAGATTGAACTTTAGTTGATTCTTGAAGTCCGGATGGCTCCTCCCCGAAGTTCTCCATGCTGCGAACAGAAAGCAATACAATAGTTTGTCGCTCCTGCCAGTACCCACGCTACTGATGCAGGATGTGGCAAAGCAGTTCACCACGTGAGGACCTTCTTGGGGTACTGGTTGTAGTGATGGTTGGAACCAGAATACCGAAGAGTCCAGTAATTGTGGATTGGGTACAAGTTCTTCCATCTCCTTGATGCTGTAACAGGGCTTTTTCGGCAAAGAGCAAACTCCCAAGATCTCTTCAGGCTCAGCTTCTCGATGGAACATGCTTGTTGAGTCCTGATCGATCACTTGCGTGCTGTGTTCTGGGATACAAAAAGAGTGCCAAGATGTGCTCTCTTTGTTCTTAGGCTCTACCACTTGAGCCTGCTCCCCTTCCTGGCCAGTCCTCTGATGGAGATCGCAAGCAACCATATTGTTCATCGTCGGGGCAAAGCTCACAAATTGCCATGGTTGGACTTGGATGGGATCTGCCTCTCGAGCTCCACATGACTGCATCTCAGGTTTCTGCTTAGTATTAGGAGTCTGCCATGAAGAATACTATGTTGGATAGACGGGAGCAGCGACTATCGAAGAAAGTGATGGGGCTTCTCCCCACTGCCACTTTCTCGATAAAAACTATTCTATGCGTACTGCTTCCTCGAATATCTGAGGGAATCTTTGCTCACCAGATCGTAGCAAGAGGAGGCCTATATCTAGGTGAAAAGCCTGAACATAATAGAGGTGGGCTTGGGCGGGCGTCGGTTGGATCTCCCTTGGAATTCTCTTCCAACTTCTGATGAATCGGACATTGAAGTCTGTGACGCTCTCCAAAGGTGCTCTCTTGATGGTGGAGAGGTACGTCAAAAGCTGGAAGGGGTCCTGAGAGCCATCAAATGTTTTGAACAGTGCTCCCACCAAGTCATCCCATGAGCAGATGCTTTTAGGTCCGAGCAGTCTGTACCACTGCAGCGCTCTTCCTTCCAAAGACAGGGCTAGAAGTCTGACCACGACGTCTTCATGGATTATGTCATAGAGGAATGCTAAAGTAGCAACAGCTTCAAGGTGTTCTCGGGCCATTCCCGTGGTGCCATCATATGTAGTCAATGCCTTCAAGGCGATCTCGAGAATCTTGTGGTAGCTTTGAAGATTCAAGGGGCCTCGGTCATCCCAACTAGGAAAATCTACCCCTGCCATTATAGCAGTAGCCTGTAGAAATCGTGGTTGTCATCGCTGAGTTGGAGTTGTTAGGTGAACATTCTTTCTCCACTTATGAGGTCAAGGCTACTCACCGAACCTCGATTCCTCCGGGATATCTTCTTTCAGATTTGAAAGGCACCTACGACCAGGAAATCTGGATCTTCAGCTCAACTGAGTCGCCAGGTGATTTTATCAGATGAAGACAGGCCAGAGATTCACCGAACTCGGACCTTCTTAAGGCACAGGGAGTCCTGGTTACAAAAACCAGGCTTAGGTACTGGTCTTCATGACTTTAGAGATTCTCGGGTAAAACAGAGTCGCCAGATGCTAAGAGTCTTTTAGTAATGAGAGCATCGATTCTCACCACTACTCAGAAGATGAGACTGATCGGATCTCACCGGGAACTTGTTAGAACTACTGGCTCCGGTGAAGACGGGCTAGAAATTTTCTCAAATATGGGACCTTGAGTCCCACCGGGCATGCCAAAAACTGTTGGTCATCAAATCCGCACAGGAAAGGACTTTTGATGGGTTTGCACGCCCTGGACCTACGACCAACATTGAAAGGCCGAGGGGAAGAGATGCCCCTCGTGCCAATCTCCGGAGAAAGGCCGGCTCCTATGCTAAACTACTTGGGTGTTTTGAGACAAGAGTGCAAGAAAGAGATAAAAGGAGTAGGGTTAGAGAAAGAAATAAAAAGGAGTAGGGTTAGAGAAAGAAATAAAAGGGTTAAGGGAGAGAGGTTGATGATTTGAGGTGGGAGAGAATAGGAAGCACGATCACTAACTGACACTTGAATAGAAGCAAAGAACACTAAGGGTAAAATGAAAGAAACGTAATATCAACCTCCCTATGTATCCTCCCGAACGAGTTTCAGGACACTGTCCCCGATCGCACACCGAACGTAGAGTTCAGCATCTCAATCTGCGAACGAAGAGATATGGAAGAATCAAGCAAGACAGGCAGCATAAAAGAAAGTTAATAAGACACTTTTCTAACTCCTATGTATCCTTTCGAACGAGTTTCAGGACACTGTCCTTGATTGCACCCCGGACGTAGAGTTCAACATCTCAGTCTACAAACAAAGAGAGATAGAAGAATCAAGCACAGAAGGCAACATAAAAGAGAAGAATTGAGCTCAAAGTCTCTTAGTATTAATCGCAGGACATCAAGTTACAGCAGCTTTCTAGCAGATAGTTCCCCCCATTTTTACATTACATGCCTAGGTTTTTATAGAGGACCCGGCCCTCTGAGTCATTATTAAAAAAGACGGCAAAGTACACCCTCGGGCCCTGAGAAATCGGTGCCTCACTGCTGCTGCGAATGATCTCTCAAATCGGCTACCAAAATGGGCAACTGTGACTGGGTCAACCATGGAAACATTCATTTAATGCATCGCCCGAGTGTCCCTGGCTTTTGGATGTTGTGCTTGAGTGATCGTTATGCCCGTCGAGTTTTACTTCGAGGACTGTAATGTCCCTTTCATTTTCCAAAAATGGGCAACGGACTTATCGGGCAAGAAAGGGGGCATTTATAAGGGGCTCTTGATCACCTTGGGAAGCTGCCCGCCTTGGAACGTGGGCCCAAAAAGCGTTTCGCTACTTCTCCGCCTCGCCAAAGTCTTGGGCCGAAGTGACTTCTCCTCAATTCGGTCTTCGCAAAATAGCGCTTCGCAAAACTACTTCGAGGATGTTGAGTGCCGAGCGGATTCCATCTTTGAAATGGGGCTCTTTGTCCTTTGCTGGCGAAACTGCTTCGGCTGGAAAATGTTTTGGCCCGATTCTCTCTCAAAACTGCGGTTCGGGGAATATCCTCCCGAAGCACTTCTCTGTTTTTGACACATTGTCATTTTGCTTTGGGTGCCACTGCTTCGGGTGAAAACTGGCCGAAGTAGGTGTTAGAAATACTTCGGGCCCGAAGTAGTTTCCTTGCCTTAGCTGATTTTGGATTATGCTCTCCTCCTTCGACGAAGTCGTTTGGATGCTGCTTTGCAAAACTTTTTCCTGAAGCGGCTACTGAAAATGCTTCGGGTGCGAAGCGTTATCTTTGTATTTTCTTCGACGATATTACTTCGCAAGGCTTTCGCCCTAAGTGGTAATTTAAAGTGCTTCGGGCCCGAAGCTCTTCCACATTCTCCTTCTTTCTCTTCGACGAAGTTATTTTCCTTGGCCTGTTTGGTCGTGAAGCTCTTTCTTCTTCATTTTATAAAAGGGGCGATAAGGAGAGTCAAAATTGTTGTAACTTAAAATAAAAGAAAAACTTTCAACAAGGAAATATTATACAAAATTCTACTATTCTTCTACCCCTTGTATAATGTGACAAAAAGTGTCAACAGGTACTAGATAGGAAGCTATATTGGAGATGGATTACAACTACTGGGGGTTTATGGAGTAGACTCTTACAAGCCAAATATTACCCAAGAGTGGTTGAGAAAAACATTCCAAGACACATAGTGGAAGGAGAGGGATCTACAATATGGAGGACAATGTTAGTAGACCAGGAGTTAATAAAGCCATATGGAGCCTTCCAAATGTGTTTTGTGTGGAAAGGTAGAGGAGACCTTGAATCACATCTTTTTGGGTGTTCTTTTGCTAAAGATATATGGATCAATTGGTGGAGGTAGATGAGATAACATTGGGAATTTATTAAGAGCTAGGAAAGCTTTTATGAGAAATGGAAACAATGTAGCTTTAAGACTAAAACAATGAAAATGACATGGAAACTGGGACCTAGCTTCATATGGTGGTAGTTATGGCTAGAATTAAATGCATGCATATTTAGATCAGAGCATAGAACAAGGAAGCAAGTATGGGAGAGGATTATGAGTAAGGTAATAGAAACACTATCTATTATATTATAGGAGGAAACAAACATAAAAATGGAGGAAGGTATTATTCTATGGAGCCTTGGAATAACTATAACAAAGAAACAACTTAGGGATGGATACATAGGTGAGATCTCCTTGAATAACATACAGTGGAGGCTGTCTCCCAGAGAGTGGGTGAAGAAAAACACAGACGGGGCTTCTCCTAAAAACCTTGAGAAAGCTGGTTTTGACATTATCATGCAAAATTGGAAAGGAGAACAGGTGTACTAGAGAGTATAAGGCATGGGGAGGCAACAAATAATGAAGTAGAAGGATAGATGATATTGTCAACATCAGTGATAGCTACAAATCTATAGTTACATAAGTTGTGGACAGATACAAACTCTCAGGTATAGGCTAAAATATTGGATCCAATAAGGCCCTTACAGGTGCTAGAAATTGGAGAGAGAAGGAAAGTGGAAGCAGTTCAAAATATCTATTAGGTTCTTCAAGATGTTTTTATTACACATATCAAGTGAGAGATAAATAGGGTGGTAGACTATTTAGCAAAATGGGGAGAAGATCTGGAGGAAGGGCAATATGTGGACTCTCAGATGGAAAATTAGATAAGATGGTACCAAAGAATCCAAGGGATGCGATAGGTGATACAAGAAGATAGCAAAACAAGAAGATCAGATAGTGAGTCTAATGAATCTATCACAGTTAGGCCACAAAGTAACACAACATGAAGATAAATGGATGGTTTACAAAATTCAGATAAATTGGATAAATTGGAATTCAACTATGGTAGTGCTGAGGTGTATGGATATTTGCATTATGTATGGTAATGTTTTATGGGTAATTTTTGGGTTATGAGGGATTTGAGGAGGATTTTATTTCTCCCTTGATACTTGTCCAACTTATTTTACCTTGTAATACAACTTCTATAAATATAACATATTTTTCATTTTGTAAAAAAATTAAACTTATCCAACTCTCCTCCAAAATCATTGGAGTTTGATGACAGTGATTCGTCTTCTCTGAAGGAGGAAGAGTTGCTAGGAAAGAAAATTCTAGCTTCCTAAATAAGCCAAAGGTTGAAGCAAAAGGTACAAGGAGTTCTAAAGCTACAATGTGGTTGAAGACTCATTGCTCAGATGACTAATGATTAAGGCAAATCCCCTATTTTAAAGGAGTTAATGAGATCAATTCAAAGATCTGTTAAGCAGATTGCTTATTTTTTTAACTAATTGACATGGAAGTTAAAAAAAAATCCAAATACCTTGAAGATGGATGCCATCATTTTTATGACTCTTTTCAAGATTAGAATTTGGATTTTTTTTGTGCGGATATCTTTTGTTTGGTTTTGTATCTCTCTTCTCCTCGCTTGGGATCTTTTGGTTGGGTTGGGCTAGTTCTTTCTTGGTAGCTATTTTTTTGTGGCTTTGTGGTGATTGTCGTACTTGGTTGTATTTGGGTCTCTAATGTAAATGGTTTGGGGGAGCCTTTCAAAACCCCCCCATTTTCCATCTAATAAAAAATAAATAAATTGTATCCAACTTGTCTTTTCATCAAAGATATTCTTTATCTTCCTTAAATTGCTATTTTTTTTGCAATAAACTCTTTGATATAAATTTCATATAGATGTGAAATCTCACTTGACTAGTTGCCTTCCAAGATTTAAATTTTACCAACACAAATATCAACACTATGATTGGATAAATTATTTCTACCCTATTTCTTTTGCTATAGATATGCATACGTTTTCTAAATATTTTCTCTAGGAATAGTTGATGAAAATCAAACATAATTTTATTTTTATTCAATCTCCACACCCATTTTTGTTGAATATATTGGTAAAAATTTGGGAATCCTCCTTAATTAAATTATTTTTCAATGGCAATTAGTCTCTAAATAGTTGTTAGTTGAAATTCCATATGAATAAGTGAGGAGAATTTTACTGTCATTGTTTTGGAAAACACCACCTTTGCTAGATTTTCTCAAATTTCCTTTGGAAGTACCATCAAAATAAATTTGATAAACCCCACTTTTAAAATTTTTTATTTTGAAATAGATCAACATAAATCATTTGTGTTAGATCCATTGTCATAGATTACACTTGCATGTATATTCAAATCTTGTAACCAAGATACTAACACCTTTTTTTCCATATTCGACACTTGTGATGAGTTCACTGCCTATAAAAATTATTCAAGAGAGGCAATATTATAATTCCAAACTTGGGTATGAATTGATATTTATTTTTAAAAATTCTATTGTTCTTTTCAAGTTATAAATCCTAACAAATAATGGTAGAAACAATCCTCCATATATTGCACAAATATTTCATTTTGAAGTGACTAATCCAACATTCAAAAACTTTTTAAATGGTGATGGAGCTACCTAACATATTATATTTAAAAAAAAGGACTACCAAATGGTGTGATGAGGAAAATATAATATTTATAACTATTTTTTATGCCTAATAGGTCTAAGAGTATGTGTAGTATTCTTTGCATGTAATATGTAAGAGTCTTAAAAGTCTCACGTAGCTTTTGGTAGGCATCTGACAAGCCCATTCTCCTATAAGGGCATCTTATCTAGCTTATAGTAGGCATTTGACATACCCATTCAATGTAATCTTATCTTGTAAGCGATGGACATACCTATATAAACCTTTGAATATCAATAAAATAAACAAGCAAGCTTTGCATTCCTCATCATGGTGTAAGCAAAGGGACAATGAAAAAGTAAATGATTTGATGTTTCTATACCCTTATTACACAAGGTATACCTTAAATGTCCATGATATTATCTTATTTCTAGACTCTTACCTATATGAATTTTACTTTGAACTTCTAACCAAAGGAATGTTGAGGCCTTAAGGAGGGCTTTAAGTGACTAAACATTCTTTTAAGGGAAATATTTTGTAGTAGGAAATTTTGATTGGTCTAAATACTTATATCACAACTCATAATTTCATATAAAATAGCCAAAGAAAACCCTTAAAGCATATTTTAGAGGTCCTATCATTCAACTAGGTTGCTAAAAACAATTCATGATCTAAAATTGTTGCTCCCATTGGTATAATTTATGATGTTTGAACCATTACAATCTAAACGTGCTCTAGCTAATGGTTTCCATTTTGGATTAGAAACAAGAGGATAAGGATTCAACGAAGCATCAACTAAAAAGTTACATAATATCCCTCATTAAATGACAATATAATATGTTTCTTGATCAATTGTAAGTTATTTGATATAAAATTCCATCTTGTTGAGCTATTAGATAAGGTTTGTTTCCTGGACAATTTTTATTGCATCAATAGAACCTATATATTTCTATTAAGATTTTCCAACTATTTCCTTAATATTTAAATAACTTCAACCAAGTTTTATCCCTAATGCTAAACTCATAAGTCTATAATTTTATAAGGTCACCCCTTCAATTTTTTTCTTTTGAAACCATATCTCACTTACAAAGAGTAAATGTGAACTTTATCTCATATTCTTTCTAAAAAATATCTTTGGATTTTATCAAATTCAAATGTTATAACTACTAAAAATCTTTAAGTTGACATCATATATTTAGAGATAGATTATAATGTACTTTTCTAATTATATACTTCTAACCATACATAAGAACTTACCTTTCCAACTTGCCAAACAAGATTTTATTCTATCTAAAATTGGGTCCTATAGCTCCATCTTCTTTTCTTTGTTAAATAAAGGGATACCTAGATATTTTTATCGGATTTTTCCAACCTTAAACCCTAAAATATCCATAATGATTTATTGTAAATATGGAGTTGTGTTAATGAAAAATATCGTAAACTTTATAGTAGTAACGTATTGTCTAGAAACCTTCTCATAGCATGATATAATTGATAAAAACTCCAAGGACTCTTGATTGATGGATGAACAAAAAAATATCATAAATACATTGGAGATGAGATTTGAAAGGGTCATTTGTTGCAATTGTATTCCTTTTCTTTTTCCTTCCATTTTAGCCTTTGAGAGATCTTTCCCCAATGCTTCACAAAGAATGATAAATATATTAGGTAGTGAGTCACTTTAATGGAGTTCATGAGATGATTTAGAGTATACAATAGGGGATAAGTTGAACAAATAGAATATTGTGGATGCTATAATAACATCTAATCCATTCATACAAATTTTGAACAAAACCATTTTTTTTTAAATACCATGTAGAAAACCCCATCAAACCATATCATATGGTTTGTTTATATTTATTTTTAAAATTATACTTATTTTTTCATGGAATGAAGAGAATATATGACCTCTTGTGTAGTTATCAAACCATCAATTATTTGTTTAATATAAATAAAACAACCTTGTTCCTCTAAAATAACACAATATATAATTCTTTTCAATCTATTTTCCAGCTTTTAAAATTATCTTATAAATAATATTAGGAAGGCTTATTGAAAAATATATCAAAATGTTATGTCTTGTATTTGTTGGGAACTAATGCAATAAAGATGATATTGATATCACTTATTCTAACCTTAATTTTTTTGCCTCTTCAATTATAAATAACATATTACTCTTTAATAAATCCAAATTGTTTTTAAACAAATTGTAGGAAATTCATTGGGGCTAGGTGCCTTATTAGGGAAGAAATAAAAAAAAACATCCTATAGGTCCTCTATAGATATATTCTTCATCATGATTTCATTATGTTCTTATGTGATAATTGATGGAATATTTTTCAAAGGCTTACCCAACTTCTAATACAATATATTTGAAATAATTTAGTGTTTCATTCCCTAATATCTTCTTCTTCATCAATTCTTATACGATTTAAATTTGAAATGTTTTTTTTTTTTTTTAAGAGAAAAACCCCTTGCAGGGCCGCCTTGGTCTGAGAGACCATGAACAGGGAGTTCTACACTATCAAAGTCACTCGGGAGTCGCACCCGACCCTGCCTGCACCAACATTATCAATTGGATTTTGGATACCCAATTCAGATTTTTGGTAGGGTGGAGATTTGAACTTGGGACCTCCCTTGTAGGATTGCCCTCTCCTCTCCAAATCACCTACAACACCTGGGTGATTTGAAATGGTTTTTATTTGATAAAAATATTAACATATTTTAATTATAGCATGATAAATTTTGAGATTTTTATCCCTTTCCTTAGCCATCTCATATTTTTGTGACCAATATGACTATTTATTTTTCAATTGGTTATATGGGATTTAAACAGACCTCACCCATACTACATCATCACCAAAGAATTGGTATTACAATAGAGCTTTGATATTATCCATGTATCACTTGGTGCAATTTGAACCAGATTCTCCTCCTTGAATGTTGAGAAATTTAACCAGTTGAGATAATGTCATTTGATTATTTTTAAATACATTATGATAATCATAATGTAATTATTTTTCTTGCACAAAAAATCTTGGTATATTCTATTGATTTCTATTATTTATTGTAACTTGTTGAGTTTACATTTAATTTTATTTTAATTTTAGATTTATTACTAAAATATTTAACATTCCAACTCTTAATTTTCACCTTTAGATACATCATCTCTTAAATAAATTTATACATATATGATCCTTCAAACCTCGATTCATCCCACCATAATATAATCATTTGAAAAAATAAATCATGGTATTGGATCCATATAAACTAAAATTGAAACAAACTTTTGGATGACCATTATTGAGTAGATCACATCTTAATATAAATGAATAAAAAAAACCTATCCAATATTTTTTCTATGTGGATTTTTGCAATATATTTATTTTTCTACGTGTCTAAAAATATTAAAGGAATAACATCCCAAGTGTCATTTAAATTAACAAAATAATTAAAATCCTTCATTGATATAAAACATTTAGGAGTTTCATGTTTTTTTAAAGCAAAGATAATTTCATTTAGGTCCCCTCTAAGAATCTATGAATTACAATTATGTATCATAATTAGATTTAACATAAATAAACTGAGTTTCTTCCAATATTTTCAATGAAGAGTAACTAAAATTGGAACATATATTGATGATTTGCCATTGATATTTTTCTCTTTCTTAAAAAACTATCAACAACACAATCAATTTTTACTTTTAGTAAATTTCCATGTCATTTGTGATTATTCTATATTATTGTAACACTTATTGTAGCTTCCATAACAAGAATTACTAGACAATCCTTCATATTTCATAATATTCAAAGGCATCCTTACATTTCAAACTTCTTATTTTTGTTTCTTGTATTAAGTACAATCTATTAATTCCTTAATAAATCTTTATTAAGGACCTTATTCATATATCTAAGATACCATCTTCATCATAATTTTTTTCTTATTTGCGGCCTTAGACCCATTTCTTGTTAACACTTATGATAGTTGTTTCTAGTTTTCCAAATCAATACGCCTATTGGTTTTATTTTTCTCTTTGTTATTTCTTTGAGGCTTGTAGTAGCTTGTCTACTACCCTTGAATTTCATGTAGAAATCATTTGTGGAATACAAGGAGAAAATAATTTTGCAGCCTTAGAAGTAATAAGGTAGAACACATATTTTGGAAAATTTTCAAAACATTGGCTAATTTCCAAAAGTATGACTTGAGCCAATAGGTAATTTGCTCAAGAAAAACGACAAACTATGATTTTTTTGAAATTACAAATCGCTCCCCCAAAATAAAAAATTGTAACTCAAGGCTGAGGATTAGATAAGATTGGCATGTGACCTAAGAAAAATGCTTGGAAAGTGATATTTTATCTTCATATGATAAAGATTTAGAAGACTATTAAATGTATTTAGGGATAATTTGGAGGTATGTAAACTCTAACTACGCATCATTTTACCAAATATGTCACTAAACTAGAGAATTTACTAGGTGTGGAAAATATTTACCTCAAGTTACTCTTAGATAAATAATTTGCTAGAACTAGGAGCTAGGGGATCCATTGTGAACATCTTTTGTCCATTTAAGAAAATCA
This sequence comes from Wollemia nobilis, assembly GCA_028583015.1. Lineage (NCBI taxonomy): Eukaryota > Viridiplantae > Streptophyta > Pinopsida > Araucariales > Araucariaceae > Wollemia > Wollemia nobilis. The sequence continues at coordinate 4,088,573 of JAQPPZ010003147.1, forward strand.
AAGCTACACTCTATGAGCACTAGTTATACTTATGAATTCACACTACCATTAATAGAAAGGTTGTGTATATCATTTGAAAATTGATTATGTTGTTAACCTTATGATTTGTGGATGAATAGTTATTGTGGTACTACCCTTTTGCTTTTTGTTAATCATTTATTCTATTAGTCTTAAATTTGAAGGTTAGAGGCAAGACATCCTTTCCTTCCATTTTTTGAAACACAATATCATGGTCACATACTTTATGTGAGCTTAATAGTTTTTGGTAAACTCATAAGGACAAAAGGTTTGATTTATGTGGTGTCACGACCCACCTTGGCAAGACTTGCTTCTTAAATTGGACTATGTATTAGAAAATGATGTGTAATTCTTAGCATTGTTGATTTGATGGATATATGATTCTAATATTGTATCTATTTTGTATAAGAATATGGTACTGCTGATATTCTACTTGGTTGCAGGATCAGGTACTATCATGGGTGGATAAGAGAATTATCCACAAGAAATGAGAGATCGTATTGAAGGGGAAATGATGATGACTCATTCATCAAATAGATTAGGGTAACATGAATGAATACCCTTTCATGTAGGTGCATTGTGGTTTGATTATGCTCATGTTAGTACCATTAGACCAGGATAGTTGCTTGCAATGAGTCTCTTTAACATGAGTTGGTGATAGCTTATATCTATCTTAAATAAGGAGCCACTCATTTAGGGATAAAATAGTGGTATGAAATATTGGGAGAATGCATTTTTTCTTGCATATAGCATGTTGGTTTTGTTTACCTCCTTGTATGCTTACGAATTATTTGGTTGATATTATTTCTTGTGTAAGGTTGGTAGAACTAATCCTTTAAGGGAAAGCTTTCAGATTTTAGTTCAATGCTTGTTTTATGCTTTGATGAGGCTAAATGTTACATGATGGAATTTGATGAGGCTAAATGTTGGTGCCGCATTTAACCTAGGATGATGGGCTCTTAATAATTTTGTTGTGCATTGGAAGAGCTGCCTTTGATATTAAATGTGTGCTTGCATTTTTCCATGATATTTTATGGTTTTGGTTGAGGAGTTGAGCTAGAAAACTCTCTTTAGCATTACACCACAAGCTTTACATGGCAGTTATGATATTTTGTGGTTTAGGTTGAGGGTTTGCTTCACCTTTTAATTTACATACACTAGCTTGAAAGATGAGGGTAGACAATGGAGGAAAGTATAGTGAATTGCACAATGAAGCACAACATTGGCATAGACTAAACTTTGGAAGGAATATGTCATACACTTTTTAGGTATGTGTTGGAGGCTTTGTTGGTTTATGTTTGCTATCTTTCTTGTGCTCTTTTCTCCCTATATTTCTTGACTGATTGACGTTATTTATACTTAGTTTTGGCTGCATGTACTCCATATGTTGCTATGTTAGCATTCTTGTAAGTTTGGTTGTTTCCTAGTTTCCTCCATGCTCATTTACCTCAAGATCTGTTACCCTTACATGGTGAGGGATAGCACTCAATGACAACACTACGTTCATATTGCTATCTCCTTACATCATCGTTCAACCTATTGAATGCATAGTTTTGTTGTACGTTGGTTTAATTGCAGGGTTTCTTAGAGTCCTCTATGAGGATGCCACACTTTGTGATTTATCCTTAGAGTTTAGGGTTGACATCCATGGGTTTAGGGGTTTACTTATATGCATTTTGGTTTTGTTGTGTCGCCAGGGACCACTGTGGATATGGTGCCCCTACGAGTGTGCCTACATAATCTAAGGAGCAGTATCACCTATTTTCCTAAGTTGGACCTTACCCCCTTTTGAATCTCTTCTTATGCATGATTAATGGTAGATTAAATAGGTTTTATCTATAGATGCTTTTAGGGTCGGTTGGGATAGTTTTACTTCATTTGCTTTGATTTTTTTAGAAGTTGATCTTAGATTTTCTAGTGTTAAACTTTGAATTAATCAAAACTATTTATTAATGCTAGTTTAGTCTAATATTAGTTGGTATTAATATAATAGATGATTAATGATATAGCTTTTATAATGTTAGACTTTGAATTAATCAAATGAACGATTAATGCTAGTCTAATCTAATATTAGCTTTGTATTAATCTAATGGATGATTAATGTTATAGATATTTTCTAAGGTTAGCTTTATGTAATCAAATGGATTGATTTATTTATGATAGACTAATTTAATGTTAGATCTAATTAATCAAAATAGACTGATTAATTTATGATAGACTAATATAATGGTAGATTTAGTTAATCAAATGAGTTGATTAACTTATGATAGACTAATCTAATGTTAGATCATGTTAACCAAATGATAGATTAGTTTAGAAATTAATATGATGATATAGTAATTCATTTTAATCTTTAGATTGCAATTAATCAAAAGATAGATTAGTTTGGCTATTAATCTAATGATAGATTAATTCATTTTAATCTTTAAATTGCAATTAATCAAAAGATAGATTAGTTTGGCAATTAATCTAATGATAGATTAATTATTTTTAATCTTTAGATTACAATCAATAAAATGATGGATTAGTCTAGCAATTAATCTAAAGATAGATTAAATCATCCCAATCTTTAGCTTGGTAATTTAATAAAATGTTAGATTAATCGTTAATCTTGCAAATAAATGACAAGACTTGCTAATGATGGATTGATTAATATACAATATTGATGTACGGTTTTGGATAAAATAATTGTGGAAATTATTTTGGAAAGAAGTATGGGCTTCTTTTGCTTATGGAATTGATGTGTTTAGAATTAAAATATTTGTGAAAATATTTTGGAAAGAATTATAGGCTTCTTTTGCTTTTGGAATTGATGTGTTTAGAATTAAAATATTTGTGGAAATTATTTTGGAAAGAAGTATGTCTTCTTTTGCTTATGGAATTGATGTGTTTGAAACTAAAATATTTGTGGAAAATATTTTAGAAATAAGTATAGGTTTCTTTACTTATGTTTTGCTATATTGAATTAGATATGTATAGCTTTGGAATCTGATATTTGTGAAAAATATCTTGGAAATAAGTATGGGCTTCTTTTGCTTGTGTTTGATATATTGAATTGATTTATAGAAATGCAAGGGCTTGGGATTTAAAATATTTGTAGAAAATATTTTAGGGAAGAAGCATGAGCTTCTTTTTGTGTGTGCAATGAATCATATAGAAATGCATTCATACCTACAAATGAGTTGTTCTGATCCCCACCTTCCTATGAACTATCATGGAGGCCAAAGGAAGAAGATATTTTAGATCATGCTAAGTTAAATATTCAAATATTACTATTGTACTGTTGAAAATCACTCTTGGTGATAGAGGATTTATTGTAATAGAAGCAAAGACTATTTCTTGTGTAATATAGATATTTTATGGGATGACTAAATGGTACCATATTATTGAATGGTTTTATGGTTCTTATCCATAATCTAAAGGTTTTGATAGATCTAATTTGTAAGCTTAAGATGATTAGTTTTGCTTTCTTCGTAGAAGATTATTTTGTTTTAATTCTTACAGAGTGTGAAAGAGAGAGAGTTATCCTTTGGTTTAGGGGTTTCCTTAGGAAGGGCTCTAAATGTAACCTTGTATAAAAATCTCCTTTTAACTTGGGATGTTGTGGGGTAGTAACACCTAGTTCTTTTATCCATGAGAAGATAATCAAGTGGAGTGATTGTTGCTTGGAAAACCCATTGTAGAGATGGGGAAGACATGCATGAAGTTTAAGGGATCACTGCGGAGGTGTAGTTAAACTAGATTAAGGCATTACGTCTAATGGACCCAACATAGACTAACTTATGGTTGGGAGGAGGAATTGACATCACCCTCTCTAAATATCGAGAAGAAATAATTCTAATGCTAATATCAAGAAGTTTGCATTAGTGGAGAATGCCATAAATGTGGGGAGACCTTTTAAAAGTGTCCTCTATATTGCGAAGGTATATGATATGAACCCTAGTTACCTACATGAGCTTGGAATCTCTTGTCCACTTGAGTGGTGTCTGCAACATCTTAGACTTGAAATATGGGTATGTCTAGTCATTGAATGTATTCCATGGATACTCCTGAGAACCTTATTAAGTCTAAAAAAATATCTCTTTCAGGTTGGTTAGGTTTTGGGGTTGTTACAGTTGGTATTAGAGCTCTAGGTCATAGGACTAGAAGCTTCCCTAGAAAGGACTTAGAGATGCTTTGACTTGATGGATGACTTTTGGGTAGAAATATCTTCTCTTGGGAGATGGTATTTTTATGTAGAATTAAGAATGACCATCAATACTATCAGTGGATGATAGTATTTAGTTGTTAGTACATTGGGAAGATGTGACTAACTAGTAGGTAGGAAGCATGAGAAGGAGAACTACAACCTAACCTAGGAACTTTTGTGTGACCAATAAACTATGATACCAAATTTAAGAAGAGGAAGAAGAGGATCCTCCATACCGCAAAGACAAGCTAGGTAGTACAATGTTGAGGCCAGACTCCTAGGAGAAAGTTTGGGAATTTCAACAAAGAGGTGGAGAAACTCATTGCTACTATATCACTTTTGCAAGAGAAAATAGAGCAACATAGGGAATATATGGATCAATAGAAACATATACTAGAAACCTTTGTGAGTTAGGGTAGACAGGAAGGAAACCCTCCTTTAGATGAGCAAGACGTTAGGGATCTTATAGAGGTAGAATTATCCAGGGATATGAAGATTGTTAAGACCTATAAATTAACTAGAAAGGATGAGGGTGATTTAGCTTAACCTTGGTTGAATGACCTAGATATCTACTTCTCCATGAAAACCATTATTTAGTGACTCAGACTTGAGCCACTCTCCATTTTCAAGAGATTGGATTAGAATGGTGGAATAATTTTAAATTCGATCATAATATTGAGGCTATTGGTATTTCATGGGAGGGGTTTGTGGATGCCTTTAAGAAAATATTACTCAGTGAACAATATTATGTGGAGAAATTCGAGGAATTTTCCATACTTCTCCATGGAACAATTACAATAAAGGTTTACTATCAAAAATTTATAAAACTGCTTATGTACCGCTCTACAAGTAGGATGAGCATATGAAGGTATATAAGTTTGTCTTGGGAGCTAATCCTAAGATAATATTGATAGTAAAAATGCATAAGCTTGAAATTCTTCAAACGATATATGATCTAGCTCATCAAGTCGAGTCCAACCTTTAGTTGAGCAAGACCCATTTTAACTATGCGGTTTTGTCAAAAAGAGATCGAAAAACATTAAGGAAAAGGAAGAGTGTTGGTTTTATGAATTGGAAACAAGAGTAGAGTAAGAAAAACAAAGATAATCCAAATATGGAAAAGAAAAATTATGGAAAACAAGGGAATTCCAAGAAGAAATTCCAAAAGAGGAAGGATAATGGTACCCCTTAAACACATAAACAACTTGAAATTTCTTGAACTGAGTAGATGAGAGAAAATAAATAGAAAAGATACCTAGGTCCCAAGGGTGGTTGCTATGACTATGGGGGACCTCACTATGTGAACAAGTATCCAAATCAATTAGGACCAAGAAAAAATATTGATGATCCCAACGATAAAATCTATGTGGCAACTAGAAACAAGAATATGGATGGCCAAGCCACACCTATGATTCTAAATGGTAAGTTGTTTGATAAGGAAGTTAAAATCTTGATAGATAGTGGAGCTAAAAATAGTTTTATTTCTTCTAGTATAGTCAAGGATTTACCAAAAAGACTAAGATTTTTGGCACAAGGGTGGAAAGTCGAGTATGGGTCTAGACACACCTACTTAGTGGATCAATGTTTTCCCACAACCGAGATTACCCTACCCAATTACTCTACCCTTTGGCACTTATATTTAGCACCACTACATGCCTTTGACATCATCTTGGAAATGGACTGGTTAAGGGCTTATGAAGCCATAATTAATTTTCAAGATAGATGGATAGAATTTTCAAGTAAAGACAAGTAGAGACTGAGAATTCATAGTGATCAAGGAGATTTTTGCCCTTAGATGATATTTGCAATGTAGCTAAAGAAAGCTATTATAAACTGAGGTATGGTCTATGTCATCAAGTTGAACCACAATATCAAGGATGATAGGAAGGAAGAATTACTCAAGGAACACCCAATGTTGCAAGAGTTTAGGGATGTTTTTCCTAAAGACCTTCTAGGATTACCACCTAAGAAGGAATTTGACTTCACTATCAAAATTCTACCAAGTTCATAACCTATCCATTGGAATCCTTATAAGATGAATCCTATTGATATGTAGGAGTTAAAGGTGCAACTTCAAGGGTTGCTAGAAAAAGGATTGATTAAACCTAGCGTATCACCATGGGGTGCACCAAATCTTTTTATCAAAAATAAGGATGGATTGCTAAGGTTGTGCATAGATTATAGAATGCTGAAAAAAACAACTCTTAAGAATAGGCAATATTTACCTAGGATTGAGGATTTGTTTGATCAACTCAAGGGTGCCACCATATTATCAAATATTGACTTGAAATTAGGATACTCACAAGACTGCTTTCAAGACTAGGTATGAGCATTATAAGTTTATAGTATTACCTTTTGGACTAACCAATGCCTCGACAACATTCATGAATATGATGAACAATGTGTTTAGGGATAATATAGATTAGTTTATCTTAGTATTCTTGGATGATATTATGATATATTATTGGAATAAGGAAGAGCATGATAAGCATTTAAGGATTGTGCTCGAGTTGTTGAGAAGGAACCAACTCTATGGAAATTTGTCAAAATATGATTTTTACATTCTTGAGGTATAGTACCTAGGGCATATTATATCTACTAAAGGGATAACAGTATATCCAAATAATATAGAGGCCATTTTGAGCTGGCCACCACTCACTAATGTGCCTACAATGCAGAGCTTCATGGACGTGACATGGTATTATAAGTTATTTGTTAAGGATTACTCTAGGGTAGCCTATTCCATAACTAACCTTCAAAGAAAAGGGAAGGAATATAAATGGATGGACAAGTGAAAATTCACTTTTGAGTTACTTAAATAGAAGCTTACTATTGCACCTATTCTCAATATTCCAAACCCATAAGGGAATTTTTTAGTTTGCATTGACATTTCTTTGGAAGGTTTGGGAGGAGTACTATCCAAGGATGATTTAGTTATAGCTTATGAGTCAAATAAACTCAAGAAGCATGAGGTCAACTATGCTACGCATGATTTGGAACTAGTAGCTGTTGTGCACACCCTTAAGATTTGGTGGCATTAACTACTAGGGAAGCCTTTTGAGTTAAGAATCGATCATCAGAGCTTAAGGTACATCTTTACTCAAACGACGCTCAATGTGAGGCAGAGAAGGTGGATCAAGTTCTTAGAAAAATATAATTTTGGTATAAAGCATATCAAAGGTAAGGAAAACAAGGTTGTTAATGCCTTGAGTAGGAGGAGGCATATAACTGCTTTAACCTGATGTCACGTGGAATTAATGGATCAAGTTAGGTAAATACAAATTTGTAGTGAAATTCAGGCCAAGATGGAAGGATATTTTGAAGAGAATAAGGATTTTGGAATAAAGGATGGAATTTTATGTTTTAAGGATAGGGTGGTGATCCCTAAAATTGGTGATTTAAGAAAATTGAGATCCCTTAAACTGGTGATTTAAGGAAATTGATATCCCTAAAACTAGTGATTTAAGGAAATTGAGATCTCCTTCCTTCACTCACCTAGAGGGGTAAAGATAATGGAGAACATGAATAAGACCTTCTATTGGTTGGGAATGAAGAAAGATATAACCAATTTTGTGGCTCGATGTTTAGAATTTTAGAAAGTGAAAGTTGAGCATGGACATCCAATGAGACAATTATAACCATATGCCATACAAGTACAAAAATGGCAAGTGATATCTATGGACTTCATAGTGGGTTTACCCAAGACCCGATACCAACATGATGCAATCCTAATAGTGGTCTATAAATTGACCAAGGTTGCTCATTTTATTTCAAGAAACACCAAGGATGATGCCTTTCTAGTGGCCAATATATTTTCTAAAGAGATTTTTAGGTTACATGGTTTTCCTAAGATGATCATTTCAGATAGGGACTCTAGATTAACATCTGAGTTTTGGCAGGCACTTCATTGTGTAGTTGGCACAAAGTTAAAAAATAGCTCTGCATATCATCCAAAATTAGATGGTCAAATAGAAAGTGTAAATCAAATCTTGAAAGACATTCTCCACGTGTATTGCATGGACCAAAAGTCTTGATGGGAAGTGTTGGCCATTTTGTATTCATTGGAAATTTTGTATAAAGAGATAATATATTTGTCTCTTTTATTTATTTTTGGATAGTTGTAATAAGTTGTAATAATTTTTAGAAATCCAATGCATTTGAATGTATTAATGGAGAGATGTCCTTCAAGGTCCAAAAGAAATGAAGAGAATGAGTTTCATAAAAAACTTGAACGAAATTGCAAAAAAATATTATGTATTGATGTTCGCCCTTCCTTAGGGGTGAAAGTCCCTTTCGTCTTTCCTAGGAACGAATCAATTTTGGAAAGCAGAATGACAAAAATTAAAAAAATGACAAATCACGTTCACCCTTTCTTAGGGGTGAACATGCCTAACAATTTGCGTTCGCCCTCCCTTAGGGGTGAACATGTTGTTCACCCTTTCTAGGGGCAAACATGCCTTGGCATCACCTTGAGGGGTCACACGCCTGAATGTAATTATATTCACCCTAGTCAAGGGCCGAACACACTATTTGCCTCTCCTATGGGTGAACCACCTAGCAACAATGAAAAACCATGATCTCCTTCCCTTAGGGGCGAACGTGTTATTTGCCCTTGAATTGGGTGAACCTGTTTGTATCAAGATCGCACACATCTGAAGGGGAAAAAATAATGCTGGGCAAAGATAAATCGAACGAATGGGACTTTGGTCAAGATGTTGAATTTGGCATTAAATGAAGGGCACTCTCAGTTACTCCATTTTGTGGATCAGGAAGAGGAAGGCGAAGGGAAACGAGCCTTCATGATTTCCAATGTATGAGAGGCGATTCGAAGAATTTAATATTTTCTCCTAACAAGCGCACCTCCGTCCGAAGTTTAGATTTTCAAAAATTTGTTCCCCTGGCGAATGGATTTTCCAAGAATTCAAGGAGGATTTTGCTGATTTTGTCTTTGATTCCCAGACATTCTTCCCTCATATGTATTAAATTAAAGAGGCGAAAACCTCTAAGGGGGGAGTTAGAAATTTTATGAGAGATTCCCTTAAGCTCTTTGCATTAATAGAAGGCATCAGACTTCTGAATTTGTGAGCGGTCTTGTGTATAATTATTTTATATGTAGTGTGCTTCTATTTCCATTCGCCTATCTAATTTGCTATTGAATTTAAATTCCAACATTGGATTTAAAGTTTCTAAGGAGAAAGCGAATGTTGAAGTACCATTTTGATAGTTATTATGGGAATATTGTGAGCTTTTTTTATTTCATTTCCTTTCATGAATGCTAATTTGTACTTGGGTTTTTTCCTGCTAGTTAGTCTAACACCAATCCTGCACTTCGGCCTGTGGCCATATTTTCCATTTCTTTCCGTTATTTCTAATTTCTTTCCTGCATTCCTAGTATTTTATCATTGTAGGATTTAGTTTGGGAACTAGCCCTCTATGGAGATTGGCATGGAGGACATATATTTTCTCTGACCTTTCAATGTTGGTCGTATCTAGGGTGCACAAACACATTTTTGTATGATTAGGTAGATATTTGACCAACAGTTTTTGGCACACTTGGTGGGAATTTTAAGGTTCCACTTCCAGTGGTATTAGGTTTGGTGTTCACCTTCCTACTTGAGATTAGAACATCTGGAAAATCAATTTTTACATAGAACTCTGTAAGCATGAGGACGATGAAAGCTTTTTCTTATGAATACAAGATAAAAAGCCAAAAATCCTGAAAAAAAATTTAGATTTTATGAACTAGAAATTCAAAGGCTAGGAGAGCATCCTTAAATAGCCACTTTTCGATGAACATATTCACTTTCTCATATCTCATCCATACCATCTGTTTCATATTCCTGATTAGCTAGTGTGTTTTATGCCCCTGTGAGTCCTGTAAGCACTGCCACTAGTTTCCCTCAGCCTCCACCTAGTACAACTGCTAACGTCTCGAGGCCTACTCCTCATATTCCCATCCACATGGCTCAGAATCCTCCACCACATAAACAAATTCCAAGGAAGTTTTCGGCTTGGAATAGCTCAAGAGCGCTGAATTTATAGGTGGAAAATACCGTACCTCAAGCTGTTATGAAGGCTTTACCCACATATGATGGTACTAAAAAAACTGCATATGAGCATATCCAAGATGTATCCTCTCTTGCAACTATTCATGATATAACTGATGAGGATGTGATGATAAAAATTTTGGTCCTATCATTAAGAGGAAAATTGTTGTATTGGTATCGATATTTGCAGCCGGGTACCATCACCTTGTGGGATCAATTGGCAGAGTTGCTGATTAAGAATTTCCATGAACAAGCTGATCCATATTCTTTGTTGTACCAGTTCACATCAATCCAAAGACATACGCAAGAGGAAATTGTAGATTTCAATGTTATATTTGCACGTAGTTGGCAGAGGGTCCAAAATGGGTTACGACCAACTCATGAGCAAGCAACATTTTATTATCTTCGAGCACTTAATACCGATATTGGTATGGCAGTGTGCCAGATCAATGTGACTACATTCCTGGATCTCTATACAAAAGCTCAAATGGCCGAGTCAGATTTGATTGTTGTAGGTAGGCTTCCTTCGAAGGTGATGATGCCTATCCTCCTTGATTTCCCATAATATATTTACTCTAATGCATTTTTGTAGCCTATTTCATTGATGTATCCTGTCCCTTCATGGAATTCGGGCTCCTCTCAAGTAGCTCCTATCCCTGTTCCACAGTCATATGCTATGAGCTTTCCACAATTTCCCATCCCGTTATTAACATCACAACCTTCAACCGTTTCTTTTCCAACACTACCAGCACCCCCAACGCCCTTACCATTGCCAGCACCAACTTCATCACCCAATATAAATCCTCTCACAACCTTGTTACAAGAAGTAAAATCCAATAATGTGGCTTTAAGTACGATATATAATGAGCTTACTACTATGAGGAAGAAGCAAGCTAAGGCTGAGTTCCAATAAAGAAGATTTCAGACTCCACCAATAACCTAAGAACAAGCATCTACCAGCAAAGGACCCAAGAAAAACACCATGATACAAGAAAATGATGAGAGTAAAATATTTGAAAGGACATATTGGTGTTCTACATGTAATGATACTCATGGTGAAGATACATGTATGGTACATCTGAACTATGTTCAAAAATTAACAGAAAGTTCTTCGGGCGAGCAAGTCAACATGATTTGAGACATGGAGTGTAATTGTATGGTGTTGTCTCTAGAGCAAGTTTCAGTCCTTACTAGGTCTGGAAAGAAGCCAGTGACTGTTGATCCTACAGACTTGCAACCTTTGAAAGTACCTACGGCTCCAAAAGCGCAAGAGGAAAAGCAGACATCCCAAACAAAGATTTTTGATGCTAAAAAATTAAAAAACTCATCACCTGATCAAGCACAAGATAAGGTGTAGGTTCAGCCTTCAACTTCGCAACACATTGCTACTGCTCCATTTCCTAGCAAAACTAAAGAGCAAGCTAAGGAAAGACTCAAGTATCCTTCATTGACAAAAAGGCAAAGAGTAGACGCTACGTAGCAGTACCGAGACAAATATGAGCAACCCTTAGAAGAAAAGGTCTCACCTGCTCGTGGCTACAGTATCATGGAAGAAATGAAGAAAATCCCAGCAAGGATTAGCTTGTATGATGCATTGCAATTACCTGGGCAAATTGATTTATTGCAAGAATCTTTGAAGATCTCCAAAGATCAAAAGAAATATCATTTACAAACAGTCTTGGCTCAAGCGCTTCCCACTTCAGTGACATGTAAGAATCGACCTCCCCTATTTTAATTATCCTTGAGAATGGAAGGGTGGATCGTGCATAATTGTGTGATCGATTCTGGTGCTGTCACTACTATCATGCCAAAGGCAATATGCGAAGTAATGGGAATGGAATATACAAGAAAAAACCACCCAGGAGTATTACAATTGGATGGTATGCTAGTTAAGACTATTGGAGTAATCAAGGACATTCTAATAGTGCTCCATAACACGCCATAGATTATCATCATCCAGAAAGTGGTGGTTGTTGATTTAGAGCCCTACTTTAGCATGTGCATTTCAAGAGAATTCACAGCTAAGCTGAGGGGTTATCTTTCCCTAGATTATTCACATCTGGATATTTCGTTCAAAGGTAGATGAATTCACATTCATAATGATAAGCCCTCTCATTTTCATATTGAAAAGATAAAGGAGGTAGAACAAGTACCAGGCTCGATGAACATGATGACCAAAGAATTGGAAGAGGTTGGCTTGGTTGAAGAAATACCCCAGGAGCTTCACCTGGAAGATGAGTTTTTGCTGACATATTTCAATGCTATGATTGAAATGGATATTGGTTGTTATTCAATTTAGAAGACAGAGAAGTCCCAAGAGCAAGTCCTTGAATCCCCATAACCCATTTTGCATCAGTTATGGAAGCTATTCTTTGATGGCACTCGATGTAAGAATTGTGCAGGAGCATGTGTTGTGTTGATCTTCCCTGAAGGCATACAAAAAATTTACTCCTACAGATTGACCTGGAGCTGTACAAATAATGCGGCTGAATATGAAGTGCTATGCCTTGGATTAAAAAGGGACAAAAAGTTAGGAATTGAATAGCTGCTAATTTTTGGCGATTCTGAGCTTATTGTTAATCAAGTTACAAATAGATGTGTATCAAACAAACATTATTTGAATGCTTATCACAACAGAGTATGGGATCTCTTGGAAGAATTTAAAGCTTTGAATATTCAAGCAATTCCTCAGGAATAATTTCGGCTACCGACAAGGGAGATGACTCCCACTCTAGAGAATGTATGGAGGATTCTGAGAATCCCCATACAAGGACGGTTGATCACTCCTGCTTATGTGGTGACCCAAGCTTTGCCCTGGAGAAGGGTAGAGTTAATATCGAGGCACTACGTCAGATGCCTGGGGCATCTAGACTCACACGGGTTTTAGCTGGAGTGGTTGGTGGACTTTTGCTATGCCACCAGAGCGGATGCAGGGTGCCATGGATGCTGGCAGATGTGATCTGCGACATGTGGGACCATGGCTACATGTTTGCTTAGGGCAGTTTTGTGCTATGTCGACTGTATAGGATCCTATATGGGGTCGTGTACAAGGGCGATCAATGTCTGGTGATGACATCGCTCCTACAGGCTTGGTGCTGGGAGCACATTGCAGTGCAGAGGCCGATAGGGCTTCCTCTAACAGGGATTGATGGGGAGCAGCCTCGAGTTTTCTACTGGTGGCTCCGGAGAGGGTCACAGTGGCGGATAGACCTTCCTATGTCCCGAAGACTGCTAGATGACCTAGTCCCAGACCAAATTACCTAGAGACCATGGCACGAGCACCCAGGGTGGGCCGAGGACGGACAGGACCTGGCTCGCATTAGGTGAGTTTGTTGGCTTCGGATGGAGAGGGGAGAGGTGGAGCTCCATCGCTATGACCGAGTTTGGCGATAGTTCGGTCTACAGTAGGGGATCCCATCTCTTAGGGATTATGAGTTTTCTCAGACTGTCCGAGATAACACTACAGTGAGCGAGGCTCCAGACATGCAGCGCTTTTGGAGTCAGGACTCGGATGATGCCCCCATTCAGCCAGTGGATGGGGAAGACGCAGGGGTAGCCGATGGCTATGATGCATGGTACGTAGGCATCCGCCATCCTTGGATGATGAGGGCTTAGGGTTCGATACACGTAGTTGTGCATTGGATAGGGAGGCGGTGCCAGGAGGCTGTGGAGGTAGCCCAGGGTCACGACGGGAGAGAGTTGAGGAGGCCGCATGCATAGGAGAGGCCGTGACAGAGGGAGAGGAGGGAGGCGAGACCCCCTTCTCCACAGAGAGAGAGGCCACCATCGCCCGATAAGGGCAAGGGTGTTGACATCGGGGAGAGTAGAGAGATAGCTACTCTCTGAGCGAAGAGAGATCATCTTCAGGCATAGGTGCAGACATTGCAAGACGAGGCTGCACGTCACCGAGCTAAGGTTACACAGCTCAGATACGAGATTGCACGCCTTAGGGCACAGGGTGGAGGAGCGAGAACATAGGAGTTGGCACGATCAGTTGCTCAGACCACGTTTTACCAGGGCATCTACTTCCAGATGGTGCTAGAGGGTTAGAGGGTATAGCTGCCAGCCGACATTGCTGACCCTATCAGGATTGGGTCCTCGAGGACTTCATCCCGATCGAGGACTAGGACTCACAATACTACTCATACTGCGATGGGGCCACCTCGTCCACCTCAGGGTGGGGGAGGAGATGAGGTCGAGAGCTCAAGGGGCTCTCGAGGCTAGAGGATTGCATTACACTATACAAATTGATATGTAGGTTTATTATTTTTTGATAGAGGATTGAGTATGTCGAGGTACAGATTGTGGCATACCGATCCAGTTTTGATGATGTATATATACTATGGATATATATATGAGATGAGATAGTTTTGATCATATGACTTGTGTTATGTGTATGTTTATGATGCTTTTATGTTTGATTGATTGATTTGATTGAGGATTCATGAAATTATGTCGTTTTGAAAATTAATAATTAAATGTCATACGGTAATATTTTAAATGAAATAATATGATGTAACAAATGGTTTGTTTGTAATGTGATGTGATAAAAAAAATAAAAACTAAAAAGAGACTTCTAACAATAATTTCAAAGGACATTGTCGCTATTATAGAACATTTCATGGATTCGCTGCTCACTCGGTCGTCAAGCTAATCCCAGTATAGAAATATTGTTAAAAAAGTAAAAGAGTGCTTAAGAGACTGTCTTAAGACTTTGGTGCAATGGTGCAAATGATGATGATGATGGTTTGTTTTCAGATTTTCATAAAAATAGTATGCATGAAATAATGATTTTTGCTAGGTATAAATTCCTAAGTGTGATAATTTTTGGATAATTCCTTAGGAATTATACCATCATTGCAAAATTGAAGGTTGACATAATGACATGAAATAATGAAAAATGTGTTTGCTTTTTAAAAGCATAATTTGTGTAACATAATGAATTAAGTCATATGGTTTTCATGATTTTTAAATAAATGGGGAATAAAAATTGTTACAATGGTTTGCGCTAGGCATAGAATATGTAGGTATAGACTTATACCATCATCGCGAAAATCAAAGAAAAATAGATAGTTTTATTGCATGCTTGATTTTTTTTAATAAACAGAAAATATGAAGATGAAGACTTGCGCTAGGCATAAAATTCTAATTTTGGTTTTGGAACTATACCATCATCACGAAAGTCGACAAAAGTTATATATATATATATATATATATATATATATATATATATATATATATATATATATATATATATATATATATATATATGTTTTGATTGTATAGTTTTGAAAGAAAATTTTGATTTTTCTATTATATAGTTGTCTTTATGCTAAACAACTGTACTGGAATTATTCCAAACAAGTTGCAAAAATAATATTTCAAAGTATTTTGAAGACAAAAGTTAGATTTATAAGGAATCCCATGTGCATATGTGAATTCATTTCCGATATTGATTTATCATAATGATACACAATCTCTCAAATACAAATGTGTGTTCAATTGCTTTGTGCATTTACCAGTTTTGAGCAAGATAATATGATACAAGTGATTTGAAGAAACCAAATAAGTGTTCATTAACCATGATGTAGATGCATATAACCATACCAAACTACTATGTAGGTCGGATTATCAAGAGCTAGCTAATCCATAAGCAGACATAGGTCTGTACAAAATAAGGTCGCTAATGTGACAGACATATCACCACGCTAGGAGTTACCCAATGCCAAGCAGGTTGGGCACAAACCACCTGTTATGGGGCTTACCTCACAGTTTTCGAATAATTGAGAATTCTAGGGATTCAAGCTCATCAACCCTTCTTTTCTTTTCAAAGGGTAGGGAAAGGGATTTTATTGCTTTCTTGCTTTCTGCTTTCTTTTGCTTTTCTTTTGAACTTTGCTTTTCTTTTTTTTATTTTGTATTTTTGCTTGATTTTTGAGATAGTGCTTGAAATATTGCTGTAATGATATAAAATGACATTTTTCTTTTCTCTTTTTTCTTGAAATTTTCTTTTATTTTTCTTTGCTAGGGATACTTGCTCGGATTAGCTGTAGAGCAAGGGATTTTTATTCGGGTAGGGGTGAGCTTGTCCTTTTGCCAATTCTCAAAGATTCTAGACCATGTGCATGATAGGATAGCAGGGGAAACTTTTCGCTCAAGAAATCACGTCTACTATGTAGCAAAACATGGAAATTACAAATATAATCATTTTATTGTGAAAAGATGTGCTTGGTTTAAGTAAATAACAAGATCAATTCTCTATGCTCAAACTTTATTTAATTGAATTTTGTGGACTTTGATATAAGAGAGATTAGTAATCATGCCAGATAAAATCAAGATATTTATTTTTGTGAGTGTGCAAGTGAGGGATTCCAAATAAATGCTAATTTATCAAAAATAATTTGAAACATATAACTGCAACATTTGTAAGAAAATATATATAAATACTTTTTGAGAAGTTTTGAGAATATTGACTCTCTCTTTCTTCTTTATATTGTTTTGGTTTCGAAAGAGTCAAGCATATTGTTGTTTTTATATTGTTATCATTATTTTGTTTTTTGGTTTTATTTTTGTTTTTGAACAAAAAAAAAATTTAACAAGTGCCATAAATAAATGCAACAAATAGTTTTGAAGATTTTGATGATTATGAATGTTTTTGATGTTTTTGAATTTATAAATTGAGAGAAAATACAAGATAGTGATGATTTTGAATTATTTTAAACAAATATGTACAAGGATGAAATGACCAAATTTATACATAGTAACGTTTAAGATGCAAAATATTCATGGGTTCTTTAAGTTCTTTACCATCTAAGGTAGACAATTTGTATGCTCATGATTTGAATTTAGCAGTAATAATGTATGGTCCAAGCCAGTTGGGCTCAAATTTGCCTTTAAGGTCCTTAGTTGCATTTGTATTTTTTTTATTTTCTTTTAGAACAAGGTCGCCGATCTCAAAGGATCGATGACGAACTTTTTTAGCATATGATCTTTTAAGCTTGTTTTGGTAGGCATGGAGATGCTCCAAAGCATTGATGCATTTTTCATCTAGGAGTTCCAGCTGACTGAGTCTGCCAGCTCGATATTCATCTCCTACTTCGGTATCTTGAAGTAGCAGATCCAAAGAAGGAACTTCTAATTCAAAGGGAAAAACTTCTTCAGCACCATAAACCAAAACAAATGGTGAAGCTCTCGTAGGGGTTCGAACACTAGTTCGATAGGCCCACAAGGCTGGATATAACTGAATGTGCCGATCCACGGCCAGTTTTATTAACCAATATTTTGAGGATTTTGATTAAGGTTTTGTTAGATGCTTCTACTTGACCATTACCTTGAGGATAATAGGGAGTGGACCAGCGATGTTGAATCTTATATTTTTGGCATAATTTTTTAACATCTTTATTTTTTAAACAAGTTCCATTGTCAGAGATGAGATTTGCAGGAATTTCGAACCTACAAATGATTTGATTAAAAATAAATTTAGAGACTTGTGTGCCAGTGCAGGAAGCTAAAGGCATAGCTTCAACCCACTTTGTGAAATATTCAGTGGTGGTTATGATGAATTTGTGTCCATCAGATGACACAGGATTGATTTTTCCAATAATATCTAAGCCCCATTTTGAAAAGGGCCAAGGAGAGGAAATAGCCTACAGTTCTTGTGCAGGCGCATGGACAAGGTCAACATGTTTTTGGCACTTGTTGCAATGGCGCACATACTCATGTGCATCTGTTTCCATGGTAGGCCAAAAGTATCCTATCCGAAGGAACTTTTTAGCAATGACACTACCACTAAAGTGTCCTCCACAAGATCCATCGTGGGCTTCCCTCAAGGCTAATTTAGACTCTTCTAAGTTTAAACATCTTAATAGGATACCTTCAAAAGATCTCCTATATAAATTATTGCCAATTATTACAAATTGACTTGCTCGTCTACGTAATAATCGACGTTGGTTTCTATTAGAATTGGTAGGGAAAGTCCCATTTTGGAGAAAATCAAATATGTCCGTATACCAAGGTTTCGGAGTAGTTTCATTGATTAGAAACACATCCAAAGGCTCTAAGCATGATTTATTGGAAGCGAGTTCCTGGAGTCGACGAATAATGATAGTGGCATATTCGTCATCTAACTCCAAGGGCAGGAGAGATGCAGCTGCAACCATAGCATCAGCTGCACGGTTGCTAGTTCGAGGAATAGCTTCCAAGGTAACTTGATCAAATAGGGACATCAATTGTAAAAAATAGGCCTTATATGGGCGCAGTTTATCATATTTGGTCTGATAAACTTCATTAATTTGGTTTATAACCAGTTGAGAATCACCAAAAACTAAAAGGTGTTTAATTTTTAGTGCTAAGGCAGCTCGTAATCCAAGGATTGGAGCTTCATACTTAGTAGTATTGTTGGTGCAAGCAAATGTCAATTTGAAGGACAGAGGAATAAGATGTTTTTGCAGAGATATTAAAATAATACCCGCACCAGCCCCACTCATGCATCGGGCTCCATAAAAGTATAAGGACCATTGTTCAATGTGGTCTGCCTCTAATTGAAGGCATTCATCAGGAAACTCGATCATGAGGGGATGGGTAGACTCTAAGGGTGCAGCAGCTAATTGATCTTCTATGATTTGACCCTTAATAGACTTCTGTCCTATGAATGTGAGATCAAACTTGCTTAGAGCAAGAACCCACTTGGCTGTGCGACCCGATAAATAAGGTCGACTCATGAGATACCTCAAGGGATCGTATTTAGCAATGACATAAGTTTTTTGACTAAGCATATAATGTTGTAATTTTTGCGTAGCAAACACAACTGCTAAACATAATTTTTTTAACACTGTGTAGCGGGTTTCATAACTGATGAAGGTTCAACTAATATAATAATTAGCACGTTCTCTCTTTTCATCATCAAGTTGAGCTAACATAGCTCCTAAGGCAGAATCTAAAGCTGAAATATATAGGAGGAATGGGCGATCAGGTTTAGGCGGTGAAAGCACAGGTAGATTAAGGAGGTATTGTTTGAGAAGTTCAAAAGCTTCTCTACATTCGGTGTCCCAATTAAAAGGGACATCCTTCTTAAGGAGTTTAAGAAAGGGACCAGTTTTGTCCGCCAGCTTATCGATGAAGCGATGGATAGCTTGAAGCTTACCTTGTAAACTTCGTAACTCAGATATATTAGTAGGTGCGAGCATATCAATGATAGCCGCAATATTGAGAGGATCGATTTCAATACCACGTAAAGAAACTAGAACCCCTAATAGTTTACCGAACTTAACCCCGAATATGCATTTTTCTGGATTTAATCGAATAAGATATTCTCGTAATCGATTAAAAACTTTTCTCAAATCATCTAAATGATTATCTTCCAAAATAGAGCGAGCTATAATATCATCTACATAATCATGTAGGATATCATGCATCATATCATGAAAAATATAGGTCATAGCTCGTTGATAAGTTGCACTTGCGTTCTTTAAGCCAAATGGCATCACTTTCCAGCAAAAGGTACCCCAGGGGGTAATAAAGGTTGTTTTAGCTTGATCTTCAGGAGCTATCTGGATCTGATTATAACCGGAGAATCCATCCATTAAGGACATCATCCCACTTTCGATAGTAAAGTCAATGATTTGATCCATGTTTGGAAGAAGAAAATCATCTTTAGGGCATGCAACGTTAATATCTCTAAAATCTGTGCAAACCCTAACTTTGGTAGCTTCTTTCTTGGTGAATGGAACTACATTTGAGATCCATTCAGCATAATCAATAGCTTGTATAAAGACAACATTCAAGAGTTTTTCTAACTCCCCTTTGACTAGCAGAGCCACTTTGGGATGCATTTTTCTAAGTTTTTGTTTAACAGGTTTAGCATCCGGATGGACCACTAGATGATGCATGACTACAGAAGGGTCGAGACTTGGCATATCTTCGTATGTCCAAGTGAAGACATCTTCATACTCTTTAAGGAATGCAATGTATTGTTCTTGTTTTTCTTGACTTAATTCTAATCCAATATTGATTATGTGAGGATTATCCTCAGTTCCAATGTTAATTTTAATGACGTTTTCTACCTCCATGTGTAGATCTCTTTCAAAGTTAGGTGGGGCGGGTGAAACACCCAATTCTTGTAATTCTTGTAAGGTTAATTTAGATAATTCATCTTGAGGATTAGTGGCCTCAAGTTGGGCTATAGTTGGTATAGAACCATCAAAATAAAATCCATTATGTAACATCTCTTCAATAGAGACATCATGGAAGATATCTCCTTCCAACTCTTCATCGGGGTCACCAATCATTTCAAGATAAGCTATGGATAGCATGTTACATGAAAACAACTGATTTGTAAGAGGCAAATCAACATGCCTATCCAAATAATCTTGATAGCATATGAGGTGATCATCATATTCAAAAGGAAAGGGTTGACCCTTACTAGGAAGTAGGCCCACACCACAGCGGGCAGGCCACGGTTCTACCTCGAAAGGTTCTTTCATGCAATTTTGGAAAGGTCTCAAGCCTTTCCCTTTATATCCCATTTTAAGCATCATGGGTTTAGCTTTAACATAATCATTGGTAAAATAACACCTAGCGTATCCCTCATGATGAGTTTTGATATTCCGAGGGATTCTTCCCCAGTCATATCCTTTATAAATGAAGGCACAACTCCCAAATTGGTAAGTACTTCCCATAGGTTGTGGGAGGCCCAAAGTATGAGGAGATGGCAGCAAGTTATTTAAAAGAATTGAATCTCGCATGAAAGCATTTGTCTTTTCTGATATTAAGGTTGTGGATAAATCTGGTAAAATTTCATCGAAAAGGGCATAAGATGTAGAAGGATTATTCCCTATATCTTGAGATGTGGAAGGTATGATAGTTGTTTCTGTAGGTTTTGAATTTATAGGGATAGAACATGAAGGATTGGTTGTAGATTTAAGATCTTTTTGAGGTTCTAAAGTGATTTGTTTAGAAAATTGTTGATTTATATAGGAGGATGAAATTAATGGAGGGGAAATAGGTGAAGTTATGGGTGTGTGTTTCACATGTTTAGATGAAAAATAAGAACTAGGATGTGTGGATGACAGAGCAGGGCAAAATTGCACTCCAACGGGTTATGCCAAAGCACACATATCAAAGGGTCTAGGGTCACCATGGATAGTGACCAACTGATTTTTAAATTCGAATTTAACACATTGGTGTAAAGTTGATGGGACCGCTCGCATCGCATTGATCCAAGGGCGACCCAAAAGTATATTGTACGATGTTGGGCAATGTACAATAAACACGATTGTTTCTAGGGTTCTAGGACCAACTTGCAAGGGGATGGTAATAACTCCACACGTTTCTTGTGTTTCGTCATTAAAAGCTTTGATAATCATATCAGTTTTCTTCATTTCATCACTTCTAAAGCCAAATCGTTGGTAGAAGTCAAAAGTGCAAATGTTTAGAGATGAGCCATTGTCAATCAAGACTCGTTTGACAACTACATCTCCAATTAGAGCAATAATGTATAAGGGATTATCCTTATGTAAACTGTGTTGTGGGATATCTTTATCCCGAAATTCAATACAATCAACTTCTCGAGTGATGATAGTATTGGCCATAGCTTCAGGTTGGATGTTTTGAGGTACCATCATTTGGCTTAATGTAAGCATCAACTCATCCCTATGGGTGGGAGAGGATCTTAATAAATCCAGAAGGGAAATTATGGCCGTAGTGTTGGAAAATTGCTCATTAATATTGTAAGGGGGTTTAGGTTGAACATTAGGAGCATGATTCCCTTTATTGGGATTTTTCAAAACGAATGGAGCCGATCCATTGTTATGATTTGATTCTTGTTGAGAATTTTGAGCTTGTTGTTAGGTAATGACTCCAATGGTACCTACAATGTTATATTGAGGACGTTGAACTGGTCTCGGTCTAGCATTTATGGCTTTTTCATTCGGGAGGAATTGATTAGAAGAAGGTCGAGTAGTAACTCTTCTAGGAAATGGTTCTTCTGGAACCATGGCATCTGTGATGGGTTGAATAGGATCTGATTCATTTTTAGAACTATTCGATTGGTTTGAAGTAATGTCTAGTTCATTTTCAGTATCTGATTCTACATCACTAGAATCAAAAGTTTGAAAATTATGTAAGGGCCTGGTCGTAACCAGGGATAAGGTTGTGTCAAATATTTGAGGATCCTGAACAGGTAATTGTTCGCTAATGGTTCCTACATATCGGGTAGGAGGGGGAACATTATGATGTTCAATTTGATTGGCTACCTCTTTACCGTGTCTTGGTAAAGGGTGTTGAAATATGTCTAATGTTTGATTAGCATTTTGATTTTGATTTTAGGGAATGGTCTTTTGAGTATTATTAGGAGCATTTTGTTTAGGTTGGAAGGCTTGTACTTCCATTTCATTATTATCAATCAAATCTTGTATTTTATGTTTCAACCTTTTACAAGCATTGGTAGAATGTCCAGGTCCTCTATGGAAATCACAGTGTAAGTCAGCTCTGTATCCGGGTATAGTGGGATCAGGTTCCCGGATATCTGGTAATTGGATCAAGCCTCTTTTGAGTAATTGAGGTAAAATAGTTGATAAGGGTTGATTTAATCTAGTAAATTCTCGAGGAGGCTTGTCAGGAGGTTTCAATATAAATTTTTCTGTTGTCTTCGTTGCATTGACATTAGCAACATTTCTGCTGTCAGTGACTTCGTCACCAACAACTTGTTTGTTTTTATATTGATTTCTAGATGTTTTCTCATCATCCTTCTTCCTAAGTTGGCCTCTCCTAATGAGGGCATCTTCTACTCTTCGAGCTAAATCTATAGCTTGATCGAAGGTAGTTAAAGTAGCAGTTGATAGCTCATAAGATATTTGTTCTTGTAAATTATTGATGAAAATGTCCAACATTTCCCTATAAGGTAGCACAAAGTGCAGTTTTCATTTCAATTGCCTCCATCTAGCTAAGAAATCGGCAAAACATTCATCTTTGTCTTATTTTAAATTGTATAAATCTTTAATGGTTACATGCCTCTTGATGTAGGCACTAAATTGATGGACAAAAGATTCAGCTGTTTCTTCAAAGTTTCTCAAAGAATGAGTGGGCAATTGATAGTACCACTCTAATGCCATTCCACCTAAACATTTTGAGAACATTTTTAGTAATAGCAAGTCATCATGCGATATATCATGACATGCTATCCTAAACATGCAAAGATGCTCTATGGGATATTCGGTTCCTTTATATATAGGCAAGATGGGCATGGGAAAATGCTTTGGGTATGGTTGAGCTACAACTATGGGATCCAAAGGTTGACTACAGATCTCTCGATAATTGTACGAGGGACGATAGGGATCTATCTGGTCCATACGTGAAGCTAACTGTTTCACCATGGCTTCCAGATTACTAGTTTGCCCCCCATATTGGTTTGGTAGGGCATTGACATGGGTTTTATGGGCATATGATGGAGGGACATGAATATTAGATGCCATGTTACTATTGTGTAAATTATTGGTAGGAAAAGTGTTATGAAGGAACTTTGAAGTTGTATTATGATGTATTCCAGATTGTTGAAAATTGGTGTTTGGCTTCATTTTAGGTTTCTGTTTACTTGAAGCATATTGCTCAATAGTTTTGCGAAATAAAGTAGTGAAGGAAGGTTTCTTTTGTGTGGGAATGATTTTAGGCTGAATAACAGGTTCCTTAGGAGGTTGGGTAACCTATTTTTTTGACATGTTTTGAATCATAGTGACCATGTCTGTATTGGATGGCCCAACCTTGTCACTTTCTTGATCAATGAAAGACAAGGGATTAGTGTGCACATCATACATATATTCCATGGCTGCTTGAGTGTTACTAATTTGCCCTTTATCAATACGAACTGCCACATTAAGGGCATCAATGTTATCATCAAGAAATTTCTTGAAATGATCTATGTTGTCAAAAGCAATAGTTCCATCTGGAGCTACTCTAGGGGATGAGGATCCATCCTCTTTAACACTTTCTTCTTGTTCATTGTCTCCACCTAGGTCATGTTCTGGTTGATCTAGAGTTTTTCCTTCCGGAATTGGATCTTCAGGAAGGACATTTGGGTCTCTAGTTCCATCTTGTAACCAATCTTCTTCTTCTCCTAAAGTTTCTTTACCATTCCTAAGTTTAGGCATGATGCTTAATTTCAGATTTCAGCAAATATATATGTACATATATATATATATATATATATATGCAACAAGTTTAAGAGGTATATATTAATTATATATCTACTACAATATTTGAAATGAAATGTTTTAGTTTTTGCTATGTTTTTAGTTTTTTAGTTTTTGAAATAATATTGTAAAGACAATCAACACAATAAATGCAAGAAATAATAAGACTGAAAGTAATGATCTAGTTTTCTATAAACAATTTATAAATATCATTAATGGGCTCTAATTCTTCAGGAGTCATGAAGTGTTCTTCTTCAAATTGAAAGTTTTATTTTAAAAATTTAATGAAAAGAGCTATAGAAATACCATGTATTTCAGATTTTGATTGATAATAATAATTCTCATGACAATATTCACGATACAACATAGCTCTAGGAATGTTGTTCCATCTTCTTCTAATCATAAGATTAGTTTCTAGGGATTCTATATGAACTAGAAATTGGCGTACCACAACTTTGTCTTTGAGATGTTCCTCGAAAGTTACAAATTTTGAAGATACAAGAGCTCTCCTATAAGCTAACCATCTATGGCAGGCTCTCTGAAGTTCATGATAAAAGACTAGTTGATGAGGATCCAGGATTCTATCTAGGATAAGCCTCTCGATTTGCTTAATTTCTGTTGACCTAGATGAGATGACACTAAGTCTTCTATCAAGTTCGTCCCACAAGAGTTGATTTCTATCTGTTTTAGGCACACTAAGTACAAAATTGACTTCTATGGCTGCCAATTGGTTTTCTACATTTATAGTAACTGCTAATCTTTTCTTAGGAGCTACCATCTAAACATGATATTAAACTTAAATGATTTAAAATGTATCTATGATATTAAAATTAGTTAGTTAGGATAAAACTAACTAAAATGCAGAATAAAACAGCAAAAGGAATAAGAGAAAGTGCAAACTCTGGGCACTGATTGCCCCCAATGTAGATTGCAGTCGAAATCGTCTGGAAACAATGAAATCGTCTTGAATTGTGACAGGGTCGTCTGAGATTTGAACGAGATCGTCTGCGATGATCTGAGCTTGCTCCGGTTGAAAATCAATGAGGTCCCTACAAGAAAACTTCAAAATAACAAATGCAAAATGATGCTCTAAGTACTCTAATGCACGCAAAATCAAGTTATAGGGAAATTCAGCCAGGGGTTGGGAAGGGAAGGTCCTAAGGATTAAATAGGCTTAGGGGAGTAGTTAGGAGATTGGAGATCATCCCTATTTGGGAGATATCCAATGAGGGAGGGTCTCTAACAATGCAGACATGCTTCTGCCTGGATTAGAGACCCGTTGGAACAGAAGCTAATTGTGAAAAATCAATTTTGCGACAAGATCGTCTGGATGTCCTAGCCCAGACGAAATCGTTAGATCTGGGGCGATATCGTCTGATCGGCGACGATATCGTCAAATGGTTAAAACAACCTCTAAAAATGGCATAGAAAAGGGGGAAATGGATTAACCGATGGTTAACGGGCGATTTGGGAGGTTAAAATTTGAATTTAAATTATTTACTAGAGTGAATGTAATTACTAGGTTTCACTGCACCAATTTTAGGGTGCTACAGGAGCTAATTATTCTCCTACTAAGCAAGTGGTTTGCAAGCCCAAGATAGTAAGAGTGATTTATAGACCTTCCATTCCAGATAAGAACCTCTATTGGCAAATGTTTGATAATGATGAGCAAATAGTGAATTTTTTGCTAAAAGAAGGTACCAATGCTGAAGATAGGATTCTTGTGGAAGAAGAAAAGGAAGGTATGATTCAGTTAAAGAATAATCACATTCTTAGAGGTTTTATTTTACTAGAGAGTTTATTTGATCAAAGCGATATGGCTGATAAGCATAGGATTAAGGTGGATGCTAAGGAATTCAAAGAATTGCAGTTGGAGCCAGGAAAAGTGATCAAGATTGGTATTGATTGTGAATCAGATGAGATTGAAGGTATTAGAAATCTGTGCTCCAAATATCCAAACCTAGTAGCATGGAGTTATCAATACTTGAAAGGATACAAAAAGAGCATGATTCAGCACATTATTGAGCTACAAGGAGTTAAGCCTTTTTAGCAGAAGCAATGCCCTGTTAATCCCAAGATCGAGGTTCTCATGAAAGCAGAGTTACTAAGGATGCTTGAGGCAAAGATCATATACCCTATTAAGCATTCCACCTGGGTGGCAAACTTGGTTCCTATAAGGAAGAAGAATAGGGACATAAGTCTATGCGTCAATTTTTGAAATTTAAATTAGGTGTCACTCAAAGACTACTATCCTCTACCTCAGATAGACTAGATTATTCATGTCATGGCTGGTGCTCAAATATTTTTCTTGCTGGATGGCTTTTCTAGGCACAATCAAATTTGGGTTAAATATGAAGATCAATACAAGATGATGTTTACAACTAAGTGGGGCACATTTGCTTACCAGTGGATTCCCTTTGGACTTTCAAATATCGGTGCTACTTTTCAGAGGGCCATGGACGTCACCTTTGGTGAGTTAAATAAAATCATTGTAATTTATATTGATGATATGACGGTGTTTTCACATTGCAAAACAAATTATGTTTTCCATCTAAGGCAAATATTTGAGAAATATCAAGAATTTGGGATTTCTATAAATCCGAAGAAATCAATTTTTGTAGTCAAGGAAGGGAAATTGTTGGGCCATGTGATTTCACAGGAAGGATTGGCCATAGACCCTACATGAGCTGAAGTGCTCATGAGATTGTCATTACCAACTAATAAGAAAGACTTGTAGTCCTTCTTTGGACAGATAAATTTCATGCGTAAGTTTATTGCTGATTTTACCCAAGTCGTCAAACCCTCGATCGAGCTCTTGAAGAAAAATATGGAATTTAAGTGGATAGAAGCCAGGAAGCGAGCTTTTCAAGAAATCAAAGAGAGAATTACTCAAGTGCCAGTATTGATCAACCCTAATTACTTTAAAGACTTTATACTTTATGCAGTGGGTGAGCAGGAGAGCTATGCTGCAGTGCTAACATAAAAGCAACATGATGGCGAAGAAAAACCTATCGCTTTTCTAAGATAGGTTATAGCACCACATCAGGAAAAGTACAACTTTATAGAGAAACAATTTTATGCAGTGATGAAATCCTTGAATAAGTTTCACCACTTTGTTTCTCAGAGTAAAACTATGGTTTATGTCATTCATCCTAACATTCGAAACTTCATAATTCAAGGAGAACTGGGTGAGAAAAGGGCTGGATGGGTCTCAAAGATCCAGGAGTATGATGTAGAAATTAAACCGATGAAATTGGTTCGTGGATGCGATCTGTTCTAGGAGTTGGCAAAAAATGTTGTTGTTGAGACAAGTCACGAAGATGTAATTTGTGCAAATAGTGCAGTAGTCAGCAAAGAATGGACTGAGGAACTCATTGAGTATTTTGTTTCTGGAAGGTGTCCTAGCTATCTTAACCCCTCACAACATCGAAAGTTTAGATTACAAGCGCTCAGGTATGTACTGTTGTCCAATGGCTTATATTATAAGAATATTGATGGTATACTTCTTAGATGTGTAAAATATTCTGAGAAAGAAAATATTCTAGGCTATCAGGAGGGCATTATGCAGGCAGGCCTATGGCTCTAAAAATTATTTATGTGGGGTATTACTGGCCCACTCTGTTCACCGATTCACATAAGATAAGCCAGCGGTGTGACAATTGTCAAAGATATGTGGGTCAAGTTAGGAAAGGAGCATCATCACTACATCTGATCCAGGTGGAAGCACCCTTTCAGCAATGGGGTCTCAATTTTATAGGATTTATTGATCCACATTCATCTACAGATCATAAATATATTTTGACCGTGAAAGACCACTTTACCAGATGGGCAAAAGCTATACCTACCAAAAAAGTAGATCAGGCGACTGTTATTTCTTTTTTGGAAAGCCTTATTACCCGTTTCGGCATACCAGATTCTTTAGTCACCAACAATGGCACTCCCTTCATTGGAGCCAAAATTATAGAAATTACCAGTAAATACATAATTTAGTTGAAAACCTCTTCCAATTATTACCCATAAGGGAATGGATTGGTTGAGTCAACTAACAAGAATCTACTCCAGATTTTGAAAATAATAATGGGCGACAATAAGAAGAGTTGGCATTTTTTATTAAATCAGGAAATTTGGGATGACCGCATTTCAATGAAAAATTCAATAAAAACCTCCCTGTACGCTTTGGTGTATGGGAAAGAAGATATCCTTCCTACGCATATCAAGCTCCCTGTGCTCCAAGCATTGTAGATGTTTCACGATGATAACGAACAAAATGATCCAATGGAGGCTAGATTGGCGCAATTATTGCAATTAGAAGAAGAAAGGGAGCGTGCTTACCATACTTTCGTAGAACATGCTACTGAGATGAATAAGTGGTTCAAGAAAAAAATGATTGATCGAAGCTTCCAGGTGAGCGATTTGGTATTGAAATAGAATGAAAAGAAATCAAATCCAAAAAAACATCAGAAATTTGATGCAATATGGGAAGGACCTTTTTGAATTTATGCTATCACTTCTTCTAATGCATTATGACTTTGTGACATTGAAGGGTATGAGCTCCCTATCCTAGTGAATGGACTTCATCTGAAGGCTTATATTTCATAAGGTTTCAAATCAAAGGTAACATCCTGTATATATGTAAATATTTTCATCTATTTTAAACAATTTTGCATAGGTATAAATATTTTCTAAAAAAAAAAAAAAAAAATTATGGTTAAAACGTCATTCACCCGAAAAATAAAAAAGGAACTCAAATATTGGCAAAGAAGTGATAGAGCTTCGCATGCGCCTATTAAAAGAGGCGAACATCATGTTCGCCTATCTTTAGGGCGAACACACTTTGATGACGTCATTAAGAGAAAAAAATATATAAGAAAGGAAAAAGTATGAGAAAGCTTGCTTTTCTTTTTTAAGAGAAAAAAAATGTCATTTTTCAGGAGGCGCGCTATGAGATTTTAAAAAAATATGTGCCCATGAATTCATAAGCGCGTGAGAGGGTTTTTCCAAAGAAGATATTCCCAAGGATTACGTGGTGATAATCGTAAGTAGTGGGCAATAAATTTGAGTAATTATTTTCGAACATGGGAAGCATTCGAATTGAATTTTTCAAGGTAGCAGTCAGAATTAATGATTGAATGAGTAACGGCTGGGTTAGTTCCCTAACAAGCTTCTAGTGCTAGGGCACATTTTTCTATAAAATTATGCAGTGCAGAGGGCACATTTTTTTAGGAGGATTCGATGATGAATCAAAGAAAAGAAGTTTTACGCCTTGGAAAGGACATTTGGGTAGTTTTCGAAGAATTTTTTTCACTGGAGATGCGCCTACATTTAATTTTGTAATTACTGCAGTAGTTGGTAGTGAATCTATAAATCCTGGGATGTAAAGGGCTAATTTTTTTCTCCCTGATTTTATATTTTTTGCTTCTCTGTATCCTGTGCTTCAAAGTGTAGAAAATTTTTCGACATCTTGGAGTGGGGAATTGTAGAAGAGTCGTTGCTTCTTAGCAAAATGGGTAGATGCAGTAAAGAACCATAAGAGGTGCAGGAGGTCGTAGAAGTAAAGCCTGCTAAGAAAAGAGAAATAAATTTGAGGGCCAAGAAATCCTGACAAAATTATTATGTTGGCTTGGATCCTTATGAAAATAATATGGCTTAAATTGGTGATTGTTTGATCACGCATAAAGGAGTTGACTACTTGAGGGAAGAGGTCAAAGCCACAGTGAGTCAGGGAGTTTCCTACAATAGTTTTCTCACAACACCTCATAATTCATAGCTTTCATGGTATCTTTTTTCACCTATGCATCCATGCCCCAAGCTTATTTAGTTAACTACACAATTTTATGACTCCTCTACTAGGGTCGTTCGAAATGCCAGACAAGAGATTCTATTCACGATTACACCAGATGAGATCTGAGAGGCTTTCGCCTGTGGAGTAAACGTGCCGAATTATGCAGTAAAAAAAAAAATCCATACAGATGAACAAGAGGATAGGTATGTCTCTATAGTTACAATGAGACAATTCATGGAAACTCAGCTTGTCAAAGATCCACAGATGGAGCAGCTATCGATTTTGCCTAAACTTCTTTCAGAATTCAAGTGCCTGGACATCTATTCCATAAATTCTTGGATTGCTGGGTTACCTTCAGATGAAATGATCACAAATGACAGGTAGCTATGGCTCAATGTATTTGCAAGGTGGAGTTTTATTCACCCACTGCTATGAGGTAGGGTGGAAATCTGATTTATTTTGATTAGACCGAATTTATTTCACGAAGAATCAATTCGCAGTTATAGAGATTGCAGGAAGGCAAATCTAGATCATTTCGGTATACTTCGTTGCTAGTATGGTTCTTCTTTTTTCAGATGCAGTGACATTTTTCTTTTATCGCTTTTACATAGATAGGCAAAAATAATGAGCCTCTACCGATTTATAAGTGGACTTGGGTGTTAAGGAAGAAAGAGTTCATCTATAGCTTTAATAACTGGTTTTTGGGCCCAACCATTGAATTGTTTTATGGCAGTTGCGACCGAGTGCATCGCGACTTGAGAGATGCAGTTGTTTCGAAGTAAGAGGGCGACATATTTTTGCTCACTCAGGGTGTGGTCGTTCAAATTTTTGGATATACAGGTAAACCATTTTTGTTGCCTTATTTTGCTATTGCACATATTTTTGCAATGGAGGTTGTGTGCCAGATGGATTATGTCAATGATATATATAGGTGAGGAAAAAAGACAACTTGTACTATGCCTTTCAAGTTTAGAAGTATAGAAGTGAACCAGGTTGGGAAAAATCACCTTATGACAGTGGCACTTCAAGACCCGATATTAATTAAATTACTGCAACGTTGGTGCTATGACCCACTCAAAAAGTTTTTGGAATTTATTAAGGTGAAGTCCTTTCATTGTTTCCTGCACCCAGATATTCAGAGGTGGCAAAATAATTTTTATGGGCCAGACATGAACTGGCATATAGAGAAGATGTCCTCCCTTCCTCCATGGCATGATTACTATGAGCAGGAAGCAGAGTATAATCCAAAAAAGAATGCAACACATATTCCTCCTCCAGGTTTGTTCACAACTATCCAGGAAACAAATCCTGATTGGACGAAGAAGAAAATTATGAATTGGTGGATGATGTGTGTTCATAGGAGGAAGCCGTATAATGCTTATGGGATGAAGCTTGATACCCAATTTTTTGGAGTTTATGATAATTTTGTGAAATCTTATCAGCCCATTGCTTTTGCCATTATTTTACCGCAAAGTTTTCAGTAGTATGAAAGTGGTGAAAGCAAACCTGAAGAGGAAAACCCTATAGTTGAGGATAATGCCAAGGATGAAGAAGAAGAAGAATAACAACAATATGTTTTCCAAAGGTGATCACAGAGAATGAAGCACCCTTAGGAGGAGGTTCCCATGCCCAAATAGCAAAAAAAACTAATGGTACCTCCATTTCCTAAAGGAGCTAAACGACCTCGCACTGGCACAGCTACTACTTTCATTGTTACAACACCCATGTCTTCAAGTACTACGATTTTTGTCACACCAAGTTATACAGTCACCTCTATTCTGGTAGCAAAGCCTTCGCCCAATGTTGAACTTCCTACTTTTGTAGTAAAAATATTTCCAATGGCGTAGCAAGAAGGGGAAGAGCAACTTTTTGAAGATTCTCATGATGAGATTCTGAATGAGGGGACAACCCTAAATTTTGGTGAACTAGAGGTAAATCAAGAAGAGGAGGCAGTTGCACAACCTCCCCCATCTACAGAACAAGTGGTGCCCATGCCCCAAGGTACGTCATCTTTTCCCTCTTTTTATCTCTCTCATAAAGCACACAATGATTTCTTCTTCGGTCCCATCTGTTACATTTTTGTCTCCTCCACTTTATATCCCTCCACATTTTGGTAGTCCTTCCATTTCATTTTCTATGGTTTCTTCTTTCGCTTTGACTTCTTTCATTTCTGAAATTGATGTTGCTCCCTATTTAATTCTTGCTCCTTCATCTTCCATTTCTTTTAGTTCGTATGTATTAGGGGTGAATCCTTTTTTCTGTCCCCTTCCCTCGGTCATCACTTCCTCCACTATTACGACTGTCAGTACCCAAGTTCCATCTAAAATTAGAGTAACTGTAGCTGTACCTATGTCTTCCACTCCATCCACCCATTTTCTCCCTTCCACCATTCCCGTATCCATTCCTTCACTACAATATGTGTCATCTGTGTCCACTGGGACTGGTCACCCAAAATGTTTTGTTCCATTTACACCATTTTTGGAGCTACAGACTATTCCAGATGTGTACGTAGCCCGCAAGCAGCTAGATGTTGAAAAGTTAAATCGAGCGCATCTGAGCTCTTCCCAATGATTGAAGAGTATGTGGTGAAAGGAAGCTTTGGTACTGGCATGTCCAATCAAGAAGGTGGCTTTCGATCCAATTGCCAAGGAGGCTCATATGACAACATTCACTCTGCTATTTCAAAAACCTCAAGGTGAGTTGCAGCCTGAAGATTATGTTTCTGAGACTATCACTAAAGATCTAATTCGGATTAATCCCATTGAAAATGGGTAATATGCAAGTTGATATGAGTTCGTTGTATTTTCATGGGGAGCATTTTAAAGAAAAAAATTTTGAGGTGCAAAATAAGATGCTGGAGCTTGAAAGCACCTTGGCCAAGAGTAGGGTGACAGAAGAAAAGACGACCATTGAAAATGAATATTTGTGCAATCAAGTTTAGGTGCACTTGAAGGAATGTGATGCTGCTATAATTGAAATGCATAATATTAAGTAGCAGGTCGAAGAAATCAAGAAGCAATTGGAAGCCAAGGCCATACCTATTGCAGGCTTTTCATGTGATAGTGTAAGAGACATTCGCCTTCGCTTTGTCTGAAATTCTACCAAGTTGACTGCACAAGCTGTCAAGGTGTTGCAGTACTTATGGGAAGAAGGGATACAAATACAGCTTGGGCAATAAATGATTGACTCAATGGAAGAGTTACTTTTGCCCTATATGGAGACAACTATAAAGATACAAGCATTATTGAATACATCTTTGAATATTCGCCCTCTTAGTGAGAGGGATTGTTCCTTGTCTTGAGTGCGCATAACCCTGTGGAGCTATTTTTAGCATATGGACCTTGTAAATGAAGGGCGAGCTGTCCTCAATACTATTGAGTTAAAGCATACTATTTCTATGTCTCATTTTGAGACTATCGACTGGCTGGGTTTCACTACCTTTCTGGATGAATGGGGCGAACCTCTTCTGATGGAGCAATTACAAGAGCTCTGGAGTGCATTCATTGAAGATATTGCAGACATTAATGCCTTGACTAATCCCCTTACTGAAGCACAAGTGTTGCCTCTGATTGAAAATTATACACATTTGGAGCTATCTCTTTAAGAATTAGCCTAGTGTTCGAAGTTCCTCAGCTTGGTGGATGTGCAAAATCTTTGCTTCATTTATGAATCTCTCAGCGTTCCCTACTTATTTACTATTGAACCTTGGCATGAGGTTGTTCACACCTACGAGGCACTTTCAGAGGTTATCGTAGAGCAATAAGAGAAAGCACTGGCAGATTGTGAAGTAGTGGCAAAGGTAGTGGAAGAGTCTAAACGTGTGGAGGTACTTCCTGTTGCAGTCGCGGGAGAACAGGAAGAAGCAGAACGCGCACAACAGGCATCCAAGAAGAAAGCTTCCACAACTAAGAAGGTAGCAACAACTGGCAAAAAGAACTTTCCACCCAATGGATAAAGTCTTGGGATCGCTTGCATCCATGCAAGTTGGATACCCCATGAGTCGCCAAGAAATGTTGGCCATTTTGTATTCATTGGAAATTTTGTATAAAGCGATAATATATTTGTCTCCTTTATTTTTTTTGGATAGTTGTAATAAGTTGTAATAATTTTCAGAAATCCAATGCATTTGAATGTATTAATGGAGAGATGTCCTTCAAGGTCCAAAATAAATGAAGAGAATGAGTTTCATAAAAAACTTGAACGAAATCACCAAAAAATATTATGTATTGACATTCGCCCTTCCTTTAGGGGCGAACATGCCTGACAATTTGTGTTCACCTTCCCTTAGGGGCGAATGCGTTGTTCACCCTTTCTAGGGGCGAATGTGCCTTGGCATCACCTTGAGGGGTCGCATGCCCGAATGAAATTATGTTCGCCCTAGTCGAGGGGTTAACACAATGTTCACCTCCCCTATGGGCAAACCACCTAGCGACGGTGGAAAACCATGATTGCCTTCCCTTGAGGGTGAACGTGTCATTCACCCTTGAATTAGGCGAACCTATTTATATCAAGATCACACGCATCTGAAGGGGCAAAACTAATGTTGGACGAAGATAAATCGAACGAATGGTACTTTGGTCAAGATGTTGAATTTGGCATTAAATGAAGGGCACTCTCAATTACTCCATTTTGTGGATCACAAAGAGGAAGGTGAAGGGAAATGAGCCTTCATGATTTCCAATGTATGAGAGGTGATCCGAAGAATTTAATATTTTCTCCTAACAGGCGCACCTCCGTCCGAAGTTTGGATTTTCAAAAATTTGTTCCCCTGGCGAATGGATTTTCTAGGAATTCAAGGAGGATATTACTGATTTTGTCTTTGATTCCCAGACATTCTTCCCTCATATATATTAAATGAAAGAGGCAAAAACCTCTATAAATACTAGGTAAATTTCATTGTAAGGCGGGAGTTAGACATTTTGCAAGAGATTCCCTTAAACTCTTTGCATTAATAGAAGGCATTAGAATTCTAAATTTATGAGCAGTCTTGTGTATAATTATTTTATGCGTAGTGTGCTTCTATTTCCATTCACCTATCTAATTTGTTGTTGAATTTAAATTTTGTCATTGGATTTAAAGTTGCTAAGGAGAAAGTGAATGCTGGAGTACCATTTTGATACTTATTATGGCAATATTGTGAGCTTGTTTTATTTCGTTTCCTTTCATGAATGCTAATTTGTGCTTGGGTTTTTTCCTACTAGTTAGTCTAATACCAATCCTGCACTTTGGCCTGTGGCCATGCTTCCCATTTCTTTTCGTTATTTCTAATTTCTTTCCTGCATATCTATTATTTTATCATTGTCGGATTTAGTTTGGGAACTAGCCCTCTTTGGAGATTGGCACAGAGGACATATCTTTCCTTTGGTATTTCAATGTTGGCCATATCTAGGGTGTACAAACGTAGTTTTGTATGATTAGGTAGATATTTGATCAACAGGAATATTTTTGCATCTAGTTGAGTTTACGTATAAAAATGGATACCATGCTTCCTTGAAAATGGTCCCGTTTGAAGCCTTGAATGTCAAGAGATGAAAAATTCCCATATCTTAGGATAACCCATAGGATCAGGTTATCATTGGGCTAGATGAGGTTAGAGATATAGGAGAGCATCTCAGGACAATTACACAAAGGCTCAAGGAAGCCACTGATCATTAGAAGAGCTACGCTGATTTGAAACATTCACCTAGATAATTCTCTATGGGGGACAAAGTTTTCTTGAGAGTCAAACCCATGAAGAGTGTCATCAAGTCTTCTAAGTTGGATCTTAAATTTTTTGGGCCTTTTAAAATCATTGATAATATCAGTTTGATGGCTTATAAACTTGCCTTACCACCCAACCTTTCAAATATCCATGACTCTTTCCACATATCCCTCCTTAGAAAATACATTGTTGATCCTAATAATATGTGGGATGTATCAAAATTACAGGTGATAGATCCATTGGTCATTGAAGTAAGGCCAAGGAATATTCTAGAGTTTTGTTCCAAAGCAATAAGGAAATGAACTCTAGAATAGTGCAGGGTCCAATGGGACCAATATTATAAGAAAAATACCACTTGGGAAAAAGTGGATGAGTTGAAAAGATATTTTGCTTATTTTTTTGAGTAAAGATAAATTGTAACGTTTTGCAAGAAACACAATGGTCTGTGCTTAGTCCAAGGGGGTAGTATGTCACGAACCACCTTGGTAGGATTTGCTTCTTAAGTTGAACTATGTATTAGCGAATGATGTTTAATGCTTATCTTTGTTGGTTTGATGGATATATGCTTCTAATATTGTGTCCATTTTGTAAAATAATATGGTATTGTTGATGCTCTTCTTGGTTGCAAGATAAGGTACTCTCGTAGATGGACAAGAGAATAGGCCACAGAGAACAAGAGACCATATTGAAGGGGAAATGATGATGATGACTCATTTATCAAATAGCTCAAGATAACATGAGTGAATACCATTTCATGTAGGTGCATTGTGGTTTGCTTATGCTCATGTTTGTACCATTGGACTAAGAAAGTTGCTTGCAATGAGTCTCTTTAACATGAGTCGATGATAGCTTATGTCTACCTTAAATAATGAGCCACTCATCTAGGGATAAAACGATGGTATGAAACATTGGAAGAATGCATTTGTTCTTGCATATGGCATGCTGGTTTTGTTTACCTCCTTTTGTACTTAAGAATTATTTGGTTGATATTATTTCTTGTGTAAGGTTGGTAAAACTAATCCTTTAAGGGAAAGCTTTGAGATTTTAGTTCAATGCTTGTTTTATGCATTGATGAGGCTGAACGTTGGTTTTGTATTTAACCTAACATAATGGGATTTGATGAGGTTGAATATTGGTGTTGCCTTTAACCTAGCATGATGGGCTCTTAATAATTTTGTTGTACACTGGAAGAGCCACCTTTGGTATTAAATGTGTACTTGTATTTTTCTACAATTTTTGTGGTTTTGGTTGAGGATATGAGTGTTGGAAAACACTCTTAAGCATTATAACATGAGTCTTGCATGGTGGTGCTCAAGGGCTTGATTCACTTATTTATTTACATGAACCAACTTGAAAGAGGAGGGTAGACGATGGATGAAAGTACAATGAATTGCATAATTAAGTGCAACATTGGCAAGGACTAAGCTTTAAAAGGAAGATGTCATACATTGTTTAGGTATGTGTTAGAGGCTTTACTAGTTTTATGTTTGCTATCTTGCTTGTGCTCTTTTCTCCCTAATATCTAACATCACTTATGCTTAGTTTTGGCTACATGTACTCCTTATGTTGCTATGTTGGCATGCTTGTAATTCTAGTTATTTCCTAGGTTCCTCCATGCTCATTTTACTGCCTTGGGATCCGTTACCCTTGCATGGTGAGATAACACTCGATGAAAACACTACATTCAAATCATTGGATCCTTGCATCATTATTTAGCTTGTTGAATGCTTTGTTTTGCTATAGGTTGGTTTAGTTACAGGGTGTCACAGAGTCCTCTATGAGGATGACACACTCTATGAATTATCCTTAGAGTTTAGGGTTGGTATCCCTAGGTTTAAAAGTTTACTTATGTGCATCTTGGTTTCTCTATGTCACCAAGGGCCATCATGGATATGGCACCCTTATGAGCATGCCTATGTGATCTCAGGAGCAATATCACATATTTTCCTAAGTTGGACCTTACCTCTTTTGAATCTCTTCTTGTGCCTGATTAATGGTAGATTAAATGGATTTTATCTATGGATGCTTTTAGGGTCAGTTGGGATAGTTTTACTTCATTTGCTTTGATTTTTTTAGAAGTTGATCTTAGCTTTTCTAATGTTAGACTTTGAATTAATCAAAATTAATTATTAATTCTAATTAATCTAATATTAGTTTGTATTAATCTAATAGATGATTAATGATATAACTTTGCTAATATTAGACTTTAAATTAACCAAATAAACAACTAATGCTAGTCTAGTCTAATCTAACATTATCTTTGTATTAATATAATGGATGATTAATGTTATAGCTCTTTTCTAAGGTTAGCTTTATGTAAATCAAATGGATTGATTAATTTATGATAGACTAATCTAATGTTAGATCTAATTAATCAAATGAATTGATTAACTTATGAGAGACTAATGTAATGCTAGATCATATTAATAAAAGAGAGATTAGTTTGGCAATTAATCTAATGATAGATTAATTCATTTTAATATTTAGATTGCAATTAATCAAATGATAGATTAGTTTGGCAATTAATATAATGATAGATTAATTCATTTTAATCTTTAGATTGCAATTAATCAAATGATAGATTAGTTTGGAAATTAATCTAATCATAGATTAATTTTTTTAATCTTTAGATTGCAATCAATAAAATTATGGATTAGTCTAACAATTAATCTAAAGATATCCCAATCTTTAGCTTGGCAATTTAATCAAATGTTAGATTAATCGTTAGTCTTGAAAATAAATGACATGTCTTGCTAATAATGGATTGATTAATTAGATACAGTATTGATGTTTGGTTTTGGATTAAATATTTATGCAAATAAGTATGGGCTTCTTTTGCTTATAAATTTGATGTGTTTAGAATTAAAATATTCATGGAAAATATTTTGGAAAGAAGTACAGGCTTCGTTTTCTTATGGAATTGATGTGTTTGGAATTAAAATATTTGTGGAAAACATTTTGGAAAGAAGTATAGGTTTCTTTACTTATGTTTTGCTATATTGTATTAGATATGTATAGCTTTGAAATATGATATTTATGAAATATATCTTGAAAAGAAGTATGGGATTCTTTTGCTTGTGTTTGCTATATTGAATTGATTTTATAGAAATGCAAGGGCTTGGGATTTAAAATATTTGTGGAAAATATTTTAGGGAAGAAGTATGGGCTTATTTTGTGTGTGCAATGAATCATATAGAAATGCATTCATACCTGCAAATGAGCTATTCTGATCCCCACCTTCCTATCAACTACCGTGGAGGCCAAAGGAAGAAGATGTTTCAGATCATGCTAAGTTAAATCTTCAAATATTCCTATTGTACTGTTGAAAATCACTCTTGGTGATAAAGGATTTATTGTAATAAAAGCAAAGACTTTAGAACTCTTATTGGATGAATAAATGATGTCGTATTATTGAATTATTTTATGTTTCTTATCCATGCTATTTCTTAATCTAAAGGTTTTTATAGATCTAATTTGTAAGCTTAAGATAATTAGTTTTACTTTCTTCATAGAATATGCTTTTGTTTTAATGATTACAGAGTGAGAGAGAGATTTATCCTTTGGTTTAGGGGTTTCCTTGGGAAGATATCTAAAGGTAATATTGTCTAAAACTCTCCTTTTAACTTGGGATGTTGTGGGGTAGAAACATCTAGTTCTTGTGTCCATGAGAAGACAATCACACAAAGTGATTTTTGCTTAGAAAAACCATCGTAGAGCTGGGAAAGACATGCATGAAGTTTAAGGTATCATCGTGGAGGTGTAGTTAAACTAGACTAAGGAATTACGCCTGATGTACCCAACATAGACTGACTTATGGTTGGGAGAAGGAATTGGCATCACCCTCTCTAAATATCGAGAAGGGATAATCCTAACGCTAAGGCCAAGAAGTCTGCATTCAAGGAGAATTCTAGAAATGTGGGGAGACATTTGAAAATTATCCTCTATACCATGGAGGTATACAAGGTGAACCCCAATTACCTATGGGAGCTTGGCCTCTCCTATCCACTTGAGTGATGTCTACAACATCTTAGACTCAAAATGTGGGTATGTTTAGTCATTGAATGTATTCCATGGATACTCCTAAGAACCTTAAAAAAATATCTCTCTCAGGTTGGTTAGATTTTGGGGTTGTTACATGTGGGAATTAGGCCTAATCCATTTGTATCTATGTTTTTGATCTATGTAAAATGATTTGGAATTTCATCAGATCTATTAAAGGTTTGCTCATATGCAAATTTAAGCATAACCAATAACTAGTTTTTTAAATATGCTTGCTATGACTCTAGATCTATTTATTTTTCTCTCTTTTAGCTAGACATACTTCATGGAATGATGAGTCCATTATGAAAATTTAGCAAAATTTACCAAATTCAGCATCCTTCCTCAAATTTACAAACAAATTTGCTATGATCCAGTGATAAAATTAGTATTTCTTGTGTAGAATTAAACTAACTTTATTTTATAGGTCTAAAATGATGATTCATCTTATCATGATTTTTATTAAGTAGAAAAAATACAATTTGATTTTTTTGTATTGTAATTGGCTCTCCAAGTAGTGTGTAAAATATTGCCAAGTTTGGGAGGAATAATTCACTCTTTCTAAAGTATGATTCATACTTGAAATAACTAAAAGGCACATATTTAAGCAAAATTTATAATATTCTACTTTTTAACAATATTTGCATATTTTGAAATGTTAAAGTTTTTAGACTTAGTAAGTATGACTTCCCTTTCCAAAGAAGGTGATTCACCCTAAAAAGTGTGATTTTTTCTTCTTTTTTTTCCAACAAAGTGTAATTTTTATCAAGTAAGAAAAGTGTGATTAGGCCAAAAAAAATTATGATTTGCTCTCAAAGAAGTACAATTCATCATTTTACTAAAATTTTATTTTCAAAGGTTTTTGAGTTATTTTTTAACCTTCAATAGGTACAATCAAAATTATATAAAATCGTATGAATATAATATTGACAACATAACTATTGACAATTTTGTCACATTTCTCAAGGGGTAGAAAAAGAGATCGAATTTTGTACAGATTTTGTAAAGTTTTTCTTTGTTGTCTTTTTATTTTGAAGTTGCAGCAATTTTGTAAAGAAAAGAGCTTCATCGAAGAAAATGAAACTGCTTCGCACCCGAAGTATTTCCAGCACTACTTCGGGTGAAAATTTTGCGAAGTAGTTTTGCCGAAGAAAGAGCTTCGCACCCGAAGCGCTTCCAGCATTGCTTCGGGTAGGATTTGTTGCGAAGTAGTTTTGCCGAAGAAAAATGCAAAAGGACCGATGAAAAGGGCTTCGGGCCCGAAACATTTCAAAACACTACTTCGGGCGGAAATCATCCGAAGCGGCATTCAGGAGAGCAACTTCGTCGAAGGAGAAAAGTCTATGCCATGATTCAAGTTTGACCAAGGTAAAAGGACTTCGGGCCCGAAGCATTTCCAACAACTACTTCGGCTAGAGGACCAGCAAATTGGAACCTGAAGAAGCATTGAAGAATTCTTCGCTAGAAAATTGTTGAAACATCTACTTTGGGCCTCTTCACGCCCAAACCATTTCTACTTCGACGAAAACCATAACAAAGTATTCACTCCGACGAGTTCGCACCTGAAGCATTTTCGACCGAAGTTCTAGCAGCCAAGAAAAGCGAAGCATTTTGAAGGCAGGAATGTGTTTCGATCGAAATCTCTCCAAACCACAATTTTGAGGAGGATCGCCGCGAAGTGTTTCCCCCAAACCATCCCCGAAGCAGTTTTGCGAAGCTCAATTGTGCAAAGTATAATTCAAGGAAGAGTTTTCGCTTCGGCCCAAAACCATTGCGAAGCAAAGTTGTGAATGAAGACCTAGCGAAGCGCTTCATGGGCACACGTTCCAATCCGGATATCTTCCTGAGGTGATCAGGTGCCTCATAAATGCAATTTTTTTATGCCCAGCAAGCCCGCTGCTCATTTTTGGCAATCCAAAATGAAGTATCAGGCCATGATGGAGAGCCTAGTGAACATGGTGGCCACTCAAGCACTGCACCCAGAGACTAAGGATGTCCAGACGGCTCATCAATGCACCTTTCCATGGTTGACCCGATCACAGTTGCCAGTTTTGGTAACAAATTTGAAAGCTCAGTCACGAGAGCCGAGGAAGGCCGAATTCTCAGAGCTCAAGGGCATACTTCACCAGCCTGTGTAATTATGATTCAAAGGCCTGGGTCCTCTATAAAAACCCAAGCATTGTAATGGAAAAAATGGGGGGAACTATCTGCTAGAAAGCTACTATAACTTGATGTCCTGTGATCAATACTAAAGAGCCTTGAGCTTCATTTCTCTCTTTTATGTTGCCTTCTATGCTTGATTCTTCTATCTCTCCTCGTTTGTATGTTGGATGCTAAATCCTGCGTCCGGTGTGTGATCGGGGACTGTGTCCTAAAACTCGTTTTGAAGGATACATAGGAGTGAAAAAGTGTCCTATTGACTTTCTTTTATGCTGCCTGCCTTGCTTGATTCTTTTGTCTGTCTTTGTTTGTAGACTGAGATGCTGAACTCTGCATCCGATGTGCGATTGGGGACAGTACCCTAAAACTCGTTTGGGAGGATACATAAGAAGGTTAATACTACGTTTCTTTCATCTATTCTGGGTGTTCATTGCTTCCATTCAAGTTGTCAGTTAGTGATCATGCTTCCTGTTCTCTCCCACCTTAAATCATCAATCTCTCTTCCCTTACCCCTTTTTATTTTATTTCTCTAACCCTAACTCCTTTTATCTCTTTCTTGCACTCTTATCTCCAAACCCCAAAATAGTTTAGCATAGGAGCCGACCTTTCTCCGGAGATTGGCATGAAGGGCATCTCTTCCCTTCGGCATTTCAATGTTGGTCTAGGTCTAGGGCGCATCCATTTACCCAAAATCCTTACCTAGGCAGATCTGATCACCAACAGGACTTAGATCACAAGGATCTCACTAGATTCAATAGATTTTCTATAGGAGAAATATTTACTGACAAGTTATTTTGTTCTTCTTATTGGAACTCAATCCTTTGTTGAATTTTTGGAATTTTGACAAGATGGATGTCCTAGTTATAGGATTGAGTTTTTTGAGGTTTTTCAAAAACATCATTCATCTTTTATTTTTATTTTTTAAATCCATTTTCTTTTCTCTTTTGGCATTTTGTGTCTAATAGTAGTATAAATGAGAGAACATGCTACTTGGATTCCAAAAAGGATGAAAATAAGAGGCTAAATACTTTTTGATAGGCCCCTAGTGTCATAGAAATTATTGGTAAGGATTCCATGCATGGAAAAGGCATCTAAGCCACTTGACAAATTGCTAGAATAGTTTAAAAACTTTTTTGTTGTATAGGCATGAGAGGATGTCCTAATTGGTTGTGTTCAACAAGAAGGTTATGTAGGGTAAATCATAGAAGATACAAATAAACCATTAGTATTTCTAGATTCTTTGTAAAATTTCAAGGGAGTCCCAATTTAGTACCTTTTCTTGATTTGCCTCTAGATACTATTTTTCATGCTTTAAAAATTTTCCTCCAAAAGCTAAAAATTTGAATTTGGAATTTGAAATATTCCAAGGAATATTTTGTAAGAAGGCAACAAAAAAAAGAGCACATAAATGCACTTGTGTCAAGTGTCATGTATGCAACAGTCAAAGGTGGGATCTTTATATATGGGAATATTTTAAAAAGTGTCATTACTTTTTTATGCATTAAAAGTGCCTTTATCATGTTGGTTAGAGAAGGATGTGCTAAGGCACTTGGATTTAGAGGAAGTCACAAGTTTAAACCTTCCCCACTACCAATTTTTTTAATGAATTATGGCATCAACAAACTTGAAGCTGATGTGGAAAAGGTTGATAATGTGGCATAATGTGATGACATGGCACCTAATGATGTCACCCTTTTTCAAGACAAACATACTGATATAGAATTTTATGACACGACAATACATACAATAGATGTGGTAGTCCATACAACTATGGAATATGATGCGGCATGACGTGTTAGGTGATTACAATTTATATAAGTGACTTGGTGGCTGGTGTGGATGCTGACCTAGTAACCAATATAGGGATTGACATGGTAGGCCATACAATGGCTAACTTGGTAGGATATAAACCACTTAGAATGCATAAATACTATATTGACCAATCAAAATATGCCATCCCATCAAGTTTGAACATAGTCAATAGTAGACTTGACAAAGCATAAAATTCAAAGTGAATTAGGACATGACAAATGATATAGTATGGCTTGTAAATCATAAATCTAATTAGTGTTAAAAATACAAAGTAGACTCAAAAACTATGATAAATCTTTGTATTGATGTGATAGAAGTATATATACATGTGTAATCAACAAGGAATGAGGTTTGGAGTTACAAATACTTTTGCAACTTCTTGTAACCATTAGGTGAATATGTCAGTATGACATAGTATTCATAACATTCCCCCCTTATCACATCAATCCTCAATCAAAGTATAAACAGTAAAATTTCTATTTTTTTTAAATTTAACACCTACTAGAGACTTCATAAAAATATTTCAATGTTTCTCCTCTATGGGATAGAACTGGAGCTATATATTATGTTCTTCAATATGTTCATGGATAAAATGATATTAAACCTCAATGTGTTTCATGCACTCATGAAAAAATAGATTATGAACAAGCTTCAGAAATCCTGAATTGTCACAACTTAGAATTTTTGGTTTCTTTTGTGGGATGCCCATTGTTGACAAGATGTGATATAACCATATCACTGGTAGATAGATCCTCTTACAATGTGATATTTAGTCTTGGTGGAAGAAAAAACAA
The DNA here is from genome assembly GCA_028583015.1 of Wollemia nobilis. NCBI lineage: Eukaryota > Viridiplantae > Streptophyta > Pinopsida > Araucariales > Araucariaceae > Wollemia > Wollemia nobilis. The sequence continues at coordinate 4,133,297 of JAQPPZ010003147.1, forward strand.
CATATTACTTCTTACTTCTCCAAGAAATTAGACTAGATCTTATAAAAATACATATCTAAAAGTGGATCTACTATCAATGATGAATCCTATATATTTTACATCCATAAAACTTGTTAGGAAGAATTGATAATTCTACCCGTACTATAGACTATATTCAATAGTAACATAATTATAATTGAGTACTTGCTTTGTTGCTTTCTAATGAAACACCTTTATTTATTGCATGAATCATGAAATATATATTATAACATATTTTATGTCACATTGGGTGTATGTCAGATAAATGAGACTCCCAATCAACTAGTGATAGAGAGATCCATTCACCTATGGAGATGGATCATGACGTTATATTTGCAATATTGCTTCCATTGGAGTGTCCATGGGATTTAAATATATCATTAAAAACTTCTCAATAATTTCCCTATCATACTTCATTTGTGACATGAATACATGATTTTTAGTTTTCTACACCTCCAAGCCAAGGCAATAACACATTAGCTTGAGATAAGTCATGTCAAATGAATGTTTCAAATATTTATTGGTATCTTCACTCAACTTCACCAAATTCCTAATTATGACGAAGTTATATACATACACAATGATCATCATGATCTATATTCCTTTTATTTTGAAGCATAGGTTTAGATAATATGGACTATGACAAAATCCATGTCATAGAATATGCTCATCAATATTCATATACTAGGCTCTAGGTTCCTGCTTCAACCCATAAAGATATTTAACGACCTTGCTTACCTTTTTCAATTGACCAAGTATGATGATTCCCTCTAGCTATGTCATGTACACAAATTCATTGAGGTCACCATTGAGAAATTCACTCTTCATATCCATTTAATGCAATTTCCATTTAAACTATGTAGCCATTGCAAAAATCATCCAGATGGTCTTGGTCTTCATTTTTGGTGCAAAAGTTTCATCATAATCAATTCCTTTCTTCTATGCATAGCCCTTTCTAATAAGCCTTTATTTGAATTTTTTAGTGCTCTCATTAGCTTTGTATTTGATCTTAAATAACCACTTTCAACCAATGGGTTTCTTTCTAGGCATAAGATCAACAAGTTTTCATGTTTTGTTCTTCATCAATGCTTAATACTCGATGTTCATGGTATTCTTCCATTCCTTTGATATAAGAGATTTGTGAATTGTTAAAGGCTCAACGACTACACCACAATGCTCATCAAAGCTAGATTGACTTTATTTTGAACTCTATTCAAAGTTCTTAATCTAGATGTAGATGTGTTTAGCACATGATTTAAGTTAATATCGTGAATTGTATTGAGATACTACTTGTGCATGTGAGTGGTACTAAAAGTGGATGGTATTGGATCATCATATTTGTTATATCTATTAGGAATGTCTCCATAATCATAAAAATCTACATCCTTTATCTTAGAGGATTCATCATCATCATTAGATATAAAAAAAACATGTGTTTGTCAATAAAAAATGGCTTAGAATAAGAGGTACACTCATTATTCTCATCAAACATAACATTTCTACTGATATACAACTACTTAGCATTAGGATCCATGAGATGATATCTATTTGAATCACTACTATATCCAATGAAGATACATTGCTTGGGTTTCTTCTCTAGCTTCATCAACTTATGCTTTAGAATGTGGATGAATGCAATGAATCTAAACATGTAGATATGTGATATAGAAGGTTTATTTCCAATCAATACCTCTTCAAGTGTGACACAATTCAATGGAAGTATGGGTGTGCCATTAAAAAGATAGACCATAGTGCAAATTTTTTTTTACTAAATTGCTAGATCCAAATTGGTATCACTTAGCATGCAGTGCACCATCTCCTAAATAGTACAACTCCATTTTGTTGAGGTGTGTATATATTTTTTAGTTGTTATTTGATGCCATGCTACTTCAAAATGGAAGAAACTAGACTACTAGTGTACTCCACCTCAATTTGAGTGAAGTGTATGAATGTAATGATCATAAATATTCTCCACATAGGATTTTAATGCTTGGAAATAATGGAAAGCTTCATCCTTTTATCTTTAGAGAATGCATCCACTTTCATTGTGTGTGATCCTCAATGAATATTTGAAAATATATGTAGCCTCTAAAACTTGAATCCATGGGTCCATATAAATTGGCATGCACTAGATCAAGTGGACCAATCACTCTATAACTACTTGAGCCAAATGAGGCTCAATGCTAGTTTTTGGCCAAACAAGTTTTACAAAGGTCACAAGGCTTTGTCAAATATGGAAGTTCATATACCATGTCATGATGTAGAAGTGACTTCAAATGAAAATTTCTTAGATGTCCAAATTACCTATACCATAATGAGGCAACTTCATATACTTTATTAATGCTTGGTTGTCTCACATTACAACCACAAGCTAAAAAATCTTGCCTATGCCAATAGCATAAGCAATTATCATCAAAACTATAGATTTATCTTAAATAAGATATATTTTCTTTGCACTTGTTTTTAAAAATTCAATATGCAATTTGTTATCAAGTAATTAATTAATAGAAAACAATTTATTTGTGAGGCTAGGTACATAAAGAGCTTGAGTTAGGCGATAGGTATATGCTCCAATATGTAAATGACCATCACCAATTCTAGTAATAATGTATGTCAAATTGTTACTAAGTGTTACTTTCCCATACTAAGATGATTGGTCAATGATCAAAATCCATTCGTTCTAGCCTATCATGTGTCTGGTAGGTCCTAAATCAACATATCAAACTTGGATTGAAATTGAAACAACATCAAGATATTGAATAGAATAAAGATTACATCAGAATTTGTGTCCTCAATTACATTTTTGGTATTGAGGTGCATTTCATTTTTACCAATAAGAATTATTTTGTTACCTCCTAATGAATTATTTGGTTGATTCTTTAAATATCCATGTGAGAATGTATTGTACCAACATTCCTAAAGGATGTGTTATATTTTGCCATAGGTCACATATGTAATATTTTCGTGTACTTGATGTTACTATTTTTACCCTTTATCTTTTTGCTAGTTCTAGTGCTTGTTGGGGGTATCCCACCTTTCGTTAACTACATTAACTTCTTATATTTTTTATGTGTGAGCAAAGCATGTTCATATTTAGTATTTGTCTTGTGAATCACTTCCTCTTTTTGATGCAAATTTAAAAGTCTCAAAAGTGGCACTTTGATTTATCACATACAAAGTTGTTACCCAATTACTAGTCATTGGTTTCAATGCATGTAGAACTATTGGAACAAGCACATCATCCCTCATTGTTTCACCTAATATTGCTAGTGAGGTTCACAACTTAGCAATCCATTGCAAAAAGCATTCCAATTTCTCACCACTCTTCAAATTTGAGCAATGCAATTGTATATATAGATATAAAATTGGTTTTGGTTCTTGGACTCAAACACCATATCAAGTTTATTTCATGCATCCTTCATGATTATAACATTGTGAATTTATGACTGGATCTCATCAGTCACCTAAACATTATGATCAATCTAGATTTTTTATAATCTTTATCACAATTTCTTTATTCATCTAGGTTAGTGGTATGTGTTTACATAACACCAAATACCACTTCCCATAAGCCTTCAAACTCTAGGTGAATATTCAACTTTGTCTTCCAAGTGACATAGTTGTCACCTTTCAACAATAATGAATTAAGCAATAGAATCTATAGGTTATTAATATACAATTATAAGCTACATAAAACTATAATTCAATACTTCCACTAGAATGAGTTCATAAAAGCTTTCCAACGAGTATATATACACCTATACTTAGACAATATTTAATGTATTGAATTATGAGAAAACAATAGGATCTTATTGGGAAAACAATTAGGTGCAGGGGTTCAAGTTCTTTTCCCTCCAACTTGAATCTTCAAGGAATATTCCTTAAACATTATAGAAAAATATAAAAATTATAAATCACTATCTTATCACCTACATTTAATAACAATAATAACAAATTAGTTTTTAAGGGCTTCAAAGAGTTTTTCCATGAACCATGTGAAATTTATTTTTTTATTTATATTTTTATATTTAAATATGTTGGTGTCTCCTTTCTATTTTTGGATGGTGCATTATTTGCATATAATAGATCACGCACAAAACTTTCCTCTTGTACACTATATATAACAAGTATTATTTATTTTTTATTTTCTAATGCACGACATAAACCTTTAGTTGACAATAATTTACTAAAGTTAACTTTTAGATAGACCATGCATTTATTAGATGATAACTTCACAATCCTCATGCATCTTTAGATGGCCTTGTTGCTAAATGATCCAATTAGTGGATGATAAGGTGAAAGTTTGCTTAAGACGACCTTTTTCAAACAACATTAAATTTAATCTTAGATGACAATATCTTATGACAACTATAGATGATAGTTATTCTCTAGATGACAACTATAGATGATAGTTCTTCTCGAGATGACAACTCTAGATGAAAACTCTTCTTTAGACTATACCTATTCTTTATATGATAGCTCTTCTTCAAATAGTAGCTCTAGCCAATAACTCTTCTTTAGAGGATAGCCCTAGATGGTAGCTTCGTACAACAACTCTTCTCGAGACAGTATAATTTTATGATGGCATCTAGACAATGACTTCAAATGACAACTCTTCTCTAGATAGTATCTCTAGACAATAGCTCCAAATGATATTTTTAAAAAAATCTTCTCTAAATGGTAGTACAATTTTTCATATGACAAAAATCAATTTTGTGATGATAAATCTTCCAACATGAAATGAGTACTTCTTGAATAATCTTGTAACTCCTATATTAATAGAATATTTGCAACACCTGTAAAAATAAATAATAACAAAGAAGAAATATCCATATTATTTAATTGGTAAGGTCTTCTCCTTGCTCAAACTTGCATTTGCTCCTTTCTAGATTTGCCAATGGAAATAATATTTCAAAAACTTTGGGAACTATCTCTTGCTCCTTGAAAATTGGATAACCTTTACAAGTCAAAATATTTATTTTGATATCAACCTACTTTGATAATAAATGTTAGAAATGCAAAGTAGGTTCATGAATTGTGATCAACCTTTGCATTGATGTGATAAAAATCTATACATGTGCAATAAAATAGGTATAATATTGGGAGTTACAACTAATTTCCAACTTCCTATAACCTTTGTAATCATAAGGTGAATATGTCATCATGACATAATATGCACAACAATTAAAGCATGACAAGTGACATAGTTTGGTTCATTGATACCCTACGTAGTGGCATGCACAGTCAGTGTACAGGTAGAATCTCCTTGATCATGATATATTACATCATGTAATTCATTGGTTCATTGTCTAGTCAACACACATATAATGCACCCTCAATTATAGCCTCCCATTCATTGTATATGTTAAAAATATTTTTAAATTTTTTAAGGTCATAAAGGCATTTTTTGTGATTTTTGGGCCAAACATTTAGGGGCCATAAATTTTGCATATAAAAGCATTTAAGCCCATTTTTTTTTAAATTGCATATTGTTTTAAAATATCTCCATTGGTGGTTTTATTTTTGGTCACAATTACACATAGTATTTTTTATTTAACAACAAAATTATATATCAGCATATGCCCTTATTGAGTTGTCCAAACTATGCTACCTAGAAAATTAATATTGAAGCTTTGCTCTAGAGTAAGGGATCACACAAATATGTTTATATGAAACCTTGTGCTATTGACTCTAAATAAAGGAAGTAAGTTTATAGGGATAATAAATATGAGGCTCTTGGTGTGATAACTCTTCATGTAGATAAGATGTGTGAAGCCCATGTTAGTAGCACCATAGACTGCAAAGAGTTGCTTGATAATTGTTAGGGATTGTGTGATCACATTGATTCTACACAATCAGTAGCTTGGAGGTTGAGCTTACTACTTTGACTATGGACTCTTTTGATATTGTTCATGAGTACATTAGTCGTTTCAATAAATCACAAAAATATGTTTAGACTACAATAAGATTACCTAAGGTGAGAAGAAAAACAAGACATGGAGGAGGAGAATATTGAACTGTTCAATATTATTTTTTACAATGTTTTAGAGACATGAGATAGTTGTTATTATATTTGAGATACTTAAATAATTCCCTTACACAAAAAATTGATGAGGTGCTCAAGTAATTTTTGAATCATTTGGCTAGAAGACGCATAAAGGTAATTTTGTAATCAATCAGTCCCATCCAAAGGAAGCTATTGCAAAAGCTCAAATGACAAGGAGTCAAAGTAGAATTAGAAGAAGCCCAAGAACCCCTTAGAAATACAACATGTGAGTATTGTAAGAAGGAAGGACATTATAGAAATCCAATTGTAAACACATCATTGAGTCCTAACAACTTATAAACATCTACCTCATCTAGTCATTCAAGCATTTTAACTAGATCAACTAGCTAAAGATCAAACTTTGGGGCATTTAATTTCCTAAAGCAAAAGCCATGTACCTGAGGTGGTAGAACTAGTAGTGTTTTTGACTAGTTGGTTGTGCTTTTACCAAACTTCTAAATTTTATATGTTTCTACCCAATTGACCTACCAATGATCATTTTTGATATTAGTATTGGGAATGTTAGTGTTATTTGTTCTCTTGCCTCTAGCACTATTGCTTGATCATTAATTGAAATAAAATAGGCAACTAATTATTGTCAACCACCCATTAAAATTAGAATATTTTCTTGTGAATCTCATTTGATCTCCATCCATTTTCAATCACATGTCCTACCTAGCAATCATGCATGTCAAACTACTTACAACTTCTAATTCCACCAACCAAAATCTCAATCAAATATTCTTGACTACTAATCTTATCTTGTTCTTGCTAGTTGAAATTTCAATCAATCCTTTATGAAATTCAAATCTAATGAGAACTCTCCTCTATCTTATCTAATGCATATTTTTCCTGTAATAAGTCCTCCAAGGGAGCCATGGATTCTATAAAGCGAAACCTTGGGGGATTTTAATAGGATCAACTCAGAAGCTGAAGAAACTCTACTAAAATTGATATCAACTCATCTCTTAGGTAAACTAAAGAAACTCTATCAAATTCTGGAATCCATACACCTTTCAACATAGAAAAATACTACCAACCTATTGGCTCACTTGCACCCAAACAAGGCCAATTTGGAGCTTACACACAAGGTGGAGCTTTTGGGAGTTCTTTCTATGATAGTGTTGGTGCAAGTTTTTGGGGAAAACTCTCCATAAAATCAACATGGATTTGGATCTCAAATTCATCCTTACCCTTTTCATATAGTTTTATCATTTTTTACAGTTAGATTAATTCTAGTTTACATGTTGATGTAGCATCATATGTTTATTATAATATTAGTTATATTTGCATCTAACTAGTAAAATGCCATTGCAATCAATATCTTTATACCTTGCTAGTCAAGATCCCATCATCTATTATGGGTTTCTAAATATATAAACCCACATTTGTTACATTTGTAGGTGGAAATGGTGTAGAATTGTAGTGCTAGTAGTGCTAGTGTACTTTCACTCTTCTATAGAAAATATTGTAAATCCTAGAGTCAATACCTTTGTCTATATTTAGCAAAAGTGTTGCTCATAGTCATAAGCATCACTAACACTATTTATTAACTATGGTGCTTTTGATATTTGAGCAACAAACTACATTTTTATATTTTTATCTCCAGTACTTTGTCTTGAATAGGGGTTTGATGCCATCCAAGTGAAAAACTTCTACTGAATCAAGTAGAACCCTTTGTATTCATTTTTTTGTAGGTACCTATGGTAGTAGGACACAAGTGAAAGTGTTTTCACTAGTTAGAGGTGTCATTGGCACTTTTGTATCAAATAGTGCTACTGTGATAGGGTAGAACTAGGTCCATTTATACCTTTCTATTATATTTTAATTTAGGTTTGATTTTATATCATCTATATACTATCTATTTTTTTAAATAAAGAGGTAAAAATTTATTGATAAGAATACAATATTACAAAGTATAGTGGACTCAAATAAACAACAAAATAGGCTAAAACCACCAAATAGGATTAAAACTTGAAGAAAACAACAAGAAAACCACATTAAGTTTGGACATACTTATGGATCAACTCCCAGAGGTGTTGATATTCCCCAACTAGGGGACTCTCCCAGTTATCCATAATCCAAGGACCCAAAAGCTTAGAAGCCCTTTTGGCCAAATAATCAGCAACCCCATTCCATTCCCTCGGTATGTGGACAAAGGAGATAAATTCGAACTCTTCACTAATTTTGAGAATCTGAATGGCCACAGAGGCCAACTACTAATTAACATTATCCAAAAAAAAATTGTTTAAAATATTAACCAAAATTTGAGATTCGGACTTGCAGATGCTCCTACGCTAGCCAAGAGAAAACCCCCTCTGCAAGGCCTCGAGAATTGCAAGAGCTTACATAAAATTGTTTGAGTGAACACCTTTATAAATGGAAAAGAAAAATGTAACCATGCCAACAGAGTCTCTCCCAAAACCATCAATTTTTTAATGTCTAGGATTGCCGTTGGATGACCCATCAGTATTATTTTTAAAACTCCTCCAAGGGGCAGCCTCCACCTACCATCTCTCTGAATATTCTTGTTGAGTTGAGGAATCCTTCTAGGGTGAGAAGAGTCTACACCAACCCCAAAGAGACCAAGGGCCTATTGTACCTTCTCCTCCCTATAGCCCAAAAGAGGATCCACATCATATTTGTTATGGATAGTTTCTTGAATCATACGCAAGATCCTTTGTAGGATCTATTGAACAACAAAATGTCTACCCTAAAATATGTGATGATTCCATTTGAGTCAAATTTGTTATATGATGCAAGAAGGGCCCAAATTCCAAGCCACATGGAGGAATGGGTATTGGTCGCAGGTCTGCCTAGATTTCTCTAAAACTCCACCAGGGAGAGCATATGAAAACAATGATGGTTCTAAGCACTCCACCAATGGTGCCAAATGTATCTAGCAAGGGAGCATTGGAAAAATAAATGAGAAGAGTCATCCTCATTATTACCACAAAGGACACAAAAAGAGGGACCCTGAAATCCCCTCTTCCTCATGTTATCCCAAGTGAGGCATTTATTACGAGTGACCAACCAAAGAAATAATTTATATTTAGGCTAAGCAAATCTGTTCCACATATTATTCCACCATGTGATAGGAAGGCTCCCAAAATTTTGTATATCAAGAACCTGATAACCATAGGCTATAGAGTAGGTTCCCTTAGGATTAGGGTTCCAAGCCAAAATGTATTTACCCCTCAATGAAGAGTAGGTCCTCTCCACAAGAATAAGAACAAGCACATCACTTTCCTCAGCCAAACCCCCCTAGGGCCATTCCTATGGATATTTTTGGTTGTACATCTCTATATTACCAAAAGGCTAGATTATTTTAAAGTCCTCCACATGAGACCAACCCGCTTCCAAGAAATAAACACTTAGGGAATGTAACCTGGGATATTGAGTCAATATAGGAGGGTGGCCATCCCAAGAATCCTCCCAAAAAAGAGCATCTAATCTTCGATTACAAATCCTGAACAAACCCTTCTTAATTAAATTAGCCCCTTTTTCAGAGTATCCCAGATAATCAAACTTTTCCCAACCAAGCTGACTCTAGAGATCTCAGCCTTATAAATACCTCTCAAGTACTTACAAGATAAGATATTAGCCCAAATCTGATCTTGAGAAGTACACCATCTCCAATAGAGTTTTATAGCCAAAGCCTACCCAAAAAGAGTTGTCTATCGCAACCCAAGGCCTCCCTCTTGAATCGGCCTACAAATAGAATCCCACCTAACCAAACTCTATTTAGATTGAGCAAGTTTTCTAGACCATAAAATCTTTCTTGACAAATCATCTATGTCCTTGATAAAACGAGAGGGAGTTGTTTGCACAAAACACCTGTAAATGGGTAAAGCTTGAACAACAAATTTTAAAAGCAAAACTCTACCCACAAAAGAGAGCCATATGATGGTCCAGTGATTCACATTCCCTCTAAACTTATCAAGCATAGACTTCCAAGAATATCTAGGTAGAGGATGAGACAAAATCGAAATACCAAGATAAATGAAGGGGGGAGTCCCGACCTGGAATCTTAGAATTCTAGCAATCTTGGTTGAATAAGAGGAGGGGTATTGAAGAAGAAAATAGAAGACGTGTCCTCAATAATCAATTTCCCAGAAGCACCAAGATATATTTCAAGAGATCATCTAATATTTTCAACTTCCCTGGTAGTGGCAACTTCCAGCAAAGCTATATCATCAACAAATTGATGGTGAGAAAGATGCAGGGAACTGCTATCCCACTTCCAACCTTGAATGAGACCATGCCTAACCTGATACTTGAGCAGTATTCCCAACCCTTTTGCCATAATGATACACAAATAAGGAGATAGAGGATCTCCTTGCCTCAATCCTCTTGATGCCTCAAATAGCTTCAACAACTCATTATTAAAAAGAACATAGAATGAGGAATAAGAAATACAACTCATCACCCATTTAATCCATTCCTCCTCAAAGCCAAAAGCAACAAGAACTTTTTGAAGAAAGTACCATTTGACCCGATCATAGGCTTTGGCCATGTCCAACTTAATGAAAATATATTTCTCCGTTGAAGTTTCCATCGAGTGAATAGATTTCGTAGGAATAACAATCCCATCCAAAATTTTCCAGTCAGCAACAAACCCACCTTGCTCCTCATAGATGATTTTGCTCAACCATATCTTTAACCTCTCAACAATAATTTTTGTAATGATCTTATACACAACATTGCAAAGAGCAATAGGCCTAAACATATCTAGAGAATTCACTCCCTCTTTTTTGGGAATAAGTACCACAAAGGTAGCATTTAGGGCCCTTAGCATCTGCTTGTTCTTTTGGGACTCATGGACCACCTCTAGAAGATCAAATTTGATTAACTCCAAAAATTCTTGATAAAACTCAATTGAGAATCCATTTGGGCCTGGGGCTTTCCATTTTTTCATCTTGAATACAACATTTTCCAACTCCTCAAGGGAAATTGGGCCCATCAAATGCTCATTCATATCTCTAGAAACAATCAATGGAATACAATTTAGAATAATATTTTCATCCTCATCATCAGAGAGGGAGTCCTCCTTGAAGAGAGAGAAAATTTACCTCCTAGTCTCTTCTAAAATCTCCCTGAAAGAAGAGAGAAGGGCACCCTGAGGAAATCAGGTTACCATTACGGTGAGCCTTAGTTAAAAAATAAGGCCATATTCCTATGCCCTTCTTGAAGCCAATCCACTCGAGTTTTTTATTTCCAAAAAATTTCTTCCCCCAGCTCCCATTCAACAAGTTCTTTTGTAGCCTCAAATTCCTCAAAGAGAAGCTCCTCCATGAGTCCATGATCTCTAATCTTCCTTGAAGCTTGTTCCACCTTCTTAAGAGCCACCAACTTAGCTAAGGAAAGGTTTCCAAAATTTATACTATTCCACCTCTTTAATTTATGCTTAAAATTTTGTATTCTCTTCATAAAGGAATACATAGTGGTTCCATGAGAAGGTTTACCATTGGTCCACCATCCTCATATGAAATCATGAATCTTAGGATCCCAAAGCCACATAAGTTGAAACTTAAATGAAGGATTCTTCTTTATCCCAAAGTTAAGAGTAGAGGGTTTGATAGGCCAATAATCAAATCCCCTACCCTCTAGAATCACAAAACTAGAGCTTCTATTATTACTAATCCAAAAACTAGATATCATAAATCTATCCAGTCTCTCTGAGATGGAATCTTCCCCACTTATTCTATTGTGCCAGGTAAATATCTCATTATTCGTCTTGATTTCAACCAAGTTTAGGGCCCAGATATGAGCACTAAAGACACAAGAAAAAGGCTCAAGACGATCAACTCCACCATGTTTCTCCACCAAAAAAGTGATAGAATTAAAATATCTAACCAAAATCCATGGGTACAGGGGAGCCATACTTCTCACAAATCCAATGTGCTCTCACAATTTAACTTTACCATTGTAATCAATAGGAGCATACACATTTGTAAGTAGGATGGTTTCACCAGATTCATTATCATACCCAATCATTGAAATAGAACATTTGCTAGAAATCCAAGTAAGAGGAGAGATCTTAATCGGATCTCATAAACAAGCAACACCACTAGCATATCCACATGCACCAATACACTGGAATTGACCCCTTATCCACAACTTGGGAGTAATATTGAACATACTATCAATAGCCAATTTAGTCTCCTGAATAAACACCACATCCGGAGAATGTACACGAATTAAATCATGAACAACTTGTTATCTAGGGATGTTTTTCAACCTCCTTACATTCCATGAGAGGATAATCATTTCTTGGGGTTAGAAAAATGGGAGTCCAATGTTCTCACCAAACTTGACTCCACCAAATTCTCCCCCATTAACTTAATTTTTTCCCGGTCTTTCTTTCGATCCACGTTTATATTCTTATCCAAATCACATTTTTAATTGTTTTCTACTATAATCCCAGCACCGTAGGAGTTTTGTAGTCCAAGGATGATTGCATCAGTGCCTGAGTAGGAGAGAGCACAACTATATCTATGTCATTTTCCAAAATATTTTTCCTTCCAGGGCTAGAGCCAACCATATCACCTGTACTCAAAGCCAAATTCATCTATTCTTCATTTAAACACACTAGATATGATTCCTTAGGTTCCACCTCAAGAAGAGACATCTAATTCAGCCATGTTATATCTGCATCAAGTAGCAAAATTTCAAGTAACTCCATGCACTGATCAAGATCATCCAGTATCTCAAAACGATTGAGCAGAGCATCTAGCTGGCTATCCTTAAGGGCTCCTTTTACCCTTCTTTCTCTATTTTGGGGTTTTTCAAGAACAAAGCCTTCCTTATCCCAATCCCCTTCCTTTATTAAGGCTTTTTCTTTATCTATATTTTGTGCATATCGAGAGGGCCCAGGATTTGAATCCATGAGTGGGACAAAATTAGGACATTTTCTTTGTAGGTGGTTGTATTGATGATAGATCTGACAATGAAACGAAAGAGCTTCATAGTCAAGTTTTTGAACCAATGTAGATGATCCAAACTGTATTTCAATAGAATCTGGAATAGGATTGTTTAAATCAATTTCGACACATATACGGGTAACAAAAATTACCTTTTTCTCCATTGTCTATTGTGATGGTCTAACTGGCTTTCCAAGAAGAAGGGCAATCATATGCAAGATGTCGTTTCTCCAAAATTTCAACGGGACCACGAGAGCCGAACCCACACTAAAACCCATGATGGTCGCTTCTCTGACGGGTTGAAACCCACATGCCAAGGTTTAAGAAAGAATACAACTTGGTTATAGAAATAGGGACCCCCTTCAAATGCTTTGTTATGATCCACAAGACAAGAGAAAACCACCATAAAATAGATTTTCACACTCAGCATCACCTCTACATCACCGTCAGGGTTCCAAGTCTTCCTAACCCAAGCCTCCACAAAGGGAAGAGAAATTTAGATACCCATAAATTTACCAATAAGTGTATGTTTAGTTAAATACTCCACATATTCTACCATCGATTCTGGTTGAACCACTAGAACCGTCTTGGCTTCACATCATTCCAAACATCCATTGTTCTTTAACAAATGATTCCTGACATGCATTGGAAAATCCTATTCCTTCCAATCATTTTTAGATGAAAAAACGTCACTAGCATGCATGCTTTGTGATGGGCCCGACGCCATCGCAACATTCCTCCAGTCCATCTCTATGAGCTCATATTCTTTCCATTACTGTGCTAAACCCTTCTACATACTATCTATTCCTCTTTGCTATCTATTTCTATTTTATTTTATTTTTATTTTTATTTTTAAGGAAATAAAAAAGGTAAAATAAAATTCTAATCACATTGTCTTAGGGGACCGATCATTTATCATTAAAGCACTTTCTTAAGAATTCATTTAGAATAATATTGCATTATCATTGGAAATCCAATTGCATTTAGAAATTAGATTTGTGTTTATTGCATTCCTCCTTGATCCCTTTATGGAATAAATAATGTAATATTTTTCAATCATTTGAAAATAAAAATACATGTAGGCAATAGATCTATATTTTTCATGTTGTTTTATTGCATTTATAGCCAAACACTGCTAGATTAAAGCAAGGAAATCAATAGAGATATCTTAGATGTATGTGAACTTACAACATAAAACCATAGGATCTTAAGAAAATTCCATAGACATAACATCAAATGGGAAAAAGGGAGTTAATGCATTTGAACCTCTCCATTAGTCAAAGGCCATCCATGATTTTCCCAATCTCACATTTTAGTGAATTTAGTGTGAACATCATAATGGATCCCAAGATTTCCCTTTTAACCAAACCAATATTAATTGAACTTAAAATCTATTAAAATTTAATCAAGACCACTTTAATATTGTTTGTTTAGTTAAATCACATTAAGCAAAGATAATAAGAACATAACCAGTTACTATTCCTACTAGGGATCTTCTTGATCCTCTGAGTAACTATCCTATGAATTAATAGACTTTATTAGATATATAGCAAGCCTAAGCCACCATCCACCCACATAGGGTCTCACATGTACTTATGCCTAGTAGAGAGTATATCATAGTGGGCTAGTGGGAGTCATAGGGATGAAAATTATTATCCCCCCATATACCATCTCAACCACATATCCAAATAGTCACTTTCACATACTATTGAAATTAGGGTTATGCACAAGGAAAAATTTTGCATTTTATAGTGAATATTAGAATTTAACATTTTTTATTTTGCTAATTTTGGGACCCTAGAGGTCGGCCCATTCACCCAAAAATTACGGAATTAATTTTTTTAGGGTAAATTCATCCCGATACAATATGTATTCTCGCCTAATATTTTCCCTAAGATAATTTAAAAATAGATATATCTCACCCAATCCGCATCTTGTACCCCCACTATATATAGGTAACCTTGGGAGTGACACTCATAGTCTCAAGACGACTGTTACAAGGCGATTGTAAAAAGCGACTGGTAGAAGTGAGTGATAAAAGGCTACTGGCTAAAGTGACAGACATTGGGTGACTAACATACCATGACTGTCATAAGGTGACTGACACAACGCAACTATCACAAGGCGATTGACACACCACGACTATCACAAGGTGACTTACACGCCATGACTATCACAAGATGACTGACACATTGTGACTGTCATAAAGTGACTGACACGTCGTGATTGGAACAAGGTGACTAGTATGCCATGATTGACATTGGGTGACTAACACACCATGGCTATCACATAGTGATTAATATTGTGCAACTGACACGATGCGACTGACATTATGCGATTGACACATCGCAACTGACATTGTGCGACTAACACGTCACAACTGACATTGTGCGATTGACACGTCATGACTAACACAACATGACTATCACAATATGATTGGCATGACATGACTATCACAAGGTGACTGTAAAAGGGTGACTGGTATGCCACGACTTTCATAAGGCGACTGTCAAAGGGTGACTCACTCAACGACTGTCACACGGTGATTTTCACATGGTGAATGACATACAGGGCCAACCATTTGTCCGTAAGTTTATACTATCAATTATATTTTTTTTATACATTTTTGTTCATTGACACTCAATAAGGAGGTTTTCCTATTATTCGGGCACCAATATCAAGATTTCTTGGGTTAGATATTCTATTGTCTTGAGTAGTAGTTCTCTCTTTAACAAGTTAATTCCATTTTTCAAAATATTTTTTGTTCAATAGGTAAAATATCACCTGTTGGTAGTGGAAAGAACGAAGGTCAGTCTTCTAGTTTCGATAAAAGGAGTATCCTCAAATACTTTCATAATATTTTGAAATCCATTTAGCCATCAACATTTGCACAAATTGAAGGTATGAATGCCTTTACTTACTAACTAGTTAATTTTTGTTCATTGTTAATTTTATATATAATGTCTTCATTCATTAAGAAGGGTGATTTTTGTTGTATGGCTTTGTCCATTGTTTATCTGTATTTTTTAAAAGAAGGTATGCTTTTAACAAAATGTATACTTTTAAAAATAATAATTATAATGACCTTGGTATTGACCCTAGTATTATCTCTACAGAAAACACTATTGACCCTCGTATGAATCCACTTCCACATAACTTTGATAATGAAAAGTCCATAGATGAAAATTTTCTTAAATAAATGGAACAACAACAGGGACGAGATTCCTGAAACAAACATGCCAAATGGAAAATAAAGTAATAGTTTTTATGCAGTACCCACTTCTGGAGAATCTTCTTCTAAAAACATAAACGTGCCAGGTCATCTATATAGACAATTAACAGATCATTTCATCTTGATTGGGTTTCATATTTTCCATTTGTTGAGCCAATGATTCCAAAGAATAGTAATGAGGTAATAATAGAATCGAGATGCATAATTTACAGCTGGAAGCACGAAAAAGATCACAGATTGTAAGTTAAGAAAGATATAGTAGAAAAACATTGTGGAAAGGTTTATATAAAAACAAAAGAAAGTGATGTACCAAAATAGAAAAATTATAGGTGGGAGGATGCATCAGAGTGTGCCCATATCAGATATGCACAATAATATGATAAAGAAATGAAATAAAAAAAAACTTTGATTGAGAAAGGTGCAATGATTCAAGCTCAATTTTGAAAAATGGAAAAGTTCACTTTAGCTTCAAAAAGTTTACAGTTTGTTATTGTACTCACTATTCTTAAAAAGGGTAGACCTATGTCATATTTAATTGATTATAAATCTCTATTTTGACTAGCTGATGTGTAGAACTTACCCAACGTCCATTGGTCAGATCGAAGTGGTTGGGAAATTGCAAAATTTCTATCATTGGTTGAGTAGGATGACCTCAAAGAGAAAATAAAAAAGGCCAAATCCATATCACTTTCAATTGATGAGGTAACTGCTATTGACAACATATCTTGGACTATGCAAGATGGTGGAAAATTGCAATGCATAAAACATCTACAATGTTGTTGTTTCTAGTTTAAAGGAAATAGTAGGAATGAATGAAATGGAAATAGCCACTAAGTTAATATGTGTCGGAGTCGATGGTGCTACTACAATGTAAGGGTACAGGAATGGTCTTTGTGTTAGACAACAAACATCTATTGCCCCATATTTTATCCCTATTCATTACATGGGTCATAGAATTAATCTTGCATATAAAATTATGGATATATTTACAAATGTAGCTAGAATGAAATACCTTGTCCATGAAATTCATGATTATTTTTTGTGTAGTCCAAAAATATTTTTAGAGTTTTAGCAATTTGCACTTGGAGTTACTGATGGTAAAAAAATCTTAAAAGACGTGGATACTAGGTGGATTTCAATGTATCAACTGGTATATAGAGTTTTCAAAGAATATCAATCCTTGGCAGGGTTTATGTATGCAAACCATAGGGCAGTTGATAAGGCTAAATATTTGCTATTACGAATGAGTGACTTTGAAACACTTCTCACATTGTGTGGTATTCTTCCAATGTTGGAAGAAATTAATACTTTGATCAAAATTCCACAAGAAAGATCGATATATATTGTGGATTTCATCAGGACAAGTAAACGAATTTGCTTACATATTGATACGATGTACGCATCTGGTGAAAGTTTTATGGATCCCATATTTGAGAGTTGGAGAGCATTGAAAAATATGAATGATCCTCAAAACTTTTTGAAGTTCAATATAAACGATCATCTTTGTATTAATGTCCACGGAAATGAAATTCTTTTATATTATTTTTGTCAACGAATAGATATTGCTACAAATGAAGTTGAACAAATACCCATAACATACAACATATTTCATGTAGTTATAATAGATACAAAAATTAAACTAAAACAAATAGTAGAATTATTGACAAAAGAGATCAGAGACCATTTTCAAAGAGATGAATTGCTTGAGGCTATGGGTGTGGTTAACCCGATATTTTAGAATCCTTGTAATGAATACCAGAATATAAGTGGTTTATTTCAAAAATACATGGGCAATCTTGCTAGCCATTTTTCTAAACCTGTGGTATTCAATGGTATTGAAATCAATGACATTCTCAACAAAGATCTTTTGATAAACCAATCAAACTATTTTGGAACAACAATATCTGCTCAAGTTTAACAATTTGCTAATCACCA
Source organism: Wollemia nobilis (assembly GCA_028583015.1). NCBI lineage: Eukaryota > Viridiplantae > Streptophyta > Pinopsida > Araucariales > Araucariaceae > Wollemia > Wollemia nobilis. Next base: position 4,151,451 of record JAQPPZ010003147.1, read on the forward strand.
TGAAAGGGGTTCTATTTCACATTTCTGGAAATATTTATATCCTAGTAGTATCCTGCAACATACTATGAATGAATATTTTACTTTGTATGAATTATTTCAAACGATGGTTTTAGGATCTATTGAGGATGAAAGGGTATTTAGTGCATTATCATATGTAAAATCTAAATTTCGAAATAGATTGGACAAAATTTTGGAAAATTGTTTGAGAGTATATGTGTCAACCTATGAGGTTGAGAAGTTTCCTTATGAAAGAGCATTGTCATATTGGAAATATTTGGCAGAGAGAAGAGGTGTCATGAATACTCTGGATGATCAGGATAATGGTAACACTGATGACACAGTGATGACAAATAATTTTCCAATGAGTGCAAAAGAATTTGCACATTCTAAAAAGCATTTGTTCCATATTTCACCATTATGATGCAAAGATGTTTTCATTTCCCAATATTATATTGGGATTTAATTAATTTATTTGATTTGATTTCAAACATTGATATTTGATTATATTTTGAGACATGTTTTCATGTATTTTGGAATAGAATATTGATTATTGAATCACGGATATTACTATTTTTTACATGTATTTTGATTTCATATATTATGCTATTAGGTGTCAACAGAATATGTGTATATTATGATTTCGTATATTTTGAAAACCATGTATTGAAAACAATGTATGGCAAGCCATGTATTGAATAAAACATTTATGGCAAACAATGTATTGAATATACAATTTATTGAAAACAATGTATGGCAAATTGATTGAAACCATGTATTGAAATCATGTATACAATAAACCATGTATACAATAAACCATGTATTGAAACCATGTATACAATAAACCATGTATTGAAACCATGTATCAAATTGATTGAAACAATGTATTGAATATACAATTTATTGAAAACAATGTATGACAAACCATGTATTGAAAACAATGTATGGCAAACAATGTATTGAATATCAAATTGATTGAAACCATGTATACAAACCATGTATTGAAACCATGTATACAATAAACCATGTATTGAAAATAATGTATGGCAAACCATGTAATGAAAACCATGTATTGAAAACCATGTATGGCAATCCTTGTGTTGAAAACAATGTACTGAGTAAACCATTTACAACAAACTAGATATTGGTGCTCCATTATTGCATCCACATAATTCAAAATTATTTACACATAATTCAAAATTATTTAATAAACCATTTATGGCAAACAATGTATTGAATATACAATTTATTGAAAACAATGTATGGTAAACCATGTATTGAAAACAATGTATGGCAAACAATGTATTGAATATCAAATTGATTGAATCCATGTATTGAAACCATGTATACAAACCATGTATTGAAACCATGTATTGAAAACAATGTATGGAAAACCATGTAATGAAAACCATGTTTTGAAAACAATGTATGGCAATCCTTGCATTGAAAACAATGTACTGAGTAAACCATTTACAGCAAACTAGATATTGGTGCTCCATTATTACATCCACAAAATTCAAAATTATTTATTGCATCCACACAATTAATCAAAACATTAAAATATTCAAAGAAAAACTAAAAAGTAATATAAAATTTATGTAATATAAAATAATATGTTTTAAAAGATGTTAAAATAGGAGTCTTTGAAGCCATGTTCCTTTCCACCACAATGCCACATTCCAGAATCATCAAATAAGGAAACAACAGTTCTAATTTTCTAAATTTTCTAATTTTTCTTGTTGCAAAGTGCCTGAAGTGTCAGCTGCATCTACCTCAATATCCTTTGCTTCCAATGCACCAGATCGTACCAAAATATCAGTTGTAGTGTTTATCCTTGATAGCAATAAATCTTCTTCCCTCATGGGATCTTATTTAAATGGTGTATTCAGCTCTTTCTCATTTTCTTTTATTGCAACATCCACATCCAGGCCCTTCTCTTTTATAAGCTTCTTTAGCCAATTGTTTTGTTAAATAGTGTGTTGTAGTCTCTTCTTCAATTCAATAGCATTAGTCACACTGAATTTTGCAGTCTTGATCCACATTTTCATGGCTTGCACCTTTTGCTTTAAATGTTGATAATTAAATTGCAAAAACAAGAGAAAAAGATTAATATTAATTTTAAAAATATAATAAATAAAAAATGATTTTCAAATATGTGTAAAACTTACATCTACTGCAAGTCTTATAGTTTATGCCACTGCTACCTTCTTCTTATCTAGTTCCCATTCATTAAAATATGCTTGAGCCTCGACATTCAGGTTCTCTAATCGGTCAAGTATAATGGCTAAAACTTCATAACTGCTTGTAGAATCAACCTTGAAGGTGCTAGATTTAGCCTTTAGTAATAGAGCATCGAGCTATTGTGGCTTATTCTCTACCTTTGAAAATAGCTCCTTTCTATGTTTGAAGTTCTTGTATCGACCATTTATTGCTTTGATCATAACCTTGACTCGGTATTCCCATTGTCTTAATGTATCAATATCTACAAGAAGATTATTAGTAACATTAGCCCTACAATTGTTTGCTAATAAAATATTTTTTGAAAAGTTTATTTTATCATCATCGGTTGGATGATGATCGATGTCGACATGTTGGTGGGGGGAAGAGGAAACATCGGTGGCATATCCTTCAACATTCTCTTATGCTTCATCACCTAACCCTAGACCATGAAGCAGATCACAAGTTTTTAGTGGTAAATTCAAATTATTCATATCTTGATACATAAAATCATCATCCATATTGGCATCTAGAGGGGTCATCTGAGACGCGCTTTCTACATTTGATAAATTATCAAGTATTAAAATTGGAAACCCCATCCCTAAAACAACATATTGACTCACAGTATGAGTTTGTGTATTTAAGTGACTGTTAGTTCCTTGAAGTGGCTATTACAACAGTGTGAGGAACTATTTCCCACACATGTGAGATTGGTTCCTCATTGGTGGTGCGTGTTGTGGTGATTGTTGGACTTGCCATAGATGAACTTGGCATTGATGGACTTACGGTTGGACTGGTTGCTTTTCCTGTTGTGCACCCGGTGGAAGCATCTATTTTTTGAGTCTTTTAAATTTAGTCGATCCCTCTGCAAAATTTAACATGAAAATTATAAATTAGAACTAGTTTTAAAAACAATGCCATTAAAATATAATAATTTTAACTAAACATACCCGACTCAAACTCGACAACCGTTTTCGTTTATGGTGCAATTGTTGTCCTTTGCTCTGAAAAATTAAAATATTTTTTAAAACTAAATATAATTGAATATTGTTAAATACGTTATTAAAATTAGAACTTATGAAAACCCGGGTGTTGTAGGTGAGTTGGAGAGGAGAGGGCAATCCTCCAAGGGAGGTCCCAGGTTCAAATCTCCACCCTACCAAAAAGCTGAATTGGGTATCTAAAATCCAATTGATAATGTTGGTGCGAGTAGGGTCGGGTGCGACCCCGGGTGACTTTGACGGTGTAGAACCCCCTGTTCGTGATCTCTCAGACCAAGGCGGCTCCGCAAGGGGTTTTTCTCTTTAAAAAAAAAAACTTTTAAAAAATATGTTTACCTTGTGAGCTGGAGGTTTCATCTTCAATGTTCACTGTAGTAGATGTATATCTAGAAGTAAGAGGAGCAACACATGTATGTTGTCCATCAAGAGACCTCCTACGTTTATGGGTGGAAGTTACTGGTGATGATTGGGACTATGAGTCAGAATCGCCAAACGCTTCTTGAATCCTGATGGTGGTATCTCTTTTACTAAACGAGTGAGCTGCTCTTCTCTGTTTTCAAAAGAAAATTAGAAAATAATGAGATTTATTGAAATTTGAAGAGACAAAAAAGAGAGACTATTTCAATATATAATTTTTTACCTGTATTTCATTCTCATTTAACCCAATACGCAACAAATCTGGGCGTAATGTAGTTGGAGGACTTTTTTGTTGAATATTGTAATATGATTCATAAAAAATACAAAGAATATAGTTACTAGAGGTTACTATATACGCAGATTGAATTTTCTATGCAGAAAGGAGGTCCTATTTTAGGTTGTTTGAAATGAGTGTGGATCAATCATATCTCCCTCCATCAATACAATGTATCAACAATGACAAAGCCCAAAAGGGAATTTTTGTAGTTCGGCCCTACAAAATAAGCCTTCCCAAGAACAATTCAATATAGGAAATGTTCAAACCCCTTTTCTATTTTGAATAATTAACTAAAAAATAGAGAGAACATTATTAGATAATGGACATTGGAAACAACAAATAGATCAAAATTAAGGATAAACAAAAACAAAAATTTTAAAAACTTACCTTTCAAATGGTCTGGATTCACGCCATTTTTGGATTTTAGTGTTGATTTGTCAAATTCAGTCAACGCGTACTGGTTGTTAACAAGGAGACCATCCAAAAATGGCAGTCTTGTTATTTGTTGCACATCCAATGGGTTCATAGTAAAAACAACATCCTTGTTATCAACTTGGATCTGTACATTGGACACATCATGGTCGTAGGAACTAACAATACGTTGCATCAGGGAGATGTTAATGTCTAACTATGGCATCTTAATTACTCCAACAAGTTCGGAGGTGTAAAGCCAGTTGGAATCTCTCCCAAGAATGTTAAAAAATTTCTTGACATTTAGGTAATAGTAGCTCTTGAATGATACCTTGGAAGAGAGAGGAGAGGAATCGCTAGCCATTTCTGATAACGATGGGAAAATGCTGGGAAAACACTGGAAAAATACCCTAAAAATGATCCAAAAATGCTTAAAAAAACACCTGAAAAAGGTCTAAAAATACCCTGAAAATGATAGAAAAATGACATGAAAACAATCAAAAAACGCTCAAAAAACCGTTTGGAAAAGGTCTAAAACTGTTGTAGAAAATGCACTAAAAATACTAGAAAAAGCTCTAAAATTGCTCTGGAAATCATCGTGCGAAAGGTGAAAATGATGTTGCTATCCTATTTATAGAAGTCTGCATGCCTAAAGGTGATGGATGCATGACACGTGGCAAAGGATATGATACGTGGCAACATCTTATTGATGGTGTTGGCAATCGCATTCTTCCTATTGCCACGTTATAGTTGCCAAGTTACAGTCGCTCCTTGCTAGTTGCATCTTGATAGTCGCATCTTGACAGTCACACCTTGATAGTCGTATCTTATCAGTCACATCATGTCAGTCACCACTTTATAGTCACCCTCGATAGTTGTTGCTTGATAGTCGCTTCTTGATAGTTGTCTCTTGATAGTCACCACTTGACAGTTGCCTCTTGAAAGTCACCACTTGACTATCGTAGATTGACAGTCGTGCTTGGTAGTCACCATATGGCAGTTTCCACTTGATAGCCACACCTTGACAGACGCATCTTGTCAGTTTTAGCTTGTCAGTCACCACTTGATAGTCGCCCTCGATAGTCGTTGCTTGATAGTCACCTCTTGACAGTCGCCACTTGCAACTCGCCTTTGGCAGTTGCCACTTGACAGTTGCCGCTTGACAATCACCTTTTGCCAGTCGTGCCTGACTGTCACCTTATGGCGTTCGTCGCATGATAGTTGCGCATTGACAGTCGCAACTTAACAGTCACTTCTGTTAGTCGCCTTATGACAGTTGCTTCTGCCAGTCGCCATTTTTAAGGCTAAAAAATTTGTTGCATACTTTTCAAAAAATTGCCAATATTTGATAATGTTTCTATAAAAATTTGAAAAATTTGCCCCGATGTTTATACAACTTATGACTAGATTCACCCTAATTTTATAAATACACTTTGGGGCTGACCCCTTATGCATAACCCTGATTGAAATCCTTTGTATTGAATTTCTCTCATGTAGTGATGCATATAGAGAGAGGAGTCAGGTATATCAAAAGCCTTCAATATATAGGAAGGCCTTTTAGGTATATCAATCAGATTAGGTATATCAAGGGAAGGTGATATAAGGATATAAAAACTTCTACTTCTTTTAAACAACTCTATAAATAATTAAAATATTTAATAATACATTTTCTCTATAACCCCAAACCCATTGAAGAATAAGTGCTACTTAATTCATAGTGTGGTTCATCAACTGGATATCCTAACCCTCCAATAGAGGGACACGATGAGGGAATCTTGTCATCTCAAGGTTCATTAAACCCAACCCATGAAGAGGAGGGAATATTAGTCTTCAAATGTAAATCTCATATGGATCACTTGTAAAAACATAAAAGATCCATAGAGGTTTTCTTGAAAGAGGCTAGTGAAGTATAAGGAACCTTTGTAAGGGGTTATTCATTATTGGATCACCCTCAACAACCTAACGCTAACCCTTTGAAACTAAAATAAATGGACCAATCCTTTGGGTTCAATAATATAAATATTAATAAATCGAGTTCTTATCTTGTTGATTTAATCCCACCTTTCATCACAACATCAATGGATACTGGAAAATATGTTTTTCTCCCTTTATTAATAAATCATTCATTTTTTCTACTATTGAAGAATTATTGTAGGATAGTTCCAACTGACCTATATCTCAACAAGAAGGAACTCACTATAATATTAATCCAAATGTCTCTTAAAATATTAAAATTTTATATTCTAGTCCAAATATTAATTTATCATATGCCACTCATTCTAATCCTACAAGTGTTAGATTAGTATTGAGGAATAACCCTAATCCACCCATCTCTCATCATTAATATACTAATCAAATCAACTATTTAATTTCAATAATCTTGGGAATAAATTATATGATGTCAATCCTGATTTTGTACTCCCAAGGGTCTCAACCACTATCTTATATCAATTATCAACAAATGCCTCCTATGTCTCAACCCTTCTTTCAACTTCCATAACAACAAGTACTTTTCATCTCATCACCATTATCCAATACAATCTATCTTGAACTTCAACCTCTAACCATCCAATTAGAGCAATTGAAGCAACAAATTACTATTATCAAAGGGTCTTCCTTAGGTCATAAATATTCTTACAATGATATGCAACAAACCCTTAGATCCCTTTATAGATATTTGTCCCTTTCTTCCCAACTTTGATACCCCTAAGTTTAAAAGATACAAGGGGAAAGAGGACCCATCAACCACCTTAGGTTTCCTAAAACTAAATGTAGTGACATTTTATATGATGAAATATTGATCTTGAAGATTTTTCCTAATATCCTTTGTGGTCTCACCTTATAATGGTACTACCAAATACCAAGGAATTCTCTAAAAAGATCTAGATATATTACATAAATATTTGTCAAGTAGTTCTTGTTCTATATTGAGAAAAAATATCTATAAGTGGCATGTAATTTCTAACTTGTTAGGAAGATGAGTCATGGTTGAGAGACTGCAATATGCTCCCCCTCCTGGGGCTTGACATTTTTGTACATAAAATTCATGAGTAGTTAGCCTTCTATTTAGATATTACTAACAAGTATTCATTTGGAGATGTCATTGACATGGCCAAGAGAGTAGAGACTATTGTCATTAAACAATGGCAATTGAAATCCAAGACTACTAAATATGAAGATAAGTATTCCTAAAACTCAAAGGGACAATAGAAGAATAAGCATGTTGTTGGAAACAGGGTCATGAACTCTCACCATGACAAAAACGTCAATGCTACTAACAACCTTCAAAATATTATCTAATAAAAATTGAATCGATAAAAACTCAAGAGGAGGTACACCCAACTAGATGAAATTATCTCTACCATCATAGATAGGCTTCTTATAGCCAAGATGATATAACTCGCACCCATTAAGCCTATAGAGCTTGGAAGGGAAAATCATCTTAGTTTTGACCAAATAAGCAATGTGCCTTCTATTTCATTAATGATCATGCAACTAATATATGCATGGGCCTTAAAAATGTAGTCTAGGACCTCATATAGAATAGCCAAATTATTCTCAATAGCATTTAATATTAGCCATATTCAAATCAAGATCTTGAAATATTCCAAAATCCACTACCAAATCATAATCAAAAGAAAAGTGTAGCAAAAAATATCAATTATAGAAGTGTCCCACCACCAAATCAAGGGATGGTTGGTATCTTTATATTTCTAATCATGTTAAGCACCCTTCTCATGTCCATGTTTTAATAAAAAAGCAACACAAAAATTAGATATTTGGATAAGCATTAATGAGTCAAACATCAAGACCATCTTTGGTCCTTCAAGTAATAAAAACTTCACCTGAAGCACCACCTTTAATCATCTAATTCAATACCAAGTCTAAATGTGAATTTAATTTTGTACAACTTGTGAAAACCTCTACTAATATATCCCTATTTGAACTTCTTAAGTCTTATTTGGTCTATTGATACACTCGATCGATGTCTTGAGTGAACAAACAATTCTTCAAGATCTATATCTTGATGAATTTGCTTCCATGATAGGGTCAATCATGATCAACCAAACTAGTATAGAATTTTGTAATAATTATATTCCCAAAAAAAATATTTAGATGGAGGTCCACCACTATGCATTATAGGCCACATTATCAAAAAAATTATTATAAATATTTTAGTCGATAACAATTTTGGTCTAAATGTATGTAACTTGAAGTTCATCAGTAATTTTGATCTGACCAAGCAATATTTAGAGAAATTTGATCATGTGATTAAGGACTTCAATAATGGAGAGCATGAGGCTAGTGGCACAACAATATTACTCCTCAAAGGTGGACCTCGTATCCTCAATACTCTCTTCTATATCAGGCCACATGGCTTATCTTACAATATTATTCTCAAAAGGCCATGGACCATAATATGTAGGTCATCCCCTCAATTTTGCATTAGTGCCTTAAATATGAGCATAAGTACAAGACTTATCACATTCCTACAAACCCGAAATATTTCAAGTATTGTTAGGTAATCAAGATCAATAATCAAAAGGCTCATATTTACCTTTTTTGAGATCATCTATTGACTCTCTTCTTTTGAACCTCCCTTCAAGGATGAATTAAGATCACTTTAAATCATCAACCTAATAAGAAACTAATAAAAATTGCTAATAAGTCAACTATCATTAATAAAAACCTTAATCCAAATAATAATAAATATTTTTTGGACCTAGCTAAGATTCCTTTATCTCTTCAAACCTTATGTTTTTCTTCCAATAGTAAGGGTAAAAAAACACAAACAAGAAGTTTCTCCTTTATTTGCACTAGAAATACCAATGATGAGAAAATCCATAGTAGTAACTCTTAGCTAGTTGAGTGACAATATACTTTATGTTTTCTATAAAACTTGTATCCTATTACCAAGCAAATGTTAGCTAATATGGGAAATCAAGGCAAAGGAATAGGTCTATATGAGTAGGATATTAAATAACCCCTACAACATCAAGCCTAGCCAAGATGTTGTAGGATAGGTTATCTCCTCGTTGATAGAATGCCCTATCCCACTTCTTCTTTAGATGGTAAATATAAACTTGATTATCATAATCATTGTAAAAGAGCATCCCTAACTAGTACTATTTCCTTAAATGGCTTTGATTGAGAATATGACGATGGCTATGGATCACCATTTCTCTTAGACCTTGGTCTCTCCCAATTTATCCCATATGTTGATGTAAATTTATTAATCCTATAATACCTAGATCTAATTGTTGATGAAGACTTTGTGAATAGGAGGAAGTCGCATATGACCCTCCCCAAGGTGATCATTTGGATTACCTTGATCAAAACCATTTTTATTTTGGCATATCTTTTTCCCAAATTGTAAATGTGGCTATATCACAAAAGTTAGACAATAATAATTTGACCATAGATTCCACTAACTTAGAGAACCCAGAGGTGCTTCCAAATCCCCTTTAATTAGAGGGAAAATATTATTTTCTAATGGAGTAAATCATAGATATCAATATTGGAACATTAGATGATCCCAAGATCCTTAAATTAGGAAAAGACTTAACACTGATAAAATGTAAGGAATACACCAAGCTATTAAAAGAATTTAAGGATAGTTTTACTTGGTTCTATGCTAACATGCCTAGTTTAGACCCTTCCCTAGTTTTCCATCATCTATTTTCCACCCTTAGTGCAAAACCCATAAAACAAAAATTATGGAAAATGCATCCAAAAGCCACCCTTCTAGTCAAAGAGGAGCTTCAAAAACTCCTTGTTGTTAGCTTTATCAAAGCCATAGAATATTTTGATTGGATTTCTAACATTATCCCTATTTCTAATAAAATAGGAAATGTTAGAGTGTGCACCAACCTTAAAGACATCAATAAAGCATATTCCAAAGATGATTTTCCTCTATCCATCATTGACATGATTGTTGATTTCATTGCATTTTGTGGAATGCTATCTTTAATAGATTGATTCTTAGGGTATAATTTGAGTAAGATCCCTCAAGGATTAATATAAAATAACTTTCACCACTATATGTAAAACCTTCTTGTTAGATTTTTATAATGTATTCCAAGGGAGAATGCAATCACAAGATGCATAATATGCAGAAATGTAAGATGCTAAAATATGCTATTAATGGAAAGTGACGAAAATGATACAATATAGTATGGAGGAAATGAACACTCTAGATATGATGCTAAAGAACTACATTGTACTCCATCACCAATCTATATGATGATATATCCACTATACCTACTACTACCTACAATAATATGTAATCACTCACTATGAAGCCCTTTATATAAAAATATGGATTGCTTGTCCAACACTCTACCTAGTTGTACAAGGGGACACCTTGCATATTTACAACTTGCACATAGACACTTGTGCATTTATTATATTACTTGAAGTAACTAGCTAACTACCCCCTAAATTAATCTACTACTCTAGTTATGTACCAAGGGTAATACATTTACATGATCCAAATGATGTAATATACTCTAACACCCCCTTGTATTACATTATTTGGGTATTGAAGACTTTAGTCTTCAATATGGATTTTCTTCTCTTGAATAGTCTTTATCTTCAACTGGTTCTCCTTTTGCAATATTCTTCATGTTATATTCATTGTTTCTTGTTGTTAGATGTCTTTGATGAACTAGATATCTCATAATTTTGCATGTTGCAAGTGGAATAGGGCCATCATCCTCTTCTATCCAATTTCCTTTGTCTGAATTTTGATGAGTATCTTCATCTGGTTTCATTTTTCCTTCAAATTGTAGATGATTGAGTAGAGCATATTGTTGTGGTCCTCTCATTCTTTTAATTTTACATCTTCTATTTCTCTGCCTACTTTTATGATAACCAGGTTTTTGATTTGCTGTAACTTGTTCCTCAGGGAATGTATTAGTATTATTATGAAATACAACAATATTGAGTGAGTTCTCAATAGTTTCTACAATGTATGTATTTTCATGGAGAGAACCTCTGGCTTCTATATTTTCTTGATTCATAATGAGACATGTATTAACTCCATTTATGTATTTAAAGACCATTCTATTGCTTTCTACTAACTTTCTTATTGAAATAAGATTGAATTTTAATCCAAGAACATACATCACTTTTTGTGGTAGAAAGTATGGAAATGATTTGCCTGGTGTTACACACCCATATTCATGAAAAGGATAAATCTTGCTATTTTCTATTCTCAGTTTTTAACCATTAATAACTTCAAGACATTCAAACCATTGTAGATTTCCTGTCATGTGATGACTGGCACTTGAGTCAATATACCAAATGTTCTTTTGTTCTTTAGTTTTGTTTATGCTAGAACTAATTTTACATTTGAGACATGATGTATTATGTTTATTTTGTTCTTGCATTCTTTTGTGATAATATGCACTTCTTTCCACTATAATATGGAGTATTTTTAGGACCTTTTTAGTAGTCTTCCTTATGACTCCCTAATAATTTGAATATGCTTAGTTCACCTTCTAAGTTAATTTTGTAATTTTTTGAGAATAATCAACCTTTTAATTTTACCTTATCTTTCTCAATGAAGTATGCTTTATTGGTTGAATTTATTTTTGTCTCCTTTGAATGAGTATGAGATAATTTTTACTAGTTAATTCCAACTCTATATGTAGGTAATTGATTTGCTTCTCTTTCCAATAGATTAATTTTCTAAATTCCAATTATATGTATATATTTTGAAGTAGTATGACTTATATCTCCCTACTTATTAGAATATTAGAAAATAATGATATTTGCAATTTAATAATGATTTAATCAAGGTTGACAACCTTATATCTCCTACTTGATGATTGAAAATATTATATTATGTGTATACATCTCAATAATTATTCTTTTGAAATATAAACTTGCTTTATTATCTACTAATGCTTGGTTGATTTGTATTATCCAATGCAATAGTAAACCTTATTAAAAATCACCTTATAGCTCCTTTTAGAATCTAATAAAAGCAAGTAAATAACCTTAGTAATATTGGTGCACAATATACCTTAGTCTAAGCTTCCTCCAATGTATTTTTGTAGTGTTGTATTCGTTTTTCAATGCTCCTTAAATGGACATTGTTATTACTTGATGACGTTGAGCATTTAATGTTCCTTCATTAATGGATGCCTTGTTTTAATATTCCAGCTCCTTGCGTGGACTTTTGATCTTGCTAGACGTCTAATTCTGGCACTATATATTCATGTATTTAATGCACTCTTATAATACATGCTATGAACATGCTTCCATACCTTACCAACTTGACTGTGTGACTTGAAATATGTTATCTTTCTCTAAGAATAGGTGCTTTAAATAACAAATATGCCTTCCTCCTTATGACAAGTGATGCTTGGGATTTAAACCAAAGGTGAGCATTGATATATGATTTCTTCTAATGCTCATTCTCCTGTGCAATGATGGTTGGACGTTCATAACCTCCCAATTATAGCTAAGCTTAAGTAACCCCCTAGTTTTTAACCAAATATGCCTTTCTTAAACATTTTTCTTTGAACTTACATTGAGCAATATGAGGGCACCAAGAAGGGGATGTGTCATGTGGTGCTTAGGGTTTTTGTATGTAAACCTTCTACGATGTATTATTTTTTACCTCTTCTTTTGTCAGCCAATGTTTTCAATATCTTATCTTTAACACCTTCTTCCAAGCCAACATATTTCTTGTATAGGTGGTTCTAGCTAAGATGATGAGTAATGCTTTGGTGGAGATTTTGTGACACTCCAATAGTGGCTTCAACTAGAATATGAGCAATGCTTTAGTGGAGATTTATGATACCCCAATGGTGGCTTTGAGTGCTCTTTTTGAGAAAATATCTACAACTTTTGGGTATTGCCTTTTTGTTTATGCTTTAATCTTCACCTGTTTTCAAGCTACTATTCAACTTTATTTGTAGATGATGGCTTCTTTCTTTGTGTTATTCTATGTATACTTGCACATTGCTTGTTGTATGACCCTATGGGTGATGTGATCTTATTAAAGGCTCTTTTGACCTTGCTTGGATAGTGCTCCTCTACAATCGCTTATGAGATTCTCCTTGCTTGTGAAGGATGTGTCTTTATAAAAATTAGAATATATCCTTTTTGCTATGTAGGATAGGATATTATGATGTAAAATAATGTAAATATGCTTATAATAGAATACCTTGTTTTTGCACCTTCATTTGCAATCTTCTCCTACTGGTTTTGATGGCAGCTTTTCTGTACTAATCCTTCTAGGCGAGGGCTGATGGACGTTGTCTTATTTGCTATACAACTCTCTCCTTTGCTTGGTTAATATGGTAATTAATCCAAACTAATAATCACATAGATAGTAAGCTTTTGAAGTAATTTTTGCACTAATATTTTCTTAGTGCACCTTGAGTTTGAGACTCACCAAGTCTCGATGTGTAGCTTCTACCACTGATTTAATAGCTACCTTTTTCTTCTCCACTTCTTGGAAGAATTTTGATCTTCTTGGTGGCTTCTATAGGCCACAATACCTTGTAGGTATTGAGTTCTAAAAGTGTCTTTAGACACTTTAATTATTTGCATATTTTTATGCCCTTGATCTTAACAATCAATGCACAAAATAATCCTTTGAGCGTAACTAGTTTAATGAACAACTAGTATAGTGAACCAATAATATTTCTAAATTAATACACTTTAATTATCTCACCTTATTGCTCTTGTTAATAAGCTCTCAAAGTAGTTTCAAATGCACTAATGATCACTACACATTTCTTAATGTAGTTCTCTTTTCAATAATTAGATAATAGGAAGAATGTATTTAACTCATATTAATATGTAGGTTATGAAATTTAAAAAAACTATCTTTTACACTTTCTTTGAGGACTTAAAATGCAACCTTTTATTTTGCAACTTCTGAATTCTAATAAGGTGCTTAATGAAGTTAAGTAGTAATTTGAATTAAGTGTTTAACTAATGAACCTTTTGCACCTAATTTTCTTATATTTGATGATGAATATATTGATGAGTTGATTCACCAAGTTTTTTGTTTGGAATGGTGGTTTCTCACAATTGTGAATGATTCTAGTCTATTGCTCTAAAATTGTAGTAGATGATTTCAACTTCTCCTTCAATATCTAGCCTAGAACTCTGAAGTTTTGTAGCTAGTAATGCTATCTTGATTGTTGCTCTTCAGTAGTAAATCTATTCACTAAAATATGTCTTCTTAGCTATGAAGGATAATATCCAAATCTTCTTGGAATTAGTATGTTTATTCTATCTGAGTTTTGACTTCAAACAGGGTTTCCTTCTCAAGAATTTGAAAGTCTTGAGGTCTTCACAAATATTCTCTTTGAAGTTTGACAAACTGTTTACAAAATATTTCTCCTTTGATCTTGTTTTCATATGGCAACAATTGTATCAATTCTTTCACTATATTTTGTAGTGAATTTATCCAATGAGTTCTCCTAGGAATTTCTAGGAATTGTTTTGATGGATTCTCCAATTTTTGTAATGAGGCTCTCCAAACCTTCTCCTTGAGACCTCTCCAAGGTCTTTAGTCTAGTAGCTTCTCTGGTCTTCTTGATGAGACATTTCCTTCAACCTTCAACTATATAAGGGTTGGCAATGAAATCTTCTTTTTGGATCTCTAGAATAGGACTTTTGATAGTCCTTAACTATCTCTTCCAAGGATGGAAGTTCTTCAATGACACATTTTATGGGTCTTCTTCAACTTCTTCTAGGGGAAGTTTTCTATCAGCAAAGGAGATCACCAATATCCTATCTCTCATGGAATCTTCTTTGGAGTCTTCTTATGGTTCAATGATAATTCTTTGGAGTCTTCTTCTGGCTCAAGAACTCTTCTCTGGAGTCTTATTTAGGTTCAAGGCTTCTATAGCTTTTTCTTCTAGATCAAGGTTTCTATGGCCTTTTCTTCTAGATCAAGGCTTCTATGGCATTTTCTTCTGCAACAAGGTTTACATAGACTTTTTTTTGGCAATGTGTAGGTCTGCAACATGACTCCCTTAGATTTCTATAATATTTTCTTATTTTGTTTCTTACATCTGGTTCTGGATTGATTCTAAGAAGATATTATTCCTAGCTCTCTTGTAGGAAGCTTCCCAACTTTCTTGAATATCATTTTTTAGCAAAAAACTATTAGTATAATAAATCTAAATCTATTAATGATGAATCTTCACTAGTTTATTTTTCAATCTAGTGGAATGAATGTTGATTCCTAGTCTTCACTAGTTTTCTATAACTCTGTGGAAAGACTCTAGCCAAATGCAATCTCAAAAAATTTAGAACTGTGATTTGCTTTTTCTCTATCTCTCTTGTGGCTCTCCCTAATCCTATTTATCTACCATGGCTTTGATACCATTTTTTAGCTTTTGATAATGTATGCCAAGGGAGAATGCAATCATAGTTTACATAAAATGCAAAAATGTAAGATGATAAAATATTCTATTAATGGAAAGTGATGGAAATGATATAATGTAGTACTGAGGAAATGAACACTCTAGAACATATGCTAAAGAACTATATTATAATCCATGACCAGTCTATATGGTGATCTACCTAGTATACCTACTACTACCTACAATGATATATAACCACTCACTATGAGTTCCTTTATATAGAAATATGGATTGCTTGGCCAACACTCTACCTA
Source organism: Wollemia nobilis (assembly GCA_028583015.1). Lineage (NCBI taxonomy): Eukaryota > Viridiplantae > Streptophyta > Pinopsida > Araucariales > Araucariaceae > Wollemia > Wollemia nobilis. The sequence goes on from JAQPPZ010003147.1 coordinate 4,167,424, forward strand.
GTTGTACAAGGGGACACATTGCACATTTACAACTTGCAGATAGGCACTTGTGCATTTATTATATTACTTGAATTAACTAGCTAACTACCTCCTAAATTAATCTACTACTCTAGTTATGTACCAAGGGTGGTACATTTACATGCTCTAAATTATGTAATATACTCAAACACTTTTGCTATCAAGTCATGCCTTTTGGGATGAAGAATGCAAGAGCTACATACTCGAGCAATTACATACATATTCCATGACATGATGTATGATGTCATGGAGAAATATGTAGATGATCTTCTTGGTCATTCTATAAACTAAGAAGATCATTTTCAAATCCTAAGATGTATTTTTGGATGACCAATGGAGTACAAGGTATGCCTAAAGCTTCAAAATATATCTTTAGGGTAACATCAAGAAATATCTTAGGATTAACTATATCCTAAAGGGGTATTTAAGTCAACCCTAATAAAATATAAATGATTGTTGATATGCCACCCCTCAAAATTTAGCCCAACTCAAGAGTCTCCAAGGTAAAATATAATTAATTAGGAGATTTATTTCCTATCTTGTTGACAAGTGTCAACCTTCTATAAATATTTTTATAAAGGATGTGGTCATTGAAAGGCATGATGATTGTCAAGTCATATTTGATACTCTAAAATCCTATCTTTCATCCCCTCACATCCTAGTCCCACCTAATCCTCTTAGACCCTTATTGTTATACATAGCAACCACAAACTATGCCTTAGAATATATGTTTACATAGTATGATGACCAACATAGAGAAAGGGTTATCTTCTATATTAGTTGAACTTTGGTTAATTATGAAGTGAGATATATACCCTAAGAGAAACTTCACCTGGTTATAGTTTTTTCATGCTAGAATATCAGAAATTATGTACTTATATGTAAAGCCTTTATCATCACAAGATTTGATACATTGTGATGTCTCATGTCCAAATATCACCTCTCAAGGAGAATCACTAAGTGGATCATTATGGTTAGTGAGTTTGATCTTGAGTTTATTAATATTTTTTTGTGAAAGGTTAGGTTATCACTAACCAACTAGTAGTTGCACCTTTAGAAGCTATAATACCTTTAGTGGTAGACTTTCTTGATGAGTAATTTTTAACCTAGGTCTTGAAGTAGATCAATCAAACTCTTAGACCTTGTACTTTGATGGTGCAAGATGTGTGAAAGGAGTGGGAGTAGGAGTCATATTGGTCATTCCTCAACAATAATTTATCCATTTATCCTTTATGCTTAAATTATCATACACCAATAGCACTACTGAATAAAAAGCCCTTATTATAGGGCTACATGTGACTTTAGCCCTCTATGTTATAATTCTTTCTATCTTTAGGGATTCCTAGCTAGTAGTCAACCAAGTCAATGGTGTTTATCAAACCAAATATGACAAAATAAATCCATATTAATAAGTTATCAATAATCTAATGACTTCTTTTGATAAATTCACCATTGATGCTATCCATAGGTCTAGTAATTACGATATCAATGCTATGGATTCAATCACATCCCTAATATCCTTAGAGTTGGATGATGAGCAAGATATCATCATCATTCAGTACTTAGAGAGCATTCAACCTTAGAATCCATTCAAATTTTTTTGGATATATTTTCTTTTAAAATGACCTTATCCCATATTCCTCAATTAAATGACATATTTTCTTACTTTAAGAATGACACTTTACCTAATATTTTGAACTGTAATGAGCACAAGAACATCAAGTAATGATCCTATAGGTATGTCATAATTGGTGATATTTTATATCATCACAACCATAGAATTTTTCTTAGGTATTTAGACTCCATACAAGCCCAAATAATTATTCAAGAGACTCATATGGATCATGTGATGGTCACTTTAGAGGTGTCACCATCACTAAGAAACTCCTCATAATGAGTTATTATTGCAGCTCCATGGAAAAATACTCTTACAACTATGTAAAAAAGTGTTAGAAGTATGATGAACTTATCCACTTACCTTCCTAACCTTCAATTATTAATCTAACCTTGTTGCTATACTTCACAAAATGAGTCAAAGCTATGCATTTAACCTCAATCACTAGAGTGTGAGTCTTCAAGTTTATCCTTAACTAGATCCTCAACCATTACAACATCCCTTTCATTATTTTCTTAGACAATGGAACACATTTCAAAAATAAATATGTCCAAAAATTTTGTGAAAGATACAAGATACAATAAGAATAGTCCATACTTTATTATTTGAATGGCCAAGCCAAATCCTCTAACAAGACTGATATCAAAATCCTTAAGAAGCTTGTCAATAAAACTAGTAAATATTGACATCTCTAGTTGTATGCATACCTATGCACATATTGCACTAGTTTTAGAATGCCTACTGGTATAATACCCTATGCTTTGGTTTATGTAACTAAATAAATCTTTCTCTTTAAGCTTTATATCCCTTCCTTGTTGAGTTTGGTGGAGGATGCCTTGGTTGGGGATGAACATAATCTCACCCATCCTATCCAATTGGAATTACTTGATGAAAACTAGATCCATACCTTATAACACCTAAGGGTCTACCAATGAAGGCTTAAGTAAGCCCATGGAAATAAGGTATGATCCTAATCATTTGATATTTATGATCTAGCTCTCAAGGAGAACAAAAAAGACACTAAAACCAAAACTAATCTTAAAGTTATATTTGATCCCAATTGGCTAGGTACATTCACCACAACTACCAAGTATGGTTTAAGTGCCTATCACCTCACCACATTTTATGGAAAGAAACTTAAATAACCAATAAACATAATGCATCTTACGTTATAGTACATCTAAAATCTATAATCCTCTAGCTATTTGATTTGATTTGTATGCTCTTTCCTACTTGGGTCTAATTATTTGCCTCAAAACTACTGCTTGTACGCATTTGCTTATATCTTCTTGGACTATTTGTAGCATAGATAATAAGGGGTCCTTGATGACTTGCAAATTATGATCATAGTTAAGATATATTATTTTCCTTCTTAATAGGTGACTAATGCAAGCATATCCTCTCTTGTCTCATTTTGTAAACTAGTCACCATGACATTCATATCTTATGATATGCAAGTGAAAATCTATATTATAAACTTTTATGCTTATTCCCACCATGATATTCATATATTATGATATGCAAGTGAAAATCTATATTATAAACTTGTATGCTTATTCCATCCTCTTCTATCACCTCATTGCATTGATCTTAGATCTTTTGTACATAATTTTAGGAATGATTTAGCATACACATATCCTTACTTATGAATAAAAGTATGAGAGTAACACATCAAAGGAATCATGGATCTTGTCTAATCAATTCTAGATTATCTATACATTTTCCACCTTGTTCCTTTGACATGTGATAATTTTAGTTAGATTAGATATTTTTAGTTTACTATTAGCTAGGAATATAATGCCAATACAACCATACCATCATAATATTCATCTATCTTCCAAATTAACTCATCTTCATATTTCCACATGATAAATACTATGATACTTGTAGGTGCTAGTGGCAACAATACCTATTTCTCTAAATCATTTTCAATGATAGTCATTGCTCTTGGACCCATGTATAATGTTTGATGGCCTCAATTTCTAATTTCAATCATCTATGTATGTTCATCAAAACTACACTAGTCATATATAGGCATGGGGGCAATATGCATCATATCCATAACAAAATTTTCTACTAAAGCAATTATGTATTGGGGGCAATTTATTAACAACATCAACATCATATCAATTGAAAAGTTATCTATGACATTTATCTCAAGGTAAATCCATCATCAGCTAACCCATATAGAAAGTGCTTTACAACATCTATTCAAGAGGTAAGTATCAAATAAGATCTTTATGATATTTGTCCAAACGAAAGGTAAAATTCCTTTATAATATTTATTTAGAGGTAAATCAAAAGTCCTTTTAGACATTTCTGTGGAGGTAATAAAAAGTCCTTTATGACATTAATCTAAAGATAAATTAGAAGTCCTTTATAACATCTATCTAGAGGAAAATTAGAAGTCCTTTATAATATTTGTTCAGAGGTAAGGAATAAGTTCAATATGAAATTTTTCTAAGGGTAAATCCACTACTAGAAGTCATATATAACATTTATCTAGAGGCAAGTCCATTACCATTAAATGCATCTACAAAGTCCTCAAAAACTTATGTTTTGAGGTAAATCTATTTAAAACTTTAAATTGAAAATAAAAATACTCATTTGATTTTTGTCTTGGGGCAAAAAAACAATATATTTTACTTTTATTATAGTAATACCTTATATAATTATCTAAAGTTCCACTCGATGCATCTTTTATTGTATTTTATCTTGTATCATAGCAATGCCTTATGGCATTATCTAAAGTCCCCCTAGGCACATATTTTCTATATCATATATGTTATCATAGTGATGCCTTATGGAATTATCTAAAGTCCCCCTAGCAACAGATTTTCTTGTATCATATCTTGTGTTATAGAAATACCTTATAGCATTAGCTCAAGTCACCTTGGGAAAATCATTTTGTATATGCTTGTATTAAATATATATCATAGAATTTGAATCAAACATGTATCTCAAATTTGATCATTTATGCATATTAAAAATTTATAAATTTAAACCATTAACACATATCATTAATCCATCTAACATAATCATCATTCATCATATAATAATCATCATCATTAATAACATTCACATCAAAATAAATATAACAAGAAGTAGACACACATCCATAAGTATAATTTACAAATAAATCATAATAAATGACCAATGTATATATAAAATGTTTATGTACATCAAGGTCATAAAATATAATCAATAATAAAATGGTATTGTAGTAAAAAATTCACTACACCTAACAAACCTTTCTAAGGAGGACAACTATGACTAGTCATCCAGTAATCGGTCGGTGTTGATTTGGAAGAAGAACAAGATGAAAGGATCCTAGATCACTATGACCTATCAAATAGCTCACACAATAAAGTTATCAAAAAGTTTGTTAGAGGAAAATATCTACTAGAGACTTGAGGTGAATATAGATATTTTTGCACCACCAAGTTGTGATGATCGTTTGACAACCTGCACTATATTTGATAACCTTTTTAGGGATAACTAAATCAAAACCTACCATTGGTTAGAGTCCAAGAGCCATTTCAATGATAACTAGTTGTAACTTCACCATTGGTTGAGTTTTAGCCCAAATAGTGGCTATGAATGTGACTTATCCCCATATGGTCGAGCATATAGATCTAATTATCTTCCATATCTAATTGGATTTGTAATGAATATTCATTTAGTTTCCATCTCCCCACTACATTCATAAGATACCATTAGTGGGATATTGGGGTGGGAAGAATCTAGCAAGCATGGGAGAAAGAAAAGGGTCCTAAAGTGCTTAGCACATAGAAACTCCATGGACCATTCAATCATAGCATATGTTGACCTATGCAATTGCTAATCTAGGTAGATATTCAAAATTTGGTTAGAAGTATGATTGTTTAAGCATTCACCAAATATTATAAAATGTAGTGATCATGTGATGTTTCTAGTAAAATAAGCTCAACAATTGGAGAGTAGGTTGAAGACTAAATAGGTCATAAAAGTAAGTTATCTAGGATCAAAAGGGAGAGTAATCCAATGCCCCCTTAATTTTAAAATGATCGATGAACAAGATTTGGTAAGCTATCCAAAATTCTAAAGGAAATATAAGGTAGAATCAAGTGCAAAATAACATAAACCAAAGTTTAGAAGTGTGCAAAAAAGATAAAAATTAAAACTTAAGAAAATTTTCAAGGTGGTATTCCATGCAAAACCACACTAACCAGAATTGTGATGACAAACCAATAAAAGATCGTATGCAAAAAGGTGCTAACCAGATTTGTAGGAAGGACAAAGGCATCCTATATTCCAGTCCAATGACATGTGGAAGAAGTAGACAACTAAGATAAATCATCCATATTGGGCATGAAAGAGATGCAATGGCACACGAATATTCAAAAGGGAAAGTATCAATAAATGGATCAAAGTGTTAGCAAATCATCACTATTCTCACAGGTTAATCAATCACCAAGATCAAATAATATCTCAAGAATATACAATAATCAATCCACAACAATGAACATAAATCTCACTAAATATTATTGAAAATATATCTACTATAGCAATGCATAAATGCAATGTTTGTTCTCTTACATATTACAAAGCTTCTTTTTTTATTATTTGTGGAAAACATCCCAAAAGGGATGCCACTTTCGGGTAAGACCCAAGGAGGCAGGGGTATCCATTCCACCAAAATCGCCCAGGACTCGGACTTGGCCTACCACCTTTGACATACTCAAGGAGCAAACAAACACACAAAAACAATTTAAAAAAAATAAATAAGTAAATAACAATAAAAATAATAAAATAAAATAAAAAACATGCTCCTTGAGTGTGTCAAAAACAAAAGCACAACCAAACACACACACAATAAGATAAAAAAAACCACAACACGAACCACATAGAAAAACACAAGAACCACATAACAAAACACAAACAAGACAAAAACAACAGAACACTACAAAGACATAACCAAAAAAAACATGAAAAATAAACACAACCAAAACCTAAAAAATTAAAAAAATAAAAATAAAAAACAACCAACAATAGACAATAAACAAAAAAAAAAAACATAGAAAACACTCACACATAAAAACACGAATTAACACAAACAAACAAAAACACAAGAACAATAACAAAAAACATAAAAAAACACAAAACAACAAAAACACAAGAACAACAAAAAACAACACAAAGAACACAAAAACAAAACAAAACAAAAGAACACACACACCTTAAAAAACTAAACAAAAAAGAAAAAAGAAAAAAAATTGAACATAACAATGACCTATCTAGACCAGAAGACTATTAAGGCAAGAATCAACAGAGGAAACAAAAGAAAGAATAGTTTGAGCTAGGGAACTAAAATAACCTGAATGAACCAAAGAGAAGCAAAAATAAAGCAAGAAGAAACTAGGTACCTTTAGAACTGGAGCCATCCAAAGAAATGATAGAAAGAAGAGCTTCCCTAATTTGAGAAGCCCACCATCTAGGAGGGTGGCCATAACAAGTAAGATCACCTTTGTCCAAAGCCCAATTAGCTAAAGCATCAACACTCTTGTTTTGATCTCTGACCACATGATTGTAATCAACTTTCAAAAATCCCATCCGGATTAATTGAATCTTCTCAATAATTCTTTTTATTCTCCAATCAACCTTATGATTCTTAGGAGTCTTCAAAATATTAATCATAAGTTGAGAGTTAGACTCAACTAACACCTTTTCCCATCCAACCTTAGTAGCCTCTTGAAGGCCTCTGAGGATACCATACCCCTCAACAAGGTTATTGGAAAGAATACCCAAATTCTCAACAAAAGTAAAAACCAGGGAGCCATCTGAAAGTCTACCAATTCCTCCCACATTAGCTTTTTCAGGGTTCCCTCTAGAGGCTCCATCAGTATTGAATTTTCCAAAATCCTTAGGAGGAGGTTGCCAATTTCTTGTCCTATCCATCTTACTAATACTCACATTCCCTTTAAGTTGGTTGCCCTTAGAAGATTTAATCTTCAATATTTGCATCACTTGATCCCATATTTGGTGGGAGTTTTGGGGGTGATTAAGGAGTTGATGGACTGATTCAACTAAGTTGGCTATGGTCTTTTGCCAAATATAGTGAATATCCTTCCTATCTTGATTAAAAATTTGGTTGTTCCTTTCATTCCAAATATTCCAAAGAAGAATGGTAGAACCCATCCAAACTAACTGCCTAATAAAATGATCAACACCCTCTTGATTAGGCCAATCCCTCCAAAGTTGTTCAAAAGTAAAAAAATTGGACCACTTTAAGCCAAGTAAAGTGGCCATTCTCCTCCATAGCTCAGAGGCTAAAGTACACTCAATAAAAATATGGTTGAGAGTTTCTACATTCTCTTCACACATTTCACATCTAAAAGGGCCATGAAAACCATGCTTCATAAGTTGCTCACCAGTAAGCACCCTACGATGCAATAAAATCCAATTAAAGAACCTCACCTTAGGCTAGAGCTTTTGAGCCCACAATTGAGAAAATATGTCAGAAGAATGGTTGGGATTATTATGGCATAAGGTCAAATAACCTTGAGCAACTGAATACTCACCCTTAGTAGTGTTGTTCCATCCAAAACAATCTTTTTCATGGGACCAAGAGAGAGATCTCATATGAAGGATGCCTTGGATATCTTGTCTTTGCCTTTCTAGGATTTGAATAGGCCAGTCCTCAATAGGGATCCAATATCTACCAACCTTTGAATTACCAGTATGGTACCGACAGTAATTAGCCACCTTTATCCAATTAGCTCGGTGAAGCTCCTCCATCCAAGGCCTCCAATCGAGAAACTGAGTTATCAAAGGCTTGTGACCATCCCAAGAATCTATCCAAAAATTTACCTGTTGACCATTATGAATGATCCAAAATAAATTTTTCTTTATCAAATCCTCACCAATCTTAAGAACTGCTAAAATGGGAGAACCTTTGGTAGGAAGTTGATAGCGAACAAGGTCTTCAGGACTTTTGTTCTCAACATATTTAGCATAGATATTATTGGCCCAAAGAGCATTGGGGTTATGCAACATCCTCCAATATAATTTAGTAGCTAAAGCTTTGTTGTTATTAATAGAAGACTGGAATCCTAACCCCCTTCATTCTTAGGAAGACATAAAGTGTCCCATTTCACCAAGGCCCATTTTCTTTTCTCCTTAGTACCACTCCAAAGGAAACGATGATTGATTTGATCCAATTCTCGAAGAACAGCCTTTGGGATATTCAACATGAAAGATACATAAATAGGAATAGCTTGAAGGACTGATTTTACCAAGGTGATTCTACCCCTAGAAGAAAGCCACCTGTTGGTCCACTTTCCAATTTTCTTCTTGACTTTGTCCAACAACCAATTCCAATATTTATTTTTCTGCCTTTGAATATTTATGGGAATACCTAAATAAGTGATTGGAAGGGAGGTCTTCTTATATCTTAATTTATCCAAGACCATGGATTCCTGTCTGGAAGAGTAGTGAAAGAAAATAACTTTAGATTTGTCTTCATTGATCAACTGCCCAGTAGCCTTAGAAAAATAGCTAATGATTTGCTTAATATTAGAAGCTTCCTTAACTGTAGCTTTACCTAAAAGAGTAGAGTCATCCACAAATTGAAGATGAGAGATAGGTCTAGCTCCATGAGCAATGGTAACTCCCTCAAGGGTTTTGTTTTCCCTCTTTTTGGTTATAGTCCTACCCAAGCATTCAACAAGAATGATGAATAAATAAGGGGATAGCGGGTCACCTTGCCTAATACCTCTGGAAGCTGGGAAAGACTGAGAAGGCCTGCCATTGATAAGAACTAAGTAGGAAACTGAAGAGATACATCCCATAATCCAATCCATCCAATCCTTAGAGAAACCAAATTGCCTCAAAACTTTGATAAGGAAGTGCCAATCCACTCTGTCATAAGCTTTGGATAAGTCTAACCGAATGAACATGGAAGGAGATTTTTGCATATCCATGGAATGGATGGCTTCCTGAGCAAGAACTATCTCATCTACTATTTGACGCCCTTCCACATAACCCTTTTGCTGAGGGGAAATAATCTTATGCAAAAGAGGCTTCAACCTTTCTGCCATGATTTTAGTAATGATTTTGAGAAGAACATTACATAAAGCAATAGGTCTAAAAGCTGAGATATGATCAACCTCTTGAGATTTTGGAACAAGAGTAATATAAGTTTTATTGATAACCTTCAAAATTTCTTTGGCTTTCCTGGCTTCTTCCACCACCTCTAATAAATCAACATGAAGGATATCCTAGAACTCTTGGTAGAACTCAATGGGAAAACCATCAGGACCTGGGGTTTTCCCTTTTTGCATTTTAAAAACTACTTGTTGAAGCTCATTGATAGTAACAGGAGCAGTCAAAATAGAGTTCTCCTCAGAAGTGATAAGAGAAGGGATTGCTTGAAGAACATTTTGTTGAGAAGTTGAGTCAAGAGGAGTAGCAGCAAAAATATTGGAAAAGTAATCAACAACAATAGAGTTCATGCCATCCCAAGTATAGACAACATCTCCAGAATCTGATTTTAGGGAAGAAATAAAGTTGTGAGATCTTCGAGCTAGAAGAGATTTGTGGAAGAAATTTGTGTTTCGATCTCCTTCTTTGAGCCATTGAATTCTAGATTTTTGCTTCCATAAGATTTCTTCTCTTTTTCCCATTCCTCTAACTAAGTTGTGAGTTTAATTTCATCTACACTTCTCTTCTCTGTGAGGCCATCTAAACGGATTTTCTTATTCAAATTTTCAAGATGAGCAATAACTTCATGTTTTTTTATGAACATCCCCAAACTCCTTCCAGTTCCAAGTCTTGATTTTGGATTTAATGTATTGCAGTATTTTGGAAAAATAGAACATCTTAGTCCCATGCCTAGGTTTACCTTCCTTCCACCATTGTTGCACACGAGGTCTAAAGGAAATGTCTCTAAGCCACATTAATTGAAAATGAAAAGGAGAGAAACTCACATTGGTTTTCCACATTTCCACCATGATCGGCCAATGATCCGAACCAGCATTATTAAGAGTCTTCACTTTAGGAATGTGACCATGGATTAAGAAATTTTTAGAGAGCAAAAACCTATCCAATCTCTCCATTATACAAGCTAAGCCTTGCCTTCTATTAGACCAAGTCATAAGGCCATTATCTGGTTGGATGTCCACAAGATGGAGGTTTGCAATATATTCGCTCATGAGGTCAGTGCTTTTGTCCAAATTTCTATTTCCCCCCATTTTCTCATCCAGAGAGAGGATGGTATTGAAATCTCCTCCGATCAAGATCCAAGCTTCAGGAAAATGAGAGATAATATGAGTTATATCCTTCCACTATCTTCTTTTTTCCTCCAAAGTAATTGGAGCATAAACAATAATGCAGAGCATAATTTGGTTGGAATGTCTACTTTGAATAGCTATAGCCAACAGACCCCAACTGCCAACCATATGGTGAATAACTACCTCTTTTGGGTCCCAAAGACAAGCAATGCCACCAGAAGTCCCCTAGGAACTGAGGGAAACCACTTTTCTAGTTGGCCAAATTTTACTGGCAATTGAGTCCATATCCTCCATTGACATCTTTATTTCTTGAAGGAAAACAAGATGTGGATGATTTATCTGAATCATTCTTCTAATTTCATTTTGTTTTGAAAGACTCCCTTTGAGTCCTCTAATATTCCAAGTGATGATCTTCATTAATACCAGGGCTAAAAAAGTTGGGAAGGGCATTAATCTTACCTTCCTCTACAAGCTTTTCACCTTCTTTTACCATATGATATTGATTGGTCTTGCGACCTACTTTTTGATTAGAATCCATCTTCAATTTTTTTACTTATTTCTTGACTTACTCCAATTGAATCTGAGATGGCTTCTAACCTTGAAGAATGCTCGTACACAGCCAAAATTTTACTAGAGGGTTCAACGGAGTCTATATTGGGACCTGTATTATTTGAAGTTTTGACATTTGAAATATTGTTTTCCTTGTGTAAATTTTCTCCCTTTTTTCTGTTGAAAACCTTTGATTTGTTGGTTTGTCTCTGAGTTCTTCCCTTCATATTTAAATTGTGTTTCTAAGATTTTTGTTTCCATTATTTCCTCTTCCTCACTTGGGACATCATTTGTGGAAAGGATTTCAAACATATTAGCAGATGACTTTGATTGATCCTTCATAACTAGTTTTTCTGAGTGTTCTTCTTCTTAGGCATTTGGAAACCTGTTGAGTTTATATCTTCTTTCTTTTGATCAGGAATTTTATTTGGGCAAGCACTAGCCAAATGACCATATTCATGGCAAATTCTACAATGAAAAGGAATGTTCTCATAGTCCACTACTTGCTCCCAAGTGTCTTCCCCAAATTGTAATGTGATATTTTTAGGTAGGGGTTTGTCAAAATCCATTAAAACACAAATCCGAGCATAAATAATATGTTCAAAATTTTGAGTACAATCAGCAGACATCATAAAAGTTCCTAAAGAGTTTCCAATTGAAGAAAAAATAGTAGGATTCCAAAATTCAATAGGGAGGCCAAAGAGTCTAACCCACACGGGAGCTATAGAAGGCATCTCTTCTTTGGCTTTAAATTTAGTATGCCAGGGCTTCATGAAAAGCCCTGCCCTTCCAAAAAACCAGGGACCCCCTTGAAAATTTTTCTCTCTATCTTCATTATTAGCAAATAAAACAAGAAAATAACCATTTGGATAAATAGAGATTTGTAACTCACCTTTAGTTTTCTAGATTTTTGCAGCCCAGACTTTGAAAGTAGATAGGCTCGGATGAAAACCCATGAACCGACAAATTAGTCCTCTTTTTTCCAAATCTTCAATGCCAGTCTGAATGTTACCCATATCAAGCTTAACAATAGGAGTTCCATCAGCTGCTTTAAGACATCCTGACTCCATTTTCCTGGGATCAATATTAGGCATTCTTAGAGGTTTATGGGAAGCCCTAAGATTGATATTAGCATTGGGTTGAGGCTGTCCACCATGGAGGGCATCCCTAAAATTCATTTTTGGGGCTGAGTCTTCAAAATTCTTACCCTTGATAGGGGTTTTCATAGTAGAATTATTTTGTGGGTGCACCTTAGCACCAGATTCACTTGAGATATGAGCCATTTTTTGATCAACTGCTTGAAACTTGTTTTGTGATCTCTTTAATCCTTGCCCTAGACACCGTGGAAAGGTATGGTTTTCACTTTTCTTTTGTGCAGCAAATTGGAAGCCATTGTCACTCAAGTTCACAATATGATCTATTGAAAGACAAATTTCTAACCCATATTGGATCCCCTGCAACATATCCTGCTAAAATATTGAGCATAAACCACAAAAATATTGGCCTCTAGGGCCCGAAGGCCCTAAAAACCAACCTCTGGAGCTGCTTGCACTCAACCCAGATGAAACCCTCGCACAGTCGCTTGCCAAAAATCTCGTTCACACATAGGGATGCACTAGGATCTGTGTTGCTCCAAATGATATGAAAATTGGTGGAGACATTCTAAGGGGTTTTCAGGCATCTACCCTCAAAATTTCAGCTCAATCCGAGTTCGGATGAGTGAGATATGGCCGAAACAAGTTCGATAGTTTGGGCAGTCCTGCTAAAAACGTCCCTCTCCTTTTCATCACATATTACAAATATTTATCTTCAATTCACATGGATATTGACCTTTACACTTACATAAACTCTTCATCTCCTTATATTCATGGGAGATCCAACTCTTCATATTTATCAATACATAATAATAAGTATCACATATTATATAGAGATAAAGTCTCTCATGATTTGCTCATAACTCTTAACTTATAAACATGACACTTTAGTCACAAAACTCACTAACATGAGACCTCACACACATAAATACATACTTATTTACACAAGACATAACTCACACTTAATAATATGACATCTACTATAGACTTAAATATTAGACACACCCTAATCTATATTATTTACATGGTCCTTGTATTAATATTAAAAGGTACCAAATAATGTAATACCTTACATTATTGTGTATGAAGGTCTTTTACCTTCATGTACTATCAATATTTGATTCTTGTCTTGGTTGTCCTACTCTGAATTTGGTATTGCTTTAAGTTCTGGCACTGTATCTATCCCATTAAGCTCTTATCTATATTTTTTTTTCTACACATTTGGGATACAATCTATGCTTGTCAAATTTATTTTTTCTTGTAAAAACATTTTAGCATTTTCATAATTCTATTCCATTATGTTTTATTTATCTATCCATAATGTACTTCAATTTTATTTTCTTGACAAGAATTTGGTTTGTTCTTTTTATAAAATTTGTAATTTTGGAGCATCCATCGATTCTATTTTGGTTCATGCTTTTTATTTTTTTTCCTTGTTTATTTTTCAATAATTATTGTTTTGTTGTCAATACTATCAGTGCCATTACTAATAAAAAAATTTAAGTGGCTTGTATTACTATCTTTGTCACACTATTTCACAATTTGAATTTGTACCTGTATTGTCAAGGATAGAGAAATATATAATTCTTCCCATGAGGGCTCTATGAATTGTTTCATTTTCTTCCTCATTGATATTTTTTGTTTCTTGTACTTCTTGGACCATGTTTCCTTTTTTATTTTCCCATTTTGGATATCATTGTTGTGTTGATGTGTATCATTGTTAATTAGACTGATATTGTCTCTATTGGTATATTTGGAAAGGTCTATTCATTTGATTCGATTGATTTAAATAGTTGTATCTACAATAGGGTGATGGCCTTTCTTGTTACATATGTGACAATATTTTTTTCTCCAATCAGGTTGATATTGTGAAGATGAAGTAGTATTGTTTGACATTTTTTCTTTGAAATAATAGCATTGTTTGATTTCATCTCTTGCTTGGTTTTCTATTTCATATTCTAAAGTATGTTGAGTAATTCATCAAAGGATACAATTTTGTTTACCATTTGAAGAACTAATGTTTTAAATGTTTCTAAAAGTGCTCTTAGTGTAACTTGAATAAGAAATATTTCTTCCACTTTTTTTTCCATAGTTTGTAGTTCAGATTTCAATTATGCTACCCTTCAAAGAAAATGTTATATATTTTTTCCATCATGAACTTTTACGAAATATAACTGTGATTGCAAGTGTAAAATAGCACCTCCATTATTTCCTTCAAATATTGTGCATAATTTAACCCAAACGCTTTTTGAATTTTTAGCCTTATATGTGCCTAAATTTCATCTGATATACCAAATTTGATTAACATAAGAGCCTTTGCATCTTCATCTTTAAATTTTTGTCTTCCAATTGTATCTTCTAGAATATCTTTCTCTCCATTTACTACTTCCCAAAGTTTCTCAACAATAAGTATTGATTTCATCTTATTTTTCCATGGGGTAAAGTTAGGTCCTTTTAGTAGTTGAGATTCGAAAGGAAAATATTTGTATTTGTCATTTTAATAATTTCCTTTGTCGTCAAAAAACCTTTTATCTCTAAATTTAAAAGTTTCCTTATTCAAATAATTCTTCTTCAAATCTTCTTTATTCTTTCTGCAATTCAATTTTCAATCTTCAATTTTTCATTATTTTAATATTTCTCTTCAATTTTAATATTCTTCTTCTTTCATCTTTCAATTAATCTCTTTCTTCAATTTCAATTTTTTTATTCAAATAAATTTTCACTTTTCTTTCTTCAATCAATAATATTATTATTTAATTAATTATCTTCTTATAACTCCCTTCAATCACTCTTCTTATTTTTTTAATCTTTCAATAATCAATTTTAATTCTATAATTTCTTCTCATATTAAATTCTTCTTTAACTCCCAATAAATTTCCTTTCTTTTTTTCTTCAATTAATAATTCTCTTTAATATCTTTCATTCAAATATCAATCTTCATTTCCAATTCTCCCAATTTAATTATGTTTAATTCTTTCTCTTTCTTGAAATTCACTTCCTCAAATAATTTTCCTTGTAAAACCTTATAACCTTTCCAACTTTAATATTTGCACATGCAATCAAATAATTATGCAGGAAATATTTGCGTTACTTTAGAAACTTGATGATATTTTTTTCTGACACCTTTTGGACATAACACTTTTCTTCTACTTGTGTATGTTTCGTTTACACCATTGTCTATGTTCTATTCTAGATGTTTACTTCTTAAATACTCTCAAAATTTTCCACTAGGCTTTCTCCTTAGGTTTTTCACTCTTAATTCTTCTCTCAAACATTTTCTCTAGACCAATGTCCCTCTAAATGAACTCAAACATTCTCAGACCTATGTTTGCTCTCCAAACAAGTGCTTTTGCATGCACTTTCCTTTTGGGTGTGGATCGGTGTTTCCTCTCTTGGATTTTTCTCACCTCCATAGATGTATTGTATCTCCTTAGGTTTGTTCATTTGTAGTCACTACCAGGCTCACAATGTGGTTCTTTCCTCCTCTCTTTTAGTTGCTTACAAACACTATCTCTTCAATGTTTACTGTCAGACACTCATAGCATGATTCCTCAATGTGGCTTTTTCTAGAATCATGCAAGGTGCCTTATCTAGTATTATGTAAAATTTCCTTCCACACAATGTGACTCTCAATAGGCTCATGTAAAAATGGCTCTCACTTAACTTTGCTCTTATAAGCTGAAACTCTCTTCTCACCTCCTCATTGAATCTCACCTCCAATAACTTTGGTTGAAACTCATCAACCCGAATTTCCTCAAAGGTGGCTCTAATACCACTATTAGCAAATAAGCATTAGTCTCATAGGTTAATCAATCCCCAAGATCAAATAATATCTCAAGAACATACAAGAATAAATCCACAAAAATGAACATATATCTCACTAAATATTATTAAAATATATCTACTATAGAAATGCACAAATTCAATGTTCCTTTGATTTCTTATTATAAATATTTTTATTCAAAATATATACATATATGAGACTCTTCATATTCACATGACTCTTTTCCTTTACACTTACATAAACTCTCCATTTTCTCATTTTCATGGGAGATCCAACTATTCATATTTCTCAATACATGATAATATATCTCACATATTTACATAAAGATAAAATCTCTCATGATTTCTCATAACTCACAACTCTTCACTTATAAATATAACACTTAATCATATAACTCACATTTACTAACATGACACCTCATACGCATAACTTCACACTTATTTACATTAAACATAGCTTACACTTAATAATATGATACCTACTATAAACTTAAATATTACACACACCTTAATCTAATTATTTACATGGCATTTGAATTAAAATTGCAAGGTACCAAATAATGTAATACCTCCAACACAAAGAAAGTCTACAAAATAGGAGGATACCTAAAAAATGTTTTGCCAACCCTTCAATCTAGCAGAAGATCATCCAACGTAGCAAAAACCAAGACTTAAAAAGGTGATAATTACAACTACTCAAAGTTCATCTTTAATATTTTGTAATAAGAAACTAACAAGGTCTTTGTTGTAGTACCCCTTGGGTATGACAATCTAGGGAAACAATTAACATATTAAAAATAGTAACATGAGAGGTGTAATGAGAACAACCTTGAGCCTAAAGGATTGATTGCTAAGAAACCTCACACACTATATTTGGGGATCTCTAGGAAGGGTAGTTGAAAATAATAGTAGTATTTGCACATCCAAAGGCCTAGAACCCTTTTGCATTGATGATTCCAGATCTAGAGACCTCAAGGAAAGCAACAAATTGAATGTGGGTATGACTCGACACACAATGGAGGTACTTTTGAATATCTTACAAAAATTTAGACAAAAAGTGCTCCCTCAATTTTCTTTATAAATAGTAGTTTATTTTTCATTTAAGGCATTAATAAGTGTCTTATTCATGCCTAATACTTGACCTTGTATACATTTCCCTTCATCTTCTTTTGAATATCAATTTGGACTCGAGCCATGATTCATTATATTTTCAACATCAAGCCTCTCTTGTTTTGGCATACATGTATGAATTATTGTGATTCCCATATTCCAAATTTACCCCTGTCAAGCCTACAGTCAGTTTTGTATAATTATTATAAGCTAATAGAATGCAATATAAATCTATAAATAGCTCAAGATAGCTCAAAATAATAATTGGATCTTTAGTGTATGCTCTTTGTATATGATGTATGATGGTTGTTACCTATCAATACAAATCAAGTGTTGTTTGGCCTCTATCCATGGTGTTGCAAAATTTACAATAATGCGAGGGATGTTCTTTTATGCATTTATTTTAATTGCTTGATGAATGATGAATTTTGCTAAAGCTAATTTTTTTTATGAGTTGAGATTTATATACAAAAAGTAGATTTTTTAAGAGTATCCCAAAACCTTATTACAAAATAGGTTCTTGCACCTTGAAGTCAACCAAATATGATGAGGAAACTAAACTTAAAAACACACTTCCTATTATTATTCACATCAAGGACTTAAATAATACAATTTGCAACCATAATATCCCAAAATAGGAGAATCTATGACTAAGCACTCAAACTCAAGTTGCTAACTCTCACTAAGCTAACAAATCTAATCCAAGAATCTATCATCAAAATATTACCGACATTTACAATTTGGAATTAGATATTATTGAATTATTCCTAGACTTAGGACTTAATACTTAATTAAATAAGTAAAGCTAACACCTAGTCTAGAACTCACACATTCTAACTTAGACTTAGGACTTTAGGCTTAAGTAAATGATAAAATAAACTAAGCCTAATAAACATTAGCCTAGATCTAAAGATGTCCACATCATCCCTCTCCACCATAGAAGCATTGGACTCCAATGCTTTTACAATAGGGATGAAGGGGTGAGATACAACACACTAAAAACAAAGTTGACTGAGATGCTGAACAAGATCATGTGGACCACGAGTCACAGTTGAGGCTAGAGCTGAAGGTCGTGGTACATCTCGATCACCAATCCATGTAGGATCTCAATGAGGTAATGAAGAAGCACCAATAGTCTACTATAGAGCCAGTGAAGTCTGCTGAAAAATAGGAATCGGTGAATATGGCAATGATGGCCACTCTAAAACAGGTGGAAGAAGAGTTAGAGCAACAAGAGGAGGTTCCAATGAAGAAATTGCCTTCGTAGGATGCTACATACCAAACATAGCAGTCGGCTATGTATTTCCAAGTGAATAATTTTATCATAAACATCATATGGTTTTAGTTTAATAAATCATCTTTTTTCATCTTGTAATTATTCATTTCATTTGCTTCACAGTGTGCCTTTAAGGCGGGAAACTGCCCTCCTCAAGAGGCACTGTTTTCATTTGCATTTATATATTCTTCCTTCACTATTCGTCAGTATATATCTTTGTTGCATTATTTCATTGTAATAAGTTTATGCGTATTGCTTTTGTGCTATCTATGCACTTTTGCGTGAATAGCAAGGGAGAGGAAGGGGTTTCTTTCCATGTGGTATCAAGTTGAATAGATTATAATTGGGAGATAAGGTGTTTTCACTTTCACACGCACGTAAGGAATATTTGATCACAGGTCATAGAACAGTCATGATTTTCAGGATTCAAGACGTGTTGTTTATCTCTGGTACGTTCATAAATAATCTAAATTTATTCCTCGAAGAGTGCAATACAGAGGCAAGTGATCCCGAAGAGCCAATCAAGAATGTCATTATATGATATTACGAAAAATATATTATGAAGGCAAATAAGTTATCACCAGGTAGTCTCATAACAGTCATCCAAACTGGTCGAGGGTGATTTCAAAACAAATAAAATATCGGGCACATAAACATCTTTACTCCCTTCTAACCCGTAAGACGTGACGATGGCCCAATGCAATGAAGCATTCACAAATTTTTTTTGAACCGAGCTAAATACCCTACTGAACACCACGACCAATTTATCCTCCAATCATGCGCCAGGTACAAACAAAAATTTATTGCATTTTCTAAGGTTTAAAAATTAAATTATGTTAGGGTTGAAAATCACGTGAAACCAATTATCCCACATTTGTGAGGGATTTGGCATAAGGAGGTTTATAAGAAAAAAATCTCACCTATTGAGTTGTGGCTCTGGGTCACATGGGTCTCTTCCCACGCGTCGTCTACTTTCTCGTCGTCTAACGTGTTCATTTCCTTGTGTTGATTTGTTGTGTGGTTCATGTGTCTTGTACTCTATCAGTCCTATCCTTTCATGTCTTGTCCTCTATCAATCTGATCCTTTCGTTTATTTGCAACTATGGTTCATGTTTATCCAGTCCTTCCCTCACATTCGTGTACCTTCTAGGTAGTTGTGTTCAGGGTGTCTTGTATCATTCGTATCCTCATTGTCTGTCGTCCTCATGTCTCATCGAGTCGGTATTGGGTCATCACATCCCAATCTTGTGTGACTTCATTGTCTGTTGTCCACATGTCTCCTCTAGCGCATCCCAGTATTGTGTGTTGTTCGATGTCATTTCATCACATCCCAGTATTGTGTGTTGTTCGATGTCATTTCATCACATCCCAGTATTGTGTGTCTTTATTATTTGTCGTCCACATGTCTCATCGAGTCATGTCGTCACATTCTTGCATGTTGTTCGGTGTTGTGTCAGGGTTAGTCTCCCTTGTCTACGTATCTCACTGAGTGGGTGTCGTGTTGTCCCCGTCTTGTGTGTGGTTCTCCATGCGTACTACCTTAGTCAATTCCAAGAGTCGTCAAACAATAAATGCTGAAAAGTTACTGTCAAAGTTGTACAAAAATTGTCAAACTTGAAAAGTTGCTAAAAACTTGTTGTTAAAGTTGGTGAACTAGTCAAAGTTGAAAAGTTGCTAAAAACTTGTTGTCAAAGTTGCTGAACTAGTCAAATTTGAAAAGCTGCTAAAAACTTGTTGTCAAGGAGGCAATCCAAATTCAAATCAGCATCGTAGTTGGAGCGACAGTTGAAGCGGAATACAAATTTTTGCCAAATTCAATAAAATTTTATAGAAATCAAAGTTCAAAAGCTGCTAAGCAGGAGATTTTAAAAAGTGCATGAGCAAAAAGTGGACCAAAGGATCTGAATATCGACTATCAAGCTCAGAGACTCCCAACAGAGATGCAAGATGACCTCGTCAAAGCCAAGGTACAAAAAATTCTCCTTCTCCTTTCAAAATTAGTAGTTATAATCTAAATCATCCATTGGTCAGCCCAATGGCATCCAATACCTCTCCAAACTCCTCACAAGAAAACCTCACTCAAGTAGAAAATAATCGTCCCATGGTTAATGATGATGTGTTAAGAGAATTAATAAACAGCCTTCAAATTATGACTGCCAGCTTCAACGCATCTAGGAAACAGCCTCAACCAAATCCTCCTAGTCCTAATCACTGGAGTATTGACATCCACTATGACGACTATACACACCATAGAGGTCAAAATAGTCAATCCCTAAGTCATAATGGTCACCAAAGTAATGAGGATTGGGGTAACGAAGAAAATTTGGAGTAACAAAGAGGTTCTAATAGACCTTATCACAATAACAACCAGCGATAGAGGAGTAACAAGGAACAAGATAAAAATAATTCTCACTACCAACCAAGAGGTCCTACTGGAGTCAATTATCCATGCATTGACATGCCTACCTTTGAAGGCCAGGATCCGTGTGGGTGGATTGCCAAAATGGAAGGCATATTAGAGTTCTACAAATTCTAGGAAGAGGAGAAAGTCCCTTTTGTAGAAACCAAATTTGGAACTGAAGCTTATCAATGGTTTACATGGTATAAACGTGAGGATCCCCATCAGGCCTTATTTTGGCATACAGTTCGACAAAGGTTCCACAAGTTCATATACAGTACAGTTGTTGTCACTTAAGAAAACAAGATCCGTAGGGGACTATATCTCAGAATTCACCAGTATGCTTCACTTTGCACAAGACCTACAATCGGACGTGGTGGTAGCGGATTTTCTAAATGGATTAAAAGCACGTATTAAAGTTGAAGTGGACCTACAAAATCCATTAAAGTTGGATTATTATATAAGGATTGTTGATTTGGAAGAGACAAAGGCACACTTAGGCCCATCCACATGACGTGATTCATATGGGCAACCTCAATTCTACAATAACTCTTTTCGTAGAAATGATCAACCGTCATGTTACTTCTACTACAAATATCGTAATCATCATCTAAAATATCAAGCATGTATACCACGATAAAAAAGTTTATATTGAATATGCAAAAATGGAAGAAGAAGAAATAGAGGAGTACGACGTACGTGAGGATCCCCAAGTTGAGGACCAAAGTGAACACGAGGATGTTGTAGATGAGGAGGGTACCATGACTATTTCAGTACATTCTCTTATGGGATTATCCTCTCACCATACAATCAAGGTAGCAGGTTTCATTCAAAAATAGAGGGTGATAGTATTAATTGATTCAAGAAGTACTCACAACTTCATTTATGCAAAACTTGTAAGGACATTGGGTTTGCATGTCTTCTCTTCTAGTCAAGATTGGTTTCAAGTCAGAACTGGAAGCAGGGATATTTCTCAATTTCTAGGTAAGACATCTTCAGTTTCATTACAAATGGGTACGTATACTTGGAAAGGTCCTCTTTTTGTTATGGAATTAGGAAATTTAGAGGTTATTTTAGGCGTTGCATGGATGGAACAATTGGAAACCACCATGGGTTTTAATCACAAATATCGCTTCGTGGAGTGGCAAGCCAATGGGAGGACCATTCATCTTCAAGGATTATCCACACCTCCATAAAAAGTTATTAGTTCACATAGCATGGAAAATATATTAATAAAATATGGTGGAGGATTCATAGCCGGCATCAATTGCATAGAGAAATTAGAACAAGATATGTCTGAAATCAAACAAGAAGATCTCCAAAACATTTTGGCTAACTATGAGGAGGTTTTTCAAGAACCAAAAGGACTACCACCCAAAATATCTCATGACCATGCCATACATCTAGTTCCTGGAAGTCTTCCACCCAATGGTCATCCTTATCGATATCCACAACCCTAGAAAATAAAAATTGAGAATATTGTCCAAGAACTATTAGAACATGGTGTCATCTGCCATAGTACTAGCCCTTATTCATCACCAGTAGTTTTGGCTCATCGAAAAGACAACTCTTGGCGTATGTGTCCAAATTTTTGTCCTCTCAACAAAATCATGATCAAAGATAAATTTCCTATCCCTGTTATTGATGATTTACTAGATGAACTAAATAGTGCCAAATTCTTTACCAAATTAGACTTACGTTTAGGGTATCACCAAATCCACGTTAAGGAAGAAGATATCCCCAAAACAAATTTTTGAACTCATGAAGGTCATTATGAATTCTTGGTCATGCCCTTTGGTATCACTAATGCACCATCTACATTCCAAAGTCTCATGAACCAAGTGTTTCATCCATTCCTATGCAAATTTGTTCTACACTTTTTTGATGACATACTCATCTATAGTTTATCATGGAAGGATCAATTATCACATGTGAGAAGATTTTTTCACATCCTACACAAGGAAAAGTTGTTTGTCAAACAATCTAAATGCTCCTTTGGTGTTCAATAAGTTGAGTACCTGGGTCATATAGTATCTCAAGAAGGTGTTAAAGTGGATCCCAATAAGATTAAGGCAATTCAAGATTGGCCTTTACCTAAAACCATCAAGAAACTTCATGGTTTTTTGGGTCTTACTAGCTATTACCGCAAATTTGTGCATAACTATGGTAAAATTGTGGGTCCTCTCATAACGCTCACCAAGAAGGATGCTTTTCATTGGTCCGACATAGCTACTCAAGTCTTCAAGGCTATAAAGGAGGCAATGTGTATGACTCCAGTTTTGGCCACTCCAAATTTTCAAAAACCATTTGTCATTGAATGTGATGCCTCAGGAACAGGCATTGAAGCAGTACTAATGCAGGAGGGTCATCCTTTGGCATTTGAAAGTAAACAAATTTCAGGGAAGAATCTGGGTATATCCACATATGAAAAGGAAATTTTGGCTATTCTACACGCGGTGGTAAAATGGAGGCACTACTTAATCAATAGTTATTTTATCAATAAAACAGATCACATCAATCTCAAGCATTTTCTAGAACAAATATTTTCTTATCCTGAACAAAATAAGTGGTTGACTAAATTTTTGGGATATGATTTTGTGATTGAATATAATAAAGGAAAGGAAAATATGGCAGCTGATGCATTATCTAGAAAATACGAAGATGAAGTAGTCATCAATGCCATATCAGGTCCGTGTTCACAATGGGTGTCTCAGTTGCAGGAGGATGGTTGTCCAACAGTGAAACAACTCAAATAATTCAAGAATTGTCTATGGGTTCCTCAAAGTACCATCTTTTCACATATGATGACCAAATATTACGTAAGAAGAGTCACATTTACATTCCAAATAATTCAACAATCAAATCACAGATTCTAGAGGAGTCACATGCTTCTCCATCAACAGGGCATTCAAGATTTTTGAAAACCTACATGCGGATCAAACAATCCTTTTGTTGGAAAGGGTTAAAAGCAGAGGTCAAGCAATGGGTAGCAGAGTGTGAAGTGTGCCAACACAATAAGGGAGAAACAGTGAAGTCACCAGGGTTGCTTCAACCGTTATCTATTCCAGATCATTAGTGGGAACACATTTCCATGGATTTTATTTAAGGTCTTCCTAAGTCGAAAGGTAAAACGATGATTTTTGTGGTAGTTGATCGCCTTTCCAAATATGCTCATTTTCAAGCCTTACAACATCCATTTTCAGTAAGCAAAGTGGCCAAGGTATTTATGGATTCAATTTTTAAATTGTATGGTATACCCAAAAATATTGTCAGTGATAGAGATCTCATTTTTACTAGTAATGTTTGGAAAGAATTGTTTTGAACCAGTGGTATCAAATTAAACATGTATTTTGCATACCATATACAAACAGATGGTCAAATAGAGGTAGTTAATAAATGTTTGGGTACTTATCTGAGATGTTTTGTACAAGATAAACAATATCAATGGAGTCAATGGCTATAATTGGCAGAATGGTGTTACAATACTTCCTACCATTATTCCACCAAGATGTCTCCTTTTGAAGCATTGTATGGAACTAAGCCACCAACAGTAGCAGATTATGTACTAGGATATTCCAAAGTGGCCCAAGTAGATGATTGGTTGCAGCAGTGACAAGCAATGCTCACTATTCTAAAAGACAATTTGGTACAAGCACAAAATCGTATGAAGCAACAACAAGACAGGCATCGTTCAGAAAGGGCATTCAATATTGGTGATATGGTGTTCTTACATCTTTAGCCTTACAAGCAGTTGTCTCTAAAGATCAAATCTAGTCAAAAGTTGACCCCATGATTTTATGGTCCTTACAAAATTGTGCATCACATTGGGAAAGTAGCATATCAACTGGAGTTACCCCAATCCTCACGCATACACCCAGTGTTCCATGTCTCCTGTCTCAAGAAAGTAATTGGCCAAAAAGTACATGCTCAGTCAAAATTACCAGTGTTGGACGAAGGACGTATACATATCCAACCATAAGTAGTGTTACAAACCAGAACACATAAACTAATATCTCGTCATATCCAAGAGTTTCTCATCAAGTGGTAGGACTTACCTGAAGAAGATGCAACTTGAGAATTTGAAAGTATTTTCCAGTCATTTCCAGCTTTGAGGACAAAGCTTTCTGAGGAGGGGAGTCATGCTACATACCAAACATAGCAGTCGGCTATGTATTTCCAAGTGAATAATTTTATCATAAATATCATATGGTTTTAGTTTAATAAATCATCTTTTATCATCTTGCAATTATTCATTTCATCTGCTTCGTAGTGTGCCTTTAAGGCGGGGAACTGCCCTCCTCAAGAGGCACTTTTTTCATTTGCATTTATACATTCTTCCTTTGCTATTCGTCAATATATATCTCTGCTACATTATTTCATTGGAATAAGTTTATGTGTATTGCTTATGTGCTATCTGTGCACTTCTATGTGAATAGCAAGGGAGAGGAAGGGGTTTCTTTCCATATGAGGAGGTAATGCAGTGGAATATGATGATGATGCCACCTTGGAAGGAGGTGATGCAGCAGAAGCAAGTGTGTCACAAAGCCTATTGAAGACAAGGGCTATCTTATTTGGTAGATAATAATTAGGTATAAGTGTGTTCTGGGGCTGAGACTGAAGATAATATTGCCTATGTTTATGATGCAAGGTGTAGGTATGGTGGTAGGCATCATAAATAGCTCTCTTATCAAACTAATAGGGCTGCCCAAGAATAAGACCATAGTATTCCATAGTATTCACATCACAAGTGACTCGATCTACATAATGAGGTCCAAAAACAAATGACACAGTGCAAGTCTTTCTTATGTAGGTGTTGGAATATGTAGCCTTCCATCTCAATGGATAAGGACGAGAATGTGGTTCCATAGGCAATTTGAGCCTATCGATAACAGATTGTGCAATCAGATTGGTTTGGGATCCATTGTCGATAATACAATCCACAAATAAGTCATGTGTGAGGTGGGCTTTGGTGACAAACAAATGGTCACACCCATATTTTTGATGCAGTAGTGTAACATTGTTTAGTTTTCCTCTCAATTCATCATATGCTCTCCCTTCTCCCATAACCACAATGAGGACCTTTGGATGCTGGGCCTTTGGGGGATCCTCCAGTATAGGTTGTACAAGTAAGTTCTTCTATTTTCTAAAACACTCAGATTCTAAGTGTCCTTGTCTCTTACAATGATCACAATATTTTGTTGCATTATAAGACTTTGGAGAAGAAGAGGAAGAAGAAGAACTAGGAGAAGAAGAAGGAGAATAATTGGAAGGCATCTTGGCCTTCGAAGACTACTGCTGATTTGAAGAGCAAGAAGTTTCTTGTGCTCGAGTGGTAAACTTCTCTTCGACCAATTGTGCATGATTGAAGGCCGCATCAATGGTTTCCAAGGGAGTATATTTGAGATCCCTATACAAGTGCTCTTGAAGGCCACTTGTAAATTTTACGATCAAGGTTGTTGCAGGATATTTTACACTCAAAAAAATGCGTAACATGTTGAAAGAAGATATATAATCTCTTACAGACATATTGTAACCTTGGCGTAATCTAAACTATTTCACTTTCAATTCTTGTGCATAATTAGAAGGATAAAAAGAATCCTTCAAAGATTGAACCAATTCATCCCAAAATTTAATGGGATTCTATTCATCTTGTCGATCCAAGATGACTAGTTTTGCTAACCCACTCAATTTGAGTTTAGTAAAAGAAACTTTATCATTTAATGGAACTTTTGTATAAGCAAACCAGGTTTCCATGTCCATGATCCAGTTATTGAGCACATCAGGATTTCGAGAACCATCATATATCTTGACATCATATTTGAGATGAGATTTACTATCTCTAGGGGATTTTTCTTCAGGATCATACTGAACTGAAATCTCATCTACTTTTTTGGCCAAATTACCAATAGTTTTGGCTAAAGCAAACATTTGGTCAGTTGATTCTAACACCATTTGTGATCGGGTGTATGCCAGATCGATTACAAAATATAGCCTCTCCTAAGATATGAACTTACAAGTTTTCAGAATTTTACCTTCTACAAGAGGGATTACAAAAAGTGGCAAAAATATATCCTCTCTTGTTTACAAATATGTGCCTATTCCCAAGCTAAAAACAAAAATGAACTTTTTTTTTTACAATATAATGGGAATAAATAGAAAAACATTGACACAAAAAAAATTAATTAACTAATAAAATTAATTAATTTTGAGCAAAATAAATTTTGCCAAAAATATTACCCTTTCGGGTTTGGCACTAGTCTCTCAACCACCAGTTTATCGTATTATCTAGTATCGAAATTCAATGGTCGAAACATGTAGCAAGATCAACAACGATCAATGGGCATGTAACCGAGCGCTTTGCCCACAAACAAAATAGCCAACCCGAAGACTGGCTGATATGAAACAAGCATGCAGCACGTTAGGAACCCAAAATGATTCTCCCCACAAGCAATGTGGGATTAATCCTGCACTAGAAAGAAATAAGTTAACAATAAAAATTGTTTTATTTCCACCAATCGGAAGATAAGGCTCCAAAAACCAATTAAGTCTCCACACGAATATCAAATTCCACAACGCTAGCTCGATGAGCTGGGTACTTGCACATATGCACCTTGCATCTTTTAAACAATGAGGTTTTCCCCTTCCCATCAATGTGGGACTTAAAACAATAGAACACACTATTGTAAGCTCACCACCGAACAGGGAAGTAGCACCAAAAAACACAATGTGGTCACCAAAATGCGCTGCAACTTGCCAAAAATTATTGGAACACATCGGATTTATGTGGAAAACACATGCAATTTATTGGAACACGTCGGTAATCCATCAATGAGCATTGGAAAACCTGTAAACACGTTGAAGCCAGCTAAAAATTCATCAAGAAGTGCTTGAAATTATCATTAAAAGGTAAGCTTATTAACCAAAAACCCTTCAAAAATCTATTGGGAAACGTATGTGTGATCCATAATTTGCTATCGTTTGTGCTGGTCGGATGGCTTAGTCGCTGCAAAATGCTTGTCACAAAGGGCTAAAACCATAGAAATACCTAGAAAATCATGTTTGGGATGTCAAAAAATGACATCAATGGCATCATCGAAGAAGCGTTGGGACGGATAATTTGCTGCATCGAGAAACAAATCACCGAGGTTGGCCGCTGGATCCACCATCAAGGGTAGCAAGATCGTTGGGGATAATCACTTGTTGCTCTGTGCAGTAAGGGTATCACAGATCATCAATAGACATGCCAAAAATTGGGAAGTAGTGGCAACGACAAAGATCTCCAAAAGGTGGCCAGTAGGTAGTGGTGAATGATCGTTAAGACATCGAATGTGGCATCATCGAAGAGAATGCACTAAAGCTTGGTGTCAATGTCATAGTAAGGAAGAGCCACCAAAAAATATCAGCCATCGGAGTGATGGTAAAGGTCGATGATCGGCTACATCGAAGCCATGCTGGTGATTGCCAGTGTCAGCAATGGTAGGCTGGAGCAGCTGGTTGTCAACATCGATAGTCAATGGTGGTGTCGATCGATGATTGAACTAACGGCCTTCACAGAGTGCTAATAGGGCATGAAATCCCGATTTACCCAAATTGGGTAATAAAAAGGGGAAGAACTTTATAAATAAGTTAATATAAAATATTAAAATTAAATGGATATTAATATTAACTTTAAGGAACTCCTTTATGAACCTTAGAACTGAAGTAAAACAATGTCTTTCTTCAACAAATTTTATGCATAAGAGGAGATTGACTGAATAAAACTAACTAAGGTCCAATTTTGAACTTAAGTAAGAAATTTTGGAGGAGATTTTGCAAGGGGATTTTACACCTAATCCTATGCAACTAATGGCTTCCTAGACCAACTAGGAGTCCAACTAGCACAAGCCTGATCACAGGCTCTGATACTAGTGATGAGGAAACTAAACTTAAAAACACACTCCTTATTATTATTCACATCAAGGACTTAAATAATACAATTTGCAACCATAATCTCCCAAAATAGGAGAATCTATGACTAAGCACTCAAACTCAAGTTGCTAACTCTCACTAAGCTAACAAATCTAATCCAAGAATCTATCATCCAAATATTACTAATATTTACAATTTGGAATTAGATATTATTGAATTATTCCTAGACTTAGGACTTAATACTTAATTAAATAAGTAAAGCTAACACCTAGTCTAGAACTCACACATTCTAACTTAGACTTAGGACTTTAGGCTTAAGTAAATGATAAAAAAAAAAATCCTAATAAACAATAGCCTAGATCTAAATATGTCCACATCATAAGAGGTTGGAGGACCCTAGGATAGAAAACTAAAAAAAAAGACCAGCCAAAAAATAAAAAAGACTGTGTGAGGAAACCGTAGCATATGGACACTCGGTTCTACAAAAAATGTCACAGAGACCTCAATTGGTACAACCACTACCTTACTCTAGTAGCTAGGTCTCAAAACCACAAAAAATAGAGTCCTTTGCTCCTTAGTTCTTGGTGACTTCCTTCGAATTGTCATAAGTCTTGTTGCACTTCTAAGCAAATATCTTGAGGACCTTGATAGTATCATTGGAAGACTTGGAAATATTAGCCATTGAATTGATGGTGAGCTTGAGAAGGAGGTGGGTGGAGGAAGCCTCGCTATCACTATCAGAGCCTAAAATTACTTGCGTTGGAGACACCTCCTCCTGCTTGGGCTTCTTTAAGCGCATGGAGGACCTAGGAGTTGCCATGACTTCCTCTACAGGATTCTGCTTTCTTTGGACACCATGTATAGCGCTCCTACGGGGAGAGGGTTTGTACCAGGTTGCTAAGCTAGGTTTCCCTTCCTTGGGAGGGCTCCCATATCGGGTCTCAGAACTGGTGGAGGAAATTGGGGGGATTGGAAGACAGGGGAGTAACCTTTTGGAGAGGAGGCTTAGTTGCTATAACATGTTTAATGATAACCACAAGAAGGCCCTAGTGTAGGGGTTTGGCATGGGTTTTATGACATTTTTCAATGGATATAGTGAGGAAGTACAGTAAGTAATCTAGGATGCTTACCTGATTGACCTCGCGGAGGTGATTAATGAAACTTAGGTGGAAGCTCCGTAGAAATTTATTTGGGTCATAGCAAGTAACAAATTGAATAATTGAGACTATGATCTCATTCCATGGGCTGGGCAGAGATTACCTATAGAGGATAGACTTGTACCAACCAAGGTTCTTGCCCTTGTTAGGAAACTAGTCAGTTTCCTCCTCCCAATTATGTTTATCTCGATGAATGAAGTGCCCAATATGGGTTAGCCCTATAATCTCGCACAGTAGCTCCAGAGTGACCCTAACATGGACATCATGAACTCTGACCTCACCTCTATCCTATATATCCAAAAAATCCCTATTGATCTCTTTGTTTGGTCCTTCAAAACTACGTAGAAAAGGGCTGAATCCCTTGATGTCCATGAAATCTTGTGCAATGCTTTCGATCTTGAGCTCATATGGCTCCACATACACAGCTACCATGGTCACGAAGGGGGAAACGAGAAACAGGGAATATTGAAGCATGATAGTGGACTTGGTAGGGGAATCCTAGGGGAGTAGGGGCTAAAGGGCAAGGAATGATCCATAGAGATTCGAAAGGAACATGGATCGAAGAAGGAAAAAGCACAAAGAGAGAGATGGTATGGATGGATAAAAGGACTCACTAAGGAGGCTCATGGGTAGGGGAAGCATCGAGAAACCACCTTCTGCATGGGGAATCAATGTTAAGTATAAATGTTTGCACACTTAAAATGTGGTGAGGGGGTGCTGATGTAGATGGACGAAATATGATGGTTTTAGAAAGTTCGTAGGCTTCGGGTAAGGTGGACTAAAATCCAAAGAAGATTCGGGGAAGGCTTATTGGAGCATCGGGAACTGGAGCATTGAAAGAGTGAATCCCTATGAGTTTTTCTTCTGCTAAGTTGGCAGGGTTGAGGGATGGGCTAAAATGATCCGATTTCTATAATTTTTCAAGGCTTGGTTCATCATTCAAGATCATGTGCCAGGTGTGAGTTGAGGTCCACTATTGGAGAAGCCCCCTCATGTTTTTGCTGATGTGGGATTTTAACCATGCTATCTGAAAAACTACCAGGATGGTTTGCCAACTATTTATGGATAAACACCCAGTATTGAAAAACTCAAAAAATTGGAAAAGGGCTCAAAACAAAAGCAACCTTAGCCTCCCCCAAACCTGACATGGCCCAGGAGGATATGTCACTAATAGGAATTTCACCTTGATTTCTCATAGGTTGCTACATCTAAGATGTCATGGGTAAAACTCTGATGCCACATGGTCAATTTCTTGGGGGAATATCCCATATTGGCCATGTGGTCTGTGAGGGTGTTGGCCTCCCTATACCTGTGCTAAGCCATTGAGAGGGATCTGGATTGCAGGAGCTTCCTAGTCTTTGTTATTGTGTTTTTGACCCTCCAAGATGGAATTTTGGAGTTATTCAACTAACTGATGATATTCATGGAGTCACCCTCAATGAGCAGCCTTTTGGGATCCTCTATGAGGAGGCAGATGCCTCTCCATAGAGCTCTAGCCTTAGCTACATGATTAGTCTAAATGCTCAAAAATTCTAAGTAGGCAAGAATCAACTCACCATGGTGATCTCGAATGATGCCTCCAGCACCAGCAAAGCTTGGGTTACATTTGGATGCCCTGTAAAAATTGAGTTCGATGTTGGCTCTAGGGTGTGCAAGGATATGAGGAACTGTACCTTTGCCTTCATAGGGAATGTTAAGGGTTTTGAAGATGGAGGATTCTATGGCAGACTAGGGGGAGAACGTGCATGGAGCAAGCTTAGCATTTTCAATGATGAAAGCAATGGCCCTGGAGGTGATTGAGAGAGGATCCCTGAAGGAGTTGGTAAAAGCTCTGCTATTGCATTCAAGCCAAATCTACCAGAGGAAGTGGTGAAGGCACACCTCCCAAAGGAATCGAAGCCTAGGATTACATAAGGGATTGAGCCACTAGAAAAAGAGGTCACTAATAGACTTTGGGGGAGCTCATTGGATGTGGAAGGAATCCAGGATGAACCCTAGGACGGTGAAGGAAAAATCACACCTTAATAACAAGTGGTCAGTAGACTCCCAATCAACCATACAAAGGTAGCACCTGTTGGGGACTGAGAAGCCTCTTTTGTGCATATTTTCTATAGTGAGAGCTTTATTTTGAATAGCAAGCCAAGAGAAAAAACTAACCTTGGGGATCAATTTTTTCTTCCATACCATATTGAAAGGAGTGTGCAAAGTCTAGGAGGATGTTTGAAGGTTTTATGTTGATTTGACTGAGAAAACACCACTATCAGTTACTTTCCAAATGGGTCTGTCAAGACCTTCGATGGAAATGGTAGCTAAGTTGAGGATGATGGACAGAGAGTTCGCAACCTCATCCAAGTTGTTGTCATTGATATTTTTCCATAGAGGGTGACTGTTGGAGTGGGT